>CATKUP010000081.1:0-1200000 GCA_949786385.1 Onychomys leucogaster
GCACTGGTCCTCTAACATCCAATGCTTGTCAGTTAAGATGAGAAACGTGTGACCTCCGTGAACGATGTAGTTCTTTTGAGCTGAAAAGTGCCTGCCCTTACCTGAAACGAAGTCTTGCTTGTAGGAAGACATAGAGCCTGGGATTTAACTCCTTTTCTGAAGGGAAACAAACAGCGTAGTTTTCATCCATGGATCACGCTCTGCTTTAGAGCGAGAAGCACGCTCTTGCTTTCTAAAGTCTCTAAGGCAGCAGGAAACGTGAGTGTGCTGAGACCAAAGAACGGAGTTTCCTACACATACGGACCATATGTAGTCCAACTCGGCTTCTGAAACTGATACAAAGCACTGGTCCTCTAACATCCAATGCTTGTCAGTTAAGATGAGAAACGTGTGAGCTTCGTGAACGATGTAGTTCCTTTGAGAAGAAAAGTGACTGCCCTTACCTGAAATGAAGTCTTGCTTGTAGTAAGACACAGAGCCTGGGATTTAAGTCCTTTTCTGAAGGGAAACACACAGCATAGTTCTCATCCATGGATCACACTCTGCTTTAGAGTGAGAAACACACTCTTGCTTTCTAGAGTCTCTTATACAGCAGGAAATCTGAGTGTGCCCAGAACAAAAGAACGGTGTTTCCTACACATACGGACATTAAATAGTCCAACTCTGCTTCTGAAACTGATACAAAGCACTGGTCCTCTAATATCCAATGCTTTTGTGTAAGATGAGAAACGTGTGAGCTCAGTGAACGATGTAGTTCGTTTGAGCTGCAAAGTGACTGCCCTTACGTGAAACGAAGCCTTGCTTGTAGGAAGACACAGAGCCTGGGATTTAACTCCAGTTCTGAAGGGAAACACACAGCATAGTTGTCATCCATGGATCACAGTCTGCTTTAGAGGGAGAAGCACGCTCTTGCTTTCTAGAGTCTCTAAGACAGCAGGAAACGTGAGTGTGCTGAGAACAAAAGAATGGTGTTTCCTACACATACGGACCATATCTAGTCCAACTCTGCTTCTGAAACTGATACAAAGCACTGACCCTCTAACATCCAATGCTTGTCAGTTAAGATGAGAAACGTGTGAGCTTCGTGAACGATGTAGTTCGATGGAGCATAAAAGTGACTGCCCTTACCTGAATTGAAGTCTTGCTCGTAGGAAGACTCAGACCCTGGGATTTAACTCCATTTCTGAAGTAAAACACACAGCAGTGTAATCATCCATTGATCACACACTGCTTTAGAACAAGAAGCACGCTCTTGCTTTCTAGACTCTCTAAGACAGCAGGAAACGTGAGTGTGCTGAGAACAAAAGAATGGTGTTTCCTACACATACAGACATTATATAGTCCAACTTTCCTTCTGAAACTGATACAAGCACTGGTCCTCTAAAATCCAATGCTTGTCTGTTAAGATGAGAAACGTGTGAGCTTCGTGAACGATGTAGTTCGTTTGAGCTGAAAAGTGACTGCCCTTACCTGAAACGAAGTCTTGCCTGTAGGAAGACACAGAGCCTGGGATTTAACTCCATTTTTGAAGGGAAACACACAGCATAGTTCTCATCCATGGATCACACTCTACTTTAGAGCAAGAAGCACGCCCTTGCTTTCGAGATTCTCTAATACAGCAGGAAATCTGATTGTGCCCAGAACAACAGAACGGTGTTTCCTACACATACGGACCATATCTAGTCCAACTCGGCTTCTGAAACTGATACAAAGCACTGGTCCTCTAACATCCAATGCTTGTCAGTTAAGATGAGAAACGTGTGAGCTTCGGAACGATGTAGTTCCTTTGAGAAGAACAGTGACTGCCCTTACCTGAAATGAAGTCTTGCTTGTAGTAAAACACAGAGCCTGGGATTTAAGTCCATTTCTGAAGGGAAACACACAGCATAGTTCTCATCCATGGATAACACTCTGCTTTAGAGTGAGAAACACACTCTTGCTTTCTAGAGTCTCTTATACAGCAGGAAATCTGAGTGTGCCCAGAACAAAAGAACGGTGTTTCCTACACATACGGACATTAAATAGTCCAACTCTGCTTCTGAAACTGATACAAAGCACTGGTCCTCTAAAATCCAATGCTTGTCTGTTAACATGAGAAACGTGTGAGCTTCGTGAACGATGAATTTCGTTTGAGCTTAAAAGTGACTGCCCTTACCTGAAACGAAGTCTTGCCTGTAGGAAGACACAGAGCCTGGGATTTAACTCCATTTCTGAAGTGAAACACACAGCATTGTCTCATCCATTGATCACACTCTGCATTAGAACAAGAAGCACGCTCTTGCTTTCTAGAGTCTCTAAGACAGCAGGAAACGTGAGTGTGCTGAGAACAAAAGAACGGTGTATCCTACACATAGGGACCATATCTAGTCCAACTCTTCTTCTTCAAGTGATACAAAGCACTGGTCCTCTAACATCCAATGCTTTTGTGTTAAGATGAGAAACGTGTGAGCTCAGTGAACGATGTAGTTCGTTTGAGCTGAAAAGTGACTGCCCTTACGTGAAACGAAGCCTTGCTTGTAGGAAGACACAGATCCTGGGATTTAACTCCAGTTCTGAAGGGAAACACACAGCATAGATCTCATCCATGGATCACACTCTGCTTTAGAGCGAGAAGCACGCTCTTGCTTTCTAGAGTCTCGAAGACAGCAGGAAACGTGAGTGTGCTGAGAACAAAAGAACGGTGTTTCCTACACATACGGACATTATATAGTCCAACTCTGCTTCTGAAACTGATACAAAGCACTGGTCCTCTAAAATTCAATGCTTGTCAGTTAAGATGAGAAACGTGTGAGCTTCATGAACGATGTAGTTCCTTTGAGCAGAAAAGTGACTGCCCTTACCTGAAATGAAGTCTTGCTTGTAGGCAGACTCAGAGCATGGGATTTAACTCCATTTCTGAAGTGAAACACACAGCAAACTTCTCCTCCATGGATCACACTCTGCTTTAGAGCAAGAAGCACACTCTTGCTTTCTAGAGTCTCTAATACAGCAGGAAATCTGAATGTGCCCAGAACAAATGAACGGTGTTTCCTACACATACGGACCATATCTAGTCCAACTCTGCTTCTGAAACTGATACAAAGCACTGACCCTCTAACATCCAATGCTTGTCAGTTAAGATGAGAAACGTGTGAGCTTCGTGAACAATGTAGTTCGATGGAGCTTAAAAGTGATTGCCCTTACCTGAATTGAAGTCTTGCTCGTAGGAAGACTCAGACCCTGGGATTTAACTCCATTTCTGAAGTAAAACACACAGCAGTGTTATCATCCATTGATCACACACTGCTTTAGAACAAGAAGCACGCTCTTGCTTTCTAGACTCTCTAAGACAGCAGGAAACGTGAGTGTGCTGAGAACAAAAGAACGGTGTTTCCTACACATACAGACATTATATAGTCCAACTCTGCTTCTGAAACTGATACAAAGCACTGGTCCTCTAAAATCCAATGCTTGTCTGTTAAGATGAGAAACGTGTGAGCTTCGAAAACGACATAGTACGTTTGAGCTGAAAAGGGACTGCCCTTACCTGAAACGAAGTCTTGCCTGTAGGAAGACACAGAGCCTGGGATTTAACTCCATTTCTGAAGGGAAACACACAGCATAGTTCTCATCCATGGATCACACTCTGCTTTAGAGCGAGAAGCACGCTCTTGCTTTCTGGATTCTCTAATACAGCAGGAAATCTGGGTGTGCCCAGAACAAAAGTACGTTGTTTCCTACACATACGGACTATATATAGTCCAAATCTTCTTCTGAAACTTATACAATGCACTGGTCCTCTAACATCCAATGCTTGTCAGTTAAGATGAGAAACGTGTGAGCTTCGTGAACGATGTAGTTCCTTTGAGCAGAAAAGTGACTGTCCTTACCAGAAATGAAGTCTTGCTTGTAGGCAGACTCAGAGAATGGGATTTAACTCCATTTCTGAAGTGAAACACACAGCATTGTCTCATCCATTGATCACACTCTGCTTTAGAACAAGAACCACGATCTTGCTTTCTAGAGTCTCTAAGACAGCAGGAAATGTCAGTTTACTGAGAATAAAAGAATGGTGTTTCCTACACATATGGACCATATCTAGTCCAACTCAGCTTCTGAAACTGATACAAAGCAATGGTCCTCTATCATCCAATGCTTGTCTGTTAAGATGAGAAACGTGTGAGCTCTGTGAACGATGTAGTTCGATTGAGCTGAAAAGTGACTGCCCTTACCTGAAACGAAATCTTGCTTGTAGGAAGACTCAGAGCCTGGGATTTAAGTCCATTTCTGAAGGGAAACACACAGCATAGTTCTCATCCATGGATCACACTCTGCTTTAGAGCGAGAAGCACACTCTTGCTTTCTAGAGTCTCTAATACAGCAGGAAATCTGAATGTGCCCAGAACAAATGAACGGTGTTTCCTACACATACGGACCATATCTAGTCCAACTCGGCTTCTGAAACTGATACAAAGCACTGGTCCTCTAACATCCAATGCTTGTCAGTTAAGATGAGAAACGTGTGAGCTTCGGAACGATGTAGTTCCTTTGAGAAGAACAGTGACTGCCCTTACCTGAAATGAAGTCTTGCTTGTAGTAAAACACAGAGCCTGGGATTTAAGTCCATTTCTGAAGGGAAACACACAGCATAGTTCTCATCCATGGATAACACTCTGCTTTAGAGTGAGAAACACACTCTTGCTTTCTAGAGTCTCTTATACAGCAGGAAATCTGAGTGTGCCCAGAACAAAAGAACGGTGTTTCCTACACATACGGACATTAAATAGTCCAACTCTGCTTCTGAAACTGATACAAAGCACTGGTCCTCTAAAATCCAATGCTTGTCTGTTAACATGAGAAACGTGTGAGCTTCGTGAACGATGAATTTCGTTTGAGCTTAAAAGTGACTGCCCTTACCTGAAACGAAGTCTTGCCTGTAGGAAGACACAGAGCCTGGGATTTAACTCCATTTCTGAAGTGAAACACACAGCATTGTCTCATCCATTGATCACACTCTGCATTAGAACAAGAAGCACGCTCTTGCTTTCTAGAGTCTCTAAGACAGCAGGAAACGTGAGTGTGCTGAGAACAAAAGAACGGTGTATCCTACACATAGGGACCATATCTAGTCCAACTCTTCTTCTTCAAGTGATACAAAGCACTGGTCCTCTAACATCCAATGCTTTTGTGTTAAGATGAGAAACGTGTGAGCTCAGTGAACGATGTAGTTCGTTTGAGCTGAAAAGTGACTGCCCTTACGTGAAACGAAGCCTTGCTTGTAGGAAGACACAGATCCTGGGATTTAACTCCAGTTCTGAAGGGAAACACACAGCATAGTTCTCATCCATGGATCACACTCTGCTTTAGAGCGAGAAGCACGCTCTTGCTTTCTAGAGTCTCGAAGACAGCAGGAAACGTGAGTGTGCTGAGAACAAAAGAACGGTGTTTCCTACACATACGGACATTATATAGTCCAACTCTGCTTCTGAAACTGATACAAAGCACTGGTCCTCTAAAATCCAATGCTTGTCAGTTAAGATGAGAAACGTGTGAGCTTCGTGAACGATGTAGTTCCTTTGAGCAGAAAAGTGACTGCCCTTACCTGAAATGAAGTCTTGCTTGTAGGCAGACTCAGAGCATGGGATTTAACTCCATTTCTGAAGTGAAACACACAGCAAACTTCTCCTCCATGGATCACACTCTGCTTTAGAGCAAGAAGCACACTCTTGCTTTCTAGAGTCTCTAATACAGCAGGAAATCTGAATGTGCCCAGAACAAATGAACGGTGTTTCCTACACATACGGACCATATCTAGTCCAACTCTGCTTCTGAAACTGATACAAAGCACTGACCCTCTAACATCCAATGCTTGTCAGTTAAGATGAGAAACGTGTGAGCTTCGTGAACAATGTAGTTCGATGGAGCTTAAAAGTGATTGCCCTTACCTGAATTGAAGTCTTGCTCGTAGGAAGACTCAGACCCTGGGATTTAACTCCATTTCTGAAGTAAAACACACAGCAGTGTTATCATCCATTGATCACACACTGCTTTAGAACAAGAAGCACGCTCTTGCTTTCTAGACTCTCTAAGACAGCAGGAAACATGAGTGTGCTGAGAACAAAAGAACGGTGTTTCCTACACATACAGACATTATATAGTCCAACTCTGCTTCTGAAACTGATACAAAGCACTGGTCCTCTAAAATCCAATGCTTGTCTGTTAAGATGAGAAACGTGTGAGCTTCGAAAACGACATAGTACGTTTGAGCTGAAAAGTGACTGCCCTTACCTGAAACGAAGTCTTGCCTGTAGGAAGACACAGAGCCTGGGATTTAACTCCATTTCTGAAGGGAAACACACAGCATAGTTCTCATCCATGGATCACACTCTGCTTTAGAGCGAGAAGCACGCTCTTGCTTTCTGGATTCTCTAATACAGCAGGAAATCTGGGTGTGCCCAGAACAAAAGAACGGTGTTTCCTACACATACGGACTATATATATTCCAAATCTTCTTCTGAAACTGATACAATGCACTGGTCCTCTAACATCCAATGCTTGTCAGTTAAGATGAGAAACGTGTGAGCTTCGTGAACGATGTAGTTCCTTTGAGCAGAAAAGTGACTGTCCTTACCTGAAATGAAGTCTTGCTTGTAGGCAGACTCAGAGAATGGGATTTACCTCCATTTCTGAAGTGAAACACACAGCATTGTCTCATCCATTGATCACACTCTGCTTTAGAACAAGAACCACGATCTTGCTTTCTAGAGTCTCTAAGACAGCAGGAAACGTCAGTTTACTGAGAACAAAAGAATGGTGTTTCCTACACATACGGACCATATCTAGTCCAACTCAGCTTCTGAAACTGATACAAAGCAATGGTCCTCTATCATCCAATGCTTGTCTGTTAAGATGAGAAACGTGTGAGCTCTGTGAACGATGTAGTTCGTTTGAGCTGAAAAGTGACTGCCCTTACCTGAAACGAAATCTTGCTTGTAGGAAGACTCAGAGCCTGGGATTTAAGTCCATTTCTGAAGGGAAACACACAGCATAGTTCTCATCCATGGATCACACTCTGCTTTAGAGCGAGAAGCACACTCTTGCTTTCTAGAGTCTGTAATACAGCAGGAAATCTGAGTGTGCCCAGAATAAAAGAACGGTGTTTACTACATTTATGGACCATATGTAGTCCAAATCTGCTTCTGAAATTGATACAAAGCACTGACCCTCTAACATCCAATGCTTGTCATTTCAGATGAGAAACGTGGGAGCTTCGTGAACGATGTAGTTCGATGGATCAGAAAAGTGACTGCCCTTATCTGAAATGAAGTCTTGCTCGTAGGAAGACTCAGAGCCTGGGATTTAACTCCTTTTCTGAAGTAAAACACACAGCAGTGTAATCATCCATGGATCACACACTGCTTTAGAACAAGAAGCATGCTCTTGCTTTCTAGATTCTCTAAGACAGCAGGAAACGTGAGTGTGCTGAGAACAAAAGAACGGTGTTTCCTACACATACGGACATTATGTAGTCCAACTCTACTTCTGAACCTGATACAAAGCACTGGTCCTCTGAAATCCAATTCTTGTCTTTTAAGATGAGAAACGTGTGAGCTTCGTGAACGATGTAGTTTGTTTGAGCTGAAATATGACTGCCCTTACCTGAAACGAAGTCTTGCCTGTAGGAAGACACAGAACCTGGGATTTAACTCCATTTCTGAAGGGAAACACACAGCATAGTTCTCATCAATGGATCACACTGTGCTTTAGAGCAAGAACCACGATCTTGCTTTCTAGAGTCTCTAAGACAGCAGGAAACGTGTGTTTGCTGAGAACAAAAGAATGGTGTTTCCTACACATACGGACCATATCTAGTCCAACTCAGCTTCTGAAACTGATACAAAGCAATGGTCCTGTATCATCCAATGCTTGTCTGTTAAGATGAGAAATGTGTGAGCTCCGTGAACGATGTAGTTCCTTTGAACTGAAAAGTGACTGCCCTTATCTGAAACGAAGTCTTGCTTGTAGTAAGACTCAGAGCCTGGGATTTAACTCCATTTCTGCAGTAAAACACACAGCAGTGTAATCATCCATTGATCACACTCTGCGTTAGAACAAGAAGCACACTGTTGCTTTCTAGATTCTCTAAGACATCAGGAAAAGTGAGTGTGCTGAGAACAAAAGTACGGTGTTTCCTACACCTATGGACATTATATAGTCAAACTCTGCTTCTGAAACTGATACAAAGCACTGGTCCTCTAAATCCCAATGCTTGTCTGTTAAGATGAGAAACGTGTGAGCTTCGTGAACAATGTAGTTCGTTTGAGCTGAAAAGTGACTGCCCTTACCTGAAACGAAGTCTTGCCTGTAGGAAGACACAGAGCCTGGGATTTAACTCCATTTCTGAAGTGAAACACACAGCATTGTCTCATCCATTGATCACACTCTGCTTTAGAACAAGAAGCACGCTCTTGCTTTCTAGAGTCTCTAAGACAGCAGGAAATGTGAGTGTGCCCAGAACAAAAGAACGGTGTTTCCTACACATATGGACCATATCTAGTCCAACTCTGCTTCTGAAACTGATAGAAAGCACTGGTCCTCTAACATCCAATGCTTGTCAGTTAAGATGAGAAACGTGTGACCTCCGTGAACGATGTAGTTCTTTTGAGCTGAAAAGTGCCTGCCCTTACCTGAAACGAAGTCTTGCTTGTAGGAAGACATAGAGCCTGGGATTTAACTCCTTTTCTGAAGGGAAACACACAGCATAGTTCTCATCCATGGATCACACTCTGCTTTAGAGCGAGAAGCACACTCTTGCTTTCCAGAGTCTCTAATACAGCAGGAAATCTGAATGTGCCCAGAACAAATGAACGGTGTTTCCTACACATACGGACCATATCTAGTCCAACTCTGCTTCTGAAACTGATACAAAGCACTGACCCTCTAACATCCAATGCTTGTCAGTTAAGATGAGAAACGTGTGAGCTTCGTGAACGATGTAGTTCCTTTGAGAAGAAAAGTGACTGCCCTTACCTGAAATGAAGTCTTGCTTGTAGGCAGACTCAGAGCATGGGATTTAACTCCATTTCTGAAGTGAAACACACAGCATAATTCTCATCCATGGATCACTCTCTGCTTTAGAGCGAGAAGCACACTCTTGCTTTCTAGAGTCTCTAATACAGCAGGAAATGTGAGTCTGCTGAGAACAAAAGAACGGTGTTTCCTACACATACGGACCATATCTAGTCCAACTCTGCTTCTGAAACTGATACAAAGCACTGACCCTCTAACATCCAATGCTTGTCATTTAAGATGAGAAACGTGTGAGCTTCGTGAACGATGTAGTTCGATGGATCAGAAAAGTGACTGCCCTTACCTGAATTGAAGTCTTGCTCGTAGGAAGACTCAGAGCCTGGGATTTAACTCCTTTTTCTGAAGTAAAACACACAGCAGTGTAATCATCCATGGATCACACACTGCTTTAGAACAAGAAGCATGCTCTTGCTTTCTAGACTCTCTAAGACAGCAGGATACGTGAGTGTGCTGAGAACAAAAGAACGGTGTTTCCTACACATACGGACATTATGTAGTCCAACTCTGCTTCTGAACCTGATACAAAGCACTAGTCCTCTAAAATCCAATGCTTGTCTGTTAAGATGAGAAACGTGTGAGCTTCGTGAACGATGTAGATCGTTTGAGCTGAAATGTGACTGCCCTTACCTGAAACGAAGTCTTGCCTGTAGGAATACACAGAACCTGGGATTTAACTCCATTTCTGAAGGGAAACACACAGCATAGTTCTCATCCATGGATCACACTGTGCTTTAGAGCAAGAACCATGATCTTGCTTTCTAGAGTCTCTAAGACAGCAGGAAACGTGTGTTTGCTGAGAACAAAAGAATGGTGTTTCCTACACATACGGACCATATCTAGTCCAACTCAGCTTCTGAAACTGATACAAAGCAATGGTCCTGTATCATCCAATGCTTGTCTGTTAAGATGAGAAACGTGTGAGCTCCGTGAACGATGTAGTTCCTTTGAACTGAAAAGTGACTGCCCTTATCTGAAACGAAGTCTTGCTTGTAGTAAGACTCAGAGCCTGGGATTTAACTCCATTTCTGCAGTAAAACACACAGCAGTGTAATCATCCATTGATCACACTCTGCGTTAGAACAAGAAGCACACTGTTGCTTTCTAGATTCTCTAAGACATCAGGAAACGTGAGTGTGCTGAGAACAAAAGAACGGTGTTTCCTACACCTACGGACATTATATAGTCCAACTCTGCTTCTGAAACTGATACAAAGCACTGACCCTCTAAATCCCAATGCTTGTCTGTTAAGATGAGAAACGTGAGAGCTTCGTGAACAATGTAGTTCGTTTGAGCTGAAAAGTGACTGCCCTTAACTGAAACGAAGTCTTGCCTGTAGGAAGACACAGAGCCTGGGATTTAACTCCATTTCTGAAGTGAAACACACAGCATTGTCTCATCCATTGATCACACTCTGCTTTAGAACAAGAAGCACGCTCTTGCTTTCTAGAGTCTCTAAGACAGCAGGAAATGTGAGTGTGCCCAGAACAAAAGAACGGTGTTTCCTACACATACAGACCATATCTAGTCCAACTCGGCTTCTGAAACTGATACAAAGCACTGGTCCTCTAACATCCAATGCTTGTCAGTTAAGATGAGAAACGTGTGAGCTTCGTGAATGATGTAGTTCCTTTGAGAAGAAAAGTGTCTGCCCTTACCTGAAATGAAGTCTTGCTTGTAGGCAGACTCAGAGCATGGGATTTAACTCCATTTCTGAAGTGAAACACACAGCATAGTTCTCATCCATGGTTCACACTCTGCTTTAGAGCGAGAAGCACACTCTTGCTTTCTAGAGTCTCTAATACAGCAGGAAATCTGAGTGTGCCCAGAAAAAAAGAACGGTGTTTCCTACACATACGGACCATATCTAGTCCAAATCTGCTTCTGAAACTGATACAAAGCAATGACCCTCTAACATCCAATGCTTGTCAGTTAAGATGAGAAACGTGTGAACTTCGTGAATGATGTAGTTCGATGGAGCTTAAAAGTGACTGCCCTTACCTGAATTGAAGTCTTGCTCGTAGGAAGACTCAGACCCTGGGATTTAACTCCATTTCTGAAGTAAAACACACAGCAGTGTAATCATCGATTGATCACACACTGCTTTAGAACAAGAAGCACGCTCTTGCTTTCTAGACTCTCTAATACAGCAGGAAACATGAGTGTGCTGAGAACAAAAGAACGGTGTTTCCTACACAATCGGACATTATATAGTCCAACTCTGCTTCTGAAACTGATACAAAGCACTGGTCCTCTAAAATCCAATGCTTGTCTGTTAAGATGAGAAACGTGTGAGCTTCGAAAACGAAGTAGTACGTTGGAGCTGAAAAGTGAC
Source organism: Onychomys leucogaster (assembly GCA_949786385.1). NCBI lineage: Eukaryota > Metazoa > Chordata > Mammalia > Rodentia > Cricetidae > Onychomys > Onychomys leucogaster. The sequence goes on from CATKUP010000081.1 coordinate 11,402, forward strand.
TGCCCTTACCTGAAACGAAGTCTTGCCTGTAGGAAGACACAGAGCCTGGGATTTAACTCCATTTCTGAAGGGAAACACACAGCAAAGTTCTCATCCATGGATCACACTCTGCTTTAGAGCAAGAAGCACGCTCTTGCTTTCTAGATTCTCTAATACAGCAGGAAATCTGAGTGTGCCCAGAACAACAGAACGGTGTTTCCTACACATACGGACTATATGTAGTCCAAATCTTCTTCTGAAACTGATACAATGCACTGGTCCTCTAACATCCAATGGTTGTCAGTTAAGATGAGAAACGTGTGAGCTTCGTGAACGATGTAGTTCCTTTGAGAAGAAAAGTGACTGCCCTTACCTGAAATGAAGTCTTGCTTGTAGGCAGACTCAGAGCATGGGATTTAACTCCATTTCTGAAGTGAAGCACACAGCATAGTTCTCATCCTTGGATCACACTCTGCTTTAGAGCGAGAAGCACACTCTTGCTTTCTAGAGTCTCTAATAGAGCAGGAAATCTGAGTGTGCCCAGAACAAATGAACGGTGTTTCCTACACATACGGACCATATCTAGTCCAACTCTGCTTCTGAAACTGATACAAAGCACTGACCCTCTAACATCCAATGCTTGTCAGTTAAGATGACAAACGTGTGAGCTTCGTTAACGATGTAGTTCAATGGAGCTTAAAAGTGACTGCCCTTACCTGAATTGAAGTCTTGCTCGTAGGAAGACTCAGACCCTGGGATTTAACTCCATTTCTGAAGTAAAACACACAGCAGTGTAATCATCCATTGATCACACACTGCTTTAGAACAAGAAGCACGCTCTTGCTTTCTAGACTCTCTAAGACAGCAAGAAACATGAGTGTGCTGAGAACAAAAGAACGGTGTTTCCTACACATACGGACATTATATAGTCCAACTCTGCTTCGGAAACTGATACAAAGCACTGGTCCTCTAAAATCCAATGCTTGTCTGTTAAGATGAGAAACGTGTGAGCGTTGAAAACGACGTAGTACGTTTGAGCTGAAAAGTGACTGCCCTTACCTGAAACGAAGTCTTGCCTGTAGGAAGACACAGAGCCTGGGATTTGACTCCATTTCTGAAGGGAAACACACAGCATAGTTCTCATCCATGGATCACACTCTGCTTTAGAGCGAGAAGCACACTATTGCTTTCTATATTCTCTAATACAGCAGGAAATCTGGGTGTGCCCAGAACAAAAGAACGGTGTTTCCTACACATACGGACTATATGTAGTCCGAATCTTCTTCTGAAACTGATACAATGCACTGGTCCTCTAACATCCAATGCTTGTCAGTTAAGATGAGAAACGTGTGAGCTTCGTGAACGATGTAGTTCGATGGAGCTTAAAAGTGACTGCCCTTACCTGAATTGAAGTCTTGCTCGTAGGAAGACTCAGACCCTGGGATTTAACTCCATTTCTGAAGTAAAACACACAGCAGTGTAATCATCCATTGATCACACACTGCTTTAGAACAAGAAGCACGCTCTTGCTTTCTAGACTCTCTAAGACAGCAGGAAACATGAGTGTGCTGAAACAAAAGAACGGTGTTTCCTACACATACGGACATTATATAGTCCAACTCTGCTTCTGAAACTGATACAAAGCACTGGTCCTCTAAAATCCAATGCTTGTCTGTTAAGATGAGAAACGTGTGAGCTTCGAAAACGACGTAGTACGTTTGAGCTGAAAAGTGACTGCCCTTACCTGAAACGAAGTCTTGCCTGTAGGAAGACACAGAGCCTGGGATTTAACTCCATTTCTGAAGGGAAACACACAGCATAGTTCTCATCCATGGATCACACTCTGCTTTAGAGCGAGAAGCACGCTCTTGCTTTCTAGATTCTCTAATACAGCAGGAAATCTGGTTGTGCCCAGAACAAAAGAACGGTGTTTCCTACACATACGGACTATATATAGTCCAAATCTTCTTCTGAAACTGATACAATGCACTGGTCCTCTAACATCCAATGCTTGTCAGTTAAGATGAGAAACGTGTGAGCTTCGTGAACGATGTAGTTCCTTTGAGCAGAAAAGTGACTGCCCTTACCTGAAATGAAGTATTGCTTGTAGGCAGACTCAGAAAATGGGATTTAAGTCCATTTCTGAAGGGAAACACACAGCATAGTTCTCATCCATGGATCACACTCTGCTTTAGAGCGAGAAGCACACTCTTGCTTTCTAGAGTCTCTACTACAACAGGAAATCTGAGTGTGCCCAGAACAAAAGAACGGTGTTTACTACATTTATGGACCATATGTAGTCCAAATCTGCTTCTGAAACTGATACAAAGCACTGACCCTCTAACATCCAATGCTTGTCATTTAAGATGAGAAACGTGTGAGCTTCGTGAACGATGTAGTTCGATGGATCAGAGAAGTGACTGCCCTTAACTGAATTGAAGTCTTGCCTGTAGGAAGACACAGAACCTGGGATTTAACTCCATTTCTGAAGGGAAACACACAGCATAGTTCTCATCCATGGATTACACTGTGCTTTAGAGCAAGAACCACGATCTTGCTTTCTAGAGTCTCTAAGACAGCAGGAAACGTGTGTTTGCTGAGAACAAAAGAATGGTGTTTCCTACACATACGGACCATATCTAGTCCAACTCAGCTTCTGAAACTGATACAAAGCAATGGTCCTGTATCATCCAATGCTTGTCTGTTAAGATGAGAAACGTGTGAGCTTCGTGAACGATGTAGTTCCTTTGAACTGAAAAGTGACTGCCCTTATCTGAAACGAAGTCTTGCTTGTAGTAAGACTCACAGCCTGGGATTTAACTCCATTTCTGCAGTAAAACACACAGCAGTGTAATCATCCATTGATCACACTCTGTGTTAGAACAAGAAGCACACTGTTGCTTTCTAGATTCTCTAAGACATCAGGAAACGTGAGTGTGCTGAGAACAAAAGAACGGTGTTTCCTACACCTACGGACATTATATAGTCCAACTCTGCTTCTGAAACTGATACAAAGCACTGACCCTCTAAATCCCAATGCTTGTCTGTTAAGATGAGAAACGTGAGAGCTTCGTGAACAATGTAGTTCGTTTGAGCTGAAAAGTGACTGCCCTTAACTGAAACGAAGTCTTGCCTGTAGGAAGACACAGAGCCTGGGATTTAACTCCATTTCTGAAGTGAAACACACAGCATTCTCTCATCCATTGATCACACGCTGCTTTAGAACAAGAAGCACGCTCTTGCTTTCTAGAGTCTCTAAGACAGCAGGAAATGTGAGTGTGCCCAGAACAAAAGTACGGTGTTTCCTACACATACAGACCATATCTAGTCCAACTCGGCTTCTGAAACTGATACAAAGCACTGGTCCTCTAACATCCAATGCTTGTCAGTTAAGATGCGAAACGTGTGAACTTCGTGAATGATGTAGTTCGATGGAGCTTAAAAGTGACTGCCCTTACCTGAATTGAAGTCTTGCTCGTAGGAAGACTCAGACCCTGGGATTTAACTCCATTTCTGAAGTAAAACACACAGCAGTGTAATCATCGATTGATCACACACTGCTTTAGAACAAGAAGCACGCTCTTGCTTTCTAGACTCTCTAATACAGCAGGAAACATGAGTGTGCTGAGAACAAAAGAACGGTGTTTCCTACACAATCGGACATTATATAGTACAACTCTTCTTCTGAAACTGATACAAAGCACTGGTCCTCTAAAATCCAATGCTTGTCTGTTAAGATGAGAAACGTGTGAGCTTCGAAAACGACGTAGTACGTTGGAGCTGAAAAGTGACTGCCCTTACCTGAAACGAAGTCTTGCCTGTAGGAAGACACAGAGCCTGGGATTTAACTCCATTTCTGAAGGGAAACACACAGCAAAGTTCTCATCCATGGATCACACTCTGCTTTAGAGCAAGAAGCACGCTCTTGCTTTCTAGATTCTCTAATACAGCAGGAAATCTGAGTGTGCCCAGAACAACAGAACGGTGTTTCCTACACATACGGACTATATGTAGTCCAAATCTTCTTCTGAAACTGATACAATGCACTGGTCCTCTAACATCCAATGGTTGTCAGTTAAGATGAGAAACGTGTGAGCTTCGTGAACGATGTAGTTCCTTTGAGAAGAAAAGTGACTGCCCTTACCTGAAATGAAGTCTTGCTTGTAGGCAGACTCAGAGCATGGGATTTAACTCCATTTCTGAAGTGAAACACACAGCATAGTTCTCATCCTTGGATCACACTCTGCTTTAGAGCGAGAAGCACACTCTTGCTTTCTAGAGTCTCTAATACAGCAGGAAATCTGAGTGTGCCCAGAACAAATGAACGGTGTTTCCTACACATACGGACCATATCTAGTCCAACTCTGCTTCTGAAACTGATACAAAGCACTGACCCTCTAACATCCAATGCTTGTCAGTTAAGATGACAAACGTGTGAACTTCGTTAACGATGTAGTTCAATGGAGCTTAAAAGTGACTGCCCTTACCTGAATTGAAGTCTTGCTCGTAGGAAGACTCAGACCCTGGGATTTAACTCCATTTCTGAAGTAAAACACACAGCAGTGTAATCATCCATTGATCACACACTGCTTTAGAACAAGAAGCACGCTCTTGCTTTCTAGACTCTCTAAGACAGCAAGAAACATGAGTGTGCTGAGAACAAAAGAATGGTGTTTCCTACACATACAGACATTATATAGTCCAACTCTGCTTCGGAAACTGATACAAAGCACTGGTCCTCTAAAATCCAATGCTTGTCTGTTAAGATGAGAAACGTGTGAGCGTTGAAAACGACGTAGTACGTTTGAGCTGAAAAGTGACTGCCCTTACCTGAAACGAAGTCTTGCCTGTAGGAAGACACAGAGCCTGGGATTTGACTCCATTTCTGAAGGGAAACACACAGCATAGTTCTCATCCATGGATCACACTCTGCTTTAGAGCGAGAAGCACACTCTTGCTTTCTATATTCTCTAATACAGCAGGAAATCTGGGTGTGCCCAGAACAAAAGAACGGTGTTTCCTACACATACGGACTATATGTAGTCCGAATCTTCTTCTGAAACTGATACAATGCACTGGTCCTCTAACATCCAATGCTTGTCAGTTAAGATGAGAAACGTGTGAGCTTCGTGAACGATGTAGTTCGATGGAGCTTAAAAGTGACTGCCCTTACCTGAATTGAAGTCTTGCTCGTAGGAAGACTCAGACCCTGGGATTTAACTCCATTTCTGAAGTAAAACACACAGCAGTGTAATCATCCATTGATCACACACTGCTTTAGAACAAGAAGCACGCTCTTGCTTTCTAGACTCTCTAAGACAGCAGGAAACATGAGTGTGCTGAAACAAAAGAACGGTGTTTCCTACACATACGGACATTATATAGTCCAACTCTGCTTCTGAAACTGATACAAAGCACTGGTCCTCTAAAATCCAATGCTTGTCTGTTAAGATGAGAAACGTGTGAGCTTCGAAAACGACGTAGTACGTTTGAGCTGAAAAGTGACTGCCCTTACCTGAAACGAAGTCTTGCCTGTAGGAAGACATAGAGCCTGGGATTTAACTTCATTTCTGAAGGGAAACACACAGCATAGTTCTCATCCATGGATCACACTCTGCTTTAGAGCGAGAAGCACGCTCTTGCTTTCTAGATTCTCTAATACAGCAGGAAATCTGGTTGTGCCCAGAACAAAAGAACGGTGTTTCCTACACATACGGACTATATATAGTCCAAATCTTCTTCTGAAACTGATACAATGCACTGGTCCTCTAACATCCAATGCTTGTCAGTTAAGATGAGAAACGTGTGAGCTTCGTGAACGATGTAGTTCCTTTGAGCAGAAAAGTGACTGCCCTTACCTGAAATGAAGTATTGCTTGTAGGCAGACTCAGAAAATGGGATTTAAGTCCATTTCTGAAGGGAAACACACAGCATAGTTCTCATCCATGGATCACACTCTGCTTTAGAGCGAGAAGCACACTCTTGCTTTCTAGAGTCTCTACTACAACAGGAAATCTGAGTGTGCCCAGAACAAAAGAACGGTGTTTACTACATTTATGGACCATATGTAGTCCAAATCTGCTTCTGAAACTGATACAAAGCACTGACCCTCTAACATCCAATGCTTGTCATTTAAGATGAGAAACGTGTGAGCTTCGTGAACGATGTAGTTCGATGGATCAGAGAAGTGACTGCCCTTACCTGAATTGAAGTCTTGCCTGTAGGAAGACACAGAACCTGGGATTTAACTCCATTTCTGAAGGGAAACACACAGCATAGTTCTCATCCATGGATTACACTGTGCTTTAGAGCAAGAACCACGATCTTGCTTTCTAGAGTCTCTAAGACAGCAGGAAACGTGTGTTTGCTGAGAACAAAAGAATGGTGTTTCCTACACATACGGACCATATCTAGTCCAACTCAGCTTCTGAAACTGATACAAAGCAATGGTCCTGTATCATCCAATGCTTGTCTGTTAAGATGAGAAACGTGTGAGCTCCGTGAACGATGTAGTTCCTTTGAACTGAAAAGTGACTGCCCTTATCTGAAACGAAGTCTTGCTTGTAGTAAGACTCAGAGCCTGGGATTTAACTCCATTTCTGCAGTAAAACACACAGCAGTGTAATCATCCATTGATCACACTGTGCGTTAGAACAAGAAGCACACTGTTGCTTTCTAGATTCTCTAAGACATCAGGAAACGTGAGTGTGCTGAGAACAAAAGAACGGTGTTTCCTACACCTACGGACATTATATAGTCCAACTCTGCTTCTGAAACTGATACAAAGCACTGACCCTCTAAATCCCAATGCTTGTCTGTTAAGATGAGAAACGTGAGAGCTTCGTGAACAATGTAGTTCCTTTGAGCTGAAAAGTGACTGCCCTTAACTGAAACGAAGTCTTGCCTGTAGGAAGACACAGAGCCTGGGATTTAACTCCATTTCTGAAGTGAAACACACAGCATTGTCTCATCCATTGATCACACGCTGCTTTAGAACAAGAAGCACGCTCTTGCTTTCTAGACTCTCTAAGACAGCAGGAAACATGAGTGTGCTGAAACAAAAGAACGGTGTTTCCTACACATACGGACATTATATAGTCCAACTCTGCTTCTGAAACTGATACAAAGCACTGGTCCTCTAAAATCCAATGCTTGTCTGTTAAGATGAGAAACGTGTGAGCTTCGAAAACGACGTAGTACGTTTGAGCTGAAAAGTGACTGCCCTTACCTGAAACGAAGTCTTGCCTGTAGGAAGACACAGAGCCTGGGATTTAACTCCATTTCTGAAGTGAAACACACAGCAAAGTTCTCATCCATGGATCACATTCTGCTTTAGAGCAAGAAGCACGCTCTTGCTTTCTAGATTCTCTAATACAGCAGGAAATCTGAGTGTGCCCAGAACAACAGAACGGTGTTTCCTACACATACGGACTATATGTAGTCCAAATCTTCTTCTGAAACTGATACAATGCACTGGTCCTCTAACATCCAATGGTTGTCAGTTAAGATGAGAAACGTGTGAGCTTCGTGAACGATGTAGTTCCTTTGAGAAGAAAAGTGACTGCCCTTACCTGAAATGAAATCTTGCTTGTAGGCAGACTCAGAGCATGGGATTTAACTCCATTTCTGAAGTGAAACACACAGCATAGTTCTCATCCTTGGATCACACTCTGCTTTAGAGCGAGAAGCACACTCTTGCTTTCTAGAGTCTCTAATACAGCAGGAAATCTGAGTGTGCCCAGAAGAAATGAACGGTGTTTCCTACACATACGGACCATATCTAGTCCAACTCTGCTTCTGAAACTGATACAAAGCACTGACCCTCTAACATCCAATGCTTGTCAGTTAAGATGACAAACGTGTGAGCTTCGTTAACGATGTAGTTCAATGGAGCTTAAAAGTGACTGCCCTTACCTGAATTGAAGTCTTGCTCGTAGGAAGACTCAGACCCTGGGATTTAACTCCATTTCTGAAGTAAAACACACAGCAGTGTAATCATCCATTGATCACACACTGCTTTAGAACAAGAAGCACGCTCTTGCTTTCTAGACTCTCTAAGACAGCAGGAAACATGAGTGTGCTGAAACAAAAGAACGGTGTTTCCTACACATACGGACATTATATAGTCCAACTCTGCTTCTGAAACTGATACAAAGCACTGGTCCTCTAAAATCCAATGCTTGTCTGTTAAGATGAGAAACGTGTGAGCTTCGAAAACGACGTAGTACGTTTGAGCTGAAAAGTGACTGCCCTTACCTGAAACGAAGTCTTGCCTGTAGGAAGACACAGAGCCTGGGATTTAACTCCATTTCTGAAGGGAAACACACAGCATAGTTCTCATCCATGGATCACACTCTGCTTTAGAGCGAGAAGCACGCTCTTGCTTTCTAGATTCTCTAATACAGCAGGAAATCTGGTTGTGCCCAGAACAAAAGAACGGTGTTTCCTACACATACGGACTATATATAGTCCAAATCTTCTTCTGAAACTGATACAATGCACTGGTCCTCTAACATCCAATGCTTGTCAGTTAAGATGAGAAACGTGTGAGCTTCGTGAACGATGTAGTTCCTTTGAGCAGAAAAGTGACTGCCCTTACCTGAAATGAAGTATTGCTTGTAGGCAGACTCAGAAAATGGGATTTAAGTCCATTTCTGAAGGGAAACACACAGCATAGTTCTCATCCATGGATCACACTCTGCTTTAGAGCGAGAAGCACACTCTTGCTTTCTAGAGTCTCTACTACAACAGGAAATCTGAGTGTGCCCAGAACAAAAGAACGGTGTTTACTACATTTATGGACCATATGTAGTCCAAATCTGCTTCTGAAACTGATACAAAGCACTGACCCTCTAACATCCAATGCTTGTCATTTAAGATGAGAAACGTGTGAGCTTCGTGAACGATGTAGTTCGATGGATCAGAGAAGTGACTGCCCTTAACTGAATTGAAGTCTTGCCTGTAGGAAGACACAGAACCTGGGATTTAACTCCATTTCTGAAGGGAAACACACAGCATAGTTCTCATCCATGGATTACACTGTGCTTTAGAGCAAGAACCACGATCTTGCTTTCTAGAGTCTCTAAGACAGCAGGAAACGTGTGTTTGCTGAGAACAAAAGAATGGTGTTTCCTACACATACGGACCATATCTAGTCCAACTCAGCTTCTGAAACTGATACAAAGCAATGGTCCTGTATCATCCAATGCTTGTCTGTTAAGATGAGAAACGTGTGAGCTTCGTGAACGATGTAGTTCCTTTGAACTGAAAAGTGACTGCCCTTATCTGAAACGAAGTCTTGCTTGTAGTAAGACTCACAGCCTGGGATTTAACTCCATTTCTGCAGTAAAACACACAGCAGTGTAATCATCCATTGATCACACTCTGTGTTAGAACAAGAAGCACACTGTTGCTTTCTAGATTCTCTAAGACATCAGGAAACGTGAGTGTGCTGAGAACAAAAGAACGGTGTTTCCTACACCTACGGACATTATATAGTCCAACTCTGCTTCTGAAACTGATACAAAGCACTGACCCTCTAAATCCCAATGCTTGTCTGTTAAGATGAGAAACGTGAGAGCTTCGTGAACAATGTAGTTCGTTTGAGCTGAAAAGTGACTGCCCTTAACTGAAACGAAGTCTTGCCTGTAGGAAGACACAGAGCCTGGGATTTAACTCCATTTCTGAAGTGAAACACACAGCATTCTCTCATCCATTGATCACACGCTGCTTTAGAACAAGAAGCACGCTCTTGCTTTCTAGACTCTCTAATACAGCAGGAAACATGAGTGTGCTGAGAACAAAAGAACGGTGTTTCCTACACAATCGGACATTATATAGTACAACTCTTCTTCTGAAACTGATACAAAGCACTGGTCCTCTAAAATCCAATGCTTGTCTGTTAAGATGAGAAACGTGTGAGCTTCGAAAACGACGTAGTACGTTGGAGCTGAAAAGTGACTGCCCTTACCTGAAACGAAGTCTTGCCTGTAGGAAGACACAGAGCCTGGGATTTAACTCCATTTCTGAAGGGAAACACACAGCAAAGTTCTCATCCATGGATCACACTCTGCTTTAGAGCGAGAAGCACACTCTTGCTTTCTATATTCTCTAATACAGCAGGAAATCTGGGTGTGCCCAGAACAAAAGAACGGTGTTTCCTACACATACGGACTATATGTAGTCCGAATCTTCTTCTGAAACTGATACAATGCACTGGTCCTCTAACATCCAATGCTTGTCAGTTAAGATGAGAAACGTGTGAGCTTCGTGAACGATGTAGTTCGATGGAGCTTAAAAGTGACTGCCCTTACCTGAATTGAAGTCTTGCTCGTAGGAAGACTCAGACCCTGGGATTTAACTCCATTTCTGAAGTAAAACACACAGCAGTGTAATCATCCATTGATCACACACTGCTTTAGAACAAGAAGCACGCTCTTGCTTTCTAGACTCTCTAAGACAGCAGGAAACATGAGTGTGCTGAAACAAAAGAACGGTGTTTCCTACACATACGGACATTATATAGTCCAACTCTGCTTCTGAAACTGATACAAAGCACTGGTCCTCTAAAATCCAATGCTTGTCTGTTAAGATGAGAAACGTGTGAGCTTCGAAAACGACGTAGTACGTTTGAGCTGAAAAGTGACTGCCCTTACCTGAAACGAAGTCTTGCCTGTAGGAAGACATAGAGCCTGGGATTTAACTTCATTTCTGAAGGGAAACACACAGCATAGTTCTCATCCATGGATCACACTCTGCTTTAGAGCGAGAAGCACGCTCTTGCTTTCTAGATTCTCTAATACAGCAGGAAATCTGGTTGTGCCCAGAACAAAAGAACGGTGTTTCCTACACATACGGACTATATATAGTCCAAATCTTCTTCTGAAACTGATACAATGCACTGGTCCTCTAACATCCAATGCTTGTCAGTTAAGATGAGAAACGTGTGAGCTTCGTGAACGATGTAGTTCCTTTGAGCAGAAAAGTGACTGCCCTTACCTGAAATGAAGTATTGCTTGTAGGCAGACTCAGAAAATGGGATTTAAGTCCATTTCTGAAGGGAAACACACAGCATAGTTCTCATCCATGGATCACACTCTGCTTTAGAGCGAGAAGCACACTCTTGCTTTCTAGAGTCTCTACTACAACAGGAAATCTGAGTGTGCCCAGAACAAAAGAACGGTGTTTACTACATTTATGGACCATATGTAGTCCAAATCTGCTTCTGAAACTGATACAAAGCACTGACCCTCTAACATCCAATGCTTGTCATTTAAGATGAGAAACGTGTGAGCTTCGTGAACGATGTAGTTCGATGGATCAGAGAAGTGACTGCCCTTACCTGAATTGAAGTCTTGCCTGTAGGAAGACACAGAACCTGGGATTTAACTCCATTTCTGAAGGGAAACACACAGCATAGTTCTCATCCATGGATTACACTGTGCTTTAGAGCAAGAACCACGATCTTGCTTTCTAGAGTCTCTAAGACAGCAGGAAACGTGTGTTTGCTGAGAACAAAAGAATGGTGTTTCCTACACATACGGACCATATCTAGTCCAACTCAGCTTCTGAAACTGATACAAAGCAATGGTCCTGTATCATCCAATGCTTGTCTGTTAAGATGAGAAACGTGTGAGCTCCGTGAACGATGTAGTTCCTTTGAACTGAAAAGTGACTGCCCTTATCTGAAACGAAGTCTTGCTTGTAGTAAGACTCAGAGCCTGGGATTTAACTCCATTTCTGCAGTAAAACACACAGCAGTGTAATCATCCATTGATCACACTGTGCGTTAGAACAAGAAGCACACTGTTGCTTTCTAGATTCTCTAAGACATCAGGAAACGTGAGTGTGCTGAGAACAAAAGAACGGTGTTTCCTACACCTACGGACATTATATAGTCCAACTCTGCTTCTGAAACTGATACAAAGCACTGACCCTCTAAATCCCAATGCTTGTCTGTTAAGATGAGAAACGTGAGAGCTTCGTGAACAATGTAGTTCCTTTGAGCTGCAAAGTGACTGCCCTTAACTGAAACGAAGTCTTGCCTGTAGGAAGACACAGAGCCTGGGATTTAACTCCATTTCTGAAGTGAAACACACAGCATTGTCTCATCCATTGATCACACGCTGCTTTAGAACAAGAAGCACGCTCTTGCTTTCTAGACTCTCTAAGACAGCAGGAAACATGAGTGTGCTGAAACAAAAGAACGGTGTTTCCTACACATACGGACATTATATAGTCCAACTCTGCTTCTGAAACTGATACAAAGCACTGGTCCTCTAAAATCCAATGCTTGTCTGTTAAGATGAGAAACGTGTGAGCTTCGAAAACGACGTAGTACGTTTGAGCTGAAAAGTGACTGCCCTTACCTGAAACGAAGTCTTGCCTGTAGGAAGACACAGAGCCTGGGATTTAACTCCATTTCTGAAGTGAAACACACAGCAAAGTTCTCATCCATGGATCACATTCTGCTTTAGAGCAAGAAGCACGCTCTTGCTTTCTAGATTCTCTAATACAGCAGGAAATCTGAGTGTGCCCAGAACAACAGAACGGTGTTTCCTACACATACGGACTATATGTAGTCCAAATCTTCTTCTGAAACTGATACAATGCACTGGTCCTCTAACATCCAATGGTTGTCAGTTAAGATGAGAAACGTGTGAGCTTCGTGAACGATGTAGTTCCTTTGAGAAGAAAAGTGACTGCCCTTACCTGAAATGAAATCTTGCTTGTAGGCAGACTCAGAGCATGGGATTTAACTCCATTTCTGAAGTGAAACACACAGCATAGTTCTCATCCTTGGATCACACTCTGCTTTAGAGCGAGAAGCACACTCTTGCTTTCTAGAGTCTCTAATACAGCAGGAAATCTGAGTGTGCCCAGAACAAATGAACGGTGTTTCCTACACATACGGACCATATCTAGTCCAACTCTGCTTCTGAAACTGATACAAAGCACTGACCCTCTAACATCCAATGCTTGTCAGTTAAGATGACAAACGTGTGAGCTTCGTTAACGATGTAGTTCAATGGAGCTTAAAAGTGACTGCCCTTAACTGAATTGAAGTCTTGCTCGTAGGAAGACTCAGACCCTGGTATTTAACTCCATTTCTGAAGTAAAACACACAGCAGTGTAATCATCCATTGATCACATACTGCTTTAGAACAAGAAGCACGCTCTTGCTTTCTAGACTCTCTAAGACAGCAAGAAACATGAGTGTGCTGAGAACAAAAGAACGGTGTTTCCTACACATACGGACATTATATAGTCCAACTCTGCTTCGGAAACTGATACAAAGCACTGGTCCTCTAAAATCCAATGCTTGTCTGTTAAGATGAGAAACGTGTGAGTGTTGAAAACGACGTAGTACGTTTGAGCTGAAAAGTGACTGCCCTTACCTGAAACGAAGTCTTGCCTGTAGGAAGACACAGAGCCTGGGATTTGACTCCATTTCTGAAGGGAAACACTCAGCATAGTTCTCATCCATGGATCACACTCTGCTTTAGAGCGAGAAGCACACTCTTGCTTTCTATATTCTCTAATACAGCAGGAAATCTGGGTGTGCCCAGAACAAAAGAACGGTGTTTCCTACACATACGGACTATATGTAGTCCGAATCTTCTTCTGAAACTGATACAATGCACTGGTCCTCTAACATCCAATGCTTGTCAGTTAAGATGAGAAACGTGTGAGCTTCGTGAACGATGTAGTTCGATGGAGCTTAAAAGTGACTGCCCTTACCTGAATTGAAGTCTTGCTCGTAGGAAGACTCAGACCCTGGGATTTAACTCCATTTCTGAAGTAAAACACACAGCAGTGTAATCATCCATTGATCACACACTGCTTTAGAACAAGAAGCACGCTCTTGCTTTCTAGACTCTCTAAGACAGCAGGAAACATGAGTGTGCTGAAACAAAAGAACGGTGTTTCCTACACATACGGACATTATATAGTCCAACTCTGCTTCTGAAACTGATACAAAGCACTGGTCCTCTAAATCCCAATGCTTCTCTGTTAAGATGAGAAACGTGTGAGCTTTGTGAACAATGTAGTTCGTTTGAGCTGAAAAGTGACTGCCCTTACCTGAAACGATGTCTTGCCTGTAGGAAGACACAGAGCCTGGGATTTAACTCCGTTTCTGAAGTGAAACACACAGCATTGTCTCATCCATTGATCACACTCTGCTTTAGAACAAGAAGCACGCTCTTGCTTTCTAGAGTCTCTGAGACAGCAGGAAATGTGAGTGTGCCCAGAACAAAAGAACGGTGTTTCCTACACATACGGACCATATCTAGTCCAACTCTGCTTCTGAAACTGACAGAAAGCACTGGTCCTCTAACATCCAATGCTTGTCAGTTAAGATGAGAAACGTGTGACCTCCGTGAACGATGTAGTTCTTTTGAGCTGAAAAGTGCCTGCCCTTACCTGAAACGAAGTCTTGCTTGTAGGAAGACATAGAGCCTGGGATTTAACTCCTTTTCTGAAGGGAAACACACAGCATTGTCTCATCCATTGATCACACTCTGCTTTAGAACAAGAAGCACGCTCTTGCTTTCTAGAGTCTCTAAGACAGCAGGAAATGTGAGTGTGCCCAGAACAAAAGAACGGTGTTTCCTACACATATGGACCATATCTAGTCCAACTCTGCTTCTGAAACTGATAGAAAGCACTGGTCCTCTAACATCCAATGCTTGTCAGTTAAGATGAGAAACGTGTGACCTCCGTGAACGATGTAGTTCTTTTGAGCTGAAAAGTGCCTGCCCTTACCTGAAACGAAGTCTTGCTTGTAGGAAGACATAGAGCCTGGGATTTAACTCCTTTTCTGAAGGGAAACACACAGCATAGTTCTCATCCATGGATCACACTCTGCTTTAGAGCGAGAAGCACACTCTTGCTTTCCAGAGTCTCTAATACAGCAGGAAATCTGAATGTGCCCAGAACAAATGAACGGTGTTTCCTACACATACGGACCATATCTAGTCCAACTCTGCTTCTGAAACTGATACAAAGCACTGACCCTCTAACATCCAATGCTTGTCAGTTAAGATGAGAAACGTGTGAGCTTCGTGAACGATGTAGTTCCTTTGAGAAGAAAAGTGACTGCCCTTACCTGAAATGAAGTCTTGCTTGTAGGCAGACTCAGAGCATGGGATTTAACTCCATTTCTGAAGTGAAACACACAGCATAATTCTCATCCATGGATCACTCTCTGCTTTAGAGCGAGAAGCACACTCTTGCTTTCTAGAGTCTCTAATACAGCAGGAAACGTGAGTGTGCTGAGAACAAAAGAACGGTGTTTCCTACACATACGGACATTATGTAGTCCAACTCTGCTTCTGAACCTGATACAAAGCACTAGTCCTCTAAAATCCAATGCTTGTCTGTTAAGATGAGAAACGTGTGAGCTTCGTGAACGATGTAGTTCGTTTGAGCTGAAATGTGACTGCCCTTACCTGAAACGAAGTCTTGCCTGTAGGAATACACAGAACCTGGGATTTAACTCCATTTCTGAAGGGAAACACACAGCATAGTTCTCATCCATGGATCACACTGTGCTTTAGAGCAAGAACCATGATCTTGCTTTCTAGAGTCTCTAAGACAGCAGGAAACGTGTGTTTGCTGAGAACAAAAGAATGGTGTTTCCTACACATACGGACCATATCTAGTCCAACTCTGCTTCTGAAACTGATACAAAGCAATGGTCCTGTATCATCCAATGCTTGTCTGTTAAGATGAGAAACGTGTGAGCTCCGTGAACGATGTAGTTCCTTTGAACTGAAAAGTGACTGCCCTTATCTGAAACGAAGTCTTGCTTGTAGTAAGACTCAGAGCCTGGGATTTAACTCCATTTCTGCAGTAAAACACACAGCAGTGTAATCATCCATTGATCACACTCTGCGTTAGAACAAGAAGCACACTGTTGCTTTCTAGATTCTCTAAGACATCAGGAAACGTGAGTGTGCTGAGAACAAAAGAACGGTGTTTCCTACACCTACGGACATTATATAGTCCAACTCTGCTTCTGAAACTGATACAAAGCACTGACCCTCTAAATCCCAATGCTTGTCTGTTAAGATGAGAAACGTGAGAGCTTCGTGAACAATGTAGTTCGTTTGAGCTGAAAAGTGACTGCCCTTAACTGAAACGAAGTCTTGCCTGTAGGAAGACACAGAGCCTGGGATTTAACTCCATTTCTGAAGTGAAACACACAGCATTGTCTCATCCATTGATCACACTCTGCTTTAGAACAAGAAGCACGCTCTTGCTTTCTAGAGTCTCTAAGACAGCAGGAAATGTGAGTGTGCCCAGAACAAAAGAACGGTGTTTCCTACACATACAGACCATATCTAGTCCAACTCGGCTTCTGAAACTGATACAAAGCACTGGTCCTCTAACATCCAATGCTTGTCAGTTAAGATGAGAAACGTGTGAGCTTCGTGAATGATGTAGTTCCTTTGAGAAGAAAAGTGTCTGCCCTTACCTGAAATGAAGTCTTGCTTGTAGGCAGACTCAGAGCATGGGATTTAACTCCATTTCTGAAGTGAAACACACAGCATAGTTCTCATCCATGGTTCACACTCTGCTTTAGAGCGAGAAGCACACTCTTGCTTTCTAGAGTCTCTAATACAGCAGGAAATCTGAGTGTGCCCAGAAAAAAAGAACGGTGTTTCCTACACATACGGACCATATCTAGTCCAACTCTGCTTCTGAAACTGATACAAAGCAATGACCCTCTAACATCCAATGCTTGTCAGTTAAGATGAGAAACGTGTGAACTTCGTGAATGATGTAGTTCGATGGAGCTTAAAAGTGACTGCCCTTACCTGAATTGAAGTCTTGCTCGTAGGAAGACTCAGACCCTGGGATTTAACTCCATTTCTGAAGTAAAACACACAGCAGTGTAATCATCGATTGATCACACACTGCTTTAGAACAAGAAGCACGCTCTTGCTTTCTAGACTCTCTAATACAGCAGGAAACATGAGTGTGCTGAGAACAAAAGAACGGTGTTTCCTACACAATCGGACATTATATAGTCCAACTCTGCTTCTGAAACTGATACAAAGCACTGGTCCTCTAAAATCCAATGCTTGTCTGTTAAGATGAGAAACGTGTGAGCTTCGAAAACGATGTAGTACGTTGGAGCTGAAAAGTGACTGCCCTTACCTGAAACGAAGTCTTGCCTGTAGGAAGACACAGAGCCTGGGATTTAACTCCATTTCTGAAGGGAAACACACAGCAAAGTTCTCATCCATGGATCACACTCTGCTTTAGAGCAAGAAGCACGCTCTTGCTTTCTAGATTCTCTAATACAGCAGGAAATCTGAGTGTGCCCAGAACAACAGAACGGTGTTTCCTACACATACGAACTATATGTAGTCCAAATCTTCTTCTGAAACTGATACAATGCACTGGTCCTCTAACATCCAATGCTTGTCAGTTAAGATGAGAAACGTGTGAGCTTCGTGAACGATGTAGTTCGATGGAGCTTAAAAGTGACTGCCCTTACCTGAATTGAAGTCTTGCTCGTAGGAAGACTCAGACCCTGGGATTTAACTCCATTTCTGAAGTAAAACACACAGCAGTGTAATCATCCATTGATCACACACTGCTTTAGAACAAGAAGCACGCTCTTGCTTTCTAGACTCTCTAAGACAGCAGGAAACATGAGTGTGCTGAAACAAAAGAACGGTGTTTCCTACACATACAGACATTATATAGTCCAACTCTGCTTCTGAAACTGATACAAAGCACTGGTCCTCTAAAATCCAATGCTTGTCTGTTAAGATGAGAAACGTGTGAGCTTCGAAAACGACGTAGTACGTTTGAGCTGAAAAGTGACTGCCCTTACCTGAAACGAAGTCTTGCCTGTAGGAAGACACAGAGCCTGGGATTTAACTCCATTTCTGAAGGGAAACACACAGCATAGTTCTCATCCATGGATCACACTCTGCTTTAGAGCGAGAAGCACACTCTTGCTTTCTAGAGTCTCTAATACAGCAGGAAATCTGAGTGTGCCCAGAACAAATGAACGGTGTTTCCTACACATACGGACTATATATAGTCCAAATCTTCTTCTGAAACTGATACAATGCACTGGTCCTCTAACATCCAATGCTTGTCAGTTAAGATGAGAAACGTGTGAGCTTCGTGAACGATGTAGTTCCTTTGAGCAGAAAAGTGACTGCCCTTACCTGAAATGAAGTATTGCTTGTAGGCAGACTCAGAAAATGGGATTTAAGTCCATTTCTGAAGGGAAACACACAGCATAGTTCTCATCCATGGATCACACTCTGCTTTAGAGCGAGAAGCACACTCTTGCTTTCTAGAGTCTCTACTACAACAGGAAATCTGAGTGTGCCCAGAACAAAAGAACGGTGTTTACTACATTTATGGACCATATGTAGTCCAAATCTGCTTCTGAAACTGATACAAAGCACTGACCCTCTAACAGCCAATGCTTGTCATTTAAGATGAGAAACGTGTGAGCTTCGTGAACGATGTAGTTCGATGGATCAGAGAAGTGACTGCCCTTAACTGAATTGAAGTCTTGCCTGTAGGAAGACACAGAACCTGGGATTTAACTCCATTTCTGAAGGGAAACACACAGCATAGTTCTCATCCATGGATTACACTGTGCTTTAGAGCAAGAACCACGATCTTGCTTTCTAGAGTCTCTAAGACAGCAGGAAACGTGTGTTTGCTGAGAACAAAAGAATGGTGTTTCCTACACATACGGACCATATCTAGTCCAACTCAGCTTCTGAAACTGATACAAAGCAATGGTCCTGTATCATCCAATGCTTGTCTGTTAAGATGAGAAACGTGTGAGCTTCGTGAACGATGTAGTTCCTTTGAACTGAAAAGTGACTGCCCTTATCTGAAACGAAGTCTTGCTTGTAGTAAGACTCAGAGCCTGGGATTTAACTCCATTTCTGCAGTAAAACACACAGCAGTGTAATCATCCATTGATCACACTCTGCGTTAGAACAAGAAGCACACTGTTGCTTTCTAGATTCTCTAAGACATCAGGAAACGTGAGTGTGCTGAGAACAAAAGAACGGTGTTTCCTACACCTACGGACATTATATAGTCCAACTCTGCTTCTGAAACTGATACAAAGCACTGACCCTCTAAATCCCAATGCTTGTCTGTTAAGATGAGAAACGTGATAGCTTCGTGAACAATGTAGTTCGTTTGAGCTGAAAAGTGACTGCCCTTAACTGAAACGAAGTCTTGCCTGTAGGAAGACACAGAGCCTGGGATTTAACTCCATTTCTGAAGTGAAACACACAGCATTGTCTCATCCATTGATCACACTCTGCTTTAGAACAAGAAGCACGCTCTTGCTTTCTAGAGTCTCTAAGACAGCAGGAAATGTGAGTGTGCCCAGAACAAAAGAACGGTGTTTCCTACACATACAGACCATATCTAGTCCAACTCGGCTTCTGAAACTGATACAAAGCACTGGTCCTCTAACATCCAATGCTTGTCAGTTAAGATGAGAAACGTGTGAGCTTCGTGAATGATGTAGTTCCTTTGAGAAGAAAAGTGTCTGCCCTTACCTGAAATGAAGTCTTGCTTGTAGGCAGACTCAGAGCATGGGATTTAACTCCATTTCTGAAGTGAAACACACAGCATAGTTCTCATCCATGGTTCACACTCTGCTTTAGAGCGAGAAGCACACTCTTGCTTTCTAGAGTCTCTAATACAGCAGGAAATCTGAGTGTGCCCAGAAAAAAAGAACGGTGTTTCCTACACATACGGACCATATCTAGTCCAACTCTGCTTCTGAAACTGATACAAAGCAATGACCCTCTAACATCCAATGCTTGTCAGTTAAGATGAGAAACGTGTGAACTTCGTGAATGATGTAGTTCGATGGAGCTTAAAAGTGACTGCCCTTACCTGAATTGAAGTCTTGCTCGTAGGAAGACTCAGACCCTGGGATTTAACTCCATTTCTGAAGTAAAACACACAGCAGTGTAATCATCGATTGATCACACACTGCTTTAGAACAAGAAGCACGCTCTTGCTTTCTAGACTCTCTAATACAGCAGGAAACATGAGTGTGCTGAGAACAAAAGAACGGTGTTTCCTACACAATCGGACATTATATAGTCCAACTCTGCTTCTGAAACTGATACAATGCACTGGTCCTCTAACATCCAATGGTTGTCAGTTAAGATGAGAAACGTGTGAGCTTCGTGAACGATGTAGTTCCTTTGAGAAGAAAAGTGACTGCCCTTACCTGAAATGAAGTCTTGCTTGTAGGCAGACTCAGAGCATGGGATTTAACTCCATTTCTGAAGTGAAACACACAGCATAGTTCTCATCCTTGGATCACACTCTGCTTTAGAGCGAGAAGCACACTCTTGCTTTCTAGAGTCTCTAATAGAGCAGGAAATCTGAGTGTGCCCAGAACAAATGAACGGTGTTTCCTACACATACGGACCATATCTAGTCCAACTCTGCTTCTGAAACTGATACAAAGCACTGACCCTCTAACATCCAATGCTTGTCAGTTAAGATGACAAACGTGTGAGATTCGTTAACGATGTAGTTCAATGGAGCTTAAAAGTGACTGCCCTTACCTGAATTGAAGTCTTGCTCGTAGGAAGACTCAGACCCTGGGATTTAACTCCATTTCTGAAGTAAAACACACAGCAGTGTAATCATCCATTGATCACACACTGCTTTAGAACAAGAAGCACGCTCTTGCTTTCTAGACTCTCTAAGACAGCAAGAAACATGAGTGTGCTGAGAACAAAAGAACGGTGTTTCCTACACATACGGACATTATATAGTCCAACTCTGCTTCGGAAACTGATACAAGCACTGGTCCTCTAAAATCCAATGCTTGTCTGTTAAGATGAGAAACGTGTGAGCGTTGAAAACGACGTAGTACGTTTGAGCTGAAAAGTGACTGCCCTTACCTGAAACGAAGTCTTGCCTGTAGGAAGACACAGAGCCTGGGATTTGACTCCATTTCTGAAGGGAAACACACAGCATAGTTCTCATCCATGGATCACACTCTGCTTTAGAGCGAGAAGCACACTATTGCTTTCTATATTCTCTAATACAGCAGGAAATCTGGGTGTGCCCAGAACAAAAGAACGGTGTTTCCTACACATACGGACTATATGTAGTCCGAATCTTCTTCTGAAACTGATACAATGCACTGGTCCTCTAACATCCAATGCTTGTCAGTTAAGATGAGAAACGTGTGAGCTTCGTGAACGATGTAGTTCGATGGAGCTTAAAAGTGACTGCCCTTACCTGAATTGAAGTCTTGCTCGTAGGAAGACTCAGACCCTGGGATTTAACTCCATTTCTGAAGTAAAACACACAGCAGTGTAATCATCCATTGATCACACACTGCTTTAGAACAAGAAGCACGCTCTTGCTTTCTAGACTCTCTAAGACAGCAGGAAACATGAGTGTGCTGAAACAAAAGAACGGTGTTTCCTACACATACGGACATTATATAGTCCAACTCTGCTTCTGAAACTGATACAAAGCACTGGTCCTCTAAAATCCAATGCTTGTCTGTTAAGATGAGAAACGTGTGAGCTTCGAAAACGACGTAGTACGTTTGAGCTGAAAAGTGACTGCCCTTACCTGAAACGAAGTCTTGCCTGTAGGAAGACACAGAGCCTGGGATTTAACTCCATTTCTGAAGGGAAACACACAGCATAGTTCTCATCCATGGATCACACTCTGCTTTAGAGCGAGAAGCACGCTCTTGCTTTCTAGATTCTCTAATACAGCAGGAAATCTGGTTGTGCCCAGAACAAAAGAACGGTGTTTCCTACACATACGGACTATATATAGTCCAAATCTTCTTCTGAAACTGATACAATGCACTGGTCCTCTAACATCCAATGCTTGTCAGTTAAGATGAGAAACGTGTGAGCTTCGTGAACGATGTAGTTCCTTTGAGCAGAAAAGTGACTGCCCTTACCTGAAATGAAGTATTGCTTGTAGGCAGACTCAGAAAATGGGATTTAAGTCCATTTCTGAAGGGAAACACACAGCATAGTTCTCATCCATGGATCACACTCTGCTTTAGAGCGAGAAGCACACTCTTGCTTTCTAGAGTCTCTACTACAACAGGAAATCTGAGTGTGCCCAGAACAAAAGAACGGTGTTTACTACATTTATGGACCATATGTAGTCCAAATCTGCTTCTGAAACTGATACAAAGCACTGACCCTCTAACATCCAATGCTTGTCATTTAAGATGAGAAACGTGTGAGCTTCGTGAACGATGTAGTTCGATGGATCAGAGAAGTGACTGCCCTTAACTGAATTGAAGTCTTGCCTGTAGGAAGACACAGAACCTGGGATTTAACTCCATTTCTGAAGGGAAACACACAGCATAGTTCTCATCCATGGATTACACTGTGCTTTAGAGCAAGAACCACGATCTTGCTTTCTAGAGTCTCTAAGACAGCAGGAAACGTGTGTTTGCTGAGAACAAAAGAATGGTGTTTCCTACACATACGGACCATATCTAGTCCAACTCAGCTTCTGAAACTGATACAAAGCAATGGTCCTGTATCATCCAATGCTTGTCTGTTAAGATGAGAAACGTGTGAGCTTCGTGAACGATGTAGTTCCTTTGAACTGAAAAGTGACTGCCCTTATCTGAAACGAAGTCTTGCTTGTAGTAAGACTCAGAGCCTGGGATTTAACTCCATTTCTGCAGTAAAACACACAGCAGTGTAATCATCCATTGATCACACTCTGCGTTAGAACAAGAAGCACACTGTTGCTTTCTAGATTCTCTAAGACATCAGGAAACGTGAGTGTGCTGAGAACAAAAGAACGGTGTTTCCTACACCTACGGACATTATATAGTCCAACTCTGCTTCTGAAACTGATACAAAGCACTGACCCTCTAAATCCCAATGCTTGTCTGTTAAGATGAGAAACGTGAGAGCTTCGTGAACAATGTAGTTCGTTTGAGCTGAAAAGTGACTGCCCTTAACTGAAACGAAGTCTTGCCTGTAGGAAGACACAGAGCCTGGGATTTAACTCCATTTCTGAAGTGAAACACACAGCATTGTCTCATCCATTGATCACACTCTGCTTTAGAACAAGAAGCACGCTCTTGCTTTCTAGAGTCTCTAAGACAGCAGGAAATGTGAGTGTGCCCAGAACAAAAGAACGGTGTTTCCTACACATACAGACCATATCTAGTCCAACTCGGCTTCTGAAACTGATACAAAGCACTGGTCCTCTAACATCCAATGCTTGTCAGTTAAGATGAGAAACGTGTGAGCTTCGTGAATGATGTAGTTCCTTTGAGAAGAAAAGTGTCTGCCCTTACCTGAAATGAAGTCTTGCTTGTAGGCAGACTCAGAGCATGGGATTTAACTCCATTTCTGAAGTGAAACACACAGCATAGTTCTCATCCATGGTTCACACTCTGCTTTAGAGCGAGAAGCACACTCTTGCTTTCTAGAGTCTCTAATACAGCAGGAAATCTGAGTGTGCCCAGAAAAAAAGAACGGTGTTTCCTACACATACGGACCATATCTAGTCCAACTCTGCTTCTGAAACTGATACAAAGCAATGACCCTCTAACATCCAATGCTTGTCAGTTAAGATGAGAAACGTGTGAACTTCGTGAATGATGTAGTTCGATGGAGCTTAAAAGTGACTGCCCTTACCTGAATTGAAGTCTTGCTCGTAGGAAGACTCAGACCCTGGGATTTAACTCCATTTCTGAAGTAAAACACACAGCAGTGTAATCATCGATTGATCACACACTGCTTTAGAACAAGAAGCACGCTCTTGCTTTCTAGACTCTCTAATACAGCAGGAAACATGAGTGTGCTGAGAACAAAAGAACGGTGTTTCCTACACAATCGGACATTATATAGTCCAACTCTGCTTCTGAAACTGATACAAAGCACTGGTCCTCTAAAATCCAATGCTTGTCTGTTAAGATGAGAAACGTGTGAGCTTCGAAAACGATGTAGTACGTTGGAGCTGAAAAGTGACTGCCCTTACCTGAAACGAAGTCTTGCCTGTAGGAAGACACAGAGCCTGGGATTTAACTCCATTTCTGAAGGGAAACACACAGCATAGTTCTCATCCATGGATCACACTCTGCTTTAGAGCGAGAAGCACGCTCTTGCTTTCTAGATTCTCTAATACAGCAGGAAATCTGGTTGTGCCCAGAACAAAAGAACGGTGTTTCCTACACATACGGACTATATATAGTCCAAATCTTCTTCTGAAACTGATACAATGCACTGGTCCTCTAACATCCAATGCTTGTCAGTTAAGATGAGAAACGTGTGAGCTTCGTGAACGATGTAGTTCCTTTGAGCAGAAAAGTGACTGCCCTTACCTGAAATGAAGTATTGCTTGTAGGCAGACTCAGAAAATGGGATTTAAGTCCATTTCTGAAGGGAAACACACAGCATAGTTCTCATCCATGGATCACACTCTGCTTTAGAGCGAGAAGCACACTCTTGCTTTCTAGAGTCTCTACTACAACAGGAAATCTGAGTGTGCCCAGAACAAAAGAACGGTGTTTACTACATTTATGGACCATATGTAGTCCAAATCTGCTTCTGAAACTGATACAAAGCACTGACCCTCTAACATCCAATGCTTGTCATTTAAGATGAGAAACGTGTGAGCTTCGTGAACGATGTAGTTCGATGGATCAGAGAAGTGACTGCCCTTAACTGAATTGAAGTCTTGCCTGTAGGAAGACACAGAACCTGGGATTTAACTCCATTTCTGAAGGGAAACACACAGCATAGTTCTCATCCATGGATTACACTGTGCTTTAGAGCAAGAACCACGATCTTGCTTTCTAGAGTCTCTAAGACAGCAGGAAACGTGTGTTTGCTGAGAACAAAAGAATGGTGTTTCCTACACATACGGACCATATCTAGTCCAACTCAGCTTCTGAAACTGATACAAAGCAATGGTCCTGTATCATCCAATGCTTGTCTGTTAAGATGAGAAACGTGTGAGCTTCGTGAACGATGTAGTTCCTTTGAACTGAAAAGTGACTGCCCTTATCTGAAACGAAGTCTTGCTTGTAGTAAGACTCAGAGCCTGGGATTTAACTCCATTTCTGCAGTAAAACACACAGCAGTGTAATCATCCATTGATCACACTCTGCGTTAGAACAAGAAGCACACTGTTGCTTTCTAGATTCTCTAAGACATCAGGAAACGTGAGTGTGCTGAGAACAAAAGAACGGTGTTTCCTACACCTACGGACATTATATAGTCCAACTCTGCTTCTGAAACTGATACAAAGCACTGACCCTCTAAATCCCAATGCTTGTCTGTTAAGATGAGAAACGTGAGAGCTTCGTGAACAATGTAGTTCGTTTGAGCTGAAAAGTGACTGCCCTTAACTGAAACGAAGTCTTGCCTGTAGGAAGACACAGAGCCTGGGATTTAACTCCATTTCTGAAGTGAAACACACAGCATTGTCTCATCCATTGATCACACTCTGCTTTAGAACAAGAAGCACGCTCTTGCTTTCTAGAGTCTCTAAGACAGCAGGAAATGTGAGTGTGCCCAGAACAAAAGAACGGTGTTTCCTACACATACAGACCATATCTAGTCCAACTCGGCTTCTGAAACTGATACAAAGCACTGGTCCTCTAACATCCAATGCTTGTCAGTTAAGATGAGAAACGTGTGAGCTTCGTGAATGATGTAGTTCCTTTGAGAAGAAAAGTGTCTGCCCTTACCTGAAATGAAGTCTTGCTTGTAGGCAGACTCAGAGCATGGGATTTAACTCCATTTCTGAAGTGAAACACACAGCATAGTTCTCATCCATGGTTCACACTCTGCTTTAGAGCGAGAAGCACACTCTTGCTTTCTAGAGTCTCTAATACAGCAGGAAATCTGAGTGTGCCCAGAAAAAAAGAACGGTGTTTCCTACACATACGGACCATATCTAGTCCAACTCTGCTTCTGAAACTGATACAAAGCAATGACCCTCTAACATCCAATGCTTGTCAGTTAAGATGAGAAACGTGTGAACTTCGTGAATGATGTAGTTCGATGGAGCTTAAAAGTGACTGCCCTTACCTGAATTGAAGTCTTGCTCGTAGGAAGACTCAGACCCTGGGATTTAACTCCATTTCTGAAGTAAAACACACAGCAGTGTAATCATCGATTGATCACACACTGCTTTAGAACAAGAAGCACGCTCTTGCTTTCTAGACTCTCTAATACAGCAGGAAACATGAGTGTGCTGAGAACAAAAGAACGGTGTTTCCTACACAATCGGACATTATATAGTCCAACTCTGCTTCTGAAACTGATACAAAGCACTGGTCCTCTAAAATCCAATGCTTGTCTGTTAAGATGAGAAACGTGTGAGCTTCGAAAACGATGTAGTACGTTTGAGCTGAAAAGTGACTGCCCTTACCTGAAACGAAGTCTTGCCTGTAGGAAGACACAGAGCCTGGGATTTAACTCCATTTCTGAAGGGAAACACACAGCATAGTTCTCATCCATGGATCACACTCTGCTTTAGAGCGAGAAGCACGCTCTTGCTTTCTAGATTCTCTAATACAGCAGGAAATCTGGTTGTGCCCAGAACAAAAGAACGGTGTTTCCTACACATACGGACTATATATAGTCCAAATCTTCTTCTGAAACTGATACAATGCACTGGTCCTCTAACATCCAATGCTTGTCAGTTAAGATGAGAAACGTGTGAGCTTCGTGAACGATGTAGTTCCTTTGAGGAGAAAAGTGACTGCCCTTACCTGAAATGAAGTATTGCTTGTAGGCAGACTCAGAAAATGGGATTTAAGTCCATTTCTGAAGGGAAACACACAGCATAGTTCTCATCCATGGATCACACTCTGCTTTAGAGCGAGAAGCACACTCTTGCTTTCTAGAGTCTCTACTACAACAGGAAATCTGAGTGTGCCCAGAACAAAAGAACGGTGTTTACTACATTTATGGACCATATGTAGTCCAAATCTGCTTCTGAAACTGATACAAAGCACTGACCCTCTAACATCCAATGCTTGTCATTTAAGATGAGAAACGTGTGAGCTTCGTGAACGATGTAGTTCGATGGATCAGAGAAGTGACTGCCCTTAACTGAATTGAAGTCTTGCCTGTAGGAAGACACAGAACCTGGGATTTAACTCCATTTCTGAAGGGAAACACACAGCATAGTTCTCATCCATGGATTACACTGTGCTTTAGAGCAAGAACCACGATCTTGCTTTCTAGAGTCTCTAAGACAGCAGGAAACGTGTGTTTGCTGAGAACAAAAGAATGGTGTTTCCTACACATACGGACCATATCTAGTCCAACTCAGCTTCTGAAACTGATACAAAGCAATGGTCCTGTATCATCCAATGCTTGTCTGTTAAGATGAGAAACGTGTGAGCTTCGTGAACGATGTAGTTCCTTTGAACTGAAAAGTGACTGCCCTTATCTGAAACGAAGTCTTGCTTGTAGTAAGACTCACAGCCTGGGATTTAACTCCATTTCTGCAGTAAAACACACAGCAGTGTAATCATCCATTGATCACACTCTGTGTTAGAACAAGAAGCACACTGTTGCTTTCTAGATTCTCTAAGACATCAGGAAACGTGAGTGTGCTGAGAACAAAAGAACGGTGTTTCCTACACCTACGGACATTATATAGTCCAACTCTGCTTCTGAAACTGATAAAAAGCACTGACCCTCTAAATCCCAATGCTTGTCTGTTAAGATGAGAAACGTGAGAGCTTCGTGAACAATGTAGTTCGTTTGAGCTGAAAAGTGACTGCCCTTAACTGAAACGAAGTCTTGCCTGTAGGAAGACACAGAGCCTGGGATTTAACTCCATTTCTGAAGTGAAACACACAGCATTCTCTCATCCATTGATCACACGCTGCTTTAGAACAAGAAGCACGCTCTTGCTTTCTAGAGTCTCTAAGACAGCAGGAAATGTGAGTGTGCCCAGAACAAAAGTACGGTGTTTCCTACACATACAGACCATATCTAGTCCAACTCGGCTTCTGAAACTGATACAAAGCACTGGTCCTCTAACATCCAATGCTTGTCAGTTAAGATGAGAAACGTGTGAGCTTCGTGAATGATGTAGTTCCTTTGAGAAGAAAAGTGTCTGCCCTTACCTGAAATGAAGTCTTGCTTGTAGGCAGACTCAGAGCATGGGATTTAACTCCATTTCTGAAGTGAAACACACAGCATAGTTCTCATCCATGGTTCACACTCTGCTTTAGAGCGAGAAGCACACTCTTGCTTTCTAGAGTCTCTAATACAGCAGGAAATCTGAGTGTGCCCAGAAAAAAAGAACGGTGTTTCCTACACATACGGACCATATCTAGTCCAACTCTGCTTCTGAAACTGATACAAAGCTCTGACCCTCTAACATCCAATGCTTGTCAGTTAAGATGAGAAACGTGTGAACTTCGTGAATGATGTAGTTCGATGGAGCTTAAAAGTGACTGCCCTTACCTGAATTGAAGTCTTGCTCGTAGGAAGACTCAGACCCTGGGATTTAACTCCATTTCTGAAGTAAAACACACAGCAGTGTAATCATCGATTGATCACACACTGCTTTAGAACAAGAAGCACGCTCTTGCTTTCTAGACTCTCTAATACAGCAGGAAACATGAGTGTGCTGAGAACAAAATAACGGTGTTTCCTACACAATCGGACATTATATAGTACAACTCTTCTTCTGAAACTGATACAAAGCACTGGTCCTCTAAAATCCAATGCTTGTCTGTTAAGATGAGAAACGTGTGAGCTTCGAAAACGACGTAGTACGTTGGAGCTGAAAAGTGACTGCCCTTACCTGAAACGAAGTCTTGCCTGTAGGAAGACACAGAGCCTGGGATTTAACTCCATTTCTGAAGGGAAACACACAGCAAAGTTCTCATCCATGGATCACACTCTGCTTTAGAGCAAGAAGCACGCTCTTGCTTTCTAGATTCTCTAATACAGCAGGAAATCTGAGTGTGCCCAGAACAACAGAACGGTGTTTCCTACACATACGGACTATATGTAGTCCAAATCTTCTTCTGAAACTGATACAATGCACTGGTCCTCTAACATCCAATGGTTGTCAGTTAAGATGAGAAACGTGTGAGCTTCGTGAACGATGTAGTTCCTTTGAGAAGAAAAGTGACTGCCCTTACCTGAAATGAAGTCTTGCTTGTAGGCAGACTCAGAGCATGGGATTTAACTCCATTTCTGAAGTGAAACACACAGCATAGTTCTCATCCTTGGATCACACTCTGCTTTAGAGCGAGAAGCACACTCTTGCTTTCTAGAGTCTCTAATACAGCAGGAAATCTGAGTGTGCCCAGAACAAATGAACGGTGTTTCCTACACATACGGACCATATCTAGTCCAACTCTGCTTCTGAAACTGATACAAAGCACTGACCCTCTAACATCCAATGCTTGTCAGTTAAGATGACAAACGTGTGAACTTCGTTAACGATGTAGTTCAATGGAGCTTAAAAGTGACTGCCCTTACCTGAATTGAAGTCTTGCTCGTAGGAAGACTCAGACCCTGGGATTTAACTCCATTTCTGAAGTAAAACACACAGCAGTGTAATCATCCATTGATCACACACTGCTTTAGAACAAGAAGCACGCTCTTGGTTTCTAGACTCTCTAAGACAGCAAGAAACATGAGTGTGCTGAGAACAAAAGAATGGTGTTTCCTACACATACGGACATTATATAGTCCAACTCTGCTTCGGAAACTGATACAAAGCACTGGTCCTCTAAAATCCAATGCTTGTCTGTTAAGATGAGAAACGTGTGAGTGTTGAAAACGACGTAGTACGTTTGAGCTGAAAAGTGACTGCCCTTACCTGAAATGAAGTCTTGCCTGTAGGAAGACACAGAGCCTGGGATTTGACTCCATTTCTGAAGGGAAACACACAGCATAGTTCTCATCCATGGATCACACTCTGCTTTAGAGCGAGAAGCACACTCTTGCTTTCTATATTCTCTAATACAGCAGGAAATCTGGGTGTGCCCAGAACAAAAGAACGGTGTTTCCTACACATACGGACTATATGTAGTCCGAATCTTCTTCTGAAACTGATACAATGCACTGGTCCTCTAACATCCAATGCTTGTCAGTTAAGATGAGAAACGTGTGAGCTTCGTGAACGATGTAGTTCGATGGAGCTTAAAAGTGACTGCCCTTACCTGAATTGAAGTCTTGCTCGTAGGAAGACTCAGACCCTGGGATTTAACTCCATTTCTGAAGTAAAACACACAGCAGTGTAATCATCCATTGATCACACACTGCTTTAGAACAAGAAGCACGCTCTTGCTTTCTAGACTCTCTAAGACAGCAGGAAACATGAGTGTGCTGAAACAAAAGAACGGTGTTTCCTACACATACGGACATTATATAGTCCAACTCTGCTTCTGAAACTGATACAAAGCACTGGTCCTCTAAATCCCAATGCTTCTCTGTTAAGATGAGAAACGTGTGAGCTTTGTGAACAATGTAGTTCGTTTGAGCTGAAAAGTGACTGCCCTTACCTGAAACGATGTCTTGCCTGTAGGAAGACACAGAGCCTGGGATTTAACTCCGTTTCTGAAGTGAAACACACAGCATTGTCTCATCCATTGATCACACTCTGCTTTAGAACAAGAAGCACGCTCTTGCTTTCTAGAGTCTCTGAGACAGCAGGAAATGTGAGTGTGCCCAGAACAAAAGAACGGTGTTTCCTACACATACGGACCATATCTAGTCCAACTCTGCTTCTGAAACTGACAGAAAGCACTGGTCCTCTAACATCCAATGCTTGTCAGTTAAGATGAGAAACGTGTGACCTCCGTGAACGATGTAGTTCTTTTGAGCTGAAAAGTGCCTGCCCTTACCTGAAACGAAGTCTTGCTTGTAGGAAGACATAGAGCCTGGGATTTAACTCCTTTTCTGAAGGGAAACAAACAGCATAGTTTTCATCCAAGGATCACACTCTGCTTTAGAGCGAGAAGCACGCTCTTGCTTTCTAGAATCTCTAAGACAGCAGGAAACGTGAGTGTGCTGACAACAAAAGAACGGTGTTTCCTACACATATGGACCATATCTAGTCCAACTCGGCTTCTGAAACTGATACAAAGCACTGGTCCTCTAACATCCAATGCTTGTCAGATAAGATGAGAAACGTGTGAGCTTCGTGAACGATGTAGTTCCTTTGAGAAGAAAAGTGACTGCCCTTACCTGAAATGAAGTCTTGCTTGTAGGCAGACTCAGAGCATGGGATTTAACTCCATTTCTGAAGTGAAACACACAGCATAGTTCTCATCCATGGATCACACTCTGCTTTAGAGCGAGAAGCACACTCTTGCTTTCTAGAGTCTCTAATACAGCAGGAAATCTGAATGTGCCCAGAACAAATGAACGGTGTTTCCTACACATACGGACCATATCTAGTCCAACTCTGCTTCTGAAACTGATACAAAGCACTGACCCTCTAACATCCAATGCTTGTCATTTAAGATGAGAAACGTGTGAACTTCGTGAATGATGTAGTTCGATGGAGCTTAAAAGTGACTGCCCTTACCTGAAACGAAGTCTTCCATGTAGGAAGACTCAGACCCTGGGATTTAACTCCATTTCTGAAGTAAAACACACAGCAGTGTAATCATCCATTGATCACACACTGCTTTAGAACAAGAAGCACGCTCTTGCTTTCTAGACTCTCTAATACAGCAGGAAACATGAGTGTGCTGAGAACAAATGAACGGTGTTTCCTACACAATCGGACATTATATAGTCCAACTCTGCTTCTGAAACTGATACAAAGCACTGGTCCTCTAAAATCCAATGCTTGTCTGTTAAGATGAGAAACGTGTGAGCTTCGAAAACGACGTAGTAAGTTGGAGCTGAAAAGTGACTGCCCTTACCTGAAACGAAGTCTTGCCTGTAGGAAGACACAGAGCCTGGGATTTAACTCCATTTCTGAAGGGAAACACACAGCAAAGTTCTCATCCATGGATCACACTCTGCTTTAGAGCAAGAAGCACGCTCTTGCTTTCTAGATTCTCTAATACAGCAGGAAATCTGAGTGTGCCCAGAACAACAGAACGGTGTTTCCTACACATACGGACTATATGTAGTCCAAATCTTCTTCTGAAACTGATACAATGCACTGGTCCTCTAACATCCAATGGTTGTCAGTTAAGATGAGAAACGTGTGAGCTTCGTGAACGATGTAGTTCGATGGAGCTTAAAAGTGACTGCCCTTACCTGAATTGAAGTCTTGCTCGTAGGAAGACTCAGACCCTGGGATTTAACTCCATTTCTGAAGTAAAACACACAGCAGTGTAATCATCCATTGATCACACACTGCTTTAGAACAAGAAGCACGCTCTTGCTTTCTAGACTCTCTAAGACAGCAGGAAACATGAGTGTGCTGAAACAAAAGAACGGTGTTTCCTACACATACAGACATTATATAGTCCAACTCTGCTTCTGAAACTGATACAAAGCACTGGTCCTCTAACATCCAATGCTTGTCAGTTAAGATGAGAAATGTGTGAGCTTCGTGAACGATGTAGTTCCTTTGAGAAGAAAAGTGACTGCCCTTACCTCAAATGAAGTCTTGCTTGTAGGCAGACTCAGAGCATGGGATTTAACTCCATTTCTGAAGTGAAACACACAGCATAGTTCTCATCCATGGATCACTCTCTGCTTTAGAGCGAGAAGCACACTCTTGCTTTCTAGAGTCTCTAATACAGCAGGAAATGTGAGTCTGCTGAGAACAAAAGAACGGTGTTTCCTACACATACGGACCATATCTAGTCCAACTCTGCTTCTGAAACTGATACAAAGCACTGACCCTCTAACATCCAATGCTTGTCATTTAAGATGAGAAACGTGTGAGCTTCGTGAACGATGTAGTTCGATGGATCAGAAAAGTGACTGCACTTACCTGAATTGAAGTCTTGCTCGTAGGAAGACTCAGACCCTGGGATTTAACTCCATTTCTGAAGTAAAACACACAGCAGTGTAATCATCGATTGATCACACACTGCTTTAGAACAAGAAGCACGCTCTTGCTTTCTAGACTCTCTAAGACAGCAAGAAACATGAGTGTGCTGAGAACAAAAGAACGGTGTTTCCTACACATACGGACATTATATAGTCCAACTCTGCTTCGGAAACTGATACAAAGCACTGGTCCTGTAAAATCCAATGCTTGTCTGTTAAGATGAGAAACGTGTTAGCGTCGAAAACGACGTAGTACGTTTGAGCTGAAAAGTGACTGCCCTTATCTGAAACGAAGTCTTGCCTGTAGGAAGACACAGAGCCTGGGATTTGACTCCATTTCTGAAGGGAAACACACAGCATAGTTCTCATCCATGGATCACACTCTGCTTTAGAGCGAGAAGCACACTCTTGCTTTCTAGATTCTCTAATACAGCAGGAAATCTGGGTGTGCCCAGAACAAAAGAACGGTGTTTCCTACACATACGGACTATATGTAGTCCGAATCTTCTTCTGAAACTGATACAATGCACTGGTCCTCTAACATCCAATGCTTGTCAGTTAAGATGAGAAACGCGTGAGCTTCGTGAACGATGTAGTTCCTTTGAGCAGCAAAGTGACTGCCCTTACCTGAAATGAAGTCTTGCTTGTAGGCAGACTCAGTGAATGGGATTTAACTCCATTTCTGAAATGAAACACACAGCATTGTCTCATCCATTGATCACACTCTCCTTTAGAACAAGAACCACTATCTTGCTTTCTAGAGTCTCTAAGACAGCAGGAAATGTCAGTTTGCTGAGAACAAAAGAATGGTGTTTCCTACGAATACGGACCATATCTAGTCCAACTCAGATTCTGAAACTGATACAAAGCAATGGTCCTCTATCATCCAATGCTTGTCTGTTAAGATGAGAAACGTGTGAGCTCTGTGAATGATGTAGTTCGTTTGAGCTGAAAAGTGACTGCCCTTACCTGAAACGAAATCTTGCTTGTAGGAAGACTCAGAGCCTGGGATTTAAGTCCATTTCTGAAGGGAAACACACAGCATAGTTCTCATCCATGGATCACACTCTGCTTTAGAGCGAGAAGCACACTCTTGCTTTCTAGAATCTCTAATACAGCAGGAAATCTGAGTGTGCCCAGAACAAAAGTACGGTGTTTACTACATTTATGGACCATATGTAGTCCAAATCTGCTTCTGAAACTGATACAAAGCACTGACCCTCTAAAATCCAATGCTTGTCATTTAAGATGAGAAACGTGTGAGCTTCGTGAACGATGTAGTTCGATGGATCAGAAAAGTGACTGCCCTTACCTGAATTGAAGTCTTGCTCGTAGGAAGACTCAGAGCCTGGGATTTAACTCCTTTTCTGAAGTAAAACACACAGCAGTGAAGTCATCCATTGATCACACACTGCTTTAGAACAAGAAGCACGCTCTTGCTTTCTAGACTCTCTAAGACAGCAGGAAACGTGAGTGTGCTGAGAACAAAACAACGGTGTTTCCTACACATACGGACATTATGTAGTCCAACTCTGCTTCTGAAACTGATAGAAAGCACTGGTCCTCTAAAATCCAATGCTTGTCTGTTAAGAAGAGAAACGTGTGAGCTTCGTGAACGATGTAGTTCGTTTGAGCTGAAATGTGACTGCCCTTACCTGAAACGAAGTCTTGCCTGTAGGAAGACACAGAACCTGGGATTTAACTCCATTTCTGAAGGGAAACACACAGCATAGTTCTCATCCATGGATCACACTGTGCTTTAGAGCAAGAACCACGATCTGGCTTTCTAGAGTCTCTAAGACAGCAGGAAACGTGTGTTTGCTGAAACAAAAGAATGGTGTTTCCTACACATACGGACCATATCTAGTCCAACTCAGCTTCTGAAACTGATACAAAGCAATGGTCCTGTATCATCCAATGCTTGTCTGTTAAGATGAGAAACGTGTGAGCTCCGTGAACGATGTAGTTCCTTTGAACTGAAACGTGACTGCCCTTATCTGAAACGAAGTCTTGCTTGTAGTAAGACTCAGAGCCTGGGATTTAACTCCATTTCTGCAGTAAAACACACAGCAGTGTAATCATCCATTGATCACACTCTGCGTTAGAACAAGAAGCACACTGTTGCTTTCTAGATTCTCTAAGACATCAGGAAACGTGAGTGTGCTGAGAGCAAAAGAACGGTGTTTCCTACACCTACGGACATTATATAGTCCAACTCTGCTTCTGAAACTGATACAAAGCACTGGTCCTCTAAATCCCAATGCTTGTCTGTTAAGATGAGAAACGTGAGAGCTTCGTGAACAATGTAGTTCGTTTGAGCTGAAAAGTGACTGCCCTTAACTGAAACGAAGTCTTGCCTGTAGGAAGACACAGAGCCTGGGATTTATCTAGTTCTGAAGGGAAACACACAGCATTGTCTCATCCATTGATCACACGCTGCTTTAGAACAAGAAGCACGCTCTTGCTTTCTAGAGTCTCTAAGACAGCAGGAAATGTGAGTGTGCCCAGAACAAAAGAACGGTGTTTCCTACACATACGGACCATATCTAGTCCAACTCTGCTTCTGAAACTGATAGAAAGCACTGGTCCTCTAACATCCAATGCTTGTCAGTTAAGATGAGAATCGTGTGACCTCCGTGAAAGATGTAGTTCTTTTGAGCTGAAAAGTGACTGCCCTTACCTGAAACGAAGTCTTGCTTGTAGGAAGACATAGAGCCTGGGATTTAACTCCTTTTCTGAAGGGAAACAAACAGCATAGTTTTCATCCATGGATCACACTCTGCTTTAGAGCGAGAAGCACGCTCTTGCTTTCTAAAGTCTCTAAGACAGCAGGAAACGTGAGTGTGCTGAGACCAAAGAACGGTGTTTCCTACACATACGGACCATGTCTAGTCCAACTCGGCTTCTGAAACTGATACAAAGCACTGGTCCTCTAACATCCAATGCTTGTCAGTTAAGATGAGAAACGTGTGAGCTTCGTGAACGATGTAGTTCGATGGAGCTTAAAAGTGACTGCCCTTACCAGAATTGAGATCTTGCTCGTAGGAAGACTCAGACCCTGGGATTTAACTCCATTTCTCAAGTAAAACACACAGCAGTGTAATCATCAATTGATCACACTCTGCTTTAGAACAAGAAGCACGCTCTAGCTTTCTAGAGTCTCTAAGATAGCAGGAAACATGAGTGTGCTGAGAACAAAAGAACGGTGTTTCCTAAACATACGGACCATATCTAGTCGAAATCTGCTTCTGAAACTGATACAAAGCACTGGTCCTCTAACATCCAATGCTTGTCAGTTAAGATGAGAAAAGTGTGAGCTCAGTGAACGATGTAGTTCGTTTGAGCTGAAAAGTGACTGCCCTTACCTGAAACGAAATCTTGCTTGTAGGAAGACTCAGAGCCTGGGATTTAACTCCATTTCTGAAGACAAACACACAGCATAGTTCTCACCCATGGATCACAGTCTGCTTTAGAGCGAGAAGCACGCTCTTGCTTTCTAGGGTCTCTAAGACAGCAGGAAACGTGAGTGTGCTGAGAACAAAACAACGGTGTTTCCTACACATACGGACATTATGTAGTCCACCTCTGCTTCTGAAACTGATAGAAAGCACTGGTCCTCTAAAATCCAATGCTTGTCTGTTAAGATGAGAAACGTGTGAGCTTCGTGAACGATGTAGTTCGTTTGAGCTGAAATGTGACTGCCCTTACCTGAAACGAAGTCTTGCCTGTAGGAAGACACAGAACCTGGGATTTAACTCCATTTCTGAAGGGAAACACACAGCATAGTTCTCATCCATGGATCACACTGTGCTTTAGAGCAAGAACCACGATCTGGCTTTCTAGAGTCTCTAAGACAGCAGGAAACGTGTGTTTGCTGAAACAAAAGAATGGTGTTTCCTACACATACGGACCATATCTAGTCCAACTCAGCTTCTGAAACTGATACAAAGCAATGGTCCTGTATCATCCAATGCTTGTCTGTTAAGATGAGAAACGTGTGAGCTCCGTGAACGATGTAGTTCCTTTGAACTGAAACGTGACTGCCCTTATCTGAAACGAAGTCTTGCTTGTAGTAAGACTCAGAGCCTGGGATTTAACTCCATTTCTGCAGTAAAACACACAGCAGTGTAATCATCCATTGATCACACTCTGCGTTAGAACAAGAAGCACACTGTTGCTTTCTAGATTCTCTAAGACATCAGGAAACGTGAGTGTGCTGAGAGCAAAAGAACGGTGTTTCCTACACCTACGGACATTATATAGTCCAACTCTGCTTCTGAAACTGATACAAAGCACTGGTCCTCTAAATCCCAATGCTTGTCTGTTAAGATGAGAAACGTGAGAGCTTCGTGAACAATGTAGTTCGTTTGAGCTGAAAAGTGACTGCCCTTAACTGAAACGAAGTCTTGCCTGTAGGAAGACACAGAGCCTGGGATTTATCTAGTTCTGAAGGGAAACACACAGCATTGTCTCATCCATTGATCACACGCTGCTTTAGAACAAGAAGCACGCTCTTGCTTTCTAGAGTCTCTAAGACAGCAGGAAATGTGAGTGTGCCCAGAACAAAAGAACGGTGTTTCCTACACATACGGACCATATCTAGTCCAACTCTGCTTCTGAAACTGATAGAAAGCACTGGTCCTCTAACATCCAATGCTTGTCAGTTAAGATGAGAATCGTGTGACCTCCGTGAAAGATGTAGTTCTTTTGAGCTGAAAAGTGACTGCCCTTACCTGAAACGAAGTCTTGCTTGTAGGAAGACATAGAGCCTGGGATTTAACTCCTTTTCTGAAGGGAAACAAACAGCATAGTTTTCATCCATGGATCACACTCTGCTTTAGAGCGAGAAGCACGCTCTTGCTTTCTAAAGTCTCTAAGACAGCAGGAAACGTGAGTGTGCTGAGACCAAAGAACGGTGTTTCCTACACATACGGACCATGTCTAGTCCAACTCGGCTTCTGAAACTGATACAAAGCACTGGTCCTCTAACATCCAATGCTTGTCAGTTAAGATGAGAAACGTGTGAGCTTCGTGAACGATGTAGTTCGATGGAGCTTAAAAGTGACTGCCCTTACCAGAATTGAGATCTTGCTCGTAGGAAGACTCAGACCCTGGGATTTAACTCCATTTCTCAAGTAAAACACACAGCAGTGTAATCATCAATTGATCACACTCTGCTTTAGAACAAGAAGCACGCTCTAGCTTTCTAGAGTCTCTAAGATAGCAGGAAACATGAGTGTGCTGAGAACAAAAGAACGGTGTTTCCTAAACATACGGACCATATCTAGTCGAAATCTGCTTCTGAAACTGATACAAAGCACTGGTCCTCTAACATCCAATGCTTGTCAGTTAAGATGAGAAAAGTGTGAGCTCAGTGAACGATGTAGTTCGTTTGAGCTGAAAAGTGACTGCCCTTACCTGAAACGAAATCTTGCTTGTAGGAAGACTCAGAGCCTGGGATTTAACTCCATTTCTGAAGACAAACACACAGCATAGTTCTCACCCATGGATCACAGTCTGCTTTAGAGCGAGAAGCACGCTCTTGCTTTCTAGGGTCTCTAAGACAGCAGGAAACGTGAGTGTGCTGAGAACAAAACAACGGTGTTTCCTACACATACGGACATTATGTAGTCCACCTCTGCTTCTGAAACTGATAGAAAGCACTGGTCCTCTAAAATCCAATGCTTGTCTGTTAAGATGAGAAACGTGTGAGCTTCGTGAACGATGTAGTTCGTTTGAGCTGAAATGTGACTGCCCTTACCTGAAACGAAGTCTTGCCTGTAGGAAGACACAGAACCTGGGATTTAACTCCATTTCTGAAGGGAAACATACAGCATAGTTCTCATCCATGGATCACACTGTGCTTTAGAGCAAGAACCACGATCTTGCTTTCTAGAGTCTCTAAGACAGCAGGAAACGTGTGTTTGCTGAGAACAAAAGAATGGTGTTTCCTACACATACGGACCATATCTAGTCCAACTCACCTTCTGAAACTGATACAAAGCGATGGTCCTGTATCATCCAATGCTTGGCTGTTAATATGAGAAACGTGTGAGCTCCGTGAACGATGTAGTTCCTTTGCACTGAAAAGTGACTGCCCTTATCTGAAACGAAGTCTTGCTTGTAGTAAGTCTCAGAGCCTGGGATTTAACTCCATTTCTGCAGTAAAACACACAGCAGTGTAATCATCCATTGATCACACTCTGCGTTAGAACAAGAAGCACACTGTTGCTTTCTAGATTCTCTAAGACATCAGGAAACGTGAGTGTGCTGAGAACAAAAGAACGGTGTTTCCTACAACTACGGACATTATATAGTCCAACTCAGCTTCTGAAACTGATACAAAGCACTGGTCCTCTAAATCCCAATGCTTGTCTGTTAAGATGAGAAACGTGAGAGCTTCGTGAACAATGTAGTTCGTTTGAGCTGAAAAGTGACTGCCCTTAACTGAAACGAAGTCTTGCCTGTAGGAAGACACAGAGCCTGGGATTTAACTCCATTTCTGAAGTGAAACACACAGCATTGTCTCATCCATTGATCACACGCTGCTTTAGAACAAGAAGCACACTCTTGCTTTCTAGAGTCTCTAAGACAGCAGGAAATGTGAGTGTGCCCAGAACAAAAGAACGGAGTTTCCTACACATACGGACTATATCTAGTCCAACTCTGCTTCTGAATCTGATAGAAAGCACTGGTCCTCTAACATCCAATGCTTGTCAGTTAAGATGAGAAACGTGTGACCTCCGTGAACGATGTAGTTCTTTTGAGCTGAAAAGTGACTGCCCTTACCTGAAACGAAGTCTTTCTTGTAGGAAGACATAGAGCCTGGGATTTAACTCCTTTTCTGAAGGGAAACAAACAGCATAGTTTTCATCCATGGATCACACTCTGCTTTAGAGCGAGAAGCACGCTCTTGCTTTCTAAAGTCTCTAAGACAGCAGGAAACGTGAGTGTGCTGAGACCAAAGAACGGTGTTTCCTACACATACGGACCATGTCTAGTCCAACTCGGCTTCTGAAACTGATACAAAGCACTGGTCCTCTAACATCCAATGCTTGTCAGTTAAGATGAGAAACGTGTGAGCTTCGTGAACGATGTAGTTCGATGGAGCTTAAAAGTGACTGCCCTTACCTGAATTGAAGTCTTGCTCGTAGGAAGACTCAGACCCTGGGATTTAACTCCATTTCCGAAGTAAAACACACAGCAGTGTAATCATCCATTGATCACACACTGCTTTAGAACAAGAAGCACGCTCTTGCTTTCTAGACTCTCTAAGACAGCAGGAATCATGAGGGTGCTGAGAACAAAAGAACGGGGTTTCCTACACATACGGACTTTATATAGTCCAACTCTGCTTCTGAAACTGATACAACGCACTGGTCCTCTAAAATCCAATGCTTGTCTGTTAAGATGAGAAACGTGTGAGCTTCGAAAACGACGTAGTACGTTTGAGCTGAAAAGTGACTGCCCTTACCTGAAACGAAGTCTTGCCTGTAGGAAGACACAGAGCCTGGGATTTAACTCCATTTCTGAAGGGAAACACACAGCATAGTTCTCATCCATGGATCACACTCTGCTTTAGAGCGAGAAGCACGCTCTTGCTTTCTAGATTCTCTAATACAGCAGGAAATCTGGGTGTGCCCAGAACAAAAGAACGGTGTTTACTACATTTATGGAACATATGTAGTCCAAATCTGCTTCTGAAACTGATACAAAGCACTGACCCTCTAACATCCAATGCTTGTCATTTAAGATGAGAAACGTGTGAGCTTCGTGAACGATGTAGTTCGATGGATCAGAAAAGTGACTGCACTTACCTGAATTGAAGTCTTGCTCGTAGGAAGACTCAGATCTGGGATTTAACTCCATTTCTGAAGTAAAACACACAGCCGTGTAATCATCCATTGATCACTCTCTGCGTTAGAACAAGAAGCACACTGTTGCTTTCTAGAGTCTCTAAGACATCAGGAAACGTGAGTGCGCTGAGAACAGAAGAACGGTGTTTCCTACACATACTGACATTATATAGTCCAACTCTTCTTCTGAAACTGATACAAAGCACTGGTCCTCTAAAATCCAATGCTTTTCTGTTAAGATGAGAGACGTGTGAGCTTCGTGAACGATGTAGTTCGTTTGAGCTGAAATGTGACTGCCCTTACCTGAAACGAAGTCTTGCCTATAGGAAGACACAGAGCCTGGGATTTAACTCCATTTCTGAAGGGAAACACACAGCATAGTTCTCATCCATAGATCACACTCTGCTTTAGAGCAAGAACCACGATCTTGCTTTCTAGAGTCTCTGAGACAGCAGGAAACGTGTGTTTGCTGAGAACAAAAGAATGGTGTTTCCTACACATACGGACCATATCTCGTCCAACTCAGCTTCTGAAACTGATACAAAGCAATGGTCCTGTATCATCCAATGCTTGTCTGTTAAGATGAGAAACGTGTGAGCTCCGTGAATGATGTAGTTCCTTTGAACTGAAAAGTGACTGCCCTTATCTGAAACGAATTCTTGCATGTAGTAAGACTCAGAGCATGGGATTTAACTCCATTTCTGAAGAGAAACACACAGCGTATTATTTATCCATGGATCACACTCTGCTTTAGAGCGAGAAGCACACTCTTGCTTTATAGAGTCTCTAAGACAGCAGGAAATCTGAGTTTTCCCAGAACAAAAGAGCGGTGTTTCCTACACATATGGACCATATCTAGTCCAAATCTGCTTCTGAAACTGATACAA
The DNA here is from genome assembly GCA_949786385.1 of Onychomys leucogaster. Lineage (NCBI taxonomy): Eukaryota > Metazoa > Chordata > Mammalia > Rodentia > Cricetidae > Onychomys > Onychomys leucogaster. Next base: position 53,117 of record CATKUP010000081.1, read on the forward strand.
AGCACTGGTCCTCTAACATCCAATGCTTGTCTGTTAAGATGAGAAACGTGTGAGCTCCGTGAACGATGTAGTTCTTTTGAACTGAAAAGTGACTGCCCTTACCTGAAACAAAGTCTTGCCTGTAGGAAGACACAGAGCCTGGGATTTAACTCCATTTCTGAAGGGAAACACACAGCATAGTTCTCATCCATGGATCACACTCTGCTTTAGAGCGAGAAGCCCGCTCTTGCTTTCTAGATTCTCTAATACAGCAGGAAATCTGGGTGGGCCCAGAACAAAAGAACGGTGTTTCCTACACATACGGACTATATGTAGTCCAAATCTTCTTCTGAAACTGATACAATGCACTGGTCCTCTAACATCCAATGCTTGTCACTTAAGATGAGAACCGTGTGAGCTTAGTGAACGATGTAGTTCCTTTGAGCAGTAAAGTGACTGCCCTTACCTGAAATGAAGTCTTGCTTGTAGGAAGACATAGAGCCTGGGATTTAACTCCTTTTCTGAAGGGAAACAAACAGCATAGTTTTCATCCATGGATCACACACTGCTTTAGAGCGAGAAGCACGCTCTTGCTTTGTAAAGTCTCTAAGACAGCAGGAAACGTGAGTGTGCTGAGACCAAAGAACGGTGTTTCCTACACATACGGACCATATCTAGTCCAACTCGGCTTCTGAAACTGATACAAAGCACTGGTCCTCTAACATCCAATGCTTGTCAGTTAAGATGAGAAACGTGTGAGCTTCGTGAACGATGTAGTTCGATGGAGCTTAAAAGTGACTGCCCTTACCAGAATTGAGATCTTGCTCGTAGGAAGACTCAGACCCTGGGATTTAACTCCATTTCTGAAGTAAAACACACAGCAGTGTAATCATCCATTGATCACACACTGCTTTAGAACAAGAAGCATGCTCTTGCTTTCTAGACTCCCTAAGACAGCAGGAAACATGAGTGTGATGAGAACAAAGGAACGGTGTTTCCTACACATACGGACATTATATAGTCCAACTCTGCTTCTGAAACTGATACAAAGCACTGGTCCTCTAAAATCCAATGCTTGTCTGTTAAGATGAGAAACGTGTGAGCTTCGAAAACGACGTAGTACGTTTGAGCTGAAAAGTGACTGCCCTTACCTGAAACGAAGTCTTGCCTGTAGGAAGACACAGAGCCTGGGATTTAACTCCATTTCTGAAGGGAAACACACAGCATAGTTCTCATCCATGGATCACACTCTGCTTTAGAGCAAGAAGCACGCTCTTGCTTTCTAAAGTCTCTAAGACAGCAGGAAACGTGAGTGTGCTGAGACCAAAGAACGGTGTTTCCTACACATACGGACCATATCTAGTCCAACTCTGCTTCTGAAACTGATACAAAGCACTGGTCCTCTATCATCCAATGCTTGTCAGTTAAGATGAGAAACGTGTGAGCTTCGTGAACCATGTAGTTCCTTTGAGTAGAAAAGTGTCTGCCCTTACCTGAAATGAAGTCTTACTTGTAGGCAGACTCAGAGCATGGGATTTAACTCCATTTCTGAAGTGAAACACACAGCATAGTTCTCATTAGTGGATCACACTCTGCTTTAGAGCGAGAAGCCCACTTTTGCTTTCTAGAGTCTCTAATACAGCAAGAAATCTGAGTGTGCCCAGAACAAAAGAACGGTGTTTCCTACACATACGGACCATATCTAGTCCAACTCTGCTTCTGAAACTGATACAAAGCACTGACCCTCTAACATCCAATGCTTGTCATTTAAGATGAGAAACGTGTGAGCTTTGTGAACGATGTAGTTCGATGGAGCTTAAAAGTGACTGCCCTTATCTGAATTGAATTCTTGCTCGTAGGAAGACTCAGAGCCTGGGATTTAACTCCATTTCTGAAGTAAAACACAGAGCAGTGTAATCATCCATTGATCACACACTGCTTTAGAACAAGAAGCACGCTCTTGCTTTCTAGACTCTCTAAGACAGCAGGAAACATGAGTGTGCTGAGAACAAAAGAACGGTGTTTCCTACACATACGGACATTATATAGTCCAACTCTGCTTCTGAAACTGATACAACGCACTGGTCCTCTAAAATCCAATGCTTGTCTGTTCAGATGAGAAACGTGTGAGCTTCGAAAACGACGTATTACGTTTGAGCTGAAAAGTGACTGCCCTTACCTGAAACGAAGTCTTGCCTGTAGGAAGACACAGAGCCTGGGATTTAACTCCATTTCTGAAGGGAAACACACAGCATAGTTCTCATCCATGGATCACACTCTGCTTTAGAGCGAGAAGCACGCTCCTGCTTTCTAGATTCTCTAATACAGCAGGAAATCTGGGTGTGCCCAGAACAAAAGAACGGTGTTTCCTACACATACGGACTATATGTAGTCCAAATCTTCTTCTGAAACTGATACAATGCACTGGTTCTCTAACATCCAATGCTTGTCAGTTAAGATGAGAACCGTGTGAGCTTAGTGAACGATGTAGTTCGTTTGAGCAGAAAACTGACTGCCCTTACCTGAAATGAAGTCTTGCTTGTAGGAAGCCTCAGAGCCTGGGATTTAACTCCATTTCTGCAGTAAAACACACATCAGTGTAATCATCCATTGATCACACTCTGCGTTAGAACAAGAAGCACACTGTTGCTTTCTAGAGTCTCTAAGACATCAGGAAACGTGAGTGCGCTGAGAACAGAAGAACGGTGTTTCCTACACATACTGACATTATATAGTCCAACTCTTCTTCTGAAACTGATACAAAGCACTGTTCCTCTAAAATCCAATGCTTGTCTGTTAAGATGAGAGACGTGTGAGCTTCGTGAACGATGTAGTTCTTTTGAGCTGAAATGTGACTGCCCTTACCTGAAACGAAGTCTTACCTATAGGAAGACACAGAGCCTGGGATTTAACTCCATTTCTGAAGGGAAACACACAGCATAGTTCTCATCCATAGATCACACTCTGCTTTAGAGCAAGAACCACGATCTTGCTTTCTAGAGTCTCTAAGACAGCAGGAAACGTGTGTTTGCTGAGAACAAAAGAATGGTGTTTCCTACACATACGGACCATATCTCGTCCAACTCAGCTTCTGAAACTGATACAAAGCACTGGTCCTCTAACATTCAACCTTGTCAGATAAGATGAGAAACGTGTGAGATTCTTGAACGATGTAGTTCGTTTGAGCCGAAAAGTTACTGCTCTTACCTGAATTGAAGTCTTGCTTGTAGGAAGCCTCAGAGCCTGAGATTTAACTCCATTTCTGCAGTAAAACACACAGCAGTGTAATCATCCATTGATCACACTCTGCTTTAGAACAAGAACCACAATCTTGCTTTCTAGAGTCTCTAAGAGCGCAGGAAACATGTGTTTGCTGAGAACAAAAGAATGGTGTTTCCTACACATACGGACCATATCTAGTCCAACTCAGCTTCTGAAACTGATACAAAGCAATGGTCCTCTATCATCCAATGCTTGTCTGTTAAGATGAGAAACGTGTGAGCTCTGTGAATGATGTAGTTCGTTTGAGCTGAAAAGTGACTGCCCTTACCTGAAACGAAATCTTGCTTGTAGGAAGACTCCCAGCCTGGGATTTAAGTCCATTTCTGAAGGGAAACACACAGCATAGTTCTCATCCATGGATCACACTCTGCTTTAGAGCGAGAAGCACACTCTTGCTTTCTAGAGTCTCTAATACAGCAGGAAATCTGAGTGTGCCCAGAACAAAAGTACGGTGTTTACTACATTTATGGACGATATGTAGTCCAAATCTGCTTCTGAAACTGATACAAAGCACTGACCCTCTAACATCCAATGCTTGTCATTTATGATGAGAAACGTGTGAGCTTCGTGAACGATGTAGTTCGATGGATCAGAAAAGTGACTGCCCTTACCTGAATTGAAGTCTTGCTAGTAGGAAGACTCAGAGCCTGGGATTTAACTCCTTTTCTGAAGTAAAACACACAGCAGTGAAATCATCCATTGATCACACACTGCTTTAGAACAAGAAGCACGCTCTTGCTTTCTAGACTCTCTAAGATAGCAGGAAAAGTGAGTGCGCTGAGAACAAAACAACGGTGTTTCCTACACATACGGACATTATGTAGTCCAACTCTGCTTCTGAAACTGATAGAAAGCACTGGTCCTCTAAAATCCAATGCTTGTCTGTTAAGATGAGAAACGTGTGAGCTTCGTGAACGATGTAGTTCTTTTGAGCTGAAATGTGACTGCCCTTACCTGAAACGATGTCTTGCTTGTAGGAAGACACAGAACCTGGGATTTAACTCCATTTCTGAAGGGAAACACACAGCATAGTTCTCATCCATGGATCACACTGTGCTTTAGAGGAAGAACCACGATCTTGCTTTCTAGAGTCTCTAAGACAGCAGGAAACGTGTGTTTGCTGAGAACAAAAGAATGGTGTTTCCTACACATACGGACCATATCTAGTCCAACTCAGCTTCTGAAACTGATACAAAGCAATGGTCCTGTATCATCCAATGCTTGTCTGTTAAGATGAGAAACGTGTGAGCTCCGTGAACGGTGTAGTTCCTTTGAAATGAAAAGTGACTGCCCTTATCTGAAACGAAGTCTTGCTTGTAGTAAGACTCAGAGCCTGGGATTTAACTCCATTTCTGCAGTAAAACCCACAGCAGTGTAATCATCCATTGATCACACTCTGCGTTAGAACAAGAAGCACACTGTTGCTTTCTAGATTCTCTAAGACATCAGGAAACGTGAGTGTGCTGAGAACAAAAGAACAGTGTTTCCTACACCTACGGATATTATATAGTCCAACTCTGCTTCTGAAACTGATACAAAGCACTGGTCCTCTAAATCCCAATGCTTGTCTGTTAAGATGAGAAACGTGAGAGCTTCGTGAACAATGTAGTTCGTTTGAGCTGAAAAGTGACTGCCCTTAACTGAAACGAAGTCTTGCCTGTAGGAAGACACAGAGCCTGGGATTTAACTCCATTTCTGAAGTGAAACACACAGCATTGTCTCTTCCATTGATCACATGCTGCTTTAGAACAAGAAGCACGCTTTTGCTTTCTAGAGTCTCTAAGACAGCAGGAAATGTGAGTGTGCCCAGAACAAAAGAACGGTGTTTCCTACACATACGGACCATATCTAGTCCAACTCTGCTTCTGAAACTGATAGAATGCACTGGTCCTCTAACATCCAATGCTTGTCAGTTAAGATGAGAAACGTGTGACCTCCGTGAACGATGTAGTTCTTTTGAGCTGAAAAGTGACTGCCCTTACCTGAAACGAAGTCTTGCTTGTAGGAAGACATAGAGCCTGGGATTTAACTCCTTTTCTGAAGGGAAACAAACAGCATAGTTTTCATCCATGGATCACACTCTGCTTTAGAGCGAGAAGCACGCTCTTGCTTTCTAAAGTCTCTAAGACAGCAGGAAACGTGAGTGTGCTGAGACCAAAGAACGGTGTTTCCTACACATACGGACCATATCTAGTCCAACTCGGCTTCTGAAACTGATACAAAGCACTGGTCCTCTAACATCCAATGCTTGTCAGTTAAGATGAGAAACGTGTGAGCTTCGTGAACGATGTAGTTCGATGGAGCTTAAAAGTGACTGCCCTTACCAGAATTGAGATCTTGCTCGTAGGAAGACTCAGACCCTGGGATTTAACTCCATTTCTGAAGTAAAACACACAGCAGTGTAATCATCAATTGATCACACACTGCTTTAGAACAAGAAGCACGCTCTTGCTTTCTAGACTCCCTAAGACAGCAGGAAACATGAGTGTGATGAGAACAAAAGAACGGTGTTTCCTACACATACGGACATTATATAGTCCAACTCTTCTTCTGAAACTGATACAAAGCACTGGTCCTCTAAAATCCAATGCTTGTCTGTTAAGATGAGAAACGTGTGAGCTTCGAAAACGACGTAGTACGTTTGAGCTGAAAAGTGACTGCCCTTACCTGAAACGAAGTCTTGCCTGTAGGAAGACACAGAGCCTGGGATTTAACTCCATTTCTGAAGGGAAACACACAGCATAGTTCTCATCCATGGATCACACTCTGCTTTAGAGCAAGAAGCACGCTCTTGCTTTCTAAAGTCTCTAAGAGAGCAGGAAAGGTGAGTGTGCTGAGACCAAAGAACGGTGTTTCCTACACATACGGACCATATCTAGTCCAACTCTGCTTCTGAAACTGATACAAAGCACTGGTCCTCTATCATCCAATGCTTGTCAGTTAAGATGAGAAACGTGTGAGCTTCGTGAACCATGTAGTTCCTTTGAGTAGAAAAGTGTCGGCCCTTACCTGAAATGAAGTCTTACTTGTAGGCAGACTCAGAGCATGGGATTTAACTCCATTTCTGAAGTGAAACACACAGCATAGTTCTCATTAGTGGATCACACTCTGCTTTAGAGCGAGAAGCCCACTTTTGCTTTCTAGAGTCTCTAATACAGCAAGAAATCTGAGTGTGCCCAGAACAAAAGAACGGTGTTTCCTACACATACGGACCATATCTAGTCCAACTCTGCTTCTGAAACTGATACAATGCACTGGTCCTCTAACATCCAATGCTTGTCAGTTAAGATGAGAACCGTGTGAGCTTAGTGAACGATGTAGTTCGTTTGAGCAGAAAATTGACTGCCCTTACCTGAAATGAAGTCTTGCTTGTAGGAAGCCTCAGAGCCTGGGATTTAACTCCATTTCTGCAGTAAAACACACAGCAGTGTAATCATCCATTGATCACACTCTGCGTTAGAACAAGAAGCACACTGTTGCTTTCTAGAGTCTCTAAGACATCAGGAAACGTGAGTGCGCTGAGAACAGAAGAACGGTGTTTCCTACACATACGGACATTATATAGTCCAACTCTTCTTCTGAAACTGATACAAAGCACTGGTCCTCTAAAATCCAATGCTTGTCTGTTAAGATGAGAGACGTGTGAGCTTCGTGAACGATGTAGTTCGTTTGAGCTGAAATGTGACTGCCCTTACCTGAAACGAAGTCTTGCCTATAGGAAGACACAGAGCCTGGGATTTAACTCCATTTCTGAAGGGAAACACACAGCATAGTTCTCATCCATAGATCACACTCTGCTTTAGAGCAAGAACCACGATCTTGCTTTCTAGAGTCTCTAAGACAGCAGGAAACGTGTGTTTGCTGAGAACAAAAGAATGGTGTTTCCTACACATACGGACCATATCTAGTCCAACTCAGCTTCTGAAACTGATACAAAGCAATGGTCCTGTATCATCCAATGCTTGTCTGTTAAGATGAGAAACGTGTGAGCTCCGTGAACGATGTAGTTCCTTTGAACTGAAAAGTGACTGCCCTTATCTGAAACGAAGTCTTGCATGTAGTAAGACTCAGAGCATGGGATTTAACTCCATTTCTGAAGAGAAACACACAGCGTAGTATTTATCCATGGATCACACTCTGCTTTACAGCGAGAAGCACACTCTTGCTTTATAGAGTCTCTAAGACAGCAGGAAATCTGAGTGTGCCCAGAACAAAAGAGCGGTGTTTCCTACACATATGGACGATATCTAGTCCAAATCTGCTTCTGAAACTGATACAAATCACTGGTCCTCTAACATCCAATGCTTGTCTGTTAAGATGAGAAACGTGTGAGCTCCGTGAACGATGTAGTTCTTCTGAGCTGAAAAGTGACTGCCCTTACCTGAAACGAAGTCTTGCCTGTAGGAAGACACAGAGCCTGGGATTTAACTCCATTTCTGAAGGGAAACAAACAGCATAGTTTTCATCCATGGATCACACTCTGCTTTAGAGCGAGAAGCACGCTCTTGCTTTCTAAAATCTCTAAGACAGCAGGAAACGTGAGTGTGCTGAGACAAAAGAACGGTGTTTCCTACACAGACAGACCATATCTAGTCCAACTCTGCTTCTGAAACTGATACAAAGCACTGGTCCTCTAACATTCAACCTTGTCAGATAAGATGAGAAACGTGTGAGATTCATGAACGATGTAGTTCGTTTGAGCAGAAAAGTGACTACTCTTACCTGAATTGAAGTCTTGCTTGTAGGAAGCCTCAGAGCCTGAGATTTAACTCCATTTCTGCAGTAAAACACACAGCAGTGTAATCATCCATTGATCACACTCTGCTTTAGAACAAGAACCACAATCTTGCTTTCTAGAGTCTCTAAGAGCGCAGGAAACGTGTGTTTGCTGAGAACAAAAGAATGGTGTTTCCTACACATACGGACCATATCTAGTCCAACTCAGCTTCTGAAACTGATACAAAGCAATGGTCCTCTATCATCCAATGCTTGTCTGTTAAGATGAGAAACGTGTGAGCTCTGTGAATGATGTAGTTCGTTTGAGCTGAAAAGTGACTGCCCTTACCTGAAACGAAATCTTGGTTGTAGGAAGACTCAGAGCCTGGGATTTAAGTCCATTTCTGAAGGGAAACACACAGCATAGTTCTCATCCATGGATCACACTCTGCTTTAGAGCGAGAAGCACACTCTTGCTTTCTAGAGTCTCTAATACAGCAGGAAATCTGAGTGTGCCCAGAACAAAAGTACGGTGTTTACTACATTTATGGACCATATGTAGTCCAAATCTGCTTCTGAAACTGATACAAAGCACTGACCCTCTAACATCCAATGCTTGTCATTTAAGATGAGAAACGTGTGAGCTTCGTGAACGATGTAGTTCGATGGATCAGAAAAGTGACTGCCCTTACCTGAATTGAAGTCTTGCTCGTAGGAAGACTCAGAGCCTGGGATTTAACTCCTTTTCTGAAGTAAAACACACAGCAGTGAAATCATCCATTGATCACACACTGCTTTAGAACAAGAAGCACGCTCTTGCTTTCTAGACTCTCTAAGACAGCAGGAAACGTGAGTGCGCTGAGAACAAAGCAACGGTGTTTCCTACACATACGGACATTATGTAGTCCAACTCTGCTTCTGAAACTGATAGAAAGCACTGGTCCTCTAAAATCCAATGCTTGTCTGTTAAGATGAGAAACGTGTGAGCTTCGTGAACGATGTAGTTCTTTTGAGCTGAAATGTGACTGCCCTTACCTGAAACGAAGTCTTGCCTGTAGGAAGACACAGAACCTGGGATTTAACTCCATTTCTGAAGGGAAACACACAGCATAGTTCTCATCCATGGATCACACTGTGCTTTAGAGCAAGAACCACGATCTTGCTTTCTAGAGTCTCTAAGACAGCAGGAAACGTGTGTTTGCTGAGAACAAATAATGGTGTTTCCTACACATACGGACCATATCTAGTCCAACTCAGCTTCTGAAACTGATACAAAGCAATGGTCCTGTATCATCCAATGCTTGTCTGTTAAGATGAGAAACGTGTGAGCTCCGTGAACGATGTAGTTCCTTTGAACTGAAAAGTGACTGCCCTTATCTGAAACGAAGTCTAGCTTGTAGTAAGACTCAGAGCCTGGGATTTAACTCCATTTCTGCAGTAAAACACACAGCAGTGTAATCATCCATTGATCACACTCTGCGTTAGAACAAGAAGCACACTGTTGCTTTCTAGATTCTCTAAGACATCAGGAAACGTGAGTGTGCTGAGAACAAAAGAACAGTTTTTCCTACACCTACGGACATTATATAGTCCAACTCTGCTTCTGAAAGTGATACAAAGCACTGGTCCTCTAAATCCCAATGCTTGTCTGTTAAGATGAGAAACGTGAGAGCTTCGTGAACAATGTAGTTCGTTTGAGCTGAAAAGTGACTGCCCTTAACTGAAACGAAGTCTTGCCTGTAGGAAGACACAGAGCCTGGGATTTAACTCCATTTCTGAAGTGAAACACACAGCATTGTCTCATCCATTGATCACACGCTGCTTTAGAACAAGAAGCACGCTCTTGCTTTCTAGAGTCTCTAAGACAGCAGGAAATGTGAGTGTGCCCAGAACAAAAGAACGGTGTTTCCTACACATACAGACCATATCTAGTCCAACTCTGCTTCTGAAACTGATAGAAAGCACTGGTCCTCTAACATCCAATGCTTGTCAGTTAAGATGAGAAACGTGTGACCTCCGTGAACGATGTAGTTCTTTTGAGCTGAAAAGTGACTGCCCTTACCTGAAACGAAGTCTTGCCTGTAGGAAGACACAGAGCCTGGGATTTAACTCCATTTCTGAAGGGAAACACACAGCATAGTTCTCATCCATGGATCACACTCTGCTTTAGAGCAAGAAGCACGCTCTTGCTTTCTAAAGTCTCTAAGACAGCAGGAAACGTGAGTGTGCTGAGACCAAAGACCGGTGTTTCCTACACATATGGACCATATCTAGTCCAACTCTGCTTCTGAAACTGATACAAAGCACTGGTCCTCTATCATCCAATGCTTGTCAGTTAAGATGAGAAACGTGTGAGCTTCGTGAACCATGTAGTTCCTTTGAGTAGAAAAGTGTCTGCCCTTACCTGAAATGAAGTCTTGCTTGTAGGCAGACTCAGAGCATGGGATTTAACTCCATTTCTGAAGTGAAACACACAGCATAGTTCTCATTAGTGGATCACACTCTGCTTTAGAACGAGAAGCCCACTTTTGCTTTCTAGAGTCTCTAATACAGCAAGAAATCTGAGTGTGCCCAGAACAAAAGAATGGTGTTTCCTACACATACGGACCATATCTAGTCCAACTCTGCTTCTGAAACTGATACAAAGCACTGACCCTCTAACATCCAATGCTTGTCAGTTAAGATGAGAAACGTGTGAGCTTCGTGAACGATGTAGTTCGATGGAGCTTAAAAGTGACTGCCCTTACCTGAATTGAATTCTTGCTCGTAGGAAGACTCAGACCCTGGGATTTAACTCCATTTCTGAAGTAAAACACAGAGCAGTGTAATCATCCATTGATCACACACTGCTTTAGAACAAGAAGCACGCTCTTGCTTTCTAGACTCTCTAAGACAGCAGGAAACATGAGTGTGCTGAGAACAAAAGAACGGTGTTTCCTACACATACGGACATTATATAGTCCAACTCTGCTTCTGAAACTGATACAACGCACTGGTCCTCTAAAATCCAATGCTTGTCTGTTAAGATGAGAAACGTGTGAGCTTCGAAAAAGACGTATTACGTTTGAGCTGAAAAGTGACTGCCCTTACCTGAAACGAAGTCTTGCCTGTAGGAAGACACAGAGCCTGGGATTTAACTCCATTTCTGAAGGGAAACACACAGCATAGTTCTCATCCATGCATCACACTCTGCTTTAGAGCGTGAAGCACGCTCCTGCTTTCTAGATTCTCTAATACAGCAGGAAATCTGGGTGTGCCCAGAACAAAAGAACGGTGTTTCCTACACATACGGACTATATGTAGTCCAAATCTTCTTCTGAAACTGATACAATGCACTGGTCCTCTAACATCCAATGCTTGTCAGTTAAGATGAGAACCGTGTGAGCTTAGTGAACGATGTAGTTCCTTTGAGCAGTAAAGTGACTGCCCTTACCTGAAATGAAGTCTTGCTTGTAGGCAGACTCAGAGAATGGGATTTAACTCCATTTCTGAAGTGAAACACACAGCATTGTCTCATCCATTGATCACACTCTGCTTTAGAGCAAGATGCACGCTCTTGCTTTCTAGAGTCTCTAATACAGCAGGAAATCTGAGTTTGCCCAGAACAAAAGAACGATGTTTCCTACACATACGGACCATATCTAGTCCAAATCTGCTTCTGAAACTGATACAAAGCAATGGTCCTCTATCATCCCATGCTTGTCTGTTAAGATGAGAAACGTGTGAGCTCTGTGAAAGATGTAGTTCGTTTGAGCTGAAAAGTGACTGCCCTTACCTGAAACGAAATCTTGCTTGTAGGAAGACTCAGAGCCTGGGATTTAAGTCCATTTCTGAAGGGAAACACACAGCATAGTTCTCATCCATGGATCACACTCTGCTTTAGAGCGAGAAGCACACTCTTGCTTTCTACAGTCTCTAATACAGCAGGAAATCTGAGTGTGCCCAGAACAAAAGAACGGTGTTTACTACATTTATGGACCATATGTAGTCCAAATCTGCTTCTGAAACTGATACAAAGCACTGACCCTCTAACATCCAATGCTTGTCATTTAAGATGAGAAACGTGTGAGCTTCGTGAACGATGTAGTTCGATGGATCAGAAAAGTGACTGCCTTTACCTGAATTGAAGTCTTGCTCGTAGGAAGACTCAGAGCCTGGGATTTAACTCCTTTTCTGAAGTGAAACAAACAGCATATTTTTCATCCATGGATCACACTCCGCTTTAGAGCGAGAAGCACGCTCTTGCTTTCTAAAGTCTCTAAGACAGCAGGAAACGTGAGTGTGCTGAGACCAAAGAACGGTGTTTCCTACACAAACGGACCATATCTAGTCCAACTCTGCTTCTGAAACTGATACAAAGCACTGGTACTCTAACATCCAACCTTGTCAGATAAGATGAGAAACGTGTGAGCTTCTTGAACGATGTAGTTCGTTTGAGCAGAAAACTGACTGCCCTTACCTGAATTGAAGTCTTGCTTGTAGGAAGCCTCAGAGCCTGGTATTTAACTCCATTTCTGCAGTAAAACACACAGCAGTGTAATCATCCATTTGTCACACTCTGCTTTAGAACAAGAAGCACGCTCTTGCTTTCTAGATTCTCTAAGACAGCAGGAAACGTGAGTGTGCTGAGAACAAAAGAACGGAGTTTCCTACACATACGGACCATATCTAGTCCAACTCTGCTTCTTAAACTGATACAAAGCACTGGTCCTCTAACATCCAAGGCTTGTCTGTTGAGATGAGAAACGGGTGAGGTCCGTAAACAATGTAGTTCCTTTGAGCTGAAAAGTGACTGCCCTTACCTGAAACGAAATCTTGCTTTTAGGAAGACACAGAGCCTGGGATTTAACTCCATTTCTGAAGGGAAACACACAGCATAGTTCTCATCCATGGATCACACTCTGCTTTAGAGCAAGAAGCATGCTCTTGCTTTCTAGAGTCTCTAAGACAGCAGGAAACGTGTGTGTGCTGAGAACAAAAGAACGGTGTTTCCTACACATACGGACCATATCTAGTCCAACTCTGCTTCTGAAACTGATACAAAGCACTGGTCCTCTAACATCCAATGCTTGTCTGTTAAGATGAGAAACGTGTGAGCTTCGTGAACAATGTAGTTCGTTTGAGCTGAAAAGTGACTTCCCTGACTTGAAACGAAGTCTTGCTTGTAGGAAGACACAGAGCCTGGGATTTAACTCCATTCCTGAAGGGAAACACACAGCATAGTTCTCATCCATGGATCACACTCTGCTTTAGAGCAAGAAGCACGCTCTTGCTTTCTAGAGTCTATAATACAGCAGGAAATCTGAGTTTGCCCAGAACAAAAGAACGATGTTTCCTACACATACGGACCATATCTAGTCCAACTCTGCTTCTGAAACTGATACAAAGCACTGGTCCTCTAATATCCAATGCTTGTCTGTTAAGATTAGAAATGTGTGAGCTCCGTGAACGATGTAGTTCCTTTGAGCTGAAAAGTGACTGCCCTTACCTGAAACGAAGTCTTGCTTTTAGGAAGACACAGAGCTTGGGATTTAACTCCATATCTGAAGGGAAACACACAGCATAGTTCTCACCCATGGATCACACTCTGCTTTAGAGCAAGATGCACGCTCTTGCTTTCTAGAGTCTCTAATACAGCAGGAAATCTGAGTTTGCCCAGAACAAAAGAACGATGTTTCCTACACATATGGACCATATCTAGTCCAAATCTGCTTCTGAAACTGATACAAAGCACTGGTCCTCTAACATCCAATGCTTGTCTGTTAAGATGAGAAACGTGTGAGCTTCGTGAACGATGTAGTTCGTTTGAGCTGAAAAGTGACTGCCCTTACTTGAAATGAAGTCTTGCTTGTAGGAAGACACAGAGCCTGGGATTTAACTCCATTTCTGAAAGGAAACACAGAGCATTGTTCTCATCCATGGATCACACTCTACTTTAGAGCAAGAAGCATGCTCTTGCTTTCTAGAATCTCTAAGACAGCAGGAAACATGTGTGTGCTGACAACAAAAGAACGATGTTTCCTACACATACGGACCATATCTAGTCCAACTCTGCTTCTGAAACTGATACAAAGCACTAGTCCTCTAACATCCAATGCTTGTCTGTTAAGATGAGAAACGTGTGAGCTTCATGAACGATGGAGTTCGTTTGAGCTGAAAAGTGACTGCCCTTACTTGAATCGAAGTCTTGCATGTAGGAAGACACAGAGCCTGGGATTTAACTCCATTTCTGAAGGGAAACACACAGCATAGTTCTCACCCATGGATCACACTCTGCTTTACAGCAAGAAGCACGCTCTTGCTTTCTAGAGTCTCTAATACAGCAGGAAATCTGAGTGTGCCCAGAACAATAGAACGGAGTTTCCTACACATATGGACCATAAGTAGTCCAAATCTGCTTCTGAAACAGATACAAAGCTCTGGTCCTCTAACATACAATGCTTGTCAGTTAAGATAAGAAACGTGTGAGCTTCATGAACAATGTAGTTCGTTTAAGCAGAAAATTGACTGCCCTTACCTGAAATGAAGTCTTGCTTGTAGGAAGACACAGAGCCTGGGATTTAACTCCATTTCTGAAGGGAAACACACAGCATAGATCTCATCCATGGATCACACTCTGCTTTAGTGCAAGAAGCACGCTCTTACTTTCTAGAGTCTCTAATACAGCAGGAAATCTGAGTTCGCCCAGAACAAAACAACGATGTTTCCTACACATACGGACCATATCTAGTCCAACTCTGCTTCTGAAACTGATACAAAGCACTGGTCCTCTAACATCCAATGGTTGTCTGTTAAGGTGAGAAACGTGTGAGCTTCGTGAACGATGTAGTTCGTTTGAGCTGAAAAGTGACTGCCCTTACTTGAAATGAAGTCTTGCTTGTAGGAAGACACAGAGCCTGGGATTTAACTCCATTTCTGAAAGGAAACACACAGCATTGTTCTCATTCATGGATCACACTCTACTTTAGAGCAAGAAGCATGCTCTTGCTTTCTAGAGTCTCTAAGACAGCAGGAAACATGTGTGTGCTGACAACAAAAGAACGATGTTTCCTACACATACGGACCATATCTAGTCCAACTCTGCTTCTGAAACTGATACAAAGCACTGGTCCTCTAACATCCAATGCTTGTCTGTTAAGATGAGAAACGTGTGAGCTTCATGAACGATGGAGTTCGTTTGAACTGAAAAGTGACTGCCCTTACTTGAATCGAAGTCTTGCATGTAGGAAGACACAGAGCCTGGGATTTAACTCCATTTCTGAAGGGAAACACACAGCATAGTTCTCACCCATGGATCACACTCTGCTTTACAGCAAGAAGCACGCTCTTGCTATCTAGAGTCTCTAATACAGCAGGAAATCTGAGTGTGCCCAGAACAAAAGAACGGAGTTTCCTACACATATGGACCATAAGTAGTCCAAATCTGCTTCTGAAACAGATACAAAGCTCTGGTCCTCTAACATACAATGCTTGTCTGTTGAGATGAGAAACGTGTGAGGTCCGTAAACAATGTAGTTCTTTTGAGCTGAAAAGTGACTGCCCTTACCTGAAACGAAATCTTGCTTTTAGGAAGACACAGAGCCTGGGATTTAACTCCATTTCTGAAGGGAAACACACAGCATAGTTCTCATCCATGGATCACACTCTGCTTTAGAGCAAGAAGCATGCTCTTGCTTTCTAGAGTCTCTAAGACAGCAGGAAACGTGTGTGTGCTGAGAACAAAAGAACGGTGTTTCCTACACATACGGACCATATCTAGTCCAACTCTGCTTCTGAAACTGATACAAAGCACTGGTCCTCTAACATCCAATGCTTGTCTGTTAAGATGAGAAACGTGTGAGCTTCGTGAACAATGTAGTTCGTTTGAGCTGAAAAGTGACTTCCCTGACTTGAAACGAAGTCTTGCTTGTAGGAAGACACAGAGCCTGGGATTTAACTCCATTCCTGAAGGGAAACACACAGCATAGTTCTCATCCATGGATCACACTCTGCTTTAGAGCAAGAAGCAGGCTCTTGCTTTCTAGAGTCTCTAATACAGCAGGAAATCTGAGTTTGCCCAGAACAAAAGAACGATGTTTCCTACACATACGGACCATATCTAGTCCAACTCTGCTTCTGAAACTGATACAAAGCACTGGTCCTCTAACATCCAATGCTTGTCTGTTAAGATGAGAAACGTGTGAGCTTCGTGAACGATGTAGTTCGTTTGAGCTGAAAAGTGACTGCCCTTACTTGAAACGAAGTCTTGCATGTAGGAAGACACAGAGCCTGGGATTTAACTCCATTTCTGAAGGGAAACACACAGCATAGTTCTCATCCATGGATCACACTCTGCTTTAGAGCAAGAAGCATGCTCTTGCTTTCTAGAGTCTCTAAGAGAGCAGGAAACGTGAGTGTGCTGAGAACAAAAAACGGAGTTTCCTACACATACGGACATTATATAGTCCAACTCTGCTTCTGAAACTGATACAAAGCACTGGTCCTCTAACATCCAATGGTTGTCTGTTAAGATGAGAAACGTGTGAGCTTCGTGAACGATGTAGTTCGTTTGAGCTGAAAAGTGACTGCCCTTACTTGAAATGAAGTCTTGCTCGTAGGAAGACACAGACCCTGGGATTTATCTTCATTTCTGAAGGGAAACACACAGCATTGTTCTCATCCATGGATCACACTCTACTTTAGAGCAAGAAGCATGCTCTTGCTTTCTAGAGTCTCTAAGACAGCAGGAAACATGTGTGTGCTGACAACAAAAGAACGATGTTTCCTACACATACGGACCATATCTAGTCCAACTCTGCTTCTGAAACTGATACAAAGCACTGGTCCTCTAACATCCAATGCTTGTCTGTTAAGATGAGAAACGTGTGAGCTTCGTGAACGATGGAGTTCGTTTGAGCTGAAAAGTGACTGCCCTTACTTGAATCGAAGTCTTGCATGTAGGAAGACACAGAGCCTGGGATTTAACTCCATTTCTGAAGGGAAACACACAGCATAGTTCTCACCCATGGAACACACTCTGCTTTACAGCAAGAAGCACGCTCTTGCTTTCTAGAGTCTCTAAGACAGCAGGAAATCTGAGTGTGCCCAGAACAAAAGAACGGAGTTTCCTACACATATGGACCATAAGTAGTCCAAATCTGCTTCTGAAACAGATACAAAGCTCTGGTCCTCTAACATACAATGCTTGTCAGTTAAGATAAGAAACGTGTGAGCTTCATGAACAATGTAGTTCGTTTAAGCAGAAAATTGACTGCCCTTACCTGAATAGAAGTCTTCCTCGTAGGAAGACACAGAGCCTGGGATTTAACTCCATTTCTGACGTGAAACACACAGCAGTGTAATCATCCATTTGTCACACTAAGCTTTAGAACAAGAAGCACGCTCTTGCTTTCTAGAGTCTCTAAGACAGCAGGAAACGGAGTGTGCTGAGAACAAAAGAACGGTGTTTCCTACACATACGGACCATATCTAGTCCAACTCTGCTTCTTTAACTGATACAAAGCACTGGTCCTCTAACATCCAATGCTTGTCTGTTGAGATGAGAAACGTGTGAGGTCCGTAAACAATGTAGTTCTTTTGAGCTGAAAAGTGACTGCCCTTACCTGAAACGAAATCTTGCTTTTAGGAAGACACAGAGCCTGGGATTTAACTCCATTTCTGAAGGGAAACACACAGCATAGTTCTCATCCATGGATCACACTCTGCTTTAGAGCAAGAAGCATGCTCTTGCTTTCTAGAGTCTCTAAGACAGCAGGAAACGTGTGTGTGCTGAGAACAAAAGAACGGTGTTTCCTACACATACAGACCATATCTAGTCCAACTCTGCTTCTGAAACTGATACAAAGCACTGGTCCTCTAACATCCAATGCTTGTCTGTTAAGATGAGAAACATGTGAGCTTCGTGAACAATGTAGTTCATTTGAGCTGAAAAGTGACTTCCCTGACTTGAAACGAAGTCTTGCTTGTAGGAAGACACAGAGCCTGGGATTTAACTCCATTCCTGAAGGGAAACACACAGCATAGTTCTCATCCATGGATCACACTCTGCTTTAGAGCAAGGAGCACGCTCTTGCTTTCTAGAGTCTCTAATACAGCAGGATATCTGAGTTTGCCCAGAACAAAAGAACGATGTTTCCTACACATACGGACCATATCTAGTCCAACTCTGCTTCTGAAACTGATACAAAGCACTGGTCCTCTAACATCCAATGCTTGTCTGTTAAGATGAGAAACGTGTGAGCTTCGTGAACGATGTAGTTCGTTTGAGCTGAAAAGTGACTGCCCTTACTTGAAATGAAGTCTTGCATGTAGGAAGACACAGAGCCTGGGATTTAACTCCATTTCTGAAGGGAAACACAGAGCATAGTTCTCATCCATGGATCACACTCTGCTTTAGAGCAAGAAGCATGCTCTTGCTTTCTAGAGTCTCTAAGACAGCAGGAAACGTGAGTGTGCTGAGAACAAAAAACGGAGTTTCCTACACATACAGACCATATGCAGTCCAACTCTGCTTCTGAAACTGATACAAAGCACTGGTCCTCTAACATCCAATGCTTGTGTTTTGAGAGGAGAAACGTGTGAGCTCCATGAACGATGTAGTCCTTTTGAGCTGAAAAGTGACTGCCCTTACTTGAATCGAAGTCTTGCATGTAGGAAGACACAGAGCCTGGGATTTAACTCCATTTCTGAAGGGAAACACACAGCATAGTTCTCACCCATGGATCACACTCTGCTTTACAGCAAGAAGCACGCTCTTGCTTTCTAGAGTCTCTAATACAGCAGGAAATCTGAGTGTGCCCAGAACAATAGAACGGAGTTTCCTACACATATGGACCATAAGTAGTCCAAATCTGCTTCTGAAACAGATACAAAGCTCTGGTCCTCTAACATACAATGCTTGTCAGTTAAGATAAGAAACGTGTGAGCTTCATGAACAATGTAGTTCGTTTAAGCAGAAAATTGACTGCCCTTACCTGAAATGAAGTCTTGCTTGTAGGAAGACACAGAGCCTGGGATTTAACTCCATTTCTGAAGGGAAACACACAGCATAGATCTCATCCATGGATCACACTCTGCTTTAGTGCAAGAAGCACGCTCTTACTTTCTAGAGTCTCTAATACAGCAGGAAATCTGAGTTCGCCCAGAACAAAACAACGATGTTTCCTACACATACGGACCATATCTAGTCCAACTCTGCTTCTGAAACTGATACAAAGCACTGGTCCTCTAACATCCAATGGTTGTCTGTTAAGGTGAGAAACGTGTGAGCTTCGTGAACGATGTAGTTCGTTTGAGCTGAAAAGTGACTGCCCTTACTTGAAATGAAGTCTTGCTTGTAGGAAGACACAGAGCCTGGGATTTAACTCCATTTCTGAAAGGAAACACACAGCATTGTTCTCATTCATGGATCACACTCTACTTTAGAGCAAGAAGCATGCTCTTGCTTTCTAGAGTCTCTAAGACAGCAGGAAACATGTGTGTGCTGACAACAAAAGAACGATGTTTCCTACACATACGGACCATATCTAGTCCAACTCTGCTTCTGAAACTGATACAAAGCACTGGTCCTCTAACATCCAATGCTTGTCTGTTAAGATGAGAAACGTGTGAGCTTCATGAACGATGGAGTTCGTTTGAGCTGAAAAGTGACTGCCCTTACTTGAATCGAAGTCTTGCATGTAGGAAGACACAGAGCCTGGGATTTAACTCCATTTCTGAAGGGAAACACACAGCATAGTTCTCACCCATGGATCACACTCTGCTTTACAGCAAGAAGCACGCTCTTGCTATCTAGAGTCTCTAATACAGCAGGAAATCTGAGTGTGCCCAGAACAAAAGAACGGAGTTTCCTACACATATGGACCATAAGTAGTCCAAATCTGCTTCTGAAACAGATACAAAGCTCTGGTCCTCTAACATACAATGCTTGTCTGTTGAGATGAGAAACGTGTGAGGTCCGTAAACAATGTAGTTCTTTTGAGCTGAAAAGTGACTGCCCTTACCTGAAACGAAATCTTGCTTTTAGGAAGACACAGAGCCTGGGATTTAACTCCATTTCTGAAGGGAAACACACAGCATAGTTCTCATCCATGGATCACACTCTGCTTTAGAGCAAGAAGCATGCTCTTGCTTTCTAGAGTCTCTAAGACAGCAGGAAACGTGTGTGTGCTGAGAACAAAAGAACGGTGTTTCCTACACATACGGACCATATCTAGTCCAACTCTGCTTCTGAAACTGATACAAAGCACTGGTCCTCTAACATCCAATGCTTGTCTGTTAAGATGAGAAACGTGTGAGCTTCGTGAACAATGTAGTTCGTTTGAGCTGAAAAGTGACTTCCCTGACTTGAAACGAAGTCTTGCTTGTAGGAAGACACAGAGCCTGGGATTTAACTCCATTCCTGAAGGGAAACACACAGCATAGTTCTCATCCATGGATCACACTCTGCTTTAGAGCAAGAAGCAGGCTCTTGCTTTCTAGAGTCTCTAATACAGCAGGAAATCTGAGTTTGCCCAGAACAAAAGAACGATGTTTCCTACACATACGGACCATATCTAGTCCAACTCTGCTTCTGAAACTGATACAAAGCACTGGTCCTCTAACATCCAATGCTTGTCTGTTAAGATGAGAAACGTGTGAGCTTCGTGAACGATGTAGTTCGTTTGAGCTGAAAAGTGACTGCCCTTACTTGAAACGAAGTCTTGCATGTAGGAAGACACAGAGCCTGGGATTTAACTCCATTTCTGAAGGGAAACACACAGCATAGTTCTCATCCATGGATCACACTCTGCTTTAGAGCAAGAAGCATGCTCTTGCTTTCTAGAGTCTCTAAGAGAGCAGGAAACGTGAGTGTGCTGAGAACAAAAAACGGAGTTTCCTACACATACGGACATTATATAGTCCAACTCTGCTTCTGAAACTGATACAAAGCACTGGTCCTCTAACATCCAATGGTTGTCTGTTAAGATGAGAAACGTGTGAGCTTCGTGAACGATGTAGTTCGTTTGAGCTGAAAAGTGACTGCCCTTACTTGAAATGAAGTCTTGCTCGTAGGAAGACACAGACCCTGGGATTTATCTTCATTTCTGAAGGGAAACACACAGCATTGTTCTCATCCATGGATCACACTCTACTTTAGAGCAAGAAGCATGCTCTTGCTTTCTAGAGTCTCTAAGACAGCAGGAAACATGTGTGTGCTGACAACAAAAGAACGATGTTTCCTACACATACGGACCATATCTAGTCCAACTCTGCTTCTGAAACTGATACAAAGCACTGGTCCTCTAACATCCAATGCTTGTCTGTTAAGATGAGAAACGTGTGAGCTTCGTGAACGATGGAGTTCGTTTGAGCTGAAAAGTGACTGCCCTTACTTGAATCGAAGTCTTGCATGTAGGAAGACACAGAGCCTGGGATTTAACTCCATTTCTGAAGGGAAACACACAGCATAGTTCTCACCCATGGAACACACTCTGCTTTACAGCAAGAAGCACGCTCTTGCTTTCTAGAGTCTCTAAGACAGCAGGAAATCTGAGTGTGCCCAGAACAAAAGAACGGAGTTTCCTACACATATGGACCATAAGTAGTCCAAATCTGCTTCTGAAACAGATACAAAGCTCTGGTCCTCTAACATACAATGCTTGTCAGTTAAGATAAGAAACGTGTGAGCTTCATGAACAATGTAGTTCGTTTAAGCAGAAAATTGACTGCCCTTACCTGAATAGAAGTCTTCCTCGTAGGAAGACACAGAGCCTGGGATTTAACTCCATTTCTGACGTGAAACACACAGCAGTGTAATCATCCATTTGTCACACTAAGCTTTAGAACAAGAAGCACGCTCTTGCTTTCTAGAGTCTCTAAGACAGCAGGAAACGGAGTGTGCTGAGAACAAAAGAACGGTGTTTCCTACACATACGGACCATATCTAGTCCAACTCTGCTTCTTTAACTGATACAAAGCACTGGTCCTCTAACATCCAATGCTTGTCTGTTGAGATGAGAAACGTGTGAGGTCCGTAAACAATGTAGTTCTTTTGAGCTGAAAAGTGACTGCCCTTACCTGAAACGAAATCTTGCTTTTAGGAAGACACAGAGCCTGGGATTTAACTCCATTTCTGAAGGGAAACACACAGCATAGTTCTCATCCATGGATCACACTCTGCTTTAGAGCAAGAAGCATGCTCTTGCTTTCTAGAGTCTCTAAGACAGCAGGAAACGTGTGTGTGCTGAGAACAAAAGAACGGTGTTTCCTACACATACAGACCATATCTAGTCCAACTCTGCTTCTGAAACTGATACAAAGCACTGGTCCTCTAACATCCAATGCTTGTCTGTTAAGATGAGAAACATGTGAGCTTCGTGAACAATGTAGTTCATTTGAGCTGAAAAGTGACTTCCCTGACTTGAAACGAAGTCTTGCTTGTAGGAAGACACAGAGCCTGGGATTTAACTCCATTCCTGAAGGGAAACACACAGCATAGTTCTCATCCATGGATCACACTCTGCTTTAGAGCAAGGAGCACGCTCTTGCTTTCTAGAGTCTCTAATACAGCAGGATATCTGAGTTTGCCCAGAACAAAAGAACGATGTTTCCTACACATACGGACCATATCTAGTCCAACTCTGCTTCTGAAACTGATACAAAGCACTGGTCCTCTAACATCCAATGCTTGTCTGTTAAGATGAGAAACGTGTGAGCTTCGTGAACGATGTAGTTCGTTTGAGCTGAAAAGTGACTGCCCTTACTTGAAATGAAGTCTTGCATGTAGGAAGACACAGAGCCTGGGATTTAACTCCATTTCTGAAGGGAAACACAGAGCATAGTTCTCATCCATGGATCACACTCTGCTTTAGAGCAAGAAGCATGCTCTTGCTTTCTAGAGTCTCTAAGACAGCAGGAAACGTGAGTGTGCTGAGAACAAAAAACGGAGTTTCCTACACATACAGACCATATGCAGTCCAACTCTGCTTCTGAAACTGATACAAAGCACTGGTCCTCTAACATCCAATGCTTGTGTTTTGAGAGGAGAAACGTGTGAGCTCCATGAACGATGTAGTCCTTTTGAGCTGAAAAGTGACTGCCCTTACCTGAAACGAAGTCTTGCTTTTAGGAAGACACATAGCCTGGGATTTAACTCCATCTCTGAAGGGAAACACACAGCATAGTTCTCATCCATGGATCACACTCTGCTTTAGAACGAGAAGCACGCTCTTGATTTCTAGAGTCTCTAAGACAGCAGGAAACCTGTGTGTGCTGAGAACAAAAGAACGATGTTTCCTACACATACAGACCATATCTAGTCCAACTCTGCTTCTGAAACTGATACAAAGCACTGGTCCTCTAACATCCAATGCTTGTCTGTTAAGATGAGAAACGTGTGAGCTTCGTGAACGATGTAGTTCGTTTGAGCTGAAAAGTGACTGCCCTTACTTGAAACGAAGTCTTGCATGTCGGAAGACTCAGAGCCTGGTTTTTAACTCCATTTCTGAAGTGAAACACACAGCAGTGTAATCATCCATTTGTCACACTCTGCTTTAGAACAATAAGCATGCTCTTGCTTTCTAGAGTCTCTAAGACAGCAGGAAACATGAGTGTGCTGAGAACAAAAGAACGGTATTTCCTACACATACGGACCATATCTAGTCCAACTCTGCTTCTGAAACTGATACAAAGCACTGGTCCTCTAATATCCAATGCTTGTCTGTTAAGATTAGAAATGTGTGAGCTCCGTGAACGATGTAGTTCCTTTGAGCTGAAAAGTGACTGCCCTTACCTGAAACGAAGTCTTGCTTTTAGGAAGACACAGAGCCTGGGATTTAACTCCATATCTGAAGGGAAACACACAGCATAGTTCTCACCCATGGATCACACTCTGCTTTAGAGCAAGATGCACGCTCTTGCTTTCTAGAGTCTCTAATACAGCAGGAAATCTGAGTTTGCCCAGAACAAAAGAACGATGTTTCCTACACATACGGACCATATCTAGTCCAAATCTGCTTCTGAAACTGATACAAAGCACTGGTCCTCTAACATCCAATGCTTGTCTGTTAAGATGAGAAACGTGTGAGCTTCGTGAACAATGTAGTTCGTTTGAGCTGAAAAGTGACTGCCCTTACTTGAAATGAAGTCTTGCTTGTAGGAAGACACAGAGCCTGGGATTTAACACCATTTCTGAAAGGAAATACACAGCATTGTTCTCATCCATGGATCACACTCTACTTTAGAGCAAGAAGCATGCTCGTGCTTTCTAGAATCTCTAAGACAGCAGGAAACATGTGTGTGCTGACAACAAAAGAATGATGTTTCCTACACATACGGACCATATCTAGTCCAACTCTGCTTCTGAAACTGATACAAAGCCCTGGTCCTCTAACATCCAATGCTTGTCTGTTAAGATGAGAAACGTGTGAGCTTCATGAACGATGGAGTTCGTTTGAGCTGAAAAGTGACTGCCCTTACTTGAATCGAAGTCTTGCATGTAGGAAGACACAGAGCCTGGGATTCAACTCCATTTCTGAAGGGAAACACACAGCATAGTTCTCACCCATGGATCACACTCTGCTTTACAGCAAGAAGCACGCTCTTGCTTTCTAGAGTCTCTAATACAGCAGGAAATCTGAGTTTGCCCAGAACAAAAGAACGGAGTTTCCTACACATATGGACCATAAGTTGTCCAAATCTGCTTCTGAAACAGATACAAAGCTCTGGTCCTCTAACATACAATGCTTGTCAGTTAAGATAAGAAACGTGTGAGCTTCATGAACAATGTAGTTCGTTTAAGCAGAAAATTGACTGCCCTTACCTGAAATGAAGTCTTGCTTGTAGGAAGACACAGAGCCTGGGATTTAACTCCATTTCTGAGGGAAACACACAGCATAGTTCTCATCCATGGATCACACTCTGCTTTAGAGCAAGAAGCACGCTCTTACTTTCTAGAGTCTCTAAGAGAGCAGGAAACATGAGTGTGCTGAGAACAAAAAAGGGAGTTTCCTACACATACGGACATTATATAGTCCAACTCTGCTTCTGAAACTGATACAAAGCACTGGTCCTCTAACATCCAATGCTTGTCTGTTAAGATGAGAAACGTGTGAGCTTCGTGAACGATGTAGTTCGTTTGAGCTGAAAAGTGACTGCCCTTACTTGAAATGAAGTCTTGCTTGTAGGAAGACACAGAGCCTGGGATTTAACTCCATTTCTGAAAGGAAACACACAGCATTGTTCTCATCCATGGATCACAGTCTACTTTAGAGCAAGAAGCACGCTCTTGCTTTCTAGAGTCTCTAAGACAGCAGGAAACATGTGTGTGCTGACAACAAAAGAACGATGTTTCCTACACATACGGACCATATGTAGTCCAACTCTGCTTCTGAAACTGATACAAAGCACTGGTCCTCTAACATCCAATGCTTGTCTTTTAAGATGAGAAACGTGTGAGCTTCATGAACGATGGAGTTCGTTTCAGCTGAAATGTGACTGCCCTTACTTGAATCGAAGTCTTGCATGTAGGAAGACACAGAGCCTGGGATTTAACTCCATATCTGAAGGGAAACACACAGCATAGTTCTCACCCATGGATCACACTCTGCTTTACAGCAAGAAGCACGCTCTTGCTTTCTAGAGTCTCTAATACAGCAGGAAATCTGAGTGTGCCCAGAACAAAAGAACGGAGTTTCCTACACATATGGACCATAAGTAGTCCAAATCTGCTTCTGAAACAGAAACAAAGCTCTGGTCCTCTAACATACAATGCTTGTCAGTTAAGATAAGAAACGTGTGAGCTTCATGAACAATGTAGTTCGTTTAAGCAGAAAATGACTGCCCTTACCTGAAATGAAGTCTTCCTCGTAGGAAGACACAGAGCCTGGGATTTAACTCCATTTCTGAAGTGAAACACACAGCAGTGTAATCATCCATTTGTCACACTCTGCTTTAGAACAAGAAGCACGCTCTTGCTTTCTAGAGTCTCTAAGACAGCAGGAAACGTGAGTGTGCTGAGAACAAAAGAACGGTGTTTCCTACACATACGGACCATATCTAGTCCAACTCTGCTTCTTAAACTGATACAAAGCACTGGTCCTCTAACATCCAATGCTTGTCTGTTGAGATGAGAAACGTGTGAGGTCCGTAAACAATGTAGTTCTTTTGAGCTGAAAAGTGACTGCCCTTACCTGAAACGAAATCTTGCTTTTAGGAAGACACAGAGCCTGGGATTTAACTCCATTTCTGAAGGGAAACACACAGCATAGTTCTCATCCATGGATCACACTCTGCTTTAGAGCAAGAAGCATGCTCTTGCTTTCTAGAGTCTCTAAGACAGCAGGAAACGTGTGTGTGCTGAGAACAAAAGAACGGTGTTTCCTACACATACGGACCATATCTAGTCCAACTCTGCTTCTGAAACTGATACAAAGCACTGGTCCTCTAACATCCAATGCTTGTTTGTTAAGATGAGAAACGTGTGAGCTTCGTGAACAATGTAGTTCGTTTGAGCTGAAAAGTGACTTCCCTGACTTGAAACAAAGTCTTGCTTGTAGGAAGACACAGAGCCTGGGATTTAACTCCATTCCTGAAGGGAAACACACAGCATAGTTCTCCTCCATGGATCACACTCTGCTTTAGAGCAAGAAGCACGCTCTTGCTTTCTAGAGTCTCTAATACAGCAGGATATCTGAGTTGGCCCAGAACAAAAGAACGATGTTTCCTACACATACGGACCATATCTAGTCCAACTCTGCTTCTGAAACTGATACAAAGCACTGGTCCTCTAACATCCAATGCTTGTCTGTTAAAATGCGAAACGTGTGAGCTTCGTGAACGTTGTAGTTCGTTTGAGCTGAAAAGTGACTGCCCTTACCTGAAACGAAGTCTTGCATGAAGGAAGACACAGAGCCTGGGATTTAACTCCATTTCTGAAGGGAAACACAGAGCATAGTTCTCATCCATGGATCACACTCTGCTTTAGAGCAAGAAGCATGCTCTTGCTTTCTAGAGTCTCTAAGACAGCAGGAAACGTGAGTGTGCTGAGAACAAAAAACGGAGTTTCCTACACATACAGACCATATGCAGTCCAACTCTGCTTCTGAAACTGATACAAAGCACTGGTCCTCTAACATCCAATGCTTGTGTTTTGAGATGAGAAACGTGTGAGCTCCATGAACGATGTAGTCCTTTTGAGCTGAAAAGTGACTGCCCTTACCTGAAACGAAGTCTTGCTTTTAGGAAGACACAGAGCCTGGGATTTAACTCCATCTCTGAAGGGAAACACACAGCATAGTTCTCATCCATGGATCACACTCTGCTTTAGAACGAGAAGCACGCTCTTGATTTCTAGAGTCTCTAAGACAGCAGGAAACCTGTGTGTGCTGAGAACAAAAGAACGATGTTTCCTACACATACAGACCATATCTAGTCCAACTCTGCTTCTGAAACTGATACAAAGCACTGGTCCTCTAACATCCAATGCTGGTCTGTTAAGATGAGAAACGTGTGAGCTTCGTGAACGATGTAGTTCGTTTGAGCTGAAAAGTGACTGCCCTTACTTGAAACGAAGTCTTGCATGTCGGAAGACTCAGAGCCTGGTTTTTAACTCCATTTCTGAAGTGAAACACACAGCAGTGTAATCATCCATTTGTCACACTCTGCTTTAGAACAATAAGCATGCTCTTGCTTTCTAGAGTCTCTAAGACAGCAGGAAACATGAGTGTGCTGAGAACAAAAGAACGGTATTTCCTACACATACGGACCATATCTAGTCCAACTCTGCTTCTGAAACTGATACAAAGCACTGGTCCTCTAATATCCAATGCTTGTCTGTTAAGATTAGAAATGTGTGAGCTCCGTGAACGATGTAGTTCCTTTGAGCTGAAAAGTGACTGCCCTTACCTGAAACGAAGTCTTGCATTTAGGAAGACACAGAGCCTGGGATTTAACTCCATATCTGAAGGGAAACACACAGCATAGTTCTCACCCATGGATCACACTCTGCTTTAGAGCAAGATGCACGCTCTTGCTTTCTAGTGTCTCTAATACAGCAGGAAATCTGAGTTTGCCCAGAACAAAAGAACGATGTTTCCTACACATACGGACCATATCTAGTCCAAATCTGCTTCTGAAACTGATACAAAGCACTGGTCCTCTAACATCCAATGCTTGTCTGTTAAGATGAGAAACGTGTGAGCTTCGTGAACGATGTAGTTCGTTTGAGCTGAAAAGTGACTGCCCTTACCTGAAACGAAGTCTTGCTTTTAGGAAGACACAGAGCCTGGGATTTAACTCCATTTCTGAAAGGAAACACACAGCATTGTTCTCATCCATGGATCACACTCTACTTTAGAGCAAGAAGCATGCTGTTGCTTTCTAGAATCTCTAAGACAGCAGGAAACATGTGTGTGCTGACAACAAAAGAACGATGTTTCCTACACATACGGACCATATCTAGTCCAATTCTGCTTCTGAAACTGATACAAAGCACTGGTCCTCTAACATCCAATGCTTGTCTGTTAAGATGAGAAACGTGTGAGCTTCGTGAACAATGTAGTTCGTTTGAGCTGAAAAGTGACTTCCCTGACTTGAAACGAAGTCTTGCTTGTAGGAAGACACAGAGCCTGGGATTTAACTCCATTCCTGAAGGGAAACACACAGCATAGTTCTCATCCATGGATCACACTCTGCTTTAGAGCAAGAAGCACGCTCTTGCTTTCTAGAGTCTCTAATACAGCAGGATATCTGAGTTTGCCCAGAACAAAAGAACGATGTTTCCTACACATACGGACCATATCTAGTCCAACTCTGCTTCTGAAACTGATACAAAGCACTGGTCCTCTAACATCCAATGCTTGTCTGTTAAGATGAGAAACGTGTGAGCTTCATGAACGATGGAGTTCGTTTGAGCTGAAAAGTGACTGCCCTTACTTGAAACGAAGTCTTGCATGTAGGAAGACACAGAGCCTGGGATTTAACTCCATTTCTGAAGGGAAACACAGAGCATAGTTCTCATCCATGGATCACACTCTGCTTTAGAGCAAGAAGCATGCTCTTGCTTTCTAGAGTCTCTAAGACAACAGGAAACGTGAGTGTGCTGAGAACAAAAAACGGAGTTTCCTACACAGACAGACCATATGCAGTCCAACTCTGCTTCTGAAACTGATACAAAGCACTGGTCCTCTAACATCCAATGCTTGTGTTTTGAGATGAGAAACGTGTGAGCTCCATGAACGAAGTAGTCCTTTTGAGCTGAAAAGTGACTGCCCTTACCTGAAACGAAGTCTTGCTTTTAGGAAGACACAGAGCCTGGGATTTAACTCCATCTCTGAAGGGAAACACACAGCATAGTTCTCATCCATGGATCACACTCTGCTTTAGAACGAGAAGCACGCTCTTGATTTCTAGAGTCTCTAAGACAGCAGGAAACCTGTGTGTGCTGAGAACAAAAGAACGATGTTTCCTACACATACAGACCATATCTAGTCCAACTCTGCTTCTGAAACTGATACAAAGCACTGGTCCTCTAACATCCAATGCTTGTCTGTTAAGATGAGAAACGTGTGAGCTTCGTGAACGATGTAGTTCCTTTGAGCTGAAAAGTGACTGCCCTTACTAGAAACGAAGTCTTGCATGTCGGAAGACTCAGAGCCTGGTTTTTAACTCCATTTCTGAAGTGAAACACACAGCAGTGTAATCATCCATTTGTCACACTCTGCTTTAGAACAATAAGCATGCTCTTGCTTTCTAGAGTCTCTAAGACAGCAGGAAACATGAGTGTGCTGAGAACAAAAGAACGGTATTTCCTACACATACGGACCATATCTAGTCCAACTCTGCTTCTGAAACTGATACAAAGCACTGGTCCTCTAATATCCAATGCTTGTCTGTTAAGATTAGAAATGTGTGAGCTCCGTGAACGATGTAGTTCGTTTGAGCTGAAAAGTGACTGCCCTTACCTGAAACGAAGTCTTGCTTTTAGGAAGACACAGAGCCTGGGATTTAACTCCATATCTGAAGGGAAACACACAGCATAGTTCTCACCCATGGATCACACTCTGCTTTAGAGCAAGATGCACGCTCTTGCTTTCTAGAGTCTCTAATACAGCAGGAAATCTGAGTTTGCCCAGAACAAAAGAACGATGTTTCCTACACATACGGACCATATCTAGTCCAAATCTGCTTCTGAAACAGATACAAAGCTCTGGTCCTCTAACATACAATGCTTGTCAGTTAAGATAAGAAACGTGTGAGCTTCATGAACAATGTAGTTCGTTTAAGCAGAAAATTGACTGCCCTTACCTGAAATGAAGTCTTGCTTGTAGGAAGACACAGAGCCTGGGATTTAACTCCATTTCTGAAGGGAAACACACAGCATAGTTCTCATCCATGGATCACACTCTGCTTTAGAGCAAGAAGCACGCTCTTACATTCTAGAGTCGCTAAGAGAGCAGGAAACGTGAGTGTGCTGAGAACAAAAAACGGAGTTTCCTACACATACGGACATTATATAGTCCAACTCTGCTTCTGAAACTGATACAAAGCACTGGTCCTCTAACATCCAATGGTTGTCTGTTAAGATGAGAAACGTGTGAGCTTCGTGAACGATGTAGTTCGTTTGAGCTGAAAAGTGACTGCCCTTACTTGAAATGAAGTCTTGCTTGTAGGAAGACACAGAGCCTGGGATTTAACTCCATTTCTGAAAGGAAACACACAGCATTGTTCTCATCCATGGATCACACTCTACTTCAGAGCAAGAAGCATGCTCTTGCTTTCTAGAGTCTCTAAGACAGCAGGAAACATGTGTGTGCTGACAACAAAAGAACGATGTTTCCTACACATACGGACCATATCTAGTCCAACTCTGCTTCTGAAACTGATACAAAGCACTGGTCCTCTAACATCCAATGCTTGTCTGTTAAGATGAGAAACGTGTGAGCTTCATGAACGATGGAGTTCGTTTGAGCTGAAAAGTGACTGCCCTTACTTGAATCGAAGTCTTGCATGTAGGAAGACACGGAGCCTGGGATTTAACTCCATTTCTGAAGGGAAACACACAGCATAGTACTCACCCATGGATCACACTCTGCTTTACAGCAAGAAGCACGCTCTTGCTTTCTAGAGTCTCTAATACAGCAGGAAATCTGAGTGTGCCCAGAACAAAAGAACGGAGTTTCCTACACATATGGACCATAAGTAGTCCAAATCTGCTTCTGAAACAGATACAAAGCTCTGGTCCTCTAACATACAATGCTTGTCAGTTAAGATAAGAAACGTGTGAGCTTCATGAACAATGTAGTTCGTTTAAGCAGAAAATTGACTGCCCTTACCTGAAATGAAGTCTTGCTTGTAGGAAGACACAGAGCCTGGGATTTAACTCCATTTCTGAAGTGAAACACACAGCAGTGTAATCATCCATTTGTCACACTCTGCTTTAGAACAAGAAGCACGCTCTTGCTTTCTAGACTCTCTAAGACAGCAGGAAACGTGAGTGTGCTGAGAACAAAAGAACGGTGTTTCCTACACATACGGACCATATCTAGTCCAACTCTGCTTCTTAAACTGATACAAAGCACTGGTCCTCTAACTTCCAATGCTTGTCTGTTGAGATGAGAAACGTGTGAGGTCCGTAAACAATGTAGTTCTTTTGAGCTGAAAAGTGACTGCCCTTACCTGAAACGAAATCTTGCTTTTAGGAAGACACAGAGCCTGGGATTTAACTCCATTTCTGAAGGGAAACACACAGCATAGTTCTCATCCATGGATCACACTCTGCTTTAGAGCAAGAAGCATGCTCTTGCTTTCTAGAGTCTCTAAGACAGCAGGAAACGTGTGTGTGCTGAGAACAAAAGAACGGTGTTTCCTACACATACGGACCATATCTAGTCCAACTCTGCTTCTGAAACTGATACAAAGCACTGGTCCTCTAACATCCAATGCTTGTCTGTTAAGATGAGAAATGTGTGAGCTTCGTGAACAATGTAGTTCGTTTGAGCTGAAAAGTGACTTCCCTGACTTGAAACGAAGTCTTGCTTGTAGGAAGACACAGAGCCTGGGATTTAACTCCATTTCTGAAGGGAAACACACATCATAGTTCTCACCCATGGATCACACTCTGCTTTACAGCAAGAAGCACGCTCTTGCTTTCTAGAGTCTCTAATACAGCAGGAAATCTGAGTGTGCCCAGAACAAAAGAACGGAGTTTCCTACACATATGGACCATAAGTAGTCCAAATCTGCTTCTGAAACAGATACAAAGCTCTGGTCCTCTAACATACAATGCTTGTCAGTTAAGATAAGAAACGTGTGAGCTTCATGAACAATGTAGTTCGTTTAAGCAGAAAATTGACTGTCCTTACCTGAAATGAAGTCTTGCTTGTAGGAAGACACAGAGCCTGGGATTTAACTCCATTTCTGAAGTGAAACACACAGCAGTGTAATCATCCATTTGTCACACTCTGCTTTAGAACAAGAAGCACGCTCTTGCTTTCTAGAGTCTCTAAGACAGCAGGAAACGTGAGTGTGCTGAGAACAAAAGAACGGTGTTTCCTACACATACGGACCATATCTAGTCCAACTCTGCTTCTTAAACTGATACAAAGCACTGGTCCTCTAACATCCAATGCTTGTCTGTTGAGATGAGAAACGTGTGAGGTCCGTAAACAATGTAGTTCTTTTGAGCTGAAAAGTGACTGCCCTTACCTGAAACGAAATCTTGCTTTTAGGAAGACACAGAGCCTGGGATTTAACTCCATTTCTGAAGGGAAACACACAGCATAGTTCTCATCCATGGATCACACTCTGCTTTAGAGCAAGAAGCATGCTCTTGCTTTCTAGAGTCTCTAAGACAGCAGGAAACGTGTGTGTGCTGAGAACAAAAGAACGGTGTTTCCTACACATACGGACCATATCTAGTCCAACTCTGCTTCTGAAACTGATACAAAGCACTGGTCCTCTAACATCCAATGCTTGTCTGTTAAGATGAGAAACGTGTGAGCTTCGTGAACAATGTAGTTCGTTTGAGCTGAAAAGTGACTTCCCTGACTTGAAACGAAGTCTTGCTTGTAGGATGACACAGAGCCTGGGATTTAACTCCATTCCTGAAGGGAAACACACAGCATAGTTCTCATCCATGGATCACACTCTGCTTTAGAGCAAGAAGCACGCTCTTGCTTTCTAGAGTCTCTAATACAGCAGGATATCTGAGTTTGCCCAGAACAAAAGAACGATGTTTCCTACACATACGGACCATATCTAGTCCAACTCTGCTTCTGAAACTGATACAAAGCACTGGTCCTCTAACATCCAATGCTTGTCTGTTAAGATGAGAAACGTGTGAGCTTCGTGAACGATGTAGTTCGTTTGAGCTGAAAAGTGACTGCCCTTACTTGAAACGAAGTCTTGCATGTAGGAAGACACAGAGCCTGGGATTTAACTCCATTTCTGAAGGGAAACACAGAGCATAGTTCTCATCCATGGATCACACTCTGCTTTAGAGCAAGAAGCATGCTCTTGCTTTCTAGAGTCTCTAAGACAGCAGGAAACGTGAGTGTGCTGAGAACAAAAAACGGAGTTTCCTACACATACAGACCATATGCAGTCCAACTCTGCTTCTGAAACTGATACAAAGCACTGGTCCTCTAACATCCAATGCTTGTGTTTTGAGATGAGAAACGTGTGAGCTCCATGAACGATGTAGTCCTTTTGAGCTGAAAAGTGACTGCCCTTACCTGAAAGGAAGTCTTGCTTTTAGGAAGACACAGAGCCTGGGATTTAACTCCATCTCTGAAGGGAAACACACAGCATAGTTCTCATCCATGGATCACACTCTGCTTTAGAACGAGAAGCACGCTCTTGATTTCTAGAGTCTCTAAGACAGCAGGAAAACTGTGTGTGCTGAGAACAAAAGAACGATGTTTCCTACACATACAGAACATATCTAGTCCAACTCTGCTTCTGAAACTGATACAAAGCACTGGTCCTCTAACATCCAATGCTTGTCTGTTAAGATGAGAAACGTGTGAGCTTCATGAACGATGGAGTTCGTTTGAGCTGAAAAGTGACTGCCCTTACTTGAAACGAAGTCTTGCATGTAGGAAGACACAGAGCCTGGGATTTAACTCCATTTCTGAAGGGAAACACAGAGCATAGTTCTCATCCATGGATCACACTCTGCTTTAGAGCAAGAAGCATGCTCTTGCTTTCTAGAGTCTCTAAGACAACAGGAAACGTGAGTGTGCTGAGAACAAAAAACGGAGTTTCCTACACAGACAGACCATATGCAGTCCAACTCTGCTTCTGAAACTGATACAAAGCACTGTTCCTCTAACATCCAATGCTTGTGTTTTGAGATGAGAAACGTGTGAGCTCCATGAACGATGTAGTCCTTTTGAGCTGAAAAGTGACTGCCCTTACCTGAAACGAAGTCTTGCTTTTAGGAAGACACAGAGCCTGGGATTTAACTCCATCTCTGAAGGGAAACACACAGCATAGTTCTCATCCATGGATCACACTCTGCTTTAGAACGAGAAGCACGCTCTTGATTTCTAGAGTCTCTAAGACAGCAGGAAACCTGTGTGTGCTGAGAACAAAAGAACGATGTTTCCTACACATACAGACCATATCTAGTCCAACTCTGCTTCTGAAACTGATACAAAGCACTGGTCCTCTAACATCCAATGCTTGTCTGTTAAGATGAGAAACGTGTGAGCTTCGTGAACGATGTAGTTCCTTTGAGCTGAAAAGTGACTGCCCTTACTAGAAACGAAGTCTTGCATGTCGGAAGACTCAGAGCCTGGTTTTTAACTCCATTTCTGAAGTGAAACACACAGCAGTGTAATCATCCATTTGTCACACTCTGCTTTAGAACAATAAGCATGCTCTTGCTTTCTAGAGTCTCTAAGACAGCAGGAAACATGAGTGTGCTGAGAACAAAAGAACGGTATTTCCTACACATACGGACCATATCTAGTCCAACTCTGCTTCTGAAACTGATACAAAGCACTGGTCCTCTAATATCCAATGCTTGTCTGTTAAGATTAGAAATGTGTGAGCTCCGTGAACGATGTAGTTCGTTTGAGCTGAAAAGTGACTGCCCTTACCTGAAACGAAGTCTTGCTTTTAGGAAGACACAGAGCCTGGGATTTAACTCCATATCTGAAGGGAAACACACAGCATAGTTCTCACCCATGGATCACACTCTGCTTTAGAGCAAGATGCACGCTCTTGCTTTCTAGAGTCTCTAATACAGCAGGAAATCTGAGTTTGCCCAGAACAAAAGAACGATGTTTCCTACACATACGGACCATATCTAGTCCAAATCTGCTTCTGAAACAGATACAAAGCTCTGGTCCTCTAACATACAATGCTTGTCAGTTAAGATAAGAAACGTGTGAGCTTCATGAACAATGTAGTTCGTTTAAGCAGAAAATTGACTGCCCTTACCTGAAATGAAGTCTTGCTTGTAGGAAGACACAGAGCCTGGGATTTAACTCCATTTCTGAAGGGAAACACACAGCATAGTTCTCATCCATGGATCACACTCTGCTTTAGAGCAAGAAGCATGCTCTTACATTCTAGAGTCGCTAAGAGAGCAGGAAACGTGAGTGTGCTGAGAACAAAAAACGGAGTTTCCTACACATACGGACATTATATAGTCCAACTCTGCTTCTGAAACTGATACAAAGCACTGGTCCTCTAACATCCAATGGTTGTCTGTTAAGATGAGAAACGTGTGAGCTTCGTGAACGATGTAGTTCGTTTGAGCTGAAAAGTGACTGCCCTTACTTGAAATGAAGTCTTGCTTGTAGGAAGACACAGAGCCTGGGATTTAACTCCATTTCTGAAAGGAAACACACAGCATTGTTCTCATCCATGGATCACACTCTACTTCAGAGCAAGAAGCATGCTCTTGCTTTCTAGAGTCTCTAAGACAGCAGGAAACATGTGTGTGCTGACAACAAAAGAACGATGTTTCCTACACATACGGACCATATCTAGTCCAACTCTGCTTCTGAAACTGATACAAAGCACTGGTCCTCTAACATCCAATGCTTGTCTGTTAAGATGAGAAACGTGTGAGCTTCATGAACGATGGAGTTCGTTTGAGCTGAAAAGTGACTGCCCTTACTTGAATCGAAGTCTTGCATGTAGGAAGACACAGAGCCTGGGATTTAACTCCATTTCTGAAGGGAAACACACAGCATAGTACTCACCCATGGATCACACTCTGCTTTACAGCAAGAAGCACGCTCTTGCTTTCTAGAGTCTCTAATACAGCAGGAAATCTGAGTGTGCCCAGAACAAAAGAACGGAGTTTCCTACACATATGGACCATAAGTAGTCCAAATCTGCTTCTGAAACAGATACAAAGCTCTGGTCCTCTAACATACAATGCTTGTCAGTTAAGATAAGAAACGTGTGAGCTTCATGAACAATGTAGTTCGTTTAAGCAGAAAATTGACTGCCCTTACCTGAAATGAAGTCTTGCTTGTAGGAAGACACAGAGCCTGGGATTTAACTCCATTTCTGAAGTGAAACACACAGCAGTGTAATCATCCATTTGTCACACTCTGCTTTAGAACAAGAAGCACGCTCTTGCTTTCTAGACTCTCTAAGACAGCAGGAAACGTGAGTGTGCTGAGAACAAAAGAACGGTGTTTCCTACACATACGGACCATATCTAGTCCAACTCTGCTTCTTAAACTGATACAAAGCACTGGTCCTCTAACATCCAATGCTTGTCTGTTGAGATGAGAAACGTGTGAGGTCCGTAAACAATGTAGTTCTTTTGAGCTGAAAAGTGACTGCCCTTACCTGAAACGAAATCTTGCTTTTAGGAAGACACAGAGCCTGGGATTTAACTCCATTTCTGAAGGGAAACACACAGCATAGTTCTCATCCATGGATCACACTCTGCTTTAGAGCAAGAAGCATGCTCTTGCTTTCTAGAGTCTCTAAGACAGCAGGAAACGTGTGTGTGCTGAGAACAAAAGAACGGTGTTTCCTACACATACGGACCATATCTAGTCCAACTCTGCTTCTGAAACTGATACAAAGCACTGGTCCTCTAACATCCAATGCTTGTCTGTTAAGATGAGAAACGTGTGAGCTTCGTGAACAATGTAGTTCGTTTGAGCTGAAAAGTGGCTTCCCTGACTTGAAACGAAGTCTTGCTTGTAGGAAGACACAGAGCCTGGGATTTAACTCCATTTCTGAAGGGAAACACACATCATAGTTCTCACCCATGGATCACACTCTGCTTTACAGCAAGAAGCACGCTCTTGCTTTCTAGAGTCTCTAATACAGCAGGAAATCTGAGTGTGCCCAGAACAAAAGAACGGAGTTTCCTACACATATGGACCATAAGTAGTCCAAATCTGCTTCTGAAACAGATACAAAGCTCTGGTCCTCTAACATACAATGCTTGTCAGTTAAGATAAGAAACGTGTGAGCTTCATGAACAATGTAGTTCGTTTAAGCAGAAAATTGACTGCCCTTACCTGAAATGAAGTCTTGCTTGTAGGAAGACACAGAGCCTGGGATTTAACTCCATTTCTGAAGTGAAACACACAGCAGTGTAATCATCCATTTGTCACACTCTGCTTTAGAACAAGAAGCACGCTCTTGCTTTCTAGAGTCTCTAAGACAGCAGGAAACGTGAGTGTGCTGAGAACAAAAGAACGGTGTTTCCTACACATACGGACCATATCTAGTCCAACTCTGCTTCTTAAACTGATACAAAGCACTGGTCCTCTAACATCCAATGCTTGTCTGTTGAGATGAGAAACGTGTGAGGTCCGTAAACAATGTAGTTCTTTTGAGCTGAAAAGTGACTGCCCTTACCTGAAACGAAGTCTTGCTTTTAGGAAGACACAGAGCCTGGGATTTAACTCCATATCTGAAGGGAAACACACAGCATAGTTCTCACCCATGGATCACACTCTGCTTTAGAGCAAGATGCACGCTCTTGCTTTCTAGAGTCTCTAATACAGCAGGAAATCTGAGTTTGCCCAGAACAAAAGAACGATGTTTCCTACACATACGGACCATATCTAGTCCAAATCTGCTTCTGAAACAGATACAAAGCTCTGGTCCTCTAACATACAATGCTTGTCAGTTAAGATAAGAAACGTGTGAGCTTCATGAACAATGTAGTTCGTTTAAGCAGAAAATTGACTGCCCTTACCTGAAATGAAGTCTTGCTTGTAGGAAGACACAGAGCCTGGGATTTAACTCCATTTCTGAAGGGAAACACACAGCATAGTTCTCATCCATGGATCACACTCTGCTTTAGAGCAAGAAGCACGCTCTTACATTCTAGAGTCGCTAAGAGAGCAGGAAACGTGAGTGTGCTGAGAACAAAAAACGGAGTTTCCTACACATACGGACATTATATAGTCCAACTCTGCTTCTGAAACTGATACAAAGCACTGGTCCTCTAACATCCAATGGTTGTCTGTTAAGATGAGAAACGTGTGAGCTTCGTGAACGATGTAGTTCGTTTGAGCTGAAAAGTGACTGCCCTTACTTGAAATGAAGTCTTGCTTGTAGGAAGACACAGAGCCTGGGATTTAACTCCATTTCTGAAAGGAAACACACAGCATTGTTCTCATCCATGGATCACACTCTACTTCAGAGCAAGAAGCATGCTCTTGCTTTCTAGAGTCTCTAAGACAGCAGGATATCTGAGTTTGCCCAGAACAAAAGAACGATGTTTCCTACACATACGGACCATATCTAGTCCAACTCTGCTTCTGAAACTGATACAAAGCACTGGTCCTCTAACATCCAATGCTTGTCTGTTAAGATGAGAAACGTGTGAGCTTCATGAACGATGGAGTTCGTTTGAGCTGAAAAGTGACTGCCCTTACTTGAAACGAAGTCTTGCATGTAGGAAGACACAGAGCCTGGGATTTAACTCCATTTCTGAAGGGAAACACAGAGCATAGTTCTCATCCATGGATCACACTCTGCTTTAGAGCAAGAAGCATGCTCTTGCTTTCTAGAGTCTCTAAGACAACAGGAAACGTGAGTGTGCTGAGAACAAAAAACGGAGTTTC
This sequence comes from Onychomys leucogaster, assembly GCA_949786385.1. Lineage (NCBI taxonomy): Eukaryota > Metazoa > Chordata > Mammalia > Rodentia > Cricetidae > Onychomys > Onychomys leucogaster. Next base: position 92,137 of record CATKUP010000081.1, read on the forward strand.
CTACACAGACAGACCATATGCAGTCCAACTCTGCTTCTGAAACTGATACAAAGCACTGGTCCTCTAACATCCAATGCTTGTGTTTTGAGATGAGAAACGTGTGAGCTCCATGAACGATGTAGTCCTTTTGAGCTGAAAAGTGACTGCCCTTACCTGAAACGAAGTCTTGCTTTTAGGAAGACACAGAGCCTGGGATTTAACTCCATCTCTGAAGGGAAACACACAGCATAGTTCTCATCCATGGATCACACTCTGCTTTAGAACGAGAAGCACGCTCTTGATTTCTAGAGTCTCTAAGACAGCAGGAAACCTGTGTGTGCTGAGAACAAAAGAACGATGTTTCCTACACATACAGACCATATCTAGTCCAACTCTGCTTCTGAAACTGATACAAAGCACTGGTCCTCTAACATCCAATGCTTGTCTGTTAAGATGAGAAACGTGTGAGCTTCGTGAACGATGTAGTTCCTTTGAGCTGAAAAGTGACTGCCCTTACTAGAAACGAAGTCTTGCATGTCGGAAGACTCAGAGCCTGGTTTTTAACTCCATTTCTGAAGTGAAACACACAGCAGTGTAATCATCCATTTGTCACACTCTGCTTTAGAACAATAAGCATGCTCTTGCTTTCTAGAGTCTCTAAGACAGCAGGAAACATGAGTGTGCTGAGAACAAAAGAACGGTATTTCCTACACATACGGACCATATCTAGTCCAACTCTGCTTCTGAAACTGATACAAAGCACTGGTCCTCTAATATCCAATGCTTGTCTGTTAAGATTAGAAATGTGTGAGCTCCGTGAACGATGTAGTTCGTTTGAGCTGAAAAGTGACTGCCCTTACCTGAAACGAAGTCTTGCTTTTAGGAAGACACAGAGCCTGGGATTTAACTCCATATCTGAAGGGAAACACACAGCATAGTTCTCACCCATGGATCACACTCTGCTTTAGAGCAAGATGCACGCTCTTGCTTTCTAGAGTCTCTAATACAGCAGGAAATCTGAGTTTGCCCAGAACAAAAGAACGATGTTTCCTACACATACGGACCATATCTAGTCCAAATCTGCTTCTGAAACAGATACAAAGCTCTGGTCCTCTAACATACAATGCTTGTCAGTTAAGATAAGAAACGTGTGAGCTTCATGAACAATGTAGTTCGTTTAAGCAGAAAATTGACTGCCCTTACCTGAAATGAAGTCTTGCTTGTAGGAAGACACAGAGCCTGGGATTTAACTCCATTTCTGAAGGGAAACACACAGCATAGTTCTCATCCATGGATCACACTCTGCTTTAGAGCAAGAAGCACGCTCTTACATTCTAGAGTCGCTAAGAGAGCAGGAAACGTGAGTGTGCTGAGAACAAAAAACGGAGTTTCCTACACATACGGACATTATATAGTCCAACTCTGCTTCTGAAACTGATACAAAGCACTGGTCCTCTAACATCCAATGGTTGTCTGTTAAGATGAGAAACGTGTGAGCTTCGTGAACGATGTAGTTCGTTTGAGCTGAAAAGTGACTGCCCTTACTTGAAATGAAGTCTTGCTTGTAGGAAGACACAGAGCCTGGGATTTAACTCCATTTCTGAAAGGAAACACACAGCATTGTTCTCATCCATGGATCACACTCTACTTCAGAGCAAGAAGCATGCTCTTGCTTTCTAGAGTCTCTAAGACAGCAGGAAACATGTGTGTGCTGACAACAAAAGAACGATGTTTCCTACACATACGGACCATATCTAGTCCAACTCTGCTTCTGAAACTGATACAAAGCACTGGTCCTCTAACATCCAATGCTTGTCTGTTAAGATGAGAAACGTGTGAGCTTCATGAACGATGGAGTTCGTTTGAGCTGAAAAGTGACTGCCCTTACTTGAATCGAAGTCTTGCATGTAGGAAGACACAGAGCCTGGGATTTAACTCCATTTCTGAAGGGAAACACACAGCATAGTACTCACCCATGGATCACACTCTGCTTTACAGCAAGAAGCACGCTCTTGCTTTCTAGAGTCTCTAATACAGCAGGAAATCTGAGTGTGCCCAGAACAAAAGAACGGAGTTTCCTACACATATGGACCATAAGTAGTCCAAATCTGCTTCTGAAACAGATACAAAGCTCTGGTCCTCTAACATACAATGCTTGTCAGTTAAGATAAGAAACGTGTGAGCTTCATGAACAATGTAGTTCGTTTAAGCAGAAAATTGACTGCCCTTACCTGAAATGAAGTCTTGCTTGTAGGAAGACACAGAGCCTGGGATTTAACTCCATTTCTGAAGTGAAACACACAGCAGTGTAATCATCCATTTGTCACACTCTGCTTTAGAACAAGAAGCACGCTCTTGCTTTCTAGACTCTCTAAGACAGCAGGAAACGTGAGTGTGCTGAGAACAAAAGAACGGTGTTTCCTACACATACGGACCATATCTAGTCCAACTCTGCTTCTTAAACTGATACAAAGCACTGGTCCTCTAACATCCAATGCTTGTCTGTTGAGATGAGAAACGTGTGAGGTCCGTAAACAATGTAGTTCTTTTGAGCTGAAAAGTGACTGCCCTTACCTGAAACGAAATCTTGCTTTTAGGAAGACACAGAGCCTGGGATTTAACTCCATTTCTGAAGGGAAACACACAGCATAGTTCTCATCCATGGATCACACTCTGCTTTAGAGCAAGAAGCATGCTCTTGCTTTCTAGAGTCTCTAAGACAGCAGGAAACGTGTGTGTGCTGAGAACAAAAGAACGGTGTTTCCTACACATACGGACCATATCTAGTCCAACTCTGCTTCTGAAACTGATACAAAGCACTGGTCCTCTAACATCCAATGCTTGTCTGTTAAGATGAGAAACGTGTGAGCTTCGTGAACAATGTAGTTCGTTTGAGCTGAAAAGTGACTTCCCTGACTTGAAACGAAGTCTTGCTTGTAGGAAGACACAGAGCCTGGGATTTAACTCCATTCCTGAAGGGAAACACACAGCATAGTTCTCATCCATGGATCACACTCTGCTTTAGAGCAAGAAGCACGCTCTTGCTTTCTAGAGTCTCTAATACAGCAGGATATCTGAGTTTGCCCAGAACAAAAGAACGATGTTTCCTACACATACGGACCATATCTAGTCCAACTCTGCTTCTGAAACTGATACAAAGCACTGGTCCTCTAACATCCAATGCTTGTCTGTTAAGATGAGAAACGTGTGAGCTTCGTGAACGATGTAGTTCGTTTGAGCTGAAAAGTGACTGCCCTTACTTGAAACGAAGTCTTGCATGTAGGAAGACACAGAGCCTGGGATTTAACTCCATTTCTGAAGGGAAACACAGAGCATAGTTCTCATCCATGGATCACACTCTGCTTTAGAGCAAGAAGCATGCTCTTGCTTTCTAGAGTCTCTAAGACAGCAGGAAACGTGAGTGTGCTGAGAACAAAAAACGGAGTTTCCTACACATACAGACCATATGCAGTCCAACTCTGCTTCTGAAACTGATACAAAACACTGGTCCTCTAACATCCAATGCTTGTGTTTTGAGATGAGAAACGTGTGAGCTCCATGAACGATGTAGTCCTTTTGAGCTGAAAAGTGACTGCCCTTACCTGAAACGAAGTCTTGCTTTTAGGAAGACACAGAGCCTGGGATTTAACTCCATCTCTGAAGGGAAACACACAGCATAGTTCTCATCCATGGATCACACTCTGCTTTAGAACGAGAAGCACGCTCTTGATTTCTAGAGTCTCTAAGACAGCAGGAAACCTGTGTGTGCTGAGAACAAAAGAACGATGTTTCCTACACATACAGAACATATCTAGTCCAACTCTGCTTCTGAAACTGATACAAAGCACTGGTCCTCTAACATCCAATGCTTGTCTGTTAAGATGAGAAACGTGTGAGCTTCATGAACGATGGAGTTCGTTTGAGCTGAAAAGTGACTGCCCTTACTTGAAACGAAGTCTTGCATGTAGGAAGACACAGAGCCTGGGATTTAACTCCATTTCTGAAGGGAAACACAGAGCATAGTTCTCATCCATGGATCACACTCTGCTTTAGAGCAAGAAGCATGCTCTTGCTTTCTAGAGTCTCTAAGACAACAGGAAACGTGAGTGTGCTGAGAACAAAAAACGGAGTTTCCTACACAGACAGACCATATGCAGTCCAACTCTGCTTCTGAAACTGATACAAAGCACTGGTCCTCTAACATCCAATGCTTGTGTTTTGAGATGAGAAACGTGTGAGCTCCATGAACGATGTAGTCCTTTTGAGCTGAAAAGTGACTGCCCTTACCTGAAACGAAGTCTTGCTTGTAGGAAGACACAGAGCCTGGGATTTAACTCCATTTCTGAAGGGAAACACACAGCATAGTTCTCATCCATGGATCACACTCTGCTTTAGAGCAAGAAGCATGCTCTTACATTCTAGAGTCGCTAAGAGAGCAGGAAACGTGAGTGTGCTGAGAACAAAAAACGGAGTTTCCTACACATACGGACATTATATAGTCCAACTCTGCTTCTGAAACTGATACAAAGCACTGGTCCTCTAACATCCAATGGTTGTCTGTTAAGATGAGAAACGTGTGAGCTTCGTGAACGATGTAGTTCGTTTGAGCTGAAAAGTGACTGCCCTTACTTGAAATGAAGTCTTGCTTGTAGGAAGACACAGAGCCTGGGATTTAACTCCATTTCTGAAAGGAAACACACAGCATTGTTCTCATCCATGGATCACACTCTACTTCAGAGCAAGAAGCATGCTCTTGCTTTCTAGAGTCTCTAAGACAGCAGGAAACATGTGTGTGCTGACAACAAAAGAACGATGTTTCCTACACATACGGACCATATCTAGTCCAACTCTGCTTCTGAAACTGATACAAAGCACTGGTCCTCTAACATCCAATGCTTGTCTGTTAAGATGAGAAACGTGTGAGCTTCATGAACGATGGAGTTCGTTTGAGCTGAAAAGTGACTGCCCTTACTTGAATCGAAGTCTTGCATGTAGGAAGACACAGAGCCTGGGATTTAACTCCATTTCTGAAGGGAAACACACAGCATAGTACTCACCCATGGATCACACTCTGCTTTACAGCAAGAAGCACGCTCTTGCTTTCTAGAGTCTCTAATACAGCAGGAAATCTGAGTGTGCCCAGAACAAAAGAACGGAGTTTCCTACACATATGGACCATAAGTAGTCCAAATCTGCTTCTGAAACAGATACAAAGCTCTGGTCCTCTAACATACAATGCTTGTCAGTTAAGATAAGAAACGTGTGAGCTTCATGAACAATGTAGTTCGTTTAAGCAGAAAATTGACTGCCCTTACCTGAAATGAAGTCTTGCTTGTAGGAAGACACAGAGCCTGGGATTTAACTCCATTTCTGAAGTGAAACACACAGCAGTGTAATCATCCATTTGTCACACTCTGCTTTAGAACAAGAAGCACGCTCTTGCTTTCTAGACTCTCTAAGACAGCAGGAAACGTGAGTGTGCTGAGAACAAAAGAACGGTGTTTCCTACACATACGGACCATATCTAGTCCAACTCTGCTTCTTAAACTGATACAAAGCACTGGTCCTCTAACATCCAATGCTTGTCTGTTGAGATGAGAAACGTGTGAGGTCCGTAAACAATGTAGTTCTTTTGAGCTGAAAAGTGACTGCCCTTACCTGAAACGAAATCTTGCTTTTAGGAAGACACAGAGCCTGGGATTTAACTCCATTTCTGAAGGGAAACACACAGCATAGTTCTCATCCATGGATCACACTCTGCTTTAGAGCAAGAAGCATGCTCTTGCTTTCTAGAGTCTCTAAGACAGCAGGAAACGTGTGTGTGCTGAGAACAAAAGAACGGTGTTTCCTACACATACGGACCATATCTAGTCCAACTCTGCTTCTGAAACTGATACAAAGCACTGGTCCTCTAACATCCAATGCTTGTCTGTTAAGATGAGAAACGTGTGAGCTTCGTGAACAATGTAGTTCGTTTGAGCTGAAAAGTGGCTTCCCTGACTTGAAACGAAGTCTTGCTTGTAGGAAGACACAGAGCCTGGGATTTAACTCCATTTCTGAAGGGAAACACACATCATAGTTCTCACCCATGGATCACACTCTGCTTTACAGCAAGAAGCACGCTCTTGCTTTCTAGAGTCTCTAATACAGCAGGAAATCTGAGTGTGCCCAGAACAAAAGAACGGAGTTTCCTACACATATGGACCATAAGTAGTCCAAATCTGCTTCTGAAACAGATACAAAGCTCTGGTCCTCTAACATACAATGCTTGTCAGTTAAGATAAGAAACGTGTGAGCTTCATGAACAATGTAGTTCGTTTAAGCAGAAAATTGACTGCCCTTACCTGAAATGAAGTCTTGCTTGTAGGAAGACACAGAGCCTGGGATTTAACTCCATTTCTGAAGTGAAACACACAGCAGTGTAATCATCCATTTGTCACACTCTGCTTTAGAACAAGAAGCACGCTCTTGCTTTCTAGAGTCTCTAAGACAGCAGGAAACGTGAGTGTGCTGAGAACAAAAGAACGGTGTTTCCTACACATACGGACCATATCTAGTCCAACTCTGCTTCTTAAACTGATACAAAGCACTGGTCCTCTAACATCCAATGCTTGTCTGTTGAGATGAGAAACGTGTGAGGTCCGTAAACAATGTAGTTCGTTTGAGCTGAAAAGTGACTGCCCTTACCTGAAACGAAGTCTTGCTTTTAGGAAGACACAGAGCCTGGGATTTAACTCCATATCTGAAGGGAAACACACAGCATAGTTCTCACCCATGGATCACACTCTGCTTTAGAGCAAGATGCACGCTCTTGCTTTCTAGAGTCTCTAATACAGCAGGAAATCTGAGTTTGCCCAGAACAAAAGAACGATGTTTCCTACACATACGGACCATATCTAGTCCAAATCTGCTTCTGAAACAGATACAAAGCTCTGGTCCTCTAACATACAATGCTTGTCAGTTAAGATAAGAAACGTGTGAGCTTCATGAACAATGTAGTTCGTTTAAGCAGAAAATTGACTGCCCTTACCTGAAATGAAGTCTTGCTTGTAGGAAGACACAGAGCCTGGGATTTAACTCCATTTCTGAAGGGAAACACACAGCATAGTTCTCATCCATGGATCACACTCTGCTTTAGAGCAAGAAGCACGCTCTTACATTCTAGAGTCGCTAAGAGAGCAGGAAACGTGAGTGTGCTGAGAACAAAAAACGGAGTTTCCTACACATACGGACATTATATAGTCCAACTCTGCTTCTGAAACTGATACAAAGCACTGGTCCTCTAACATCCAATGGTTGTCTGTTAAGATGAGAAACGTGTGAGCTTCGTGAACGATGTAGTTCGTTTGAGCTGAAAAGTGACTGCCCTTACTTGAAATGAAGTCTTGCTTGTAGGAAGACACAGAGCCTGGGATTTAACTCCATTTCTGAAAGGAAACACACAGCATTGTTCTCATCCATGGATCACACTCTACTTCAGAGCAAGAAGCATGCTCTTGCTTTCTAGAGTCTCTAAGACAGCAGGATATCTGAGTTTGCCCAGAACAAAAGAACGATGTTTCCTACACATACGGACCATATCTAGTCCAACTCTGCTTCTGAAACTGATACAAAGCACTGGTCCTCTAACATCCAATGCTTGTCTGTTAAGATGAGAAACGTGTGAGCTTCATGAACGATGGAGTTCGTTTGAGCTGAAAAGTGACTGCCCTTACTTGAAACGAAGTCTTGCATGTAGGAAGACACAGAGCCTGGGATTTAACTCCATTTCTGAAGGGAAACACAGAGCATAGTTCTCATCCATGGATCACACTCTGCTTTAGAGCAAGAAGCATGCTCTTGCTTTCTAGAGTCTCTAAGACAACAGGAAACGTGAGTGTGCTGAGAACAAAAAACGGAGTTTCCTACACAGACAGACCATATGCAGTCCAACTCTGCTTCTGAAACTGATAAAAAGCACTGGTCCTCTAACATCCAATGCTTGTGTTTTGAGATGAGAAACGTGTGAGCTCCATGAACGATGTAGTCCTTTTGAGCTGAAAAGTGACTGCCCTTACCTGAAACGAAGTCTTGCTTTTAGGAAGACACAGAGCCTGGGATTTAACTCCATCTCTGAAGGGAAACACACAGCATAGTTCTCATCCATGGATCACACTCTGCTTTAGAACGAGAAGCACGCTCTTGATTTCTAGAGTCTCTAAGACAGCAGGAAACCTGTGTGTGCTGAGAACAAAAGAACGATGTTTCCTACACATACAGACCATATCTAGTCCAACTCTGCTTCTGAAACTGATACAAAGCACTGGTCCTCTAACATCCAATGCTTGTCTGTTAAGATGAGAAACGTGTGAGCTTCGTGAACGATGTAGTTCCTTTGAGCTGAAAAGTGACTGCCCTTACTAGAAACGAAGTCTTGCATGTCGGAAGACTCAGAGCCTGGTTTTTAACTCCATTTCTGAAGTGAAACACACAGCAGTGTAATCATCCATTTGTCACACTCTGCTTTAGAACAATAAGCATGCTCTTGCTTTCTAGAGTCTCTAAGACAGCAGGAAACATGAGTGTGCTGAGAACAAAAGAACGGTATTTCCTACACATACGGACCATATCTAGTCCAACTCTGCTTCTGAAACTGATACAAAGCACTGGTCCTCTAATATCCAATGCTTGTCTGTTAAGATTAGAAATGTGTGAGCTCCGTGAACGATGTAGTTCGTTTGAGCTGAAAAGTGACTGCCCTTACCTGAAACGAAGTCTTGCTTTTAGGAAGACACAGAGCCTGGGATTTAACTCCATATCTGAAGGGAAACACACAGCATAGTTCTCACCCATGGATCACACTCTGCTTTAGAGCAAGATGCACGCTCTTGCTTTCTAGAGTCTCTAATACAGCAGGAAATCTGAGTTTGCCCAGAACAAAAGAACGATGTTTCCTACACATACGGACCATATCTAGTCCAAATCTGCTTCTGAAACAGATACAAAGCTCTGGTCCTCTAACATACAATGCTTGTCAGTTAAGATAAGAAACGTGTGAGCTTCATGAACAATGTAGTTCGTTTAAGCAGAAAATTGACTGCCCTTACCTGAAATGAAGTCTTGCTTGTAGGAAGACACAGAGCCTGGGATTTAACTCCATTTCTGAAGGGAAACACACAGCATAGTTCTCATCCATGGATCACACTCTGCTTTAGAGCAAGAAGCACGCTCTTACATTCTAGAGTCGCTAAGAGAGCAGGAAACGTGAGTGTGCTGAGAACAAAAAACGGAGTTTCCTACACATACGGACATTATATAGTCCAACTCTGCTTCTGAAACTGATACAAAGCACTGGTCCTCTAACATCCAATGGTTGTCTGTTAAGATGAGAAACGTGTGAGCTTCGTGAACGATGTAGTTCGTTTGAGCTGAAAAGTGACTGCCCTTACTTGAAATGAAGTCTTGCTTGTAGGAAGACACAGAGCCTGGGATTTAACTCCATTTCTGAAAGGAAACACACAGCATTGTTCTCATCCATGGATCACACTCTACTTCAGAGCAAGAAGCATGCTCTTGCTTTCTAGAGTCTCTAAGACAGCAGGAAACATGTGTGTGCTGACAACAAAAGAACGATGTTTCCTACACATACGGACCATAGCTAGTCCAACTCTGCTTCTGAAACTGATACAAAGCACTGGTCCTCTAACATCCAATGCTTGTCTGTTAAGATGAGAAACGTGTGAGCTTCATGAACGATGGAGTTCGTTTGAGCTGAAAAGTGACTGCCCTTACTTGAATCGAAGTCTTGCATGTAGGAAGACACAGAGCCTGGGATTTAACTCCATTTCTGAAGGGAAACACACAGCATAGTACTCACCCATGGATCACACTCTGCTTTACAGCAAGAAGCACGCTCTTGCTTTCTAGAGTCTCTAATACAGCAGGAAATCTGAGTGTGCCCAGAACAAAAGAACGGAGTTTCCTACACATATGGACCATAAGTAGTCCAAATCTGCTTCTGAAACAGATACAAAGCTCTGGTCCTCTAACATACAATGCTTGTCAGTTAAGATAAGAAACGTGTGAGCTTCATGAACAATGTAGTTCGTTTAAGCAGAAAATTGACTGCCCTTACCTGAAATGAAGTCTTGCTTGTAGGAAGACACAGAGCCTGGGATTTAACTCCATTTCTGAAGTGAAACACACAGCAGTGTAATCATCCATTTGTCACACTCTGCTTTAGAACAAGAAGCACGCTCTTGCTTTCTAGACTCTCTAAGACAGCAGGAAACGTGAGTGTGCTGAGAACAAAAGAACGGTGTTTCCTACACATACGGACCATATCTAGTCCAACTCTGCTTCTTAAACTGATACAAAGCACTGGTCCTCTAACATCCAATGCTTGTCTGTTGAGATGAGAAACGTGTGAGGTCCGTAAACAATGTAGTTCTTTTGAGCTGAAAAGTGACTGCCCTTACCTGAAACGAAATCTTGCTTTTAGGAAGACACAGAGCCTGGGATTTAACTCCATTTCTGAAGGGAAACACACAGCATAGTTCTCATCCATGGATCACACTCTGCTTTAGAGCAAGAAGCATGCTCTTGCTTTCTAGAGTCTCTAAGACAGCAGGAAACGTGTGTGTGCTGAGAACAAAAGAACGGTGTTTCCTACACATACGGACCATATCTAGTCCAACTCTGCTTCTGAAACTGATACAAAGCACTGGTCCTCTAACATCCAATGCTTGTCTGTTAAGATGAGAAACGTGTGAGCTTCGTGAACAATGTAGTTCGTTTGAGCTGAAAAGTGACTTCCCTGACTTGAAACGAAGTCTTGCTTGTAGGAAGACACAGAGCCTGGGATTTAACTCCATTCCTGAAGGGAAACACACAGCATAGTTCTCATCCATGGATCACACTCTGCTTTAGAGCAAGAAGCACGCTCTTGCTTTCTAGAGTCTCTAATACAGCAGGATATCTGAGTTTGCCCAGAACAAAAGAACGATGTTTCCTACACATACGGACCATATCTAGTCCAACTCTGCTTCTGAAACTGATACAAAGCACTGGTCCTCTAACATCCAATGCTTGTCTGTTAAGATGAGAAACGTGTGAGCTTCGTGAACGATGTAGTTCGTTTGAGCTGAAAAGTGACTGCCCTTACTTGAAACGAAGTCTTGCATGTAGGAAGACACAGAGCCTGGGATTTAACTCCATTTCTGAAGGGAAACACAGAGCATAGTTCTCATCCATGGATCACACTCTGGTTTAGAGCAAGAAGCATGCTCTTGCTTTCTAGAGTCTCTAAGACAGCAGGAAACGTGAGTGTGCTGAGAACAAAAAACGGAGTTTCCTACACATACAGACCATATGCAGTCCAACTCTGCTTCTGAAACTGATACAAAGCACTGGTCCTCTAACATCCAATGCTTGTGTTTTGAGATGAGAAACGTGTGAGCTCCATGAACGATGTAGTCCTTTTGAGCTGAAAAGTGACTGCCCTTACCTGAAACGAAGTCTTGCTTTTAGGAAGACACAGAGCCTGGGATTTAACTCCATCTCTGAAGGGAAACACACAGCATAGTTCTCATCCATGGATCACACTCTGCTTTAGAACGAGAAGCACCCTCTTGATTTCTAGAGTCTCTAAGACAGCAGGAAACCTGTGTGTGCTGAGAACAAAAGAACGATGTTTCCTACACATACAGAACATATCTAGTCCAACTCTGCTTCTGAAACTGATACAAAGCACTGGTCCTCTAACATCCAATGCTTGTCTGTTAAGATGAGAAACGTGTGAGCTTCATGAACGATGGAGTTCGTTTGAGCTGAAAAGTGACTGCCCTTACTTGAAACGAAGTCTTGCATGTAGGAAGACACAGAGCCTGGGATTTAACTCCATTTCTGAAGGGAAACACAGAGCATAGTTCTCATCCATGGATCACACTCTGCTTTAGAGCAAGAAGCATGCTCTTGCTTTCTAGAGTCTCTAAGACAACAGGAAACGTGAGTGTGCTGAGAACAAAAAACGGAGTTTCCTACACAGACAGACCATATGCAGTCCAACTCTGCTTCTGAAACTGATACAAAGCACTGGTCCTCTAACATCCAATGCTTGTGTTTTGAGATGAGAAACGTGTGAGCTCCATGAACGATGTAGTCCTTTTGAGCTGAAAAGTGACTGCCCTTACCTGAAACGAAGTCTTGCTTTTAGGAAGACACAGAGCCTGGGATTTAACTCCATCTCTGAAGGGAAACACACAGCATAGTTCTCATCCATGGATCACACTCTGCTTTAGAACGAGAAGCACGCTCTTGATTTCTAGAGTCTCTAAGACAGCAGGAAACCTGTGTGTGCTGAGAACAAAAGAACGATGTTTCCTACACATACAGACCATATCTAGTCCAACTCTGCTTCTGAAACTGATACAAAGCACTGGTCCTCTAACATCCAATGCTTGTCTGTTAAGATGAGAAACGTGTGAGCTTCGTGAACGATGTAGTTCCTTTGAGCTGAAAAGTGACTGCCCTTACTAGAAACGAAGTCTTGCATGTCGGAAGACTCAGAGCCTGGTTTTTAACTCCATTTCTGAAGTGAAACACACAGCAGTGTAATCATCCATTTGTCACACTCTGCTTTAGAACAATAAGCATGCTCTTGCTTTCTAGAGTCTCTAAGACAGCAGGAAACATGAGTGTGCTGAGAACAAAAGAACGGTATTTCCTACACATACGGACCATATCTAGTCCAACTCTGCTTCTGAAACTGATACAAAGCACTGGTCCTCTAATATCCAATGCTTGTCTGTTAAGATTAGAAATGTGTGAGCTCCGTGAACGATGTAGTTCGTTTGAGCTGAAAAGTGACTGCCCTTACCTGAAACGAAGTCTTGCTTTTAGGAAGACACAGAGCCTGGGATTTAACTCCATATCTGAAGGGAAACACACAGCATAGTTCTCACCCATGGATCACACTCTGCTTTAGAGCAAGATGCACGCTCTTGCTTTCTAGAGTCTCTAATACAGCAGGAAATCTGAGTTTGCCCAGAACAAAAGAACGATGTTTCCTACACATACGGACCATATCTAGTCCAAATCTGCTTCTGAAACAGATACAAAGCTCTGGTCCTCTAACATACAATGCTTGTCAGTTAAGATAAGAAACGTGTGAGCTTCATGAACAATGTAGTTCGTTTAAGCAGAAAATTGACTGCCCTTACCTGAAATGAAGTCTTGCTTGTAGGAAGACACAGAGCCTGGGATTTAACTCCATTTCTGAAGGGAAACACACAGCATAGTTCTCATCCATGGATCACACTCTGCTTTAGAGCAAGAAGCACGCTCTTACATTCTAGAGTCGCTAAGAGAGCAGGAAACGTGAGTGTGCTGAGAACAAAAAACGGAGTTTCCTACACATACGGACATTATATAGTCCAACTCTGCTTCTGAAACTGATACAAAGCACTGGTCCTCTAACATCCAATGGTTGTCTGTTAAGATGAGAAACGTGTGAGCTTCGTGAACGATGTAGTTCGTTTGAGCTGAAAAGTGACTGCCCTTACTTGAAATGAAGTCTTGCTTGTAGGAAGACACAGAGCCTGGGATTTAACTCCATTTCTGAAAGGAAACACACAGCATTGTTCTCATCCATGGATCACACTCTACTTCAGAGCAAGAAGCATGCTCTTGCTTTCTAGAGTCTCTAAGACAGCAGGAAACATGTGTGTGCTGACAACAAAAGAACGATGTTTCCTACACATACGGACCATAGCTAGTCCAACTCTGCTTCTGAAACTGATACAAAGCACTGGTCCTCTAACATCCAATGCTTGTCTGTTAAGATGAGAAACGTGTGAGCTTCATGAACGATGGAGTTCGTTTGAGCTGAAAAGTGACTGCCCTTACTTGAATCGAAGTCTTGCATGTAGGAAGACACAGAGCCTGGGATTTAACTCCATTTCTGAAGGGAAACACACAGCATAGTACTCACCCATGGATCACACTCTGCTTTACAGCAAGAAGCACGCTCTTGCTTTCTAGAGTCTCTAATACAGCAGGAAATCTGAGTGTGCCCAGAACAAAAGAACGGAGTTTCCTACACATATGGACCATAAGTAGTCCAAATCTGCTTCTGAAACAGATACAAAGCTCTGGTCCTCTAACATACAATGCTTGTCAGTTAAGATAAGAAACGTGTGAGCTTCATGAACAATGTAGTTCGTTTAAGCAGAAAATTGACTGCCCTTACCTGAAATGAAGTCTTGCTTGTAGGAAGACACAGAGCCTGGGATTTAACTCCATTTCTGAAGTGAAACACACAGCAGTGTAATCATCCATTTGTCACACTCTGCTTTAGAACAAGAAGCACGCTCTTGCTTTCTAGACTCTCTAAGACAGCAGGAAACGTGAGTGTGCTGAGAACAAAAGAACGGTGTTTCCTACACATACGGACCATATCTAGTCCAACTCTGCTTCTTAAACTGATACAAAGCACTGGTCCTCTAACATCCAATGCTTGTCTGTTGAGATGAGAAACGTGTGAGGTCCGTAAACAATGTAGTTCTTTTGAGCTGAAAAGTGACTGCCCTTACCTGAAACGAAATCTTGCTTTTAGGAAGACACAGAGCCTGGGATTTAACTCCATTTCTGAAGGGAAACACACAGCATAGTTCTCATCCATGGATCACACTCTGCTTTAGAGCAAGAAGCATGCTCTTGCTTTCTAGAGTCTCTAAGACAGCAGGAAACGTGTGTGTGCTGAGAACAAAAGAACGGTGTTTCCTACACATACGGACCATATCTAGTCCAACTCTGCTTCTGAAACTGATACAAAGCACTGGTCCTCTAACATCCAATGCTTGTCTGTTAAGATGAGAAACGTGTGAGCTTCGTGAACAATGTAGTTCGTTTGAGCTGAAAAGTGACTTCCCTGACTTGAAACGAAGTCTTGCTTGTAGGAAGACACAGAGCCTGGGATTTAACTCCATTTCTGAAGGGAAACACACATCATAGTTCTCACCCATGCATCACACTCTGCTTTACAGCAAGAAGCACGCTCTTGCTTTCTAGAGTCTCTAATACAGCAGGAAATCTGAGTGTGCCCAGAACAAAAGAACGGAGTTTCCTACACATATGGACCATAAGTAGTCCAAATCTGCTTCTGAAACAGATACAAAGCTCTGGTCCTCTAACATACAATGCTTGTCAGTTAAGATAAGAAACGTGTGAGCTTCATGAACAATGTAGTTCGTTTAAGCAGAAAATTGACTGCCCTTACCTGAAATGAAGTCTTGCTTGTAGGAAGACACAGAGCCTGGGATTTAACTCCATTTCTGAAGTGAAACACACAGCAGTGTAATCATCCATTTGTCACACTCTGCTTTAGAACAAGAAGCACGCTCTTGCTTTCTAGAGTCTCTAAGACAGCAGGAAACGTGAGTGTGCTGAGAACAAAAGAACGGTGTTTCCTACACATACGGACCATATCTAGTCCAACTCTGCTTCTTAAACTGATACAAAGCACTGGTCCTCCAACATCCAATGCTTGTCTGTTGAGATGAGAAACGTGTGAGGTCCGTAAACAATGTAGTTCGTTTGAGCTGAAAAGTGACTGCCCTTACCTGAAACGAAGTCTTGCTTTTAGGAAGACACAGAGCCTGGGATTTAACTCCATATCTGAAGGGAAACACACAGCATAGTTCTCACCCATGGATCACACTCTGCTTTAGAGCAAGATGCACGCTCTTGCTTTCTAGAGTCTCTAATACAGCAGGAAATCTGAGTTTGCCCAGAACAAAAGAACGATGTTTCCTACACATACGGACCATATCTAGTCCAAATCTGCTTCTGAAACAGATACAAAGCTCTGGTCCTCTAACATACAATGCTTGTCTGTTAAGATGAGAAACGTGTGAGCTTCGTGAACGATGTAGTTCCTTTGAGCTGAAAAGTGACTGCCCTTACTAGAAACGAAGTCTTGCATGTCGGAAGACTCAGAGCCTGGTTTTTAACTCCATTTCTGAAGTGAAACACACAGCAGTGTAATCATCCATTTGTCACACTCTGCTTTAGAACAATAAGCATGCTCTTGCTTTCTAGAGTCTCTAAGACAGCAGGAAACATGAGTGTGCTGAGAACAAAAGAACGGTATTTCCTACACATACGGACCATATCTAGTCCAACTCTGCTTCTGAAACTGATACAAAGCACTGGTCCTCTAATATCCAATGCTTGTCTGTTAAGATTAGAAATGTGTGAGCTCCGTGAACGATGTAGTTCGTTTGAGCTGAAAAGTGACTGCCCTTACCTGAAACGAAGTCTTGCTTTTAGGAAGACACAGAGCCTGGGATTTAACTCCATATCTGAAGGGAAACACACAGCATAGTTCTCACCCATGGATCACACTCTGCTTTAGAGCAAGATGCACGCTCTTGCTTTCTAGAGTCTCTAATACAGCAGGAAATCTGAGTTTGCCCAGAACAAAAGAACGATGTTTCCTACACATACGGACCATATCTAGTCCAAATCTGCTTCTGAAACAGATACAAAGCTCTGGTCCTCTAACATACAATGCTTGTCAGTTAAGATAAGAAACGTGTGAGCTTCATGAACAATGTAGTTCGTTTAAGCAGAAAATTGACTGCCCTTACCTGAAATGAAGTCTTGCTTGTAGGAAGACACAGAGCCTGGGATTTAACTCCATTTCTGAAGGGAAACACACAGCATAGTTCTCATCCATGGATCACACTCTGCTTTAGAGCAAGAAGCACGCTCTTACATTCTAGAGTCGCTAAGAGAGCAGGAAACGTGAGTGTGCTGAGAACAAAAAACGGAGTTTCCTACACATACGGACATTATATAGTCCAACTCTGCTTCTGAAACTGATACAAAGCACTGGTCCTCTAACATCCAATGGTTGTCTGTTAAGATGAGAAACGTGTGAGCTTCGTGAACGATGTAGTTCGTTTGAGCTGAAAAGTGACTGCCCTTACTTGAAATGAAGTCTTGCTTGTAGGAAGACACAGAGCCTGGGATTTAACTCCATTTCTGAAAGGAAACACACAGCATTGTTCTCATCCATGGATCACACTCTACTTCAGAGCAAGAAGCATGCTCTTGCTTTCTAGAGTCTCTAAGACAGCAGGAAACATGTGTGTGCTGACAACAAAAGAACGATGTTTCCTACACATACGGACCATATCTAGTCCAACTCTGCTTCTGAAACTGATACAAAGCACTGGTCCTCTAACATCCAATGCTTGTCTGTTAAGATGAGAAACGTGTGAGCTTCATGAACGATGGAGTTCGTTTGAGCTGAAAAGTGACTGCCCTTACTTGAATCGAAGTCTTGCATGTAGGAAGACACAGAGCCTGGGATTTAACTCCATTTCTGAAGGGAAACACACAGCATAGTACTCACCCATGGATCACACTCTGCTTTACAGCAAGAAGCACGCTCTTGCTTTCTAGAGTCTCTAATACAGCAGGAAATCTGAGTGTGCCCAGAACAAAAGAACGGAGTTTCCTACACATATGGACCATAAGTAGTCCAAATCTGCTTCTGAAACAGATACAAAGCTCTGGTCCTCTAACATACAATGCTTGTCAGTTAAGATAAGAAACGTGTGAGCTTCATGAACAATGTAGTTCGTTTAAGCAGAAAATTGACTGCCCTTACCTGAAATGAAGTCTTGCTTGTAGGAAGACACAGAGCCTGGGATTTAACTCCATTTCTGAAGTGAAACACACAGCAGTGTAATCATCCATTTGTCACACTCTGCTTTAGAACAAGAAGCACGCTCTTGCTTTCTAGACTCTCTAAGACAGCAGGAAACGTGAGTGTGCTGAGAACAAAAGAACGGTGTTTCCTACACATACGGACCATATCTAGTCCAACTCTGCTTCTTAAACTGATACAAAGCACTGGTCCTCTAACATCCAATGCTTGTCTGTTGAGATGAGAAACGTGTGAGGTCCGTAAACAATGTAGTTCTTTTGAGCTGAAAAGTGACTGCCCTTACCTGAAACGAAATCTTGCTTTTAGGAAGACACAGAGCCTGGGATTTAACTCCATTTCTGAAGGGAAACACACAGCATAGTTCTCATCCATGGATCACACTCTGCTTTAGAGCAAGAAGCATGCTCTTGCTTTCTAGAGTCTCTAAGACAGCAGGAAACGTGTGTGTGCTGAGAACAAAAGAACGGTGTTTCCTACACATACGGACCATATCTAGTCCAACTCTGCTTCTGAAACTGATACAAAGCACTGGTCCTCTAACATCCAATGCTTGTCTGTTAAGATGAGAAACGTGTGAGCTTCGTGAACAATGTAGTTCGTTTGAGCTGAAAAGTGACTTCCCTGACTTGAAACGAAGTCTTGCTTGTAGGAAGACACAGAGCCTGGGATTTAACTCCATTCCTGAAGGGAAACACACAGCATAGTTCTCATCCATGGATCACACTCTGCTTTAGAGCAAGAAGCACGCTCTTGCTTTCTAGAGTCTCTAATACAGCAGGATATCTGAGTTTGCCCAGAACAAAAGAACGATGTTTCCTACACATACGGACCATATCTAGTCCAACTCTGCTTCTGAAACTGATACAAAGCACTGGTCCTCTAACATCCAATGCTTGTCTGTTAAGATGAGAAACGTGTGAGCTTCGTGAACGATGTAGTTCGTTTGAGCTGAAAAGTGACTGCCCTTACTTGAAACGAAGTCTTGCATGTAGGAAGACACAGAGCCTGGGATTTAACTCCATTTCTGAAGGGAAACACAGAGCATAGTTCTCATCCATGGATCACACTCTGCTTTAGAGCAAGAAGCATGCTCTTGCTTTCTAGAGTCTCTAAGACAGCAGGAAACGTGAGTGTGCTGAGAACAAAAAACGGAGTTTCCTACACATACAGACCATATGCAGTCCAACTCTGCTTCTGAAACTGATACAAAGCACTGGTCCTCTAACATCCAATGCTTGTGTTTTGAGATGAGAAACGTGTGAGCTCCATGAACGATGTAGTCCTTTTGAGCTGAAAAGTGACTGCCCTTACCTGAAACGAAGTCTTGCTTTTAGGAAGACACAGAGCCTGGGATTTAACTCCATCTCTGAAGGGAAACACACAGCATAGTTCTCATCCATGGATCACACTCTGCTTTAGAACGAGAAGCACGCTCTTGATTTCTAGAGTCTCTAAGACAGCAGGAAACCTGTGTGTGCTGAGAACAAAAGAACGATGTTTCCTACACATACAGAACATATCTAGTCCAACTCTGCTTCTGAAACTGATACAAAGCACTGGTCCTCTAACATCCAATGCTTGTCTGTTAAGATGAGAAACGTGTGAGCTTCATGAACGATGGAGTTCGTTTGAGCTGAAAAGTGACTGCCCTTACTTGAAACGAAGTCTTGCATGTAGGAAGACACAGAGCCTGGGATTTAACTCCATTTCTGAAGGGAAACACAGAGCATAGTTCTCATCCATGGATCACACTCTGCTTTAGAGCAAGAAGCATGCTCTTGCTTTCTAGAGTCTCTAAGACAACAGGAAACGTGAGTGTGCTGAGAACAAAAAACGGAGTTTCCTACACAGACAGACCATATGCAGTCCAACTCTGCTTCTGAAACTGATACAAAGCACTGGTCCTCTAACATCCAATGCTTGTGTTTTGAGATGAGAAACGTGTGAGCTCCATGAACGATGTAGTCCTTTTGAGCTGAAAAGTGACTGCCCTTACCTGAAACGAAGTCTTGCTTTTAGGAAGACACAGAGCCTGGGATTTAACTCCATCTCTGAAGGGAAACACACAGCATAGTTCTCATCCATGGATCACACTCTGCTTTAGAACGAGAAGCACGCTCTTGATTTCTAGAGTCTCTAAGACAGCAGGAAACCTGTGTGTGCTGAGAACAAAAGAACGATGTTTCCTACACATACAGACCATATCTAGTCCAACTCTGCTTCTGAAACTGATACAAAGCACTGGTCCTCTAACATCCAATGCTTGTCTGTTAAGATGAGAAACGTGTGAGCTTCGTGAACGATGTAGTTCCTTTGAGCTGAAAAGTGACTGCCCTTACTAGAAACGAAGTCTTGCATGTCGGAAGACTCAGAGCCTGGTTTTTAACTCCATTTCTGAAGTGAAACACACAGCAGTGTAATCATCCATTTGTCACACTCTGCTTTAGAACAATAAGCATGCTCTTGCTTTCTAGAGTCTCTAAGACAGCAGGAAACATGAGTGTGCTGAGAACAAAAGAACGGTATTTCCTACACATACGGACCATATCTAGTCCAACTCTGCTTCTGAAACTGATACAAAGCACTGGTCCTCTAATATCCAATGCTTGTCTGTTAAGATTAGAAATGTGTGAGCTCCGTGAACGATGTAGTTCGTTTGAGCTGAAAAGTGACTGCCCTTACCTGAAACGAAGTCTTGCTTTTAGGAAGACACAGAGCCTGGGATTTAACTCCATATCTGAAGGGAAACACACAGCATAGTTCTCACCCATGGATCACACTCTGCTTTAGAGCAAGATGCACGCTCTTGCTTTCTAGAGTCTCTAATACAGCAGGAAATCTGAGTTTGCCCAGAACAAAAGAACGATGTTTCCTACACATACGGACCATATCTAGTCCAAATCTGCTTCTGAAACAGATACAAAGCTCTGGTCCTCTAACATACAATGCTTGTCAGTTAAGATAAGAAACGTGTGAGCTTCATGAACAATGTAGTTCGTTTAAGCAGAAAATTGACTGCCCTTACCTGAAATGAAGTCTTGCTTGTAGGAAGACACAGAGCCTGGGATTTAACTCCATTTCTGAAGGGAAACACACAGCATAGTTCTCATCCATGGATCACACTCTGCTTTAGAGCAAGAAGCACGCTCTTACATTCTAGAGTCGCTAAGAGAGCAGGAAACGTGAGTGTGCTGAGAACAAAAAACGGAGTTTCCTACACATACGGACATTATATAGTCCAACTCTGCTTCTGAAACTGATACAAAGCACTGGTCCTCTAACATCCAATGGTTGTCTGTTAAGATGAGAAACGTGTGAGCTTCGTGAACGATGTAGTTCGTTTGAGCTGAAAAGTGACTGCCCTTACTTGAAATGAAGTCTTGCTTGTAGGAAGACACAGAGCCTGGGATTTAACTCCATTTCTGAAAGGAAACACACAGCATTGTTCTCATCCATGGATCACACTCTACTTCAGAGCAAGAAGCATGCTCTTGCTTTCTAGAGTCTCTAAGACAGCAGGAAACATGTGTGTGCTGACAACAAAAGAACGATGTTTCCTACACATACGGACCATAGCTAGTCCAACTCTGCTTCTGAAACTGATACAAAGCACTGGTCCTCTAACATCCAATGCTTGTCTGTTAAGATGAGAAACGTGTGAGCTTCATGAACGATGGAGTTCGTTTGAGCTGAAAAGTGACTGCCCTTACTTGAATCGAAGTCTTGCATGTAGGAAGACACAGAGCCTGGGATTTAACTCCATTTCTGAAGGGAAACACACAGCATAGTACTCACCCATGGATCACACTCTGCTTTACAGCAAGAAGCACGCTCTTGCTTTCTAGAGTCTCTAATACAGCAGGAAATCTGAGTGTGCCCAGAACAAAAGAACGGAGTTTCCTACACATATGGACCATAAGTAGTCCAAATCTGCTTCTGAAACAGATACAAAGCTCTGGTCCTCTAACATACAATGCTTGTCAGTTAAGATAAGAAACGTGTGAGCTTCATGAACAATGTAGTTCGTTTAAGCAGAAAATTGACTGCCCTTACCTGAAATGAAGTCTTGCTTGTAGGAAGACACAGAGCCTGGGATTTAACTCCATTTCTGAAGTGAAACACACAGCAGTGTAATCATCCATTTGTCACACTCTGCTTTAGAACAAGAAGCACGCTCTTGCTTTCTAGACTCTCTAAGACAGCAGGAAACGTGAGTGTGCTGAGAACAAAAGAACGGTGTTTCCTACACATACGGACCATATCTAGTCCAACTCTGCTTCTTAAACTGATACAAAGCACTGGTCCTCTAACATCCAATGCTTGTCTGTTGAGATGAGAAACGTGTGAGGTCCGTAAACAATGTAGTTCTTTTGAGCTGAAAAGTGACTGCCCTTACCTGAAACGAAATCTTGCTTTTAGGAAGACACAGAGCCTGGGATTTAACTCCATTTCTGAAGGGAAACACACAGCATAGTTCTCATCCATGGATCACACTCTGCTTTAGAGCAAGAAGCATGCTCTTGCTTTCTAGAGTCTCTAAGACAGCAGGAAACGTGTGTGTGCTGAGAACAAAAGAACGGTGTTTCCTACACATACGGACCATATCTAGTCCAACTCTGCTTCTGAAACTGATACAAAGCACTGGTCCTCTAACATCCAATGCTTGTCTGTTAAGATGAGAAACGTGTGAGCTTCGTGAACAATGTAGTTCGTTTGAGCTGAAAAGTGACTTCCCTGACTTGAAACGAAGTCTTGCTTGTAGGAAGACACAGAGCCTGGGATTTAACTCCATTTCTGAAGGGAAACACACATCATAGTTCTCACCCATGGATCACACTCTGCTTTACAGCAAGAAGCACGCTCTTGCTTTCTAGAGTCTCTAATACAGCAGGAAATCTGAGTGTGCCCAGAACAAAAGAACGGAGTTTCCTACACATATGGACCATAAGTAGTCCAAATCTGCTTCTGAAACAGATACAAAGCTCTGGTCCTCTAACATACAATGCTTGTCAGTTAAGATAAGAAACGTGTGAGCTTCATGAACAATGTAGTTCGTTTAAGCAGAAAATTGACTGCCCTTACCTGAAATGAAGTCTTGCTTGTAGGAAGACACAGAGCCTGGGATTTAACTCCATTTCTGAAGTGAAACACACAGCAGTGTAATCATCCATTTGTCACACTCTGCTTTAGAACAAGAAGCACGCTCTTGCTTTCTAGAGTCTCTAAGACAGCAGGAAACGTGAGTGTGCTGAGAACAAAAGAATGGTGTTTCCTACACATACGGACCATATCTAGTCCAACTCTGCTTCTTAAACTGATACAAAGCACTGGTCCTCTAACATCCAATGCTTGTCTGTTGAGATGAGAAACGTGTGAGGTCCGTAAACAATGTAGTTCGTTTGAGCTGAAAAGTGACTGCCCTTACCTGAAACGAAGTCTTGCTTTTAGGAAGACACAGAGCCTGGGATTTAACTCCATATCTGAAGGGAAACACACAGCATAGTTCTCACCCATGGATCACACTCTGCTTTAGAGCAAGATGCACGCTCTTGCTTTCTAGAGTCTCTAATACAGCAGGAAATCTGAGTTTGCCCAGAACAAAAGAACGATGTTTCCTACACATACGGACCATATCTAGTCCAAATCTGCTTCTGAAACAGATACAAAGCTCTGGTCCTCTAACATACAATGCTTGTCAGTTAAGATAAGAAACGTGTGAGCTTCATGAACAATGTAGTTCGTTTAAGCAGAAAATTGACTGCCCTTACCTGAAATGAAGTCTTGCTTGTAGGAAGACACAGAGCCTGGGATTTAACTCCATTTCTGAAGGGAAACACACAGCATAGTTCTCATCCATGGATCACACTCTGCTTTAGAGCAAGAAGCACGCTCTTACATTCTAGAGTCGCTAAGAGAGCAGGAAACGTGAGTGTGCTGAGAACAAAAAACGGAGTTTCCTACACATACGGACATTATATAGTCCAACTCTGCTTCTGAAACTGATACAAAGCACTGGTCCTCTAACATCCAATGGTTGTCTGTTAAGATGAGAAACGTGTGAGCTTCGTGAACGATGTAGTTCGTTTGAGCTGAAAAGTGACTGCCCTTACTTGAAATGAAGTCTTGCTTGTAGGAAGACACAGAGCCTGGGATTTAACTCCATTTCTGAAAGGAAACACACAGCATTGTTCTCATCCATGGATCACACTCTACTTCAGAGCAAGAAGCATGCTCTTGCTTTCTAGAGTCTCTAAGACAGCAGGAAACATGTGTGTGCTGACAACAAAAGAACGATGTTTCCTACACATACGGACCATAGCTAGTCCAACTCTGCTTCTGAAACTGATACAAAGCACTGGTCCTCTAACATCCAATGCTTGTCTGTTAAGATGAGAAACGTGTGAGCTTCATGAACGATGGAGTTCGTTTGAGCTGAAAAGTGACTGCCCTTACTTGAATCGAAGTCTTGCATGTAGGAAGACACAGAGCCTGGGATTTAACTCCATTTCTGAAGGGAAACACACAGCATAGTACTCACCCATGGATCACACTCTGCTTTACAGCAAGAAGCACGCTCTTGCTTTCTAGAGTCTCTAATACAGCAGGAAATCTGAGTGTGCCCAGAACAAAAGAACGGAGTTTCCTACACATATGGACCATAAGTAGTCCAAATCTGCTTCTGAAACAGATACAAAGCTCTGGTCCTCTAACATACAATGCTTGTCAGTTAAGATAAGAAACGTGTGAGCTTCATGAACAATGTAGTTCGTTTAAGCAGAAAATTGACTGCCCTTACCTGAAATGAAGTCTTGCTTGTAGGAAGACACAGAGCCTGGGATTTAACTCCATTTCTGAAGTGAAACACACAGCAGTGTAATCATCCATTTGTCACACTCTGCTTTAGAACAAGAAGCACGCTCTTGCTTTCTAGACTCTCTAAGACAGCAGGAAACGTGAGTGTGCTGAGAACAAAAGAACGGTGTTTCCTACACATACGGACCATATCTAGTCCAACTCTGCTTCTTAAACTGATACAAAGCACTGGTCCTCTAACATCCAATGCTTGTCTGTTGAGATGAGAAACGTGTGAGGTCCGTAAACAATGTAGTTCTTTTGAGCTGAAAAGTGACTGCCCTTACCTGAAACGAAATCTTGCTTTTAGGAAGACACAGAGCCTGGGATTTAACTCCATTTCTGAAGGGAAACACACAGCATAGTTCTCATCCATGGATCACACTCTGCTTTAGAGCAAGAAGCATGCTCTTGCTTTCTAGAGTCTCTAAGACAGCAGGAAACGTGTGTGTGCTGAGAACAAAAGAACGGTGTTTCCTACACATACGGACCACATCTAGTCCAACTCTGCTTCTGAAACTGATACAAAGCACTGGTCCTCTAACATCCAATGCTTGTCTGTTAAGATGAGAAACGTGTGAGCTTCGTGAACAATGTAGTTCGTTTGAGCTGAAAAGTGACTTCCCTGACTTGAAACGAAGTCTTGCTTGTAGGAAGACACAGAGCCTGGGATTTAACTCCATTTCTGAAGGGAAACACACATCATAGTTCTCACCCATGGATCACACTCTGCTTTACAGCAAGAAGCACGCTCTTGCTTTCTAGAGTCTCTAATACAGCAGGAAATCTGAGTGTGCCCAGAACAAAAGAACGGAGTTTCCTACACATATGGACCATAAGTAGTCCAAATCTGCTTCTGAAACAGATACAAAGCTCTGGTCCTCTAACATACAATGCTTGTCAGTTAAGATAAGAAACGTGTGAGCTTCATGAACAATGTAGTTCGTTTAAGCAGAAAATTGACTGCCCTTACCTGAAATGAAGTCTTGCTTGTAGGAAGACACAGAGCCTGGGATTTAACTCCATTTCTGAAGTGAAACACACAGCAGTGTAATCATCCATTTGTCACACTCTGCTTTAGAACAAGAAGCACGCTCTTGCTTTCTAGAGTCTCTAAGACAGCAGGAAACGTGAGTGTGCTGAGAACAAAAGAACGGTGTTTCCTACACATACGGACCATATCTAGTCCAACTCTGCTTCTGAAACTGATACAAAGCACTGGTCCTCTAACATCCAATGCTTGTCTGTTAAGATGAGAAACGTGTGAGCATCGTGAACAATGTAGTTCGTTTGAGCTGAAAAGTGACTTCCCTGACTTGAAAAGAAGTCTTGCTTGTAGGAAGACACAGAGCCTGGGATTTAACTCCATTTCTGAAGGGAAACACACAGCATAGTTCTCACCCATGGATCACACTCTGCTTTAGAGCAAGATGCACGCTCTTGCTTTCTAGAGTCTCTAATACAGCAGGAAATCTGAGTTTGCCCAGAACAAAAGAACGATGTTTCCTACACATACGGACCATATCTAGTCCAAATCTGCTTCTGAAACAGATACAAAGCTCTGGTCCTCTAACATACAATGCTTGTCAGTTAAGATAAGAAACGTGTGAGCTTCATGAACAATGTAGTTCGTTTAAGCAGAAAATTGACTGCCCTTACCTGAAATGAAGTCTTGCTTGTAGGAAGACACAGAGCCTGGGATTTAACTCCATTTCTGAAGGGAAACACACAGCATAGTTCTCATCCATGGATCACACTCTGCTTTAGAGCAAGAAGCACGCTCTTACATTCTAGAGTCGCTAAGAGAGCAGGAAACGTGAGTGTGCTGAGAACAAAAAACGGAGTTTCCTACACATACGGACATTATATAGTCCAACTCTGCTTCTGAAACTGATACAAAGCACTGGTCCTCTAACATCCAATGGTTGTCTGTTAAGATGAGAAACGTGTGAGCTTCGTGAACGATGTAGTTCGTTTGAGCTGAAAAGTGACTGCCCTTACTTTAAATGAAGTCTTGCTTGTAGGAAGACACAGAGCCTGGGATTTAACTCCATTTCTGAAAGGAAACACACAGCATTGTTCTCATCCATGGATCACACTCTACTTCAGAGCAAGAAGCATGCTCTTGCTTTCTAGAGTCTCTAAGACAGCAGGAAACATGTGTGTGCTGACAACAAAAGAACGATGTTTCCTACACATACGGACCATATCTAGTCCAACTCTGCTTCTGAAACTGATACAAAGCACTGGTCCTCTAACATCCAATGCTTGTCTGTTAAGATGAGAAACGTGTGAGCTTCATGAACGATGGAGTTCGTTTGAGCTGAAAAGTGACTGCCCTTACTTGAATCGAAGTCTTGCATGTAGGAAGACACAGAGCCTGGGATTTAACTCCATTTCTGAAGGGAAACACACAGCATAGTACTCACCCATGGATCACACTCTGCTTTACAGCAAGAAGCACGCTCTTGCTTTCTAGAGTCTCTAATACAGCAGGAAATCTGAGTGTGCCCAGAACAAAAGAACGGAGTTTCCTACACATATGGACCATAAGTAGTCCAAATCTGCTTCTGAAACAGATACAAAGCTCTGGTCCTCTAACATACAATGCTTGTCAGTTAAGATAAGAAACGTGTGAGCTTCATGAACAATGTAGTTCGTTTAAGCAGAAAATTGACTGCCCTTACCTGAAATGAAGTCTTGCTTGTAGGAAGACACAGAGCCTGGGATTTAACTCCATTTCTGAAGTGAAACACACAGCAGTGTAATCATCCATTTGTCACACTCTGCTTTAGAACAAGAAGCACGCTCTTGCTTTCTAGACTCTCTAAGACAGCAGGAAACGTGAGTGTGCTGAGAACAAAAGAACGGTGTTTCCTACACATACGGACCATATCTAGTCCAACTCTGCTTCTTAAACTGATACAAAGCACTGGTCCTCTAACATCCAATGCTTGTCTGTTGAGATGAGAAACGTGTGAGGTCCGTAAACAATGTAGTTCTTTTGAGCTGAAAAGTGACTGCCCTTACCTGAAACGAAATCTTGCTTTTAGGAAGACACAGAGCCTGGGATTTAACTCCATTTCTGAAGGGAAACACACAGCATAGTTCTCATCCATGGATCACACTCTGCTTTAGAGCAAGAAGCATGCTCTTGCTTTCTAGAGTCTCTAAGACAGCAGGAAACGTGTGTGTGCTGAGAACAAAAGAACGGTGTTTCCTACACATACGGACCATATCTAGTCCAACTCTGCTTCTGAAACTGATACAAAGCACTGGTCCTCTAACATCCAATGCTTGTCTGTTAAGATGAGAAACGTGTGAGCTTCGTGAACAATGTAGTTCGTTTGAGCTGAAAAGTGACTTCCCTGACTTGAAACGAAGTCTTGCTTGTAGGAAGACACAGAGCCTGGGATTTAACTCCATTCCTGAAGGGAAACACACAGCATAGTTCTCATCCATAGATCACACTCTGCTTTAGAGCAAGAAGCACGCTCTTGCTTTCTAGAGTCTCTAATACAGCAGGATATCTGAGTTTGCCCAGAACAAAAGAACGATGTTTCCTACACATACGGACCATATCTAGTCCAACTCTGCTTCTGAAACTGATACAAAGCACTGGTCCTCTAACATCCAATGCTTGTCTGTTAAGATGAGAAACGTGTGAGCTTCGTGAACGATGTAGTTCGTTTGAGCTGAAAAGTGACTGCCCTTACTTGAAACGAAGTCTTGCATGTAGGAAGACACAGAGCCTGGGATTTAACTCCATTTCTGAAGGGAAACACAGAGCATAGTTCTCATCCATGGATCACACTCTGCTTTAGAGCAAGAAGCATGCTCTTGCTTTCTAGAGTCTCTAAGACAGCAGGAAACGTGAGTGTGCTGAGAACAAAAAACGGAGTTTCCTACACATACAGACCATATGCAGTCCAACTCTGCTTCTGAAACTGATACAAAGCACTGGTCCTCTAACATCCAATGCTTGTGTTTTGAGATGAGAAACGTGTGAGCTCCATGAACGATGTAGTCCTTTTGAGCTGAAAAGTGACTGCCCTTACCTGAAACGAAGTCTTGCTTTTAGGAAGACACAGAGCCTGGGATTTAACTCCATCTCTGAAGGGAAACACACAGCATAGTTCTCATCCATGGATCACACTCTGCTTTAGAACGAGAAGCACGCTCTTGATTTCTAGAGTCTCTAAGACAGCAGGAAACCTGTGTGTGCTGAGAACAAAAGAACGATGTTTCCTACACATACAGAACATATCTAGTCCAACTCTGCTTCTGAAACTGATACAAAGCACTGGTCCTCTAACATCCAATGCTTGTCTGTTAAGATGAGAAACGTGTGAGCTTCATGAACGATGGAGTTCGTTTGAGCTGAAAAGTGACTGCCCTTACTTGAAACGAAGTCTTGCATGTAGGAAGACACAGAGCCTGGGATTTAACTCCATTTCTGAAGGGAAACACAGAGCATAGTTCTCATCCATGGATCACACTCTGCTTTAGAGCAAGAAGCATGCTCTTGCTTTCTAGAGTCTCTAAGACAACAGGAAACGTGAGTGTGCTGAGAACAAAAAACGGAGTTTCCTACACAGACAGACCATATGCAGTCCAACTCTGCTTCTGAAACTGATACAAAGCACTGGTCCTCTAACATCCAATGCTTGTGTTTTGAGATGAGAAACGTGTGAGCTCCATGAACGATGTAGTCCTTTTGAGCTGAAAATGACTGCCCTTACCTGAAACGAAGTCTTGC
Source organism: Onychomys leucogaster (assembly GCA_949786385.1). Taxonomy (NCBI): domain Eukaryota; kingdom Metazoa; phylum Chordata; class Mammalia; order Rodentia; family Cricetidae; genus Onychomys; species Onychomys leucogaster. The sequence goes on from CATKUP010000081.1 coordinate 121,443, forward strand.
TTTTAGGAAGACACAGAGCCTGGGATTTAACTCCATCTCTGAAGGGAAACACACAGCATAGTTCTCATCCATGGATCACACTCTGCTTTAGAACGAGAAGCACGCTCTTGATTTCTAGAGTCTCTAAGACAGCAGGAAACCTGTGTGTGCTGAGAACAAAAGAACGATGTTTCCTACACATACAGACCATATCTAGTCCAACTCTGCTTCTGAAACTGATACAAAGCACTGGTCCTCTAACATCCAATGCTTGTCTGTTAAGATGAGAAACGTGTGAGCTTCGTGAACGATGTAGTTCCTTTGAGCTGAAAAGTGACTGCCCTTACTAGAAACGAAGTCTTGCATGTCGGAAGACTCAGAGCCTGGTTTTTAACTCCATTTCTGAAGTGAAACACACAGCAGTGTAATCATCCATTTGTCACACTCTGCTTTAGAACAATAAGCATGCTCTTGCTTTCTAGAGTCTCTAAGACAGCAGGAAACATGAGTGTGCTGAGAACAAAAGAACGGTATTTCCTACACATACGGACCATATCTAGTCCAACTCTGCTTCTGAAACTGATACAAAGCACTGGTCCTCTAATATCCAATGCTTGTCTGTTAAGATTAGAAATGTGTGAGCTCCGTGAACGATGTAGTTCGTTTGAGCTGAAAAGTGACTGCCCTTACCTGAAACGAAGTCTTGCTTTTAGGAAGACACAGAGCCTGGGATTTAACTCCATATCTGAAGGGAAACACACAGCATAGTTCTCACCCATGGATCACACTCTGCTTTAGAGCAAGATGCACGCTCTTGCTTTCTAGAGTCTCTAATACAGCAGGAAATCTGAGTTTGCCCAGAACAAAAGAACGATGTTTCCTACACATACGGACCATATCTAGTCCAAATCTGCTTCTGAAACAGATACAAAGCTCTGGTCCTCTAACATACAATGCTTGTCAGTTAAGATAAGAAACGTGTGAGCTTCATGAACAATGTAGTTCGTTTAAGCAGAAAATTGACTGCCCTTACCTGAAATGAAGTCTTGCTTGTAGGAAGACACAGAGCCTGGGATTTAACTCCATTTCTGAAGGGAAACACACAGCATAGTTCTCATCCATGGATCACACTCTGCTTTAGAGCAAGAAGCACGCTCTTACATTCTAGAGTCGCTAAGAGAGCAGGAAACGTGAGTGTGCTGAGAACAAAAAACGGAGTTTCCTACACATACGGACATTATATAGTCCAACTCTGCTTCTGAAACTGATACAAAGCACTGGTCCTCTAACATCCAATGGTTGTCTGTTAAGATGAGAAACGTGTGAGCTTCGTGAACGATGTAGTTCGTTTGAGCTGAAAAGTGACTGCCCTTACTTGAAATGAAGTCTTGCTTGTAGGAAGACACAGAGCCTGGGATTTAACTCCATTTCTGAAAGGAAACACACAGCATTGTTCTCATCCATGGATCACACTCTACTTCAGAGCAAGAAGCATGCTCTTGCTTTCTAGAGTCTCTAAGACAGCAGGAAACATGTGTGTGCTGACAACAAAAGAACGATGTTTCCTACACATACGGACCATAGCTAGTCCAACTCTGCTTCTGAAACTGATACAAAGCACTGGTCCTCTAACATCCAATGCTTGTCTGTTAAGATGAGAAACGTGTGAGCTTCATGAACGATGGAGTTCGTTTGAGCTGAAAAGTGACTGCCCTTACTTGAATCGAAGTCTTGCATGTAGGAAGACACAGAGCCTGGGATTTAACTCCATTTCTGAAGGGAAACACACAGCATAGTACTCACCCATGGATCACACTCTGCTTTACAGCAAGAAGCACGCTCTTGCTTTCTAGAGTCTCTAATACAGCAGGAAATCTGAGTGTGCCCAGAACAAAAGAACGGAGTTTCCTACACATATGGACCATAAGTAGTCCAAATCTGCTTCTGAAACAGATACAAAGCTCTGGTCCTCTAACATACAATGCTTGTCAGTTAAGATAAGAAACGTGTGAGCTTCATGAACAATGTAGTTCGTTTAAGCAGAAAATTGACTGCCCTTACCTGAAATGAAGTCTTGCTTGTAGGAAGACACAGAGCCTGGGATTTAACTCCATTTCTGAAGTGAAACACACAGCAGTGTAATCATCCATTTGTCACACTCTGCTTTAGAACAAGAAGCACGCTCTTGCTTTCTAGACTCTCTAAGACAGCAGGAAACGTGAGTGTGCTGAGAACAAAAGAACGGTGTTTCCTACACATACGGACCATATCTAGTCCAACTCTGCTTCTTAAACTGATACAAAGCACTGGTCCTCTAACATCCAATGCTTGTCTGTTGAGATGAGAAACGTGTGAGGTCCGTAAACAATGTAGTTCTTTTGAGCTGAAAAGTGACTGCCCTTACCTGAAACGAAATCTTGCTTTTAGGAAGACACAGAGCCTGGGATTTAACTCCATTTCTGAAGGGAAACACACAGCATAGTTCTCATCCATGGATCACACTCTGCTTTAGAGCAAGAAGCATGCTCTTGCTTTCTAGAGTCTCTAAGACAGCAGGAAACGTGTGTGTGCTGAGAACAAAAGAACGGTGTTTCCTACACATACGGACCATATCTAGTCCAACTCTGCTTCTGAAACTGATACAAAGCACTGGTCCTCTAACATCCAATGCTTGTCTGTTAAGATGAGAAACGTGTGAGCTTCGTGAACAATGTAGTTCGTTTGAGCTGAAAAGTGACTTCCCTGACTTGAAACGAAGTCTTGCTTGTAGGAAGACACAGAGCCTGGGATTTAACTCCATTTCTGAAGGGAAACACACATCATAGTTCTCACCCATGGATCACACTCTGCTTTACAGCAAGAAGCACGCTCTTGCTTTCTAGAGTCTCTAATACAGCAGGAAATCTGAGTGTGCCCAGAACAAAAGAACGGAGTTTCCTACACATATGGACCATAAGTAGTCCAAATCTGCTTCTGAAACAGATACAAAGCTCTGGTCCTCTAACATACAATGCTTGTCAGTTAAGATAAGAAACGTGTGAGCTTCATGAACAATGTAGTTCGTTTAAGCAGAAAATTGACTGCCCTTACCTGAAATGAAGTCTTGCTTGTAGGAAGACACAGAGCCTGGGATTTAACTCCATTTCTGAAGTGAAACACACAGCAGTGTAATCATCCATTTGTCACACTCTGCTTTAGAACAAGAAGCACGCTCTTGCTTTCTAGAGTCTCTAAGACAGCAGGAAACGTGAGTGTGCTGAGAACAAAAGAACGGTGTTTCCTACACATACGGACCATATCTAGTCCAACTCTGCTTCTTAAACTGATACAAAGCACTGGTCCTCTAACATCCAATGCTTGTCTGTTGAGATGAGAAACGTGTGAGGTCCGTAAACAATGTAGTTCGTTTGAGCTGAAAAGTGACTGCCCTTACCTGAAACGAAGTCTTGCTTTTAGGAAGACACAGAGCCTGGGATTTAACTCCATATCTGAAGGGAAACACACAGCATAGTTCTCACCCATGGATCACACTCTGCTTTAGAGCAAGATGCACGCTCTTGCTTTCTAGAGTCTCTAATACAGCAGGAAATCTGAGTTTGCCCAGAACAAAAGAACGATGTTTCCTACACATACGGACCATATCTAGTCCAAATCTGCTTCTGAAACAGATACAAAGCTCTGGTCCTCTAACATACAATGCTTGTCAGTTAAGATAAGAAACGTGTGAGCTTCATGAACAATGTAGTTCGTTTAAGCAGAAAATTGACTGCCCTTACCTGAAATGAAGTCTTGCTTGTAGGAAGACACAGAGCCTGGGATTTAACTCCATTTCTGAAGGGAAACACACAGCATAGTTCTCATCCATGGATCACACTCTGCTTTAGAGCAAGAAGCACGCTCTTACATTCTAGAGTCGCTAAGAGAGCAGGAAACGTGAGTGTGCTGAGAACAAAAAACGGAGTTTCCTACACATACGGACATTATATAGTCCAACTCTGCTTCTGAAACTGATACAAAGCACTGGTCCTCTAACATCCAATGGTTGTCTGTTAAGATGAGAAACGTGTGAGCTTCGTGAACGATGTAGTTCGTTTGAGCTGAAAAGTGACTGCCCTTACTTGAAATGAAGTCTTGCTTGTAGGAAGACACAGAGCCTGGGATTTAACTCCATTTCTGAAAGGAAACACACAGCATTGTTCTCATCCATGGATCACACTCTACTTCAGAGCAAGAAGCATGCTCTTGCTTTCTAGAGTCTCTAAGACAGCAGGAAACATGTGTGTGCTGACAACAAAAGAACGATGTTTCCTACACATACGGACCATAGCTAGTCCAACTCTGCTTCTGAAACTGATACAAAGCACTGGTCCTCTAACATCCAATGCTTGTCTGTTAAGATGAGAAACGTGTGAGCTTCATGAACGATGGAGTTCGTTTGAGCTGAAAAGTGACTGCCCTTACTTGAATCGAAGTCTTGCATGTAGGAAGACACAGAGCCTGGGATTTAACTCCATTTCTGAAGGGAAACACACAGCATAGTACTCACCCATGGATCACACTCTGCTTTACAGCAAGAAGCACGCTCTTGCTTTCTAGAGTCTCTAATACAGCAGGAAATCTGAGTGTGCCCAGAACAAAAGAACGGAGTTTCCTACACATATGGACCATAAGTAGTCCAAATCTGCTTCTGAAACAGATACAAAGCTCTGGTCCTCTAACATACAATGCTTGTCAGTTAAGATAAGAAACGTGTGAGCTTCATGAACAATGTAGTTCGTTTAAGCAGAAAATTGACTGCCCTTACCTGAAATGAAGTCTTGCTTGTAGGAAGACACAGAGCCTGGGATTTAACTCCATTTCTGAAGTGAAACACACAGCAGTGTAATCATCCATTTGTCACACTCTGCTTTAGAACAAGAAGCACGCTCTTGCTTTCTAGACTCTCTAAGACAGCAGGAAACGTGAGTGTGCTGAGAACAAAAGAACGGTGTTTCCTACACATACGGACCATATCTAGTCCAACTCTGCTTCTTAAACTGATACAAAGCACTGGTCCTCTAACATCCAATGCTTGTCTGTTGAGATGAGAAACGTGTGAGGTCCGTAAACAATGTAGTTCTTTTGAGCTGAAAAGTGACTGCCCTTACCTGAAACGAAATCTTGCTTTTAGGAAGACACAGAGCCTGGGATTTAACTCCATTTCTGAAGGGAAACACACAGCATAGTTCTCATCCATGGATCACACTCTGCTTTAGAGCAAGAAGCATGCTCTTGCTTTCTAGAGTCTCTAAGACAGCAGGAAACGTGTGTGTGCTGAGAACAAAAGAACGGTGTTTCCTACACATACGGACCACATCTAGTCCAACTCTGCTTCTGAAACTGATACAAAGCACTGGTCCTCTAACATCCAATGCTTGTCTGTTAAGATGAGAAACGTGTGAGCTTCGTGAACAATGTAGTTCGTTTGAGCTGAAAAGTGACTTCCCTGACTTGAAACGAAGTCTTGCTTGTAGGAAGACACAGAGCCTGGGATTTAACTCCATTTCTGAAGGGAAACACACATCATAGTTCTCACCCATGGATCACACTCTGCTTTACAGCAAGAAGCACGCTCTTGCTTTCTAGAGTCTCTAATACAGCAGGAAATCTGAGTGTGCCCAGAACAAAAGAACGGAGTTTCCTACACATATGGACCAAAAGTAGTCCAAATCTGCTTCTGAAACAGATACAAAGCTCTGGTCCTCTAACATACAATGCTTGTCAGTTAAGATAAGAAACGTGTGAGCTTCATGAACAATGTAGTTCGTTTAAGCAGAAAATTGACTGCCCTTACCTGAAATGAAGTCTTGCTTGTAGGAAGACACAGAGCCTGGGATTTAACTCCATTTCTGAAGTGAAACACACAGCAGTGTAATCATCCATTTGTCACACTCTGCTTTAGAACAAGAAGCACGCTCTTGCTTTCTAGAGTCTCTAAGACAGCAGGAAACGTGAGTGTGCTGAGAACAAAAGAACGGTGTTTCCTACACATACGGACCATATCTAGTCCAACTCTGCTTCTTAAACTGATACAAAGCACTGGTCCTCTAACATCCAATGCTTGTCTGTTGAGATGAGAAACGTGTGAGCTCCGTGAACGATGTAGTTCCTTTGAGCTGAAAAGTGACTGCCCTTACCTGAAACGAAGTCTTGCTTTTAGGAAGACACAGAGCCTGGGATTTAACTCCATATCTGAAGGGAAACACACAGCATAGTTCTCCACCCATGGATCACACTCTGCTTTAGAGCAAGATGCACGCTCTTGCTTTCTAGAGTCTCTAATACAGCAGGAAATCTGAGTTTGCCCAGAACAAAAGAACGATGTTTCCTACACATACGGACCATATCTAGTCCAAATCTGCTTCTGAAACTGATACAAAGCACTGGTCCTCTAACATCCAATGCTTGTCTGTTAAGATGAGAAACGTGTGAGCTTCGTGAACGATGTAGTTCGTTTGAGCTGAAAAGTGACTGCCCTTACTTGAAATGAAGTCTTGCTTGTAGGAAGACACAGAGCCTGGGATTTAACTCCATTTCTGAAAGGAAACACACAGCATTGTTCTCATCCATGGATCACACTCTACTTTAGAGCAAGAAGCATGCTCTTGCTTTCTAGAATCTCTAAGACAGCAGGAAACATGTGTGTGCTGACAACAAAAGAACGATGTTTCCTACACATACGGACCATATCTAGTCCAACTCTGCTTCTGAAACTGATACAAAGCACTGGTCCTCTAACATCCAATGCTTGTCTGTTAAGATGAGAAACGTGTGAGCTTCATGAACGATGGAGTTCGTTTGAGCTGAAAAGTGACTGCCCTTACTTGAATCGAAGTCTTGCATGTAGGAAGACACAGAGCCTGGGATTTAACTCCATTTCTGAAGGGAAACACACAGCATAGTTCTCACCCATGGATCACACTCTGCTTTACAGCAAGAAGCACGCTCTTGCTTTCTAGAGTCTCTAATACAGCAGGAAATCTGAGTGTGCCCAGAACAAAAGAACGGTGTTTCCTACACATATGGACCATAAGTAGTCCAAATCTGCTTCTGAAACAGATACAAAGCTCTGGTCCTCTAACATACAATGCTTGTCAGTTAAGATAAGAAACGTGTGAGCTTCATGAACAATGTAGTTCGTTTAAGCAGAAAATTGACTGCCCTTACCTGAAATGAAGTCTTGCTTGTAGGAAGACACAGAGCCTGGGATTTAACTCCATTTCTGAAGGGAAACACACAGCATAGTTCTCATCCATGGATCACACTCTGCTTTAGAGCAAGAAGCACGCTCTTACTTTCTAGAGTCTCTAATACAGCAGGAAATCTGAGTTCGCCCAGAACAAAACAACGATGTTTCCTACATATACGGACCATATCTAGTCCAACTCTGCTTCTGAAACTGATACAAAGCACTGGTCCTCTAACATCCAATGCTTGTCTGTTAAGATGAGAAACGTGTGAGCTTCGTGAACGATGTAGTTTGTTTGAGCTGAAAAGTGACTGCCCTTACTTGAAACGAAGTCTTGCATGTAGGAAGACACAGAGCCTGGGATTTAACTCCATTTCTGAAGGGAAACACAGAGCATAGTTCTCATCCATGGATCACACTCTGCTTTAGAGCAAGAAGCATGCTCTTGCTTTCTAGAGTCTCTAAGAGAGCAGGAAACGTGATTGTGCTGAGAACCAAAAACGGAGTTTCCTACACATAAGGACATTATATAGTCCAACTCTGCTTCTGAAACTGATACAAAGCACTGGTCCTCTAACATCCAATGGTTGTCTGTTAAGATGAGAAACGTGTGAGCTTCGTGAACGATGTAGTTCGTTTGAGCTGAAAAGTGACTGCCCTTACTTGAAATGAAGTCTTGCTTGTAGGAAGACACAGAGCCTGGGATTTAACTCCATTTCTGAAAGGAAACACACAGCATTGTTCTCATCCATGGATCACACTCTACTTTAGAGCAAGAAGCATGCTCTTGCTTTCTAGAGTCTCTAAGACAGCAGGAAACATGTGTGTGCTGACAACAAAAGAACGATGTTTCCTACACATACGGACCATACCTAGTCCAACTCTGCTTCTGAAACTGATACAAAGCACTGGTCCTCTAACATCCAATGCTTGTCTGTTAAGATGAGAAACGTGTGAGCTTCATGAACGATGGAGTTCGTTTGAGCTGAAAAGTGACTGCCCTTACTTGAATCGAAGTCTTGCATGTAGGAAGACACAGAGCCTGGGATTTAACTCCATTTCTGAAGGGAAACACACAGCATAGTTCTCACCCATGGATCACACTCTGCTTTACAGCAAGAAGCACGCTCTTGCTTTCTAGAGTCTCTAATACAGCAGGAAATCTGAGTGTGCCCAGAACAAAAGAACGGAGTTTCCTACACATATGGACCATAAGTAGTCCAAATCTGCTTCTGAAACAGATACAAAGCTCTGGTCCTCTAACATACAATGCTTGTCAGTTAAGATAAGAAACGTGTGAGCTTCATGAACAATGTAGTTCGTTTAAGCAGAAAATTGACTGCCCTTACCTGAAATGAAGTCTTGCTTGTAGGAAGACACAGAGCCTGGGATTTAACTCCATTTCTGAAGTGAAACACACAGCAGTGTAATCATCCATTTGTCACACTCTGCTTTAGAACAAGAAGCACGCTCTTGCTTTCTAGACTCTCTAAGACAGCAGGAAACGTGAGTGTGCTGAGAACAAAAGAACGGTGTTTCCTACACATACGGACCATATCTAGTCCAACTCTGCTTCTTAAACTGATACAAAGCACTGGTCCTCTAACATCCAATGCTTGTCTGTTGAGATGAGAAACGTGTGAGGTCCGTAAACAATGTAGTTCTTTTGAGCTGAAAAGTGACTGCCCTTACCTGAAACGAAATCTTGCTTTTAGGAAGACACAGAGCCTGGGATTTAACTCCATTTCTGAAGGGAAACACACAGCATAGTTCTCATCCATGGATCACACTCTGCTTTAGAGCAAGAAGCATGCTCTTGCTTTCTAGAGTCTCTAAGACAGCAGGAAACGTGTGTGTGCTGAGAACAAAAGAACGGTGTTTCCTACACATACGGACCATATCTAGTCCAACTCTGCTTCTGAAACTGATACAAAGCACTGGTCCTCTAACATCCAATGCTTGTCTGTTAAGATGAGAAACGTGTGAGCTTCGTGAACAATGTAGTTTGTTTGAGCTGAAAAGTGACTTCCCTGACTTGAAACGAAGTCTTGCTTGTAGGAAGACACAGAGCCTGAGATTTAACTTCATTCCTGAAGGGAAACACACAGCATAGTTCTCATCCATGGATCACACTCTGCTTTAGAGCAAGAAGCACGCTCTTGCTTTCTAGAGTCTCTAATACAGCAGGATATCTGAGTTTGCCCAGAACAAAAGAACGATGTTTCCTACACATACGGACCATATCTCGTCCAACTCTGCTTCTGAAACTGATACAAAGCACTGGTCCTCTAACATCCAATGCTTGTCTGTTAAGATGAGAAACGTTTGAGCTTCGTGAATGATGTAGTTCGTTTGAGTTGAAAAGTGACTGCCCTTACCTGAAACGAAGTCTTGCATGTAGGAAGACACAGAGCCTGGGATTTAACTCCATTTCTGAAGGGAAACACAGAGCATAGTTCTCATCCATGGATCACACTCTGCTTTAGAGCAAGAAGCATGCTCTTGCTTTCTAGAGTCTCTAAGACAGCAGGAAACGTGAGTGTGCTGAGAACAAAAAACGGAGTTACCTACACATACAGACCATATGCAGTCCAACTCTGCTTCTGAAACTGATACAAAGCACTGGTCCTCTAACATCCAATGCTTGTCTGTTGAGATGAGAAACGTGTGAGGTCCGTAAACAATGTAGTTCGTTTGAGCTGAAAAGTGACTGCCCTTACCTGAAACGAAGTCTTGCTTTTAGGAAGACACAGAGCCTGGGATTTAACTCCATATCTGAAGGGAAACACACAGCAAAGTTCTCACCCATGGATCACACTCTGCTTTAGAGCAAGATGCACGCTCTTGCTTTCTAGAGTCTCTAATACAGCAGGAAATCTGAGTTTGCCCAGAACAAAAGAACGATGTTTCCTACACATACGGACCATATCTAGTCCAAATCTGCTTCTGAAACAGATACAAAGCTCTGGTCCTCTAACATACAATGCTTGTCAGTTAAGATAAGAAACGTGTGAGCTTCGTGAACAATGTAGTTCGTTTAAGCAGAAAATTGACTGCCCTTACCTGAAATGAAGTCTTGCTTGTAGGAAGACACAGAGCCTGGGATTTAACTCCATTTCTGAAGGGAAACACACAGCATAGTTCTCACCCATGGATCACACTCTGCTTTACAGCAAGAAGCACGCTCTTGCTTTCTAGAGTCTCTAATACAGCAGGAAATCTGAGTGTGCCCAGAACAAAAGAACGGAGTTTCCTACACATATGGACCATAAGTAGTCCAAATCTGCTTCTGAAACAGATACAAAGCTCTGGTCCTCTAACATACAATGCTTGTCAGTTAAGATAAGAAACGTGTGAGCTTCATGAACAATGTAGTTCGTTTAAGCAGAAAATTGACTGCCCTTACCTGAAATGAAGTCTTGCTTGTAGGAAGACACAGAGCCTGGGATTTAACTCCATTTCTGAAGTGAAACACACAGCAGTGTAATCATCCATTTGTCACACTCTGCTTTAGAACAAGAAGCACGCTCTTGCTTTCTAGAGTCTCTAAGACAGCAGGAAACGTGAGTGTGCTGAGAACAAAAGAACGGTGTTTCCTACACATACGGACCATATCTAGTCCACCTCTGCTTCTTAAACTGATACAAAGCACTGGTCCTCTAACATCCAATGCTTGTCTGTTGAGATGAGAAACGTGTGAGCTCCGTGAACGATGTAGTTCCTTTGAGCTGAAAAGTGACTGCCCTTACCTGAAACGAAGTCTTGCTTTTAGGAAGACACAGAGCCTGGGATTTAACTCCATATCTGAAGGGAAACACACAGCATAGTTCTCCACCCATGGATCACACTCTGCTTTAGAGCAAGATGCACGCTCTTGCTTTCTAGAGTCTCTAATACAGCAGGAAATCTGAGTTTGCCCAGAACAAAAGAACGATGTTTCCTACACATACGGACCATATCTAGTCCAAATCTGCTTCTGAAACTGATACAAAGCACTGGTCCTCTAACATCCAATGCTTGTCTGTTAAGATGAGAAACGTGTGAGCTTCGTGAACGATGTAGTTCGTTTGAGCTGAAAAGTGACTGCCCTTACTTGAAATGAAGTCTTGCTTGTAGGAAGACACAGAGCCTGGGATTTAACTCCATTTCTGAAAGGAAACACACAGCATTGTTCTCATCCATGGATCACACTCTACTTTAGAGCAAGAAGCATGCTCTTGCTTTCTAGAATCTCTAAGACAGCAGGAAACATGTGTGTGCTGACAACAAAAGAACGATGTTTCCTACACATACGGACCATATCTAGTCCAACTCTGCTTCTGAAACTGATACAAAGCACTGGTCCTCTAACATCCAATGCTTGTCTGTTAAGATGAGAAACGTGTGAGCTTCATGAACGATGGAGTTCGTTTGAGCTGAAAAGTGACTGCCCTTACTTGAATCGAAGTCTTGCATGTAGGAAGACACAGAGCCTGGGATTTAACTCCATTTCTGAAGGGAAACACACAGCATAGTTCTCATCCATGGATCACACTCTGCTTTACAGCAAGAAGCACGCTCTTGCTTTCTAGAGTCTCTAATACAGCAGGAAATCTGAGTGTGCCCAGAACAAAAGAACGGTGTTTCCTACACATATGGACCATAAGTAGTCCAAATCTGCTTCTGAAACAGATACAAAGCTCTGGTCCTCTAACATACAATGCTTGTCAGTTAAGATAAGAAACGTGTGAGCTTCATGAACAATGTAGTTCGTTTAAGCAGAAAATTGACTGCCCTTACCTGAAATGAAGTCTTGCTTGTAGGAAGACACAGAGCCTGGGATTTAACTCCATTTCTGAAGGGAAACACACAGCATAGTTCTCATCCATGGATCACACTCTGCTTTAGAGCAAGAAGCACGCTCTTACTTTCTAGAGTCTCTAATACAGCAGGAAATCTGAGTTCGCCCAGAACAAAACAACGATGTTTCCTACATATACGGACCATATCTAGTCCAACTCTGCTTCTGAAACTGATACAAAGCACTGGTCCTCTAACATCCAATGCTTGTCTGTTAAGATGAGAAACGTGTGAGCTTCGTGAACGATGTAGTTTGTTTGAGCTGAAAAGTGACTGCCCTTACTTGAAACGAAGTCTTGCATGTAGGAAGACACAGAGCCTGGGATTTAACTCCATTTCTGAAGGGAAACACAGAGCATAGTTCTCATCCATGGATCACACTCTGCTTTAGAGCAAGAAGCATGCTCTTGCTTTCTAGAGTCTCTAAGAGAGCAGGAAACGTGATTGTGCTGAGAACCAAAAACGGAGTTTCCTACACATAAGGACATTATATAGTCCAACTCTGCTTCTGAAACTGATACAAAGCACTGGTCCTCTAACATCCAATGGTTGTCTGTTAAGATGAGAAACGTGTGAGCTTCGTGAACGATGTAGTTCGTTTGAGCTGAAAAGTGACTGCCCTTACTTGAAATGAAGTCTTGCTTGTAGGAAGACACAGAGCCTGGGATTTAACTCCATTTCTGAAAGGAAACACACAGCATTGTTCTCATCCATGGATCACACTCTACTTTAGAGCAAGAAGCATGCTCTTGCTTTCTAGAGTCTCTAAGACAGCAGGAAACATGTGTGTGCTGACAACAAAAGAACGATGTTTCCTACACATACGGACCATACCTAGTCCAACTCTGCTTCTGAAACTGATACAAAGCACTGGTCCTCTAACATCCAATGCTTGTCTGTTAAGATGAGAAACGTGTGAGCTTCATGAACGATGGAGTTCGTTTGAGCTGAAAAGTGACTGCCCTTACTTGAATCGAAGTCTTGCATGTAGGAAGACACAGAGCCTGGGATTTAACTCCATTTCTGAAGGGAAACACACAGCATAGTTCTCACCCATGGATCACACTCTGCTTTACAGCAAGAAGCACGCTCTTGCTTTCTAGAGTCTCTAATACAGCAGGAAATCTGAGTGTGCCCAGAACAAAAGAACGGAGTTTCCTACACATATGGACCATAAGTAGTCCAAATCTGCTTCTGAAACAGATACAAAGCTCTGGTCCTCTAACATACAATGCTTGTCAGTTAAGATAAGAAACGTGTGAGCTTCATGAACAATGTAGTTCGTTTAAGCAGAAAATTGACTGCCCTTACCTGAAATGAAGTCTTCCTCGTAGGAAGACACAGAGCCTGGGATTTAACTCCATTTCTGAAGTGAAACACACAGCAGTGTAATCATCCATTTGTCACACTCTGCTTTAGAACAAGAAGCACGCTCTTGCTTTCTAGACTCTCTAAGACAGCAGGAAACGTGAGTGTGCTGAGAACAAAAGAACGGTGTTTCCTACACATACGGACCATATCTAGTCCAACTCTGCTTCTTAAACTGATACAAAGCACTGGTCCTCTAACATCCAATGCTTGTCTGTTGAGATGAGAAACGTGTGAGGTCCGTAAACAATGTAGTTCTTTTGAGCTGAAAAGTGACTGCCCTTACCTGAAACGAAATCTTGCTTTTAGGAAGACACAGAGCCTGGGATTTAACTCCATTTCTGAAGGGAAACACACAGCATAGTTCTCATCCATGGATCACACTCTGCTTTAGAGCAAGAAGCATGCTCTTGCTTTCTAGAGTCTCTAAGACAGCAGGAAACGTGTGTGTGCTGAGAACAAAAGAACGGTGTTTCCTACACATACGGACCATATCTAGTCCAACTCTGCTTCTGAAACTGATACAAAGCACTGGTCCTCTAACATCCAATGCTTGTCTGTTAAGATGAGAAACGTGTGAGCTTCGTGAACAATGTAGTTTGTTTGAGCTGAAAAGTGACTTCCCTGACTTGAAACGAAGTCTTGCTTGTAGGAAGACACAGAGCCTGGGATTTAACTTCATTCCTGAAGGGAAACACACAGCATAGTTCTCATCCATGGATCACACTCTGCTTTAGAGCAAGAAGCACGCTCTTGCTTTCTAGAGTCTCTAATACAGCAGGATATCTGAGTTTGCCCAGAACAAAAGAACGATGTTTCCTACACATACGGACCATATCTCGTCCAACTCTGCTTCTGAAACTGATACAAAGCACTGGTCCTCTAACATCCAATGCTTGTCTGTTAAGATGAGAAACGTTTGAGCTTCGTGAATGATGTAGTTCGTTTGAGTTGAAAAGTGACTGCCCTTACTTGAAACGAAGTCTTGCATGTAGGAAGACACAGAGCCTGGGATTTAACTCCATTTCTGAAGGGAAACACAGAGCATAGTTCTCATCCATGGATCACACTCTGCTTTAGAGCAAGAAGCATGCTCTTGCTTTCTAGAGTCTCTAAGACAGCAGGAAACGTGAGTGTGCTGAGAACAAAAAACGGAGTTACCTACACATACAGACCATATGCAGTCCAACTCTGCTTCTGAAACTGATACAAAGCACTGGTCCTCTAACATCCAATGCTTGTGTTTTGAGATGAGAAACGTGTGAGCTCCATGAACGATGTAGTCCTTTTGAGCTGAAAAGTGACTGCCCTTACCTGAAACGAAGTCTTGCTTTTAGGAAGACACAGAGCCTGGGATTTAACTCCATCTCTGAAGGGAAACCCACAGCATAGTTCTCATCCATGGATCACACTCTGCTTTAGAACGAGAAGCACGCTCTTGATTTCTAGAGTCTCTAAGACAGCAGGAAACCTGTGTGTGCTGAGAACAAAAGAACGATGTTTCCTACACATACAGACCATATCTAGTCCAACTCTCCTTCTGAAACTGATACAAAGCACTGGTCCTCTAACATCCAATGCTTGTCTGTTAAGATGAGAAACGTGTGAGCTTCGTGAACGATGTAGTTCGTTTGAGCTGAAAAGTGACTGCCCTTACTTGAAACGAAGTCTTGCATGTCGGAAGACTCAGAGCCTGGTTTTTAACTCCATTTCTGAAGTGAAACACACAGCAGTGTAATCATCCATTTGTCACACTCTGCTTTAGAACAATAAGCATGCTCTTGCTTTCTAGAGTCTCTAAGACAGCAGGAAACATGAGTGTGCTGAGAACAAAAGAACGGTATTTCCTACACATACGGACCATATCTAGTCCAACTCTGCTTCTGAAACTGATACAAAGCACTGGTCCTCTAATATCCAATGCTTGTCTGTTAAGATTAGAAATGTGTGAGCTCCGTGAACGATGTAGTTCCTTTGAGCTGAAAAGTGACTGCCCTTACCTGAAACGAAGTCTTGCTTTTAGGAAGACACAGAGCCTGGGATTTAACTCCATATCTGAAGGGAAACACACAGCATAGTTCTCACCCATGGATCACACTCTGCTTTAGAGCAAGATGCACGCTCTTGCTTTCTAGAGTCTCTAATACAGCAGGAAATCTGAGTTTGCCCAGAACAAAAGAACGATGTTTCCTACACATACGGACCATATCTAGTCCAAATCTGCTTCTGAAACTGATACAAAGCACTGGTCCTCTAACATCCAATACTTGTCTGTTAAGATGAGAAACGTGTGAGCTTCGTGAACGATGTAGTTCTTTTGAGCTGAAAAGTGACTGCCCTTACTTGAAATGAAGTCTTGCTTGTAGGAAGACACAGAGCCTGGGATTTAACTCCATTTCAGAAAGGAAACACACAGCATTGTTCTCATCCATGGATCACACTCTACTTTAGAGCAAGAAGCATGCTCTTGCTTTCTAGAATCTCTAAGACAGCAGGAAACATGTGTGTGCTGACAACAAAAGAACGATGTTTCCTACACATACGGACCATATCTAGTGCAACTCTGCTTCTGAAACTGATACAAAGCACTGGTCCTCTAACATCCAATGCTTGTCTGTTAAGATGAGAAACGTGTGAGCTTCATGAACGATGGAGTTCGTTTGAGCTGAAAAGTGACTGCCCTTACTTGAATCGAAGTCTTGCATGTAGGAAGACACAGAGCCTGGGATTTAACTCCATTTCTGAAGGGAAACACACAGCATAGTTCTCACCCATGGATCACACTCTGCTTTACAGCAAGAAGCACGCTCTTGCTTTCTAGAGTCTCTAATACAGCAGGAAATCTGAGTGTGCCCAGAACAAAAGAACGGAGTTTTCTGCACATATGGACCATAAGTAGTCCAAATCTGCTTCTGAAACAGATACAAAGCTCTGGTCCTCTAACATACAATGCTTGTCAGTTAAGATAAGAAACGTGTGAGCTTCATGAACAATGTAGTTCGTTTAAGCAGAAAATTGACTGCCCTTACCTGAAATGAAGTCTTGCTTGTAGGAAGACACAGAGCCTGGGATTTAACTCCATTTCTGAAGGGAAACACACAGCATAGTTCTCATCCATGGATCACACTCTGCTTTAGAGCAAGAAGCACGCTCTTACTTTCTAGATTCTCTAATACAGCAGGAAATCTGAGTTCGCCCAGAACAAAACAACGATGTTTCCTACACATACGGACCATATCTAGTCCAACTCTGCTTCTGAAACTGATACAAAGCACTGGTCCTCTAACATCCAATGCTTGTCTGTTAAGATGAGAAACGTGTGAGCTTCGTGAACGATGTAGTTCGTTTGAGCTGAAAAGTGACTGCCCTTACTTGAAACGAAGTGTTGCATGTAGGAAGACACAGAGACTGGGATTTAACTCCATTTCTGAAGGGAAACACACAGCATAGTTCTCATCCATGGATCACACTCTGTTTTAGAGCAAGAAGCATGCTCTTGCTTTCTAGAGTCTCTAAGACAGCAGGAAACGTGAGTGTGCTGAGAACAAAAAACGGATTTTCCTACCCATACAGACCATATGTAGTCCAACTCTGCTTCTTAAACTGATACAAAGCACTGGTACTCTAACATCCAATGCTTGTCTGTTGAGATGAGAAACGTGTGAGCTTAGGGAACGATGTAGTTCGTTTGAGCTGAAAAGTGACTTCCCTTACCTGAAATGAAGTCTTGCTTGTAGGAAGACACAGAGCCTGGGATTTAACTCCATCTCTGAAGGGAAACACACAGCATAGTTCTCATCCATGGATCACACTCTGCTTTAGAGCGAGAAGCACGCTCTTGCTTTCTAGTATCTCTAAGACAGCAGGAAACGTTTGTGTGCTGAGAACTAAAGAACGGTGTTTCCTACACATACGGACCATATCTAGTCCAACTCTGCTTCTTATACTGATACAAAGCTCTGGTCCTCTAACATCCAATGCTTGTCAGTTAAGATGAGAAACATGTGAGCTTCATGAACTATGTAGTTCGTTTGAGCAGAAAAGTGACTGCCCTTACCTGAAACGAAGTCTTCCTTGTAGGAAGACACAGAGACTGGGATTTAACTCCATTTCTGAAGTGAAACACACAGCAGTGTTCTCATCCATGGATCATACTCTGCTTTAGAGCAGGAAGCACGCTCTAGCTTTCTAGAGTCTCTAATACAGAGGGAAACTTGAGGATGCTGAGAACAAAAGAACGGTGTTTCCTACACATATGGACCATATCTAGTCCAACTCTGCTTCTGTAACTGATGCAAAGCACTGGTCCTATAACATCCAATGCCTGTCAGTTAAGATTAGAAACGTGTGAGCTTCGTGAACAATGTAGTTCGTTGAGCTGAAAAGTGACTGCACTTACCTGAAACGAATTCTTGCCTGTAGGAAGACATAGACAGTGGAATTTAACTTCATTTCTGAAGGAAAACACACAGCATAGTTCTCTTCCATGGATGACAACCTGCTTTAGAGCAAGAAGCACTCTCTTGCTTTCTAGAGTCTCTAATACAGCAGGAAACATGAGTGTGCTCAGAACAAAAGAACTGTGTTTCCTAGATATACGGACCATATCTAGTTCAACTCTCCTTCTGAAACTGAAACAAACCACAGGTCCTCTAACATCCTATGCTTGTCAGTTAAGATGAGAAACGTGTGAGCTTTGTGAAAGATGTAGTTGGTTTGAGCTGAAACGTGACTGCCCTTACCTGAAACGAAGTCTTGCTTGTAGGAAGACACAGAGCCAGAGATTTAACTCCACTTCTGTAGTGAAACACACCAAACACTTCTCATCCATAAAACACTCTCTGCTTTATAGCAAGAAGCACGCTGTTGCTTTCTAGAGTCTCTAATATAGCAGGAAACGTGATTGTGCTCAGAATAATAGAACGGTGTTTCCTAAACATATGGACAATATCTAGTTCAACTCTGCTTCTGAAACTGAAACAAACCACAGGTGCTCGAACATCCTATGGTTGTCAGTTAAGATGAGAAACGTGTGAGCTTCATGAACAATGTAGTTCGTTTGAGGTGTAAAGAAACTGCCTTTACCTGAAACGAAATTTGCTTGTAGGAAGACTCAGAGCCTGGGATTTAACTCCATTTCTGAAATGAAACACACAGCAGAGTTGTCATCCATTGATCACACTCTGCTTTAGAGCGAGAAGCACGCTCTTGCTTTCTAGAGTCTCTAATACAGCAGGTAGTCTGAGTGTGCCCAGAACAAAAGAACGGTGTTTCCTACACATATGGACCAAATGTAGTCCAAATCTGTTTCTGAAACTGATACAAAGCACTGACCCTCTAACATCCAATGCTTGTCAGTTAATATGAGAAACTTGTGAGCTTCGTGATCGATGTAGTTCGTTTGAGCAGAAAAGTGGCTGCCCTTACCTGAATCGAAGTCTTGCTTGTAGGAAGACTCAGAGCCTGGGATTTAACTCTATTTCTGAAGTGAAACACACAGCTGTGCATTCATCCGTTGATCACACTCTGCTTTAGAACAAGAAGCACGCACTTGCTTTCTAGTATCTCTAAGACAGCAGGAAACGTTTGTGTGCTGAGAACAAAAGAACGGTGTTTCCTACACATACGGACCATATCTAGTCCAACTCTGCTTCTTATACTGATACAAAACTCTGGTCCTCTAACATCCAATACTTGTCAGTTAAGATGAGAAACATGTGAGCTTCATGAACTATGTAGTTCGTTTGAGCAGAAAAGTGACTGCCCTTACCTGTAAGGAAGTTTGCTTGTAGGAAGACATAGAGCCTGGGATTTAACTCCTTTTCTGAAGGGAAACACACAGCATAGTTTTCATCCATGAATCACACTCTGCTTTAGAGCGAGAAGCGCGCTCTTGCTTTCTAAAGTCTCTAAGACAGCAGAAAACGTGAGAGTGCTGAGAACAAAAGAACGGTGTTTCCTACACATACGGACCATATCTAGACCAACTCTGCTTCTGAAACAGATACAAAGCACTGGTCTTCAAACATCCAATGCTTGGCAGTTAAGATGAGAAACGTGTGAGCTTTGTGAATGATGTAGTTCCTTTGAACTGAAAAGTGACTGCCCTTACATGAAACGAAGTCTTGCTTGTAGTAAGACACAGAGCCTGGGATTTAAGTCTATTTCTGAAGGGAAACACACAGTATAGTTCTCCTCCATGGATCACACTCAGCTTTAGAGCGAGAAGCACACTCTTGCTTTCTAGAGTCTCTAATACAGCAGGAAATCTGAGTGTGCCCAGAAGAAAAGAACGGTGTTTACTACACATATGGACCATATGTAGTCCAAATCTGCTTCTGAAACTGATACAAAGCACTGGTCCTCTAACATCCAATGCTTGTCTGTTAAGATGAGAAACGTGTGAACTTCGTGAACGATGTAGTTCCTTTGAGCTGAAAAGTGACTGCCCTTACCTGAAAAGAAGGCTTGCTTGTAGGAAGACACTGAGTCTGGGATTTAACTCCATTTCTGAAGGGAAACATACAGCATATTTCTCATCCATGGATCACACCCTGCTTTAGATCAATAATCACACTCTTGCTTTCTAGAGTCTCTAATACAGCAGGAAATCTGACTGTGCCCAGAACAAAAGGACGGTGTTTCCTACACATACTGACTATATGTAGTCCAAATCTTCTTCAGAAACTGATACAATGCACTGGTCCTCTAACATCCAATGCTTGTCACTTAAGATGAGAAACGTGTGAGCTTCGTGAAGGATGTTGTTCCTTTGAGAAGAAAAGTGACTGCCCTTACCTTAAACGAAGTCTTGCTTGTAGGGAGACTCAGAGCATGGGATTTAACTCCATTTCTGAAGTGAAACACACAGCACTGTAATAATCCATTGATCACACTCTGCTTTAGAGCAAGAAGCACGCTCTTGCTTTCTAGAGTCTCTAAACAGCAGGAAACGTGAGTGTGCTGAGAACAAAAGAATGGTGTATCCTACACATACGGACATTATATAGTCCAACTCTGCATCTGAAACTGATACAAAGAACTGGTCCTCTAATATCCAATGCTTGTCTGTTAAGATGAGAAACGTGGGAGCTTCGTGAACGATGTAGTTCGTTTGAGCTGAAAAGTGACTGCCCTTACCTGAAACGAAGTATTGCTTTTAGGAAGACACAGAGCCTGGGATTTAACTCCTTTTCTGAAGGGAAACACACAGCATAGTTCTCATCCATGGATCACACTCTGCTTTAGAGCGAGAAGCACGCTCTTGCTTTCTAAAGTCTCTAAGACAGCAGGAAACGTGAGTGTGCTGAGAACAAAAGAACGGTGTTTCCTACACATACAGACCATATCTAGTCCAACTCTGCTTCTGAAACTGATAGAAAGCACTGGTCCTCTAACATCCAATTCTTGTCATTTAAGAAGAGAAATGTGTGAGCTTTGTGAATGATGTAGTTCCTTTGAACTGAAAAGTGACTGCCCTTACCTGAAACGAAGTCTTGCTTATAGTAAGACACAGAGCCTGGGATTTAAGTCCATTTCTGAAGGGAAACACACAGCATAGTTCTCATCCATGGATCACACTCTGCTTTAGAGCGAGAAGCACACTCTTGCTTTCTAGAGTCTCTAATAAAGCAGGAAATCTGAGTGTGCCCAGAACAAAAGAAAAGTGTTTCCTACACATATGGACCATATGTAGTCCAAATCTGCTTCTGAAACTGACACAAAGCACTGACCATCTAACATCCAATGCTTGACAGTTAAGATGAAAAACGTGTGAGCTTTGTGAACGATGTAGTTCGTTTGAGCAGAAAAGTGACTGCCCTTACCTGAATTGAAGTCTTGCTTGTAGGAAGACTCAGAGCCTGGGATTTAACTCCATTTCTGAAGTAAAACACACAGCAGTGTAATCATCCATTGATCACACTCTGCTTTAGAACAAGAAACATGCTCTAGCTTTCTAGAATCTCTAAGACAGCAGGATACGTGAGTGTGCTGAGAACAAAAGAACGGTGTATCCTACACATACGGACATTATATACTCCAACTCTGCTTCTGAAATTGATACAAAGCACTGGTCCTCTAAAATCCAATGCTTGTCGGTTAAGATGAGAAACGTGTGAGCTTCGTGAACGATGTAGTTCATTTGAGCTGAAAAGTGACTGCCCTTACATGAAACGAAGTCTTGCCTGTAGGAAGACACAGAGTCTGGGATTTAACTCCATTTCTGAAGGGAAACATACAGCATAGTTCTCATCCATGGATCACACTCTGCTTTAGAGCAAGAAGCACGCTCTTGCTTTCTAGAGTCTCTAATACAGCAGTAAATCTGAGTGTGCCCAGAACAAAAGAACGGTGTTTCCTACACATACTGACTATATGTAGTCCAAATCTTCTTCAGAAACTGATACAATGCACTGGTGCTCTAACATCCAATGCTTGTCAGGTAAGATGAGAAACGTGTGAGCTTCGTGAAGGATGTAGTTCCTTTGAGCAGAAAAGTGACTGCCCTTACCTTAAACGAAATCTTGCTTGTAGGGAGACCCAGAGCATTGGATTTAACTCCCTTTCTGAAGGGAAACACACAGCATTGTCTCATCCATTGATCACACTATGCTTTAGTACAAGAAGCACAATCTTGATTTCTAGAGTCTCTAAGACAGCAGGAAACATGAGTTTGCTGAGAACAAAAGAACGGTGTTTCCTACACATACGGACCATATCTAGTCCAACTCTGCTTCTGAAACTGATACAAAGCACTGGTCCTCTAACATCCAATGCTTGTCTGTTAAGATGAGAAACTTGTGAGCTTCGTGAACGATGTAGTTCGTTTGAGCTGAAAAGTGACTGCCCTTACCTGAAACGAATTCTTGCCTGTAGGAAGCCACAGAGCCTGGGATTTAACTCCATTTCTGAAGGGAAACACACAGCATAGTTCTCATCCATGGATCACACTCCTCTTTAGAGCAAGAAGCACGTCCTTGCTTTCTAGATTCTCTAATACAGCAGGAAATCTGAGTGTGCCCGGAACAAAAGAACGGTGTTTCCTACACATACGGACTATATGTAGTCCAAATCTTCTTCTGAAACTGATACAATGCACTGGTCCTCTAACATCCAATGCTTGTCAGTTAAGCTGAGAAACATGTGAGCTTTGTAAATGCTGTAGTTCCTTTGGACTGAAAAGTGACTGCCCTTACCTGAAATGAAGTCTTGCTTGTAGTAAGACACAGAGCCTGGGATTTAAGTCCATTTCTGAAGGGAAACA
This sequence comes from Onychomys leucogaster, assembly GCA_949786385.1. Taxonomy (NCBI): domain Eukaryota; kingdom Metazoa; phylum Chordata; class Mammalia; order Rodentia; family Cricetidae; genus Onychomys; species Onychomys leucogaster. The sequence goes on from CATKUP010000081.1 coordinate 144,122, forward strand.
CACAGCATAGTTCTCATCCATGGATCACACTCTGCTTTAGAGCGAGAAGCACACTCTTGCTTTCTAGAGTCTCTAATACAGCACGAAATCTGAGTGTGCCCAGAACAAAAGAACATTGTTTCCTACACATATGGACCATATGTAGTCCAAATCTGCTTCTGAAACTTGTACAAAGCACTGACCCTCTAGCATCCAATGCTTTTCAGTTAAGATGAGAAACGTGTGAGCTTTGTGAACGATGTTGTTAGCCTGAGCAGAAAAGTGACTGTCCTTACCTGAATTGAAGTCTTGCTTGTAGGAAGACTCAGAGCCTGGGATTTAACTCCATTTCTGAAGTAAAACACACAGCAGTGTAATCATCCATTGATCACACTCTGCTTTAGAACAAGAAGCACGCTCTTGCTTTCTAGAGTCTCTAAGACAGCAGGAAACGTGAGTGTGCTGAGAAGAAAAGAACGGTGTTTCCTACACATACGGACATTATATAGTCCAACTCTGCTTCGGAAACTGATACAAAGCACTGGTCCACTAACATCCAATGCTTGTCAGTTAAGATGATAAACGTGTGAGCTTTGTGAATGATGTAGTTCCTTTGAACTGAAAAGTGACTGCCCTTAACTGAATTGAACTCTTGCTTGTAGTAAGACACAGAGCCTGGGATTTAAGTCCATTTCTGAAGGGAAACACACAGCATAGTTCTCATCCATGCATCACACTCCCCTTTAGAGCAAGAAGCACCTCCTTGCTTTCTAGATTCTCTAATACAGCAGGAAATCTGAGTGTGCCCGGAACAAAAGAACAGTGTTTCCTACACATACGGACTATATGTAGTCCAAATCTTCTTCAGAAAATGATACAATGCACTGGTCCTCTAACATCCAAAGCTTGTCAGTTAAGATGAGAAACGTGTGAGCTTCGTGAAGGATGTAGTTCCTTTGAGCAGAAAAGTGACTGCCCTTACCTTAAATGAAGTCTTGCTTGTAGGGAGACTCAGAGCATGGGATTTAACTCCATTTCTGAAGTGAAACACACAGCATTGTCTCATCCATTGATCACACTCTGCTTTAGAACAAGAAGCACGCTCTTGCTTTCTAGAGTCTCTAAGACAGCAGGAAACGTGTTGTGCTGAGAACAAAGAACGGTGTTTCCTACACATACGGACCATATCTAGTCCTACTCTGCTTCTTAAACTGATACAAAGCACTGGTCCTCTAACATCCAATGCTTGTCTGTTAAGATAAGAAACGTGTGAGCTTCGTGAAAGATGTAGATCGTTTGAGCAGAAAAGTGACTGCCCTTACCTGAATTGAAGTCTTGCTTGTAGGAAGACTCAGAGCCTGGGATTTAACTCCATTTCTGAAGTAAAACACACAGCAGTGTAATCATCCATTGATCACACTCTGCTTTAGAACAAGAAGCACGCTCTTGCTTTCTAGAGTCTCTAAGACAGCAGGAAACGTGAGTGTGCTGATAAGAAAAGAACGGTGTTTCCTACACATACAGACATTATATAGTCCAACTCTGCTTCTGAAACTGATACAAAGCACTGGTCCTCTAACATCCAATGCTTGTCAGTTAAGATGAGAAACTTGTGAGCTTTGTGAATGATATAGTTCCTTTGAACTGAAAAGTGACTGCCCTTAACTGAATTGGTCTTGCTTGTAATAAGACACAGAGCCTGGTATTTAAGTACATTTCTGAAGGGAAACACATAGCATAGTTCTCATCCATGGATCACACTCTGCTATAGAGCGAGAAGCACACTCTTACTTTCTAGAGACTCTAATACAGCAGGAAATCTGAGGGTGCCCAGAACAAAAGAACGGTGTTTCCTACACATATTGACCATATGTAGTCCAAATCTGCTTCTGAAACTGACAGAAAGCACTGACCATCTAACATCCAATGCTTGTCAGTTAAGATGAGAAACATGGGAGCTTCGTGAATGATGTAGTTCGTTTGAGCAGAAAAGTGAATGCCCTTACCTGAATTGAAGTCTTGCTTGTAGGAAGACTCAGAGCCTGGGATTTAAATCCATTTCTGAAGTAAAACACACAGCAGTGTAATCATCCATTTATCACACTCTGCTTTAGAACAAGAAGCACGATCTTGCTTTCTAGAGTGTCTAAGACAGCAGGAAACGTGATTGTGCTGAGAACAAAGGAACGGTGTTTCCTACACATACGGACATTTTATAGTCCATCTCTGCTTCTGAAATTGATACGAAGCACTGGTCCTCTAAAATCCAATGCTTCTCTGTTCAGATGAGAAATGTGTGAGCTTCGTGAACAATGTAGTTCGTTTGAGCTGAAAAGTGACTGCCCTTACCTGAAAAGAAGTCATGACTGTAGGAAGACACAGAGTCTGGGATTTAACACCATTTCTGAAGGGAAACATACAGCATAGTTCTCATCCATGGATCACACTCTGCTTTAGATCAAGAAGCACACTCTTGCTTTCTAGAGTCTCTAATACAGCAGGAAAACTGAGTGTGCCCAGAACAAAAGAACGGTGTATCCTACACATATTGACTATATGTAGTCCAAATCTTCTTCAGAAACTGATACAATGCACTGGTCCTCTAACATCCAATGCTTGTCAGTTAAGATGAGAAACGTGTGAGCTTCGTGAAGGATGTAGTTCCTTTGAGCAGAAAAGTGATTGCCCTTACCTTAAACGAAGTCTTGCTTCTAGGGAGACTCAGAGCATGGGATTTAACTCCATTTCTGAAGTGAAACACACAGCATTGTCTCATCCATTGATCACACTCTGCTTTAGAACAAGAAGCACGCTCTTGCTTTCTAGAGTCTCTAAGACAGCAGGAAACGTGTTGTGCTGAGAACAAAAGAACGGTGTTTCCTACACATACGGACCATATCTAGTCCTACTCTGCTTCTTAAACTGATACAAAGCACTGGTCCTCTAACATCCAATGCTTGTCTGTTAAGATAAGAAACGTGTGGGCTTCGTGAACGATGTAGTTCGTTTGAGCAGAAAAGTGACTGCCCTTACCTGAATTGAAGTCTTGCTTGTAGGAAGACTCAGAGCCTGGGATTTAAATCCATTTCTGAAGTAAAACACACAGCAGTGTAATCATCCATTGACCACACTCTGCTTTAGAACAAGAAGCATGCTCTTGCTTTCTAGGGTCTCTAAGGCAGCAGGAAACGTGAGTATGCTGAGAACAAAAGAACGGTGTTTCCTATACATACGGACCATATCTAGTCCAACTCTGCTTCTGAAACTGATACAAAGCACTGGTCCTCTAACATCCAATGCTTGTCCGTTAAGATGAGAAATGTGTCAGCTTCGTGAATGATGTAGTTCCTTTGAACTGAAAAGTGATTGCCCTTACCTGAAATGAAGTCTTGCTTGTAGTAAGACACAGAGCCTGGGATTTAAGTCCATTTCTGAAGGGAAACACACAGCATAGTTCTCATCCATGGATCATACTCTGCTTTAGAGAGAGAATCACACTCTTGATTTCTAGAGTCTCCAATACAGCAGGAAATCTGAGTGTGCCCAGAACAAAAGAAAGGTGTTTCCTACACATATGGACCATATGTAGTCCAAATCTGCTTCTGAAACTGACACAAAGCACTGACCATCTAACATCCAATGCTTGTCAGTTAAGATGAGAAACGTGTGAGCTTTGTGAACGATGTAGTTCTTTTGAGCTGAAAAGTGACTGCCCTTACCTGAAACGAATTCTTGCCTGTAGGAAGCCACAGAGCCTGGGATTTAACTCCATTTCTGAAGGGAAACACACAGCATAGTTCTCATCCATGGATCACACTCCTCTTTAGAGCAAGAAGCACGTCCTTGCTTTCTAGATTCTCTAATACAGCAGGAAATCTGAGTGTGCCCGGAACAAAAGAACGGTGTTTCCTACATACCGACTATATGTAGTCCAAATCTTCTTCTGAAACTGATACAATGCGCTGGTCCTCTAACATCCAATGCTTGTCAGTTAAGATGAAAAACGTGTGAGCTCCGTGAACGATGTAGTTCGTTTGAGCTGAAAAGTGACTGCCCTTACCTGAAACGAAGTCTTGCTTGTAGGAAGACACAGAGCCTGGGATTTAACTCCTTTTCTGAAGGGAAACACACAGCATAGTTCTCATCCATGGATCACACTCTGCTTTAGAGCGAGAAGCACGCTCTTGCTTTCTAAAGTCTCTAAGACAGCAGGAAACGTGATTGTGCTGAGAACAAAAGAACGGTGTTTCCTACACATACGGACATTTTATAGTCCATCTCTGCTTCTGAAATTGATACGAAGCACTGGTCCTCTAAAATCCAATGCTTCTCTGTTCAGATGAGAAATGTGTGAGCTTCGTGAACAATGTAGTTCGTTTGAGCTGAAAAGTGACTGCCCTTACCTGAAAAGAAGTCATGACTGTAGGAAGACACAGAGTCTGGGATTTAACACCATTTCTGAAGGGAAACATACAGCATAGTTCTCATCCATGGATCACACTCTGCTTTAGATCAAGAAGCACACTCTTGCTTTCTAGAGTCTCTAATACAGCAGGAAAACTGAGTGTGCCCAGAACAAAAGAACGGTGTATCCTACACATATTGACTATATGTAGTCCAAATCTTCTTCAGAAACTGATACAATGCACTGGTCCTCTAACATCCAATGCTTGTCAGTTAAGATGAGAAACGTGTGAGCTTCGTGAAGGATGTAGTTCCATTGAGCAGAAAAGTGATTGCCCTTACCTTAAACGAAGTCTTGCTTCTAGGGAGACTCAGAGCATGGGATTTAACTCCATTTCTGAAGTGAAACACACAGCATTGTCTCATCCATTGATCACACTCTGCTTTAGAACAAGAAGCACGCTCTTGCTTTCTAGAGTCTCTAAGACAGCAGGAAACGTGTTGTGCTGAGAACAAAAGAACGGTGTTTCCTACACATACGGACCATATCTAGTCCTACTCTGCTTCTTAAACTGATACAAAGCACTGGTCCTCTAACATCCAATGCTTGTCTGTTAAGATAAGAAACGTGTGGGCTTCGTGAACGATGTAGTTCGTTTGAGCAGAAAAGTGACTGCCCTTACCTGAATTGAAGTCTTGCTTGTAGGAAGACTCAGAGCCTGGGATTTAAATCCATTTCTGAAGTAAAACACACAGCAGTGTAATCATCCATTGACCACACTCTGCTTTAGAACAAGAAGCATGCTCTTGCTTTCTAGGGTCTCTAAGGCAGCAGGAAACGTGAGTATGCTGAGAACAAAAGAACGGTGTTTCCTATACATACGGACCATATCTAGTCCAACTCTGCTTCTGAAACTGATACAAAGCACTGGTCCTCTAACATCCAATGCTTGTCCGTTAAGATGAGAAATGTGTCAGCTTCGTGAATGATGTAGTTCCTTTGAACTGAAAAGTGATTGCCCTTACCTGAAATGAAGTCTTGCTTGTAGTAAGACACAGAGCCTGGGATTTAAGTCCATTTCTGAAGGGAAACACACAGCATAGTTCTCATCCATGGATCATACTCTGCTTTAGAGAGAGAATCACACTCTTGATTTCTAGAGTCTCCAATACAGCAGGAAATCTGAGTGTGCCCAGAACAAAAGAAAGGTGTTTCCTACACATATGGACCATATGTAGTCCAAATCTGCTTCTGAAACTGACACAAAGCACTGACCATCTAATATCCAATGCTTGTCAGTTAAGATGAGAAACGTGTGAGCTTTGTGAACGATGTAGTTCTTTTGAGCTGAAAAGTGACTGCCCTTACCTGAAACGAATTCTTGCCTGTAGGAAGCCACAGAGCCTGGGATTTAACTCCATTTCTGAAGGGAAACACACAGCATAGTTCTCATCCATGGATCACACTCCTCTTTAGAGCAAGAAGCACGTCCTTGCTTTCTAGATTCTCTAATACAGCAGGAAATCTGAGTGTGCCCGGAACAAAAGAACGGTGTTTCCTACATACCGACTATATGTAGCCCAAATCTTCTTCTGAAACTGATACAATGCGCTGGTCCTCTAACATCCAATGCTTGTCAGTTAAGATGAAAAACGTGTGAGCTCCGTGAACGATGTAGTTCGTTTGAGCTGAAAAGTGACTGCCCTTACCTGAAACGAAGTCTTGCTTGTAGGAAGACACAGAGCCTGGGATTTAACTCCTTTTCTGAAGGGAAACACTCAGCATAGTTCTCATCCATGGATCACACTCTGCTTTAGAGCGAGAAGCACGCTCTTGCTTTCTAAAGTCTCTAAGACAGCAGGAAACGTGTTGTGCTGAGAACAAAGAACGGTGTTTCCTACACATACGGACCATATCTAGTCCTACTCTGCTTCTTAAACTGATACAAAGCACTGGTCCTCTAACATCCAATGCTTGTCTGTTAAGATAAGAAACGTGTGAGCTTCGTGAAAGATGTAGATCGTTTGAGCAGAAAAGTGACTGCCCTTACCTGAATTGAAGTCTTGCTTGTAGGAAGACTCAGAGCCTGGGATTTAACTCCATTTCTGAAGTAAAACACACAGCAGTGTAATCATCCATTGATCACACTCTGCTTTAGAACAAGAAGCACGCTCTTGCTTTCTAGAGTCTCTAAGACAGCAGGAAACGTGAGTGTGCTGATAAGAAAAGAACGGTGTTTCCTACACATACAGACATTATATAGTCCAACTCTGCTTCTGAAACTGATACAAAGCACTGGTCCTCTAACATCCAATGCTTGTCAGTTAAGATGAGAAACTTGTGAGCTTTGTGAATGATATAGTTCCTTTGAACTGAAAAGTGACTGCCCTTAACTGAATTGGTCTTGCTTGTAATAAGACACAGAGCCTGGTATTTAAGTACATTTCTGAAGGGAAACACACAGCATAGTTCTCATCCATGGATCACACTCTGCTATAGAGAGAGAAGCACACTCTTACTTTCTAGAGACTCTAATACAGCAGGAAATCTGAGGGTGCCCAGAACAAAAGAACGGTGTTTCCTACACATATTGACCATATGTAGTCCAAATCTGCTTCTGAAACTGACAGAAAGCACTGACCATCTAACATCCAATGCTTGTCAGTTAAGATGAGAAACATGGGAGCTTCGTGAATGATGTAGTTCGTTTGAGCAGAAAAGTGAATGCCCTTACCTGAATTGAAGTCTTGCTTGTAGGAAGACTCAGAGCCTGGGATTTAAATCCATTTCTGAAGTAAAACACACAGCAGTGTAATCATCCATTTATCACACTCTGCTTTAGAACAAGAAGCACGATCTTGCTTTCTAGAGTGTCTAAGACAGCAGGAAACGTGATTGTGCTGAGAACAAAGGAACGGTGTTTCCTACACATACGGACATTTTATAGTCCATCTCTGCTTCTGAAATTGATACGAAGCACTGGTCCTCTAAAATCCAATGCTTCTCTGTTCAGATGAGAAATGTGTGAGCTTCGTGAACAATGTAGATCGTTTGAGCTGAAAAGTGACTGCCCTTACCTGAAAAGAAGTCATGACTGTAGGAAGACACAGAGTCTGGGATTTAACACCATTTCTGAAGGGAAACATACAGCATAGTTCTCATCCATGGATCACACTCTGCTTTAGATCAAGAAGCACACTCTTGCTTTCTAGAGTCTCTAATACAGCAGGAAAACTGAGTGTGCCCAGAACAAAAGAACGGTGTATCCTACACATATTGACTATATGTAGTCCAAATCTTCTTCAGAAACTGATACAATGCACTGGTCCTCTAACATCCAATGCTTGTCAGTTAAGATGAGAAACGTGTGAGCTTCGTGAAGGATGTAGTTCCTTTGAGCAGAAAAGTGATTGCCCTTACCTTAAACAAAGTCTTGCTTCTAGGGAGACTCAGAGCATGGGATTTAACTCCATTTCTGAAGTGAAACACACAGCATTGTCTCATCCATTGATCACACTCTGCTTTAGAACAAGAAGCACGCTCTTGCTTTCTAGAGTCTCTAAGACAGCAGGAAACGTGTTGTGCTGAGAACAAAAGAACGGTGTTTCCTACACATACGGACCATATCTAGTCCTACTCTGCTTCTTAAACTGATACAAAGCACTGGTCCTCTAACATCCAATGCTTGTCTGTTAAGATAAGAAACGTGTGGGCTTCGTGAACGATGTAGTTCGTTTGAGCAGAAAAGTGACTGCCCTTACCTGAATTGAAGTCTTGTTTGTAGGAAGACTCAGAGCCTGGGATTTAAATCCATTTCTGAAGTAAAACACACAGCAGTGTAATCATCCATTGACCACACTCTGCTTTAGAACAAGAAGCATGCTCTTGCTTTCTAGGGTCTCTAAGGCAGCAGGAAACGTGAGTATGCTGAGAACAAAAGAACGGTGTTTCCTATACATACGGACCATATCTAGTCCAACTCTGCTTCTGAAACTGATACAAAGCACTGGTCCTCTAACATCCAATGCTTGTCCGTTAAGATGAGAAATGTGTCAGCTTCGTGAATGATGTAGTTCCTTTGAACTGAAAAGTGATTGCCCTTACCTGAAATGAAGTCTTGCTTGTAGTAAGACACAGAGCCTGGGATTTAAGTCCATTTCTGAAGGGAAACACACAGCATAGTTCTCATCCATGGATCATACTCTGCTTTAGAGAGAGAATCACACTCTTGATTTCTAGAGTCTCCAATACAGCAGGAAATCTGAGTGTGCCCAGAACAAAAGAAAGGTGTTTCCTACACATATGGACCATATGTAGTCCAAATCTGCTTCTGAAACTGACACAAAGCACTGACCATCTAATATCCAATGCTTGTCAGTTAAGATGAGAAACGTGTGAGCTTTGTGAACGATGTAGTTCTTTTGAGCTGAAAAGTGACTGCCCTTACCTGAAACGAATTCTTGCCTGTAGGAAGCCACAGAGCCTGGGATTTAACTCCATTTCTGAAGGGAAACACACAGCATAGTTCTCATCCATGGATCACACTCCTCTTTAGAGCAAGAAGCACGTCCTTGCTTTCTAGATTCTCTAATACAGCAGGAAATCTGAGTGTGCCCGGAACAAAAGAACGGTGTTTCCTACATACCGACTATATGTAGCCCAAATCTTCTTCTGAAACTGATACAATGCGCTGGTCCTCTAACATCCAATGCTTGTCAGTTAAGATGAAAAACGTGTGAGCTCCGTGAACGATGTAGTTCGTTTGAGCTGAAAAGTGACTGCCCTTACCTGAAACGAAGTCTTGCTTGTAGGAAGACACAGAGCCTGGGATTTAACTCCTTTTCTGAAGGGAAACACTCAGCATAGTTCTCATCCATGGATCACACTCTGCTTTAGAGCGAGAAGCACGCTCTTGCTTTCTAAAGTCTCTAAGACAGCAGGAAACGTGATTGTGCTGAGAACAAAAGAACGGTGTTTCCTACACATACGGACCATATCTAGTCCAACTCTGCTTCTGAAACTGATACAAAGCACTGGTCCTCTAACATCCAATGCTTGTCAGCTAAGCTGAGAATCATGTGAGCTTTGTAAATGCTGTAGTTCCTTTGAGCAGAAAAGTGATTGCCCTTACCTTAAACGAAGTCTTGCTTCTAGGGAGACTCAGAGCATGGGATTTAACTCCATTTCTGAAGTGAAACACACAGCATTGTCTCATCCATGGATCACACTCTGCTTTAGAACAAGAAGCACGCTCTTGCTTTCTAGAGTCTCTAAGACAGCAGGAAACGTGATTGTGCTGAGAACAAAAGAACGGTGTTTCCTACACATACGGACATTTTATAGTCCATCTCTGCTTCTGAAATTGATACGAAGCACTGGTCCTCTAAAATCCAATGCTTCTCTGTTCAGATGAGAAATGTGTGAGCTTCGTGAACAATGTAGTTCGTTTGAGCTGAAAAGTGACTGCCCTTACCTGAAAAGAAGTCATGACTGTAGGAAGACACAGAGTCTGGGATTTAACACCATTTCTGAAGGGAAACATACAGCATAGTTCTCATCCATGGATCACACTCTGCTTTAGATCAAGAAGCACACTCTTGCTTTCTAGAGTCTCTAATACAGCAGGAAAACTGAGTGTGCCCAGAACAAAAGAACGGTGTATCCTACACATATTGACTATATGTAGTCCAAATCTTCTTCAGAAACTGATACAATGCACTGGTCCTCTAACATCCAATGCTTGTCAGTTAAGATGAGAAACGTGTGAGCTTCGTGAAGGATGTAGTTCCTTTGAGCAGAAAAGTGATTGCCCTTACCTTAAACGAAGTCTTGCTTCTAGGGAGACTCAGAGCATGGGATTTAACTCCATTTCTGAAGTGAAACACACAGCATTGTCTCATCCATGGATCACACTCTGCTTTAGAACAAGAAGCACGCTCTTGCTTTCTAGAGTCTCTAAGACAGCAGGAAACGTGTTGTGCTGAGAACAAAAGAACGGTGTTTCCTACACATACGGACCATATCTAGTCCTACTCTGCTTCTTAAACTGATACAAAGCACTGGTCCTCTAACATCCAATGCTTGTCTGTTAAGATAAGAAACGTGTGGGCTTCGTGAACGATGTAGTTCGTTTGAGCAGAAAAGTGACTGCCCTTACCTGAATTGAAGTCTTGTTTGTAGGAAGACTCAGAGCCTGGGATTTAAATCCATTTCTGAAGTAAAACACACAGCAGTGTAATCATCCATTGACCACACTCTGCTTTAGAACAAGAAGCATGCTCTTGCTTTCTAGGGTCTCTAAGGCAGCAGGAAACGTGAGTATGCTGAGAACAAAAGAACGGTGTTTCCTATACATACGGACCATATCTAGTCCAACTCTGCTTCTGAAACTGATACAAAGCACTGGTCCTCTAACATCCAATGCTTGTCCGTTAAGATGAGAAATGTGTCAGCTTCGTGAATGATGTAGTTCCTTTGAACTGAAAAGTGATTGCCCTTACCTGAAATGAAGTCTTGCTTGTAGTAAGACACAGAGCCTGGGATTTAAGTCCATTTCTGAAGGGAAACACACAGCATAGTTCTCATCCATGGATCATACTCTGCTTTAGAGAGAGAATCACACTCTTGATTTCTAGAGTCTCCAATACAGCAGGAAATCTGAGTGTGCCCAGAACAAAAGAAAGGTGTTTCCTACACATATGGACCATATGTAGTCCAAATCTGCTTCTGAAACTGACACAAAGCACTGACCATCTAATATCCAATGCTTGTCAGTTAAGATGAGAAACGTGTGAGCTTTGTGAACGATGTAGTTCTTTTGAGCTGAAAAGTGACTGCCCTTACCTGAAACGAATTCTTGCCTGTAGGAAGCCACAGAGCCTGGGATTTAACTCCATTTCTGAAGGGAAACACACAGCATAGTTCTCATCCATGGATCACACTCCTCTTTAGAGCAAGAAGCACGTCCTTGCTTTCTAGATTCTCTAATACAGCAGGAAATCTGAGTGTGCCCGGAACAAAAGAACGGTGTTTCCTACATACCGACTATATGTAGCCCAAATCTTCTTCTGAAACTGATACAATGCGCTGGTCCTCTAACATCCAATGCTTGTCAGTTAAGATGAAAAACGTGTGAGCTCCGTGAACGATGTAGTTCGTTTGAGCTGAAAAGTGACTGCCCTTACCTGAAACGAAGTCTTGCTTGTAGGAAGACACAGAGCCTGGGATTTAACTCCTTTTCTGAAGGGAAACACTCAGCATAGTTCTCATCCATGGATCACACTCTGCTTTAGAGCGAGAAGCACGCTCTTGCTTTCTAAAGTCTCTAAGACAGCAGGAAACGTGATTGTGCTGAGAACAAAAGAACGGTGTTTCCTACACATACGGACCATATCTAGTCCAACTCTGCTTCTGAAACTGATACAAAGCACTGGTCCTCTAACATCCAATGCTTGTCAGCTAAGCTGAGAATCATGTGAGCTTTGTAAATGCTGTAGTTCCTTTGAACTGAAAAGTGACTGCCCTTACCTGAAATGAAGTCTTGCTTGTAGTAAGACACAGAGCCTGGGATTTAAGTCCATTTCTGAAGGGAAACACACAGGATAGTTCTCATCCATGGATCACACTCTGCATTAGAGCGAAAAGCACACTCTTGCTTTCTAGAGTCTCTAATACAGCAAGAAATCTGAGTGTGCCCAGAACAAAAGAACGGTGTTTCCTACACATATGGACCATATGTACTCCAAATCTGCTTCTGAAACTGATACAAACCACTGACCCTCTAACATCCAATGCTTGTCAGTTAAGATGGCAAACATGTGAGCTTCGTGAAGGATGTAGTTCTGTTGAGCAGAAAAGTGACTGCCCTTACCTGAAAGGAAGTCTTGCTTGTAGGAAGACCAAGAGCCTGGGATTTTACTCCATTTCTGAAGTAAAACACACAGCAGTGTAATCATCCATTTATCACACTCTGCTTTAGAACAAGAAACCCGCTCTTTCATTCTAGAGTCTCTAATACAGCAGGAAATGTGAGTGTGCTGAGAACAAAAGAACGATGTTTCCTACTCATAGGGACCATATCTAGTCCAACTCTGCTTCTGAAACTGATACAAAGCACTGGTACTCTAACATCCAATGCTTGTCTGTTAAGATGAGAAACGTGTGAGCTCCGTGAACGATGTAGTTCGTTTGAACTGAAAAGTGACTGCCGTTACATGAAACGAAGTATTGCTTGTAGGAAGACACAGAGCATGGGATTTAACTCAATTTCTGAAAGGAAACACACAGCATAGTTCTCATCCATGGATCACACTCTGCTTTAGAGCAAGAAGCACGTTCTTGCTTTCTAAAGTCTCTAAGACAGCAGGAAACGTGAGTGTGCTGAGAATAAAATAACGGTGTTTCCTACACATACAGACAATATCTAGTGCAAATCTGCTTCTGAAACTGATAGAAAGCACTAGTCCTCTAACATCTAATTCTTGTCAGTTAAGAAGAAAAATGTGTGAGCTTTGTGAATGATGTAGTTCCTTTGAACTGAAAAGTGACTGCCCTTACCTGAAACGAAGTCTTGCTTGTAGTAAGACACAGAGCCTGGGATTTAAGTCCATTTCTGAAGGGAAACACACTGTATAGTTCTCATCCATGGATCACACTCTGCTTTAGAGCGAGAAGCACACTCTTGCTTTCTAGAGTCTCTAATACAGCAGGAAATCTGAGTGTGCCCAGAACAAAAGAACGGTGTTTCCTACACATATGGAACATATGTAGTCCAAATCTGCTTCTGAAACTGACACAAAGCACTGACCATCTAACATCCAATGCTTCTGGGTTAAGATGAGAAACGTGTGAGCTTTGTGAACGATGTAGTTCGTTTGAGCTGAAAAGTGACTGCCCTTACCTGAATTGAAGTCTTGCTTGTAGGAAGACTCAGAGCCTGGGATTTAACTCCATATCTGAAGTAAAACACACAGCAGTGTAATCATCCATTGATCACACTCTGCTTTAGAACAAGAACCACGCTCTAGCTTTCTAGAGTCTCTAAGACAGCAGGAAACGTGAGTGTGCGGAGAACAAAAGAACGGTGTATCCTACACATACGGACATTATATACTCCAACTCTGCTTCTGAAATTGATACAAAGCACTGGTCCTCTAAAATCCAATGCTTGTCGGTTAAGATGAGAAACGTGTGAGCTTCGTGAACGATGTAGTTCATTTGAGCTGAAAAGTGACTGCCCTTCCATGAAACGAAGTCTTGCCTGTAGGAAGACACAGAGTCTGGGATTTAACTCCATTTCTGAAGGGAAACATACAGCATAGTTCTCATCCATGGATCACACTCTGCTTTAGAGCAAGAAGCACGCTCTTTATTTCTAGAGTCTCTAATACAGCAGTAAATCTGAGGGTGCATAGAACAAAAGAACGGTGTTTCCTACACATACTGACTATGTGTAGTCCAAATCTTCTTCAGAAACTGATACAATGCACTGGTGCTCTAACATCCAATGCTTGTCAGGTAAGATGAGAAATGTGTGAGCTTCGTGAAGGATGTAGTTCCTTTGAGCAGAAAAGTGACTGCCCTTACCTTAAACGAAGTCTTGCTTGTAAGGAGACCCAGAGCATGGGATTTAACTCCATTTCTGAAGGGAAACACACAGCATTGTCTCATCCATTGATCACACTATGCTTTAGAACAAGAAGCACAATCTTGCTTTCTAGAGTCTCTAAGACAGCAGGAAACGTGAGTTTGCTGAGAACAAAAGAACGGTGTTTCCTACACATACGGACCATATCTAGTCCAACTCTGCTTCTGAAACTGATACAAAGCACTGGTCCTCTAACTTGCAATGCTTGTCTGTTAAGATGAGAAACGTGTGAGCTTCGTGAACGATGTAGTTCGTTTGAGCTGAAAAGTGACTGCCCTTACCTGAAAAGAAGGCTTGCTTGTAGGAAGACACAGAGTCTGGGATTTAACTCCATTTCTGAAGGGAAACATACAGCATAGTTCTCATCCATGGATCACACTCTGCTTTAGATCAATAATCACACTCTTGCTTTCTAGAGTCTCTAATACAGCAGGAAATCTGACTGTGCCCAGAACAAAAGAACGGTGTTTCCTACACATACTGACTATATGTAGTCCAAATCTTCTCCAGAAACTGATACAATGCACTGGTCCTCTAACATCCAATGCTTGTCACTTAAGATGAGAAACGTGTGAGCTTCGTGAAGGATGTAGTTCCTTTGAGCAGAAAAGTGACTGCCCTTAGCTTCAACGAAGTCTTGCTTGTAGGGAGACTCAGAGCATGGGATTTAACTCCATTTCTGAAGTGAAACACACAGCACTGTAATCATCCATTGATCACACTCTGCTTTAGAACAAGAAGCACGCTCTTGCTTTCTAGAGTCTCTAAACAGCAGGAAACGTGAGTGTGCTGAGAACAAAAGAATGGTGTATCCTACACATACGGACATTATATAGTCCAACTCTGCATCTGAAACTGATACAAAGAACTGGTCCTCTAATATCCAATGCTTGTCTGTTAAGATGAGAAACGTGTGAGCTTCGTGAACAATGTATTTCGTTTGAGCTGAAAAGTGACTGCCCTTACCTGAAACGAAGTCTTGCTTGTAGTAAGAATCAGAGCCCGGGATTTAACTCCATTTCTGAAGTGAAACACACAGCAGTGTTCTCATCCTTTGATCACACTATGCTTTAGAAGAAGAAGCACAATCTTGCTTTCTTGATTCTCTAAGAGAGCAGGAAACGAGAGTGTGCTGAGAACAAAAGTACGATGTTTCCTACACATAGGGACCATATCTAGTTCAACTCTGCTTCTGAAACTGATACAAAGCACTGGTACTCTAACATCCAATGCTTGTCTGTTAAGATGAGAAACGTGTGAGCTCCGTGAACGATGTAGTTCGTTTGAACTGAAAAGTGACTGCCCTTACCTGAAAAGAAGGCTTGCTTGTAGGAAGACACAGAGTCTGGGATTTAACTCCATTTCTGAAGGGAAACATACAGCATAGTTCTCATCCATGGATCACACTCTGCTTTAGATCAATAATCACACTCTTGCTTTCTAGAGTCTCTAATACAGCAGGAAATCTGACTGTGCCCAGAACAAAAGAACGGTGTTTCCTACACATACTGACTATATGTAGTCCAAATCTTCTTCAGAAACTGATACAATGCACTGGTCCTCTAACATCCAATGCTTGTCACTTAAGATGAGAAACGTGTGAGCTTCGTGAAGGATGTAGTTCCTTTGAGCAGAAAAGTGACTGCCCTTAGCTTCAACGAAGTCTTGCTTGTAGGGAGACTCAGAGCATGGGATTTAACTCCATTTCTGAAGTGAAACACACAGCACTGTAATCATCCATTGATCACACTCTGCTTTAGAACAAGAAGCACGCTCTTGCTTTCTAGAGTCTCTAAACAGCAGGAAACGTGAGTGTGCTGAGAACAAAAGAATGGTGTATCCTACACATACGGACATTATATAGTCCAACTCTGCATCTGAAACTGATACAAAGAACTGGTCCTCTAATATCCAATGCTTGTCTGTTAAGATGAGAAACGTGTGAGCTTCGTGAACAATGTATTTCGTTTGAGCTGAAAAGTGACTGCCCTTACCTGAAACGAAGTCTTGCTTGTAGTAAGAATCAGAGCCTGGGATTTAACTCCATTTCTGAAGTGAAACACACAGCAGTGTTCTCATCCTTTGATCACACTATGCTTTAGAAGAAGAAGCACAATCTTGCTTTCTTGAGTCTCTAAGAGAGCAGGAAACGTGAGTGTGCTGAGAACAAAAGAACGAAGTTTCCTACACATAGGGACCATATCTAGTTCAACTATGCTTCTGAAACTGATACAAAGCACTGGTACTCTAACATCCAATGCTTGTCTGTTAAGAAGAGAAACGTGTGAGCTCCGTGAACGATGTAGTTCGTTTGAACTGAAAAGTGACTGCCCTTACCTGAAACGAAGTCTTGCCTGTAGGAAGACACATAGTCTGGGATTTAACTCCATTTCTGAAGGGAAACATACAGCATAGTTCTCATCCATGGATCACACTCTGCTTTAGAGCAAGAAGCACGCTCTTGCTTTCTAGAGTCTCTAATACAGCAGTAAATCTGAGTGTGCCCAGAACAAAAGAACGGTGTTTCCTACACATACTGACTATATGTAGTCCAAATCTTCTTCAGAAACTGATACAATGCACTGGTGCTCTAACATCCAATGCTTGTCAGGTAAGATGAGAAACGTGTGAGCTTCGTGAAGGATGTAGTTCCTTTGAGCAGAAAAGTGACTGCCCTTACCTTAAACGAAGTCTTGCTTATAGAGAGATGCAGAGCATTGGATTTAACTCCCTTTCTGAAGGGAAACACACAGCATTGTCTCATCCATTGATCACACTATGCTTTAGTACAAGAAGCACAATCTTGATTTCTAGAGTCTCTAAGACAGCAGGAAACATGAGTTTGCTGAGAACAAAAGAACGGTGTTTCCTACACATACGGACCATATCTAGTCCAACTCTGCTTCTGAAACTGATACAAAGCACTGGTCCTCTAACATCCAATGCTTGTCTGTTAAGATGAGAAACGTGTGAGCTTCGTGAACGATGTAGTTCGTTTGAGCTGAAAAGTGACTGCCCTTACCTGAAACGAATTCTTGCCTGTAGGAAGCCACAGAGCCTGGGATTTAACTCCATTTCTGAAGGGAAACACACAGCATAGTTCTCATCCATGGATCACACTCCTCTTTAGAGCAAGAAGCACGTCCTTGCTTTCTAGATTCTCTAATACAGCAGGAAATCTGAGTCTGCCCGGAATAAAAGAACGGTGTTTCCTACACATACGGACTATATGTAGTCCAAATCTTCTTCTGAAACTGATACAATGCACTGGTCCTCTAACATCCAATGCTTGTCAGTTTTTATGAGAAACGTGTGAGCTCCATGAACGATGTAGTTCGTTTGAGCTGAAAAGTGACTGCCCTTACCTGAAATGAAGTCTTGCTTGTAGTAAGACACAGAGCCTGGGATTTAAGTCCATTTCTGAAGGGAAACACACAGCATAGTTCTCATCCATGGATCACACTCTGCTTTAGAGCGAGAAGCACACTCTTGCTTTCTAGGGTCTCTAATACAGCAGGAAATCTGAGTGTGCCCAGAACAAAAGAACATTGTTTCCTACACATATGGACCATATGTAGTCCAAATCTGCTTCTGAAACTTGTACAAAGCACTGACCCTCTAACATCCAATGCTTTTCAGTTAAGATGAGAAACGTGTGAGCTTTGTGAACGATGTTGTTAGCCTGAGCAGAAAAGTGACTGTCCTTACCTGAATTGAAGTCTTGCTTGTAGGAAGACTCAGAGCCTGGGATTTAACTCCATTTCTGAAGGGAAACACACAGCATAGTTCTCATCCATGGATCACACTCCTCTTTAGAGCAAGAAGCATGTCCTTGCTTTCTAGATTCTCTAATACAGCAGGAAATCTGTGTGTGCCCGGAACAAAAGAACGGTGTTTCCTACACATACGGACTATATGTAGTCCAAATCTTCTTCTGAAACTGATACAATGCACTGGTCCTCTAACATCCAATGCTTGTCAGTTAAGATGAGAAACGTGTGAGCTCCATGAACGATGTAGTTCGTTTGAGCTGAAAAGTGACTGCCCTTACCTGAAACGAAGTCTTGCTTGTAGGAAGACACAGAGCCTGGGATTTAACTCCTTTTCTGAAGGGAAACACACAGCATAGTTCTCATCCATGGATCACACTCCTCTTTAGAGCGAGAAGCACACTCTTACTTTCTAGAGACTCTAATACAGCAGGAAATCTGAGGGTGCCCAGAACAAAAGAACGGTGTTTCCTACACATACGGACTATATGTAGTCCAAATCTTCTTCTGAAACTGATACAATGCACTGGTCCTCTAACATCCAATGCTTGTCAGTTAAGATGAGAAACGTGTGAGCTCCATGAACGATGTAGTTCGTTTGAGCTGAAAAGTGACTGCCCTTACCTGAAACGAAGTCTTGCTTGTAGGAAGACACAGAGCCTGGGATTTAACTCCTTTTCTGAAGGGAAACACACAGCATAGTTCTCATCCATGGATCACACTCCTCTTTAGAGCGAGAAGCACACTCTTACTTTCTAGAGACTCTAATACAGCAGGAAATCTGAGGGTGCCCAGAACAAAAGAACGGTGTTTCCTACACATATGGACCATATGTAGTCCAAATCTGCTTCTGAAACTGACACAAAGCACTGACCATCTAACATCCAATGCTTGTCATTTAAGATGAGAAACATGGGAGCTTATTGAATGATGTAGTTCGTTTGAGCAGAAAAGTGACTGCCCTTACCTGAATTGAAGTCTTGCTTGCAGGAAGACTCAGAGCCTGGGATTTAAATCCATTTCTGAAGTAAACCACACAGCAGTGTAATCATCCATTGATCACACTCTGCTTTAGAACAAGAAGCACGCTCTTGCTTTCTAGAGTGTCTAAGACAGCAGGAAACGTGAGTGTGCTGATAAGAAAAGATCGGTGTTTCCTACACATACGGACCATATCTAGTCCAACTCTGCTTCTGAAACTGATACAAAGCACTGGTACTCTAAAATCCAATGCTTGTCTGTTAAGATGAGAAACGTGTGAGCTCCGTGAACGATGTAGTTCGTTTGAGCTGAAAAGTGACTGCCCTTACCTGAAAGGAAGTCTTGCTTGTAGGAAGACACAGAGCCTGGGATTTTACTCCATTTCTGAAGTAAAACACACAGCAGTGTAATCATCCATTGATCACACTCTGCTTTAGAACAAGAAACCCGCTCTTTCATTCTAGAGTCTCTAATACAGCAGGAAATGTGAGTGTGCTGAGAATAAAAGAACGATGTTTCCTACTCATAGGGACCACATCTAGTCCAACTCTGCTTCTGAAACTGATACAAAGCACTGGTACTCTAACATCCAATGCTTGTCTGTTAAGATGAGAAACGTGTGAGCTCCGTGAACGATGTAGTTCGTTTGAACTGAAAAGTGACTGCCGTTACATGAAACGAAGTATTGCTTGTAGGAAGACACAGAGCATGGGATTTAACTCAATTTCTGAAAGGAAACACACAGCATAGTTCTCATCCATGGATCACACTCTGCTTTAGAGCAAGAAGCACGCTCTTGCTTTCTAAAGTCTCTAAGACAGCAGGAAACGTGAGTGTGCTGAGAACAAAATAATGGTGTTTCCTACACAGACAGACCATATCTAGTCCAAATCTGCTTCTGAAACTGATAGAAAGCACTAGTCCTCTAACATCTAATTCTTGTCAGTTAAGAAGAGAAATGTGTGAGCTTTGTGAATGATGTAGATCCTTTGAACTGAAAAGTGACTGCCCTTACCTGAAACGAAGTCTTGCTTGTAGTAAGACACAGAGCCTGGGATTTAAGTCCATTTCTGAAGGGAAACACACTGTATAGTTCTCATCCATGGATCACACTCTGCTTTAGAGCGAGAAGCACACTCTTGCTTTCTAGAGTCTCTAATACAGCAGGAAATCTGAGTGTGCCCAGAACAAAAGAACGGTGTTTCCTACACATATGGAACATATGTAGTCCAAATCTGCTTCTGAAACTGACACAAAGCACTGACCATCTAACATCCAATGCTTCTGGGTTAAGATGAGAAACGTGTGAGCTTTGTGAACGATGTAGTTCGTTTGAGTTGAAAAGTGACTGCCCTTACCTGAATTGAAGTCTTGCTTGTAGGAAGACTCAGAGCCTGGGATTTAACTCCATTTCTGAAGGGAAACATACAGCATAGTTCTCATCCATGGATCACACTCTGCTTTAGATCAATAATCACACTCTTGCTTTCTAGAGTCTCTAATACAGCAGGAAATCTGACTGTGCCCAGAACAAAAGAACGGTGTTTCCTACACATACTGACTATATGTAGTCCAAATCTTCTTCAGAAACTGATACAATGCACTGGTCCTCTAACATCCAATGCTTGTCACTTAAGATGAGAAACGTGTGAGCTTCGTGAAGGATGTAGTTCCTTTGAGCAGAAAAGTGACTGCCCTTAGCTTCAACGAAGTCTTGCTTGTAGGGAGACTCAGAGCATGGGATTTAACTCCATTTCTGAAGTGAAACACAGAGCACTGTAATCATCCATTGATCACACTCTGCTTTAGAACAAGAAGCACGCTCTTGCTTTCTAGAGTCTCTAAACAGCAGGAAACGTGAGTGTGCTGAGAACAAAAGAATGGTGTATCCTACACATACGGACATTATATAGTCCAACTCTGCATCTGAAACTGATACAAAGAACTGGTCCTCTAATATCCAATGCTTGTCTGTAAAGATGAGAAACGTGTGAGCTTCGTTAACAATGTATTTCGTTTGAGCTGAAAAGTGACTGCCCTTACCTGAAACGAAGTCTTGCTTGTAGTAAAATCAGAGCCTGGGATTTAACTCCATTTCTGAAGTGAAACACACAGCAGTGTTCTCATCCTTTGATCACACTATGCTTTAGAAGAAGAAGCACAATCTTGCTTTCTTGAGTCTCTAAGAGAGCAGGAAACGTGAGTGTGCTGAGAACAAAAGAACGATGTTTCCTACACATAGGGACCATATCTAGTTCAACTCTGCTTCTGAAACTGATACAAAGCACTGGTACTCTAACATCCAATGCTTGTCTGTTAAGAAGAGAAACGTGTAAGCTCCGTGAACGATGTAGTTCATTTGAACTGAAAAGTGACTGCCCTTACCTGAAACGAAGTCTTGCCTGTAGGAAGACACAGAGTCTGGGATTTAACTCCATTTCTGAAGGGAAACATACAGCATAGTTCTCATCCATGGATCACACTCTGCTTTAGAGCAAGAAGCACGCCCTTGCTTTCTAGAGTCTCTAATACAGCAGTAAATCTGAGTGTGCCCAGAACAAAAGAACGGTGTTTCCTACACATACTGACTATATGTAGTCCAAATCTTCATCAGAAACTGATACAATGCACTGGTGCTCTAACATCCAATGCTTGTCAGGTAAGAGGAGAAACGTGTGAGCTTCGTGAAGGATGCAGTTCCTTTGAGCAGAAAAGTGACTGCCCTTACCTTAAACGAAGTCTTGCTTATAGAGAGATGCAGAGCATTGGATTTAACTCCCTTTCTGAAGGGAAACACACAGCATTGTCTCATCCATTGATCACACTATGCTTTAGTACAAGAAGCACAATCTTGATTTCTAGAGTCTCTAAGACAGCAGGAAACATGAGTTTGCTGAGAACAAAAGAACGGTGTTTCCTACACATACGGACCATATCTAGTCCAACTCTGCTTCTGAAACTGATACAAAGCACTGGTCCTCTAACATCCAATGCTTGTCTGTTAAGATGAGAAACGTGTGAGCTTCGTGAACGATGTAGTTCGTTTGAGCTGAAAAGTGACTGCCCTTACCTGAAACGAATTCTTGCCTGTAGGAAGCCACAGAGCCTGGGATTTAACTCCATTTCTGAAGGGAAACACACAGCATAGTTCTCATCCATGGATCACACTCCTCTTTAGAGCAAGAAGCACGTCCTTGCTTTCTAGATTCTCTAATACAGCAGGAAATCTGAGTCTGCCCGGAATAAAAGAACGGTGTTTCCTACACATACGGACTATATGTAGTCCAAATCTTCTTCTGAAACTGATACAATGCACTGGTCCTCTAACATCCAATGCTTGTCAGTTTTTATGAGAAACGTGTGAGCTCCATGAACGATGTAGTTCGTTTGAGCTGAAAAGTGACTGCCCTTACCTGAAATGAAGTCTTGCTTGTAGTAAGACACAGAGCCTGGGATTTAAGTCCATTTCTGAAGGGAAACACACAGCATAGTTCTCATCCATGGATCACACTCTGCTTTAGAGCGAGAAGCACACTCTTGCTTTCTAGGGTCTCTAATACAGCAGGAAATCTGAGTGTGCCCAGAACAAAAGAACATTGTTTCCTACACATATGGACCATATGTAGTCCAAATCTGCTTCTGAAATTTGTACAAAGCACTGACCCTCTAGCATCCAATGCTTTTCAGTTAAGATGAGAAACGTGTGAGCTTTGTGAACGATGTTGTTAGCCTGAGCAGAAAAGTGACTGTCCTTACCTGAATTGAAGTCTTGCTTGTAGGAAGACTCAGAGCCTGGGATTTAACTCCATTTCTGAAGTAAAACACACAGCAGTGTAATCATCCATTGATCACACTCTGCTTTAGAACAAGAAGCACGCTCTTGCTTTCTAGAGTCTCTAAGACAGCAGGAAACGTGAGTGTGCTGAGAAGAAAAGAACGGTGTTTCCTACACATACGGACATTATATAGTCCAACTCTGCTTCTGAAACTGATACAAAGCACTGGTCCTCTAACATCCAATGCTTGTCAATTAAGATGATAAACGTGTGAGCTTTGTGAATGATGTATTTCCTTTGAACTGAAAAGTGTCTGCCCTTACCTGAATTGAAGTCTTGCTTGTAGTAAGACACAGAGCCTGGGATTTAAGTCCATTTCTGAAGGGAAACACACAGCATTGTTCTCATCCATGGATCACACTCCACTTTAGAGCAAGAAGCATGTCCTTGCTTTCTAGATTCTCTAATACAGCAGGAAATCTGAGTGTGCCCGGAACAAAAGAACGGTGTTTCCTAAACATACGGACTATATGTAGTCCAAATCTTCTTCTGAAACTGATACAATGCACTGGTCCTCTAACATCCAATGCTTGTCAGTTAAGATGAGAAACGTGTGAGCTCCATGAACGATGTAGTTCGTTTGAGCTGAAAAGTGACTGCCCTTACCTGAAACGAAGTCTTGCTTGTAGGAAGACACAGAGCCTGGGATTTAACTCCTTTTCTGAAGGGAAACACACAGCATAGTTCTCATCCATTGATCACACTCCTCTTTAGAGCGAGAAGCACACTCTTACTTTCTAGAGACTCTAATACAGCAGGAAATCTGAGGGTGCCCAGAACAAAAGAACGGTGTTTCCTACACATATGGACCATATGTAGTCCAAATCTGCTTCTGAAACTGACACAAAGCACTGACCATCTAACATCCAATGCTTGTCAGTTAAGATGAGAAACATGGGAGCTTATTGAATGATGTAGTTCGTTTGAGCAGAAAAGTGACTGCCCTTACCTGAATTGAAGTCTTGCTTGTAGGAAGACTCAGAGCCTGGGCTTTAAATCCATTTCTGAAGTAAAACACACAGCAGTGTAATCATCCATTGATCACACTCTGCTTTAGAACAAGAAGCACGCTCTTGCTTTCTAGAGTCTCTAAGACAGCAGGAAACGTGAGTGTGCTGAGAACAAAAGAACGGTGTTTCCTACACATATGGACCATATCTAGTCCAACTCTGCTTCTGAAACTCATACAAAGCACTGGTCCTCTAACATCCAATGCTTGTCAGTTAAGATGAGAAATGTGTGAGCTTCGTGAATGATGTAGTTCCTTTGAACTGAAAAGTGACTGCCCTTACCTGAAATGAAGTCTTGCTTGTAGTAAGACACAGAGCCTGGGATTTAAGTCCATTTCTGAAGGGAAACACACAGCATAGTTCTCATCCATGGATCACA
The DNA here is from genome assembly GCA_949786385.1 of Onychomys leucogaster. NCBI lineage: Eukaryota > Metazoa > Chordata > Mammalia > Rodentia > Cricetidae > Onychomys > Onychomys leucogaster. The sequence goes on from CATKUP010000081.1 coordinate 168,128, forward strand.
CTCTGCTTTAGAGAGAGAATCACACTCTTGATTTCTAGAGTCTCCAATACAGCAGGAAATCTGAGTGTGCCCAGAACAAAAGAAAGGTGTTTCCTACACATATGGACCATATGTAGTCCAAATCTGCTTCTGAAACTGACACAAAGCAATGACCATCTAACATCCAATGCTTGTCAGTTAACATGAGAAACATGTGAGCTTTGTGAACGATGTAGTTCGTTTGATCAGAAAAGTGACTGCCCTTACCTGAATTGAAGTCTTGTTGTAGGAAGACACAGAGCCTGGGATTTAACTCCTTTTCTGAAGGGAAACACACAGCATAGTTCTCATCCATGGATCACACTCTGCTTTAGAGCGAGAACACGCTCTTGCTTTCTAAAGTCTCCCAGACAGCAGGAAACGTGAGTGTGCTGATAAGAAAAGAACGGTGTTTCCTACACATACGGACCATATCTAGTCCAACTCTGCTTCTGAAACTGATACAAAGCACTGGTCCTCTAACATCCAATGCTTGTCAGTTAAGATGAGAAACGTGTGAGCTTTGTGAATGATGTAGTTCCTTGGAACTGAAAAGTGACTGCCCTTAACTGAATTGAAGTCTTGCTTGTAGTAAGACACAGAGCCTGGGATTTAATTCCATTTCTGAAGGGAAACACACAGCATAGTTCTCATCCATGGATCACACTCTGCTTTAGAGCGAGAAGCACACTCTTACTTTCTAGAGACTCTAATACAGCAGGAAATCTGAGGGTGCCCAGAACAAAAGAACGGTGTGTTCTACACATATGGACCATATGTAGTCCAAATCTGCTTCTGAAACTGACACAAAGCACTGACCATCTAACATCCAATGCTTGTCAGTTAAGATGAGAAACATGGGAGCTTCGTGAACAATGTAGTTCGTTTGAGCAGAAAAGTGACTGCCCTTACCTGAATTGAAGTCTTGCTTGTAGGAAGACTCAGAGCCTGGAATTTAAATCCATTTCTGAAGTAAAACACACAGCAGTGTAATCATCCTTTGATCACACTCTGCTTTAGAACAAGAAGCACGATCTTGCTTTCTAGAGTGTCTAAGACAGCAGGAAACGTGATTGTGCTGAGAACAAAGGAACGGTGTTTCCTACACATAGGGACATTTTATAGTCCAACTCTGCTTCTGAAATTGATACAAAGCACTGGTCCTCTAAAATCCAATGCTTCTCTGTTCAGATGAGAAATGTGTGAGCTTCGTGAATGATGTAGTTCGTTTGAGCTGAAAAGTGACTGCCCTTACCTGAAAAGAAGTCTTGCCTGTCGGAAGACACAGAGTCTGGGATTTAACTCCATTTCTGAAGGGAAACATACAGCATAGTTCTCATCCATGGATCACACTCTGCTTTAGATCAAGAAGCACACTCTTGCTTTCTAGAGTCTCTAAGACAGCAGGAAACGTGAGTGTGCTGAGAACAAAAGAACGGTGTTTCCTACACATACGGACCATATCTAGTCCAACTCTGCTTCTTAAACTGATACAAAGCACTGGTCCTCTAACATCCAATGCTTGTCAGTTAAGATGAGAAATGTGTGAGCTTCGTGAATGATGTAGTTCCTTTGAACTGAAAAGTGACTGCCCTTACCTGAAATGAAGTATTGCTTGTAGTAAGACACAGAGCCTGGGATTTAAGTCCATTTCTGAAGGGAAACACACAGCATAGTTCTCATCCATGGATCATACTCTGCTTTAGAGAGAGAATCACACTCTTGATTTCTAGAGTCTCCAATACAGCAGGAAATCTGAGTGTGCCCAGAACAAAAGAAAGGTGTTTCCTACACATATGGACCATATGTAGTCCAAATCTGCTTCTGAAACTGACACAAAGCACTGACCATCTAACATCCAATGCTTGTCAGTTAAGATTAGAAATGTATGAGCTTCGTGAACGATGTAGTTCGTTTGAGCTGAAAAGTGACTGCCCTTACCTGAAACGAATTCTTGCATGTAGGAAGCCACAGAACCTGGGATTTAACTCCATTTCTGAAGGGAAACACACAGCATAGTTCTCATCCATGGATCACACTCCTCTTTAGAGCAAGAAGCACGTCCTGGCTTTCTAGATTCTCTAATACTGCAGGAAATCTGAGTGTGCCCGGAACAAAAGAACGGTGTTTCCTACACATACGGACTATATTTAGTCCAAATCTTCTTCTGAAACTGATACAATGCACTGGTCCTCTAACATCCAATGCTTGTCAGTTAAGATGAGAAACGTGTGAGCTCCGTGAACGATGTAGTTCGTTTGAGCTGAAAAGTGACTGCCCTTACCTGAAACGAAGTCTTGCTTGTAGGAAGACACAGAGCCTGGTATTTAACTCCTTTTCGGAAGGGAAACACACAGCATAGTTCTCATCCATGGATCACACTCTGCTTTAGAGCGAGAAGCACGCTCTTGCTTTCTAAAGTCTCTAAGACAGCAGGAAACGTGATTGTGCTGAGAACAAAAGAACGGTGTTTCCTACACATACGGACCATATCTAGTCCAACTATGCTTCTGAAACTGATACAAAGCACTGGTCCTCTAACATCCAATGCTTGTCAGTTAAGTTGAGAAACATGTGAGCTTTGTAAATGATGTAGTTACTTTGAACTGAAAAGTGACTGCCCTTACCTGAAATGAAGTCTTGCATGTAGGAAGACACAGAGCCTGGGATTTAACTCCTTTTCGGAAGGGAAACACACAGCATAGTTCTCATCCATGGATCACACTCTGCTTTAGAGCAAGAACCACGCTCTTGCTTTCTAAAGGCTCTAAGACAGCAGGAAACGTGATTGTGCTGAGAACAAAAGAACGGTGTTTCCTACACATACGGACCATATCTAGTCCAACTATGCTTCTGAAACTGATACAAAGCACTGGTCCTCTAACATCCAATGCTTGTCAGTTAAGCTGAGAAACATGTGAGCTTTGTAAATGATTTAGTTCCTTTGAACTGAAAAGTGACTGCCCTTACGTGAAATGAAGTCTTGCTTGTAGTAAGACACAGAGCCTGGGATTTAAGTCCATTTCTGAAGGGAAACACACAGCATAGTTCTCATCCATGGATCACACTCTGCTTTAGAGCGAGAAGCACACTCTTGCTTTCTAGAGTCTCTAATACAGCAGGAAATCTGAGTGTGCCCAGAACAAAAGAACATTGTTTCCTACACATATGGACCATATGTAGTCCAAATCTGCTTCTGAAACTGACACAAAGCACTGACCATCTAACATCCAATGCTTGTCAGTTAAGATGAGAAACGTGTGAGCTTCGTGAACGATGTAGTTCGTTGGAGCTGAAAAGTGACTGCCCTTACCTGAAACGAATTCTTGCATGTAGGAAGCCACAGAGCCTGGGATTTAACTCCATTTCTGAAGGGAAACACACAGCATAGTTCTCATCCATGGATCACACTCCTCTTTAGAGCAAGAAGCACGTTCTTGCTTTCTAGATTCTCTAATACAGCAGGAAATCTGAGTGTGCCCAGAACAAAAGAACGGTGTTTCCTAAACATACGGACTATATTTAGTCAAAATCTTCTTCTGAAACTGATACAATGCACTGGTCCTCTAACATCCAATGCTTGTCAGTTAAGATGAGAAACGTGTGAGCTCCGTGAACGATGTAGTTCGTTTGAGCTGAAAAGTGACTGCCCTTACCTGAAAAGAAGTCTTGCTTGTAGGAAGACACAGAGCCTGGGATTTAACTCCTTTTCTGAAGGGAAACACACAGCATAGTTCTCATCCATGGATCACACTCTGCTTTAGAGCGAGAAGCACGCTCTTGCTTTCTAAAGTCTCTAAGACAGCAGGAAACGTGATTGTGCTGAGAACAAAAGAACGGTGTTTCCTACACATATGGACCATATCTAGTCCAACTATGCTTCTGAAACTGATACAAAGCACTGGTCCTCTAACATCCAATGCTTGTCAGTTAAGCTGAGAAACATGTGAGCTTTGTAAATGATGTAGTTCCTTTGAACTGAAAAGTGACTGCCCTTACCTGAAATGAAGTCTTGCTTGTAGTAAGACACAGAGCCTGGGATTTAAGTCCATTTCTGAAGGGAAACACACAGCATAGTTCTCATCCATGGATCACACTCTGCTTTAGAGCGAGAAGCACACTCTTGCTTTCTAGAGTCTCTAATACAGCAGGAAATCTGAGTGTGCCCAGAACAAAAGAACATTGTTTCCTACACATATGGACCATATGTAGCCCAAATCTGTTTCTGAAACTTGTACAAAGCACTGACCCTCTAGCATCTAATGCTTTTCAGTTAAGATGAGAAACGTGTGAGTTTTGTGAACGATGTTGTTAGCCTGAGCAGGAAAGTGACTGCCCTTACCTGAATTGAAGTCTTGCTTGTAGGAAGACTCAGAGCCTGGGATTTAACTCCATTTCTGAAGTAAAACACACAGCAGTGTAATCACCCATTGATCACACTCTGCTTTATAACAAGAAGCACGCTCTTGCTTTCTAGAGTCTCTAAGACCGCAGGAAACGTGAGTTTCCTGAGAAGAAAAGAACGATGTTTCCTAGACATACGGACATTATATAGTCCAACTCTGCTTCTGAAACTGATACAAAGCACTGGTCCTCTAACATCCAATGCTTGTCAGTTAAGATGATAAATGTGTGAGCTTTGTGAATGATGTAGTTCCTTTGAACTGAAAAGTGACTGCCCTTAACTGAATTGAACTCTTGCTTGTAGTAAGACACAGAGCCTGGGATTTAAGTCCATTTCTGAAGGGAAACACACAGCATAGTTCTCATCCATGGATCACACTCTGCTTTAGAGCGAGAAGCACACTCTTACTTTCTAGAGACTCTAATACAACAGGAAATCTGAGGGTGCCCAGTACAAAAGAACGGTGTTTCCTACACATATGGACCATATCTAGTCCAATTCTGCTTCTGAAACTGATACAAAGCACTGGTACTCTAAAATCCAATGCTTGTCTGTTAAGATGAGAAACGTGTGAGCTCCGTGAACGATGTAGTTCGTTTGAGCTGAAAAGTGAATGCCCTTACCTGAAACGAAGTCTTGCTTGTAGGAAGATACAGAGCCTGGGATTTAACTCCTTTTCTGAAGGGAAACACACAGCATAGTTCTCATCCATGGATCACACTCTGCTTTAGAGCGAGAAGCACGCTTTTGCTTTCTAAAGTCTCTGAGACAGCAGGAAACGTGAGTGTGCTGATAAGAAAAGAACGGTGTTTCCTACACATACGGACCATATCTAGTCCAACTCTGCTTCTGAAACTGATACAAAGCACTGGTCCTCTAACATCCAATGCTTGTCAGTTAAGATGAGAAACGTGTGAGCTTTGTGAATGATGTAGTTCCTTTGAACTGAAAAGTGACTGCCCTGAACTGAATTGAAGTCTTGCTTGTAGTAAGACACAGAGCCTGGGATTTAATTCCATTTCTGAAGGGAAACACACAGCATAGTTCTCATCCATGGATCACACTCTGCTTTAGAGCGAGAAGCACACTCTTACTTTCTAGAGACTCTAATACAGCAGGAAATCTGAGGGTGCCCAGAACAAAAGAACGGTGTGTCCTACACATATGGACCATATGTAGTCCAAATCTGCTTCTGAAACTGACACAAAGCACTGACCATCTAACGTCCAATGCTTGTCAGTTAAGATGAGAAACATGGGAGCTTCGTGAACGATGTAGTTCGTTTGAGCAGAAAAGTGACTGCCCTTACCTGAATTGAAGTCTTGCTTGTAGGAAGACTAAGAGCCTGGGATTTAAATCCTTTTCTGAAGTAAAACACACAGCAGTGTAATCATCCATTGATCACACTCTGCTTTAGAACAAGAAGCACGCTCTTGCTTTCTAGAGTCTCTAAGACAGCAGGAAACGTGATTGTGCTGAGAACAAAGGAACGGTGTTTCCTACACATACGGACATTATATAGTCCAACTCTGCTTCTGAAATTGATACAAAGCACTGGTCCTCTAAAATCCAATGCTTGTCTGTTCAGATGAGAAATGTGTGAGCTTCGTGAACGATGTAGTTCGTTTGAGCTGAAAAGTGACTGCCCTTACCTGAAAAGAAGTCTTGCCTGTAGGAAGACACAGAGTCTGGGATATAACTCCATTTCTGAAGGGAAACATACAGCATATTTCTCATCCATGGATCACACTCTGCTTTAGATCAGGAAGCACACTCTTGCTTTCTAGAGTCTCTAATACAGCAGGAAAACTGAGTGTGCCCAGAAAAAAAGAACGGTGCTTCCTACACATACTGACTATATGTAGTCCAAATCTTCTTCAGAAACTGATACAATGCACTGGTCCTCTAACATCCAATGCTTGTCAGTTAAGATGAGAAACGTGTGAGCTTCGTGAAGGATGTAGTTCCTTTGAGCAGAAAAGTGACTGCCCTTACCGTAAACGAAGTCTTGCTTGTAGGGAGACTCAGAGCATTGGATTTAACTCCCTTTCTGAAGGGAAACACACAGCATTGTCTCATCCATTGATCACACTCTGCTTTAGAACAAGAAGCACACTCTTGCTTTCTAGAGTCTCTAAGACAGCAAGAAACGTGTTGTGCTAAGAACAAAAGAACGGTGTTTCCTACACATGCGGATCATATCTAGTCCTACTCTGCTTCTTAAACTGATACAAAGCACTGGTCCTCTAACATCCAATGATTATCTGTTAAGATAAGAAACATGTGAGCTTCGTGAACGATGTAGTTCGTTTGAGCAGAAAAGTGACTGCCCTTACATGAATTGAAGTCTTGCTTGTAGGAAGACTCAGAGCCTGGGATTTAAATCCATTTCTGAAGTAAAACACACAGCAGTGTAATCATCCATTGATCACACTCTGCTTTAGAACAAGAAGCACGCTCTTGCTTTCTAGAGTCTCTAAGACAGCAGGAAACGTGAGTGTGCTGAGAACAAAAGAACGGTGTTTCCTACACATACGGACCATATCTAGTCCAACTCTGCTTCTGAAACTGATACAAAGCACTGGTCCTCTAACATCCAATGCTTGTCAGTTAAGATGAGAAATGTGTGAGCTTCGTGAATGATGTAGTTCCTTTGAACTGAAAAGTGACTGCCCTTACCTGAAAAGAAGTCTTGCTTGTAGTAAGACACAGAGCCTGGGATTTAAGTCCATTTCTGAAGGGAAACACACAGCATAGTTCTCATCCATGGATCACACTCTGCTTTAGAGAGAGAATCACACTCTTGATTTCTAGAGTCTCCAATACAGCAGGAAATCTGAGTGTGCCCAGAACAAAAGAAAGGTGTTTCCTACACATATGGACCATATGTAGTCCAAATCTGCTTCTGAAACTGACACAAAGCAATGACCATCTAACATCCAATGCTTGTCAGTTAAGATGAGAAACGTGTGAGCTTTGTGAACGATGTAGTTCGTTTGAGCAGAAAAGTGACTGCCCTTACCTGAATTGAAGTCTTGTTGTAGGAAGACTCAGAGCCTGGGATTGAAATCCATTTCTGAAGTAAAAAACACAGCAGTTTAGTCATCCATTGATCACACTCTGCTTTAGAACAAGAAGCACGCTCTTGCTTTCTAGAGTCTCTAAGACAGCAGGAAACGTGATTGTGCTGAGAACAAAAGAACGGTGTTTCCTACACATACGGACATTATATAGTCCAACTCTGCTTCTGAAATTGATACAAAGCACTGGTCCTCTAAAATCCAATGATTGTCTGTTAAGATGAGAAACGTGTGAGCTTCGTGAACGATGTAGTTCATTTGAGCTGAAAAGTGACTGCCCTTACATGAAACGAAGTCTTGCCTGTAGGAAGACACAGACTCTTGGATTTAACTCCATTTCTGAAGGGAAACATACAGCATAGTTCTCATCCATGGATCACACTCTGCTTTAGAGCAAGAAGCACGCTCCTGCTTTCTAGAGTCTCTAATACAGCAGGAAAACAGAGTGTGCCCAGAACAAAAGAACGGTGCTTCCTACACATACTGACTATATGTAGTCCAAATCTTCTTCAGAAACTGATACAATGCACTTGTCCTCTAACATCCAATGCTTGTCAGTTAAGATGAGAAACGTGTGAGCTTCGTGAAGGATGTAGTTCCTTTGAGCAGAAAAGTGACTGCCCTTACCTTAAACGAATTCTTGCTTGTAGGGAGACTCAGAGCATGGGATTTAACTCCATTTCTGAAGTGAAACACACAGCATTGTCTCGTCCATTGATCACACTCTGCTTTAGAACAAGAAGCACACTCTTGCTTTCTAGAGTCTCTAAGACAGCAGGAAACGTGTTGTACTGAGAACAAAAGAACGGTGTTTCCTACACATACGGTCCATATCTAGTCCTACTCTTCTTCTTAAACTGATACAAAGCACTGGTCCTCTAACATCCAATGCTTGTCTGTTAAGATAAGAAACGTGTGAGCTTCGTGAACTATGTAGTTCTTTTGAGCCGAAAAGTGACTGCCCTTACCTGAATTGAAGTCTTGCTTGTAGGAAGACTCAGAGCCTGGGATTTAAATCCATTTCTGAAGTAATACACACAGCAGTGTAATCATCCATTGATCACACTCTGCTTTAGAACAAGAAGCACGCTCTTGCTTTCTAGAGTCTCTAAGACAGCAGGAAACGTGAGTGTGCTGAGAACAAAAGAACGGTGTTTCCTACACATACGGACCATATCTAGTCCAACTCTGCTTCTGAAACTGATACAAAGCACTGGTCCTCTAACATCCAATGCTTGTCAGTTAAGATGAGAAATGTGTGAGCTTCGTGAATGATGTAGTTCCTTTGAACTGAAAAGTGACTGCCCTTACCTGAAACGAAGTCTTGCATGTAGTAAGACACAGACCCTGGGATTTAAGTCCATTTCTGAAGGGAAACACACAGCATAGTTCTCATCCATGGATCACACACTGCTTTAGAGAGAGAATCACACTCTTGATTTCTAGAGTCTCCAATACAGCAGGAAATCTGAGTGTGCCCAGAACAAAAGAAAGGTGTTTCCTACACATATGGACCATATGTAGTCCAAATCTGCTTCTGAAACTGACACAAAGCAATGACCATCTAACATCCAATGCTTGTCAGTTAAGATGAGAAACGTGTGAGCTTTGTGAACGATGTAGTTCGTTTGAGCAGAAAAGTGACTGCCCTTACCTGAATTGAAGTCTTGTTGTAGGAAGACTCAGAGCCTGGGATTTAAATCCATTTCTGAAGTAAAAAACACAGCAGTTTAGTCATCCATTGATCACACTCTGCTTTAGAACAAGAAGCACGCTCTTGCTTTCTAGAGTCTCTAAGACAGCAGGAAACGTGATTGTGCTGAGAACAAAAGAACGGTGTTTCCTACACATACGGACATTATATAGTCCAACTCTGCTTCTGAAATTGATACAAAGCACTGGTCCTCTAAAATCCAATGATTGTCTGTTAAGATGAGAAACGTGTGAGCTTCGTGAACGATGTAGTTCGTTTGAGCTGAAAATGACTGCCCTTACATGAAAAGAAGTCTTGCCTGTAGGAAGACACAGACTCTTGGATTTAACTCCATTTCTGAAGGGAAACATACAGCATAGTTCTCATCCATGGATCACACTCTGCTTTAGAGCAAGAAGCACGCTCCTGCTTTCTAGAGTCTCTAATACAGCAGTAAATGTGAGTGTGCCCAGAACAAAAGAACGGTGTTTCCTACACATACTGACTATATGTAGTCCAAATCTTCTTCAGAAACTGATACAATACACTGGTCCTCTAACATCCAATGCTTGTCAGGTAAGATGAGAAACGTGTGAGCTTCGTGAAGGATGTAGTTCCTTTGAGCAGAAAAGTGACTGCCCTTACCTTAAAAGAAGTCTTGCTTTTAGGGAGACTCAGAGCCTGGGATTTAACTCCATTTCTGAAGTGAAACACACAGCATTGTCTCATCCATTGATCACACTCTGCTTTAGAACAAGAAGCACACTCTTGCTTTCTAGAGTCTCTAAGACAGCAGGAAACGTGAGTGTGCTGAGAACAAAAGAACGGTGTTTCCTACACATACGGCCCATATCTAGTCCAACTCGGCTTCTGAAACTGATACAAAGCACTGGTCCTCTAACATCCAATGCTTGTCTCTTAAGATGAGAAACGTATGAGCTCCGTGAACGATGTAGTTCGTTTGAGCTGAAAAGTGACTGCCCTTACCTGAAACGAAGTTTTGCTTGTAGGAAGACACAGAGCCTGGGATTTAACTCCTTTTCTGAAGGGAAACACACAGCATAGTTCTCATCCATGGATCACACTCTGCTTTAGAGCGAGAAGCACGCTCTTGCTTTCTAAAGTCTCTAAGACAGCAGGAAACGTGAGTGTGCTGAGAACAAAAGAACGGTGTTTCCTACACATACGGACATTATATAGTCCAACTCTCCTTCTGAAATTGATACAAAGCACTGGTCCTCTAAAATCCAATGCTTGTCTGTTCAGATGAGAAATGTGTGAGGTTCGTGAACGATGTAGTCCGTTTGAGCTGAAAAGTGACTGCCCTTACCTGAAAGGAAGTCTTGCCTGTAGGAAGACACAGAGTCTGGGATTTAACTCCATTTCAGAAGGGAAACATACAGCATATTTCTCATCCATGGATCACACTCTGCTTTAGATCAAGAAGCACACTCTTGCTTTCTAGAGTCTCTAATACAGCAGGAAAACTGAGTGTGCCCAGAACAAAAGAACGGTGTATCCTACACATACTGACTATATGTAGTCCAAATCTTCTTCAGAAACTGATACAATGCACTGGTCCTCTAACATCCAATGCTTGTCAGTTAAGATGAGAAACGTGTGAGCTTCGTGAAGGTTGTAGTTCCTTTGAGCAGAAAAGTGACTGCCCTTACCTTAAACGAAGTCTTGCTTGTAGGGAGACTCAGAGCATGGGATTTAACTCCATTTCTGAAGTGAAACACACAGCATTGTCTCATCCATTGATCACACTCTGCTTTAGAACAAGAAGCACACTCTTGCTTTCTAGAGTCTCTAAGACAGCAGGAAACGTGTTGTGCTGAGAACAAAAGAACGGTGTTTCCTACACATATGGACCATATCTAGTCCTACTCTGCTTCTTAAACTGATACAAAGCACTGGTCCTCTAACATCCAATGCTTGTCTGTTAAGATAAGAAACGTGTGAGCTTCGTGAACTATGTAGTTCTTTTGAGCAGAAAAGTGACTGCCCTTACCTGAATTGAAGTCTTGCTTGTAGGAAGACTCAGAGCCTGGGATTTAAGTCCATTTCTGAAGGTAAACACACAGCATAGTTCTCATCCGTGGATCACACTCTGCTTTAGAGCGAGAAGCACGCTCTTGCTTTCTAAAGTCTCTAAGACAGCAGGAAACGTGAGTGTGCTGAGAACAAAAGAACGGTGTTTCCTACACATATGGACATTATATAGTCCAACTCTGCTTCTGAAATTGATACAAAGCACTGGTCCTCTAAAATCCAATGCTTGTCTGTTCAGATGAGAAACGTGTGAGCTTCGTGAACGATGTAGTTCGTTTGAGCTGAAAAGTGACTGCCCTTACCTGAAAAGAAGTCTTGCATGTAGGAAGACACAGAGTCTGGGATTTAACTCCATTTCTGAAGAGAAACATACAGCATAGTTCTCATCCATGGATCACACTCTGCTTTAGATCAAGAAGCACACTCTTGCTTTCTACAGTCTCTAATACAGCAGGAAAACTGAGTGTGCCCAGAACAAAAGAACGGTGTATCCTACACATACTGACTATATGTAGTCCAAATCTTCTTCAGAAACTGATACAATGCACTGGTCCTCTAACATCCAATGCTTGTCAGTAAGATGAGAAACGTGTGAGCTTCGTGAAGGATGTAATTCCTTTGAGCAGAAAAGTGACTGCCCTTACCTTAAACGAAGTCTTGCTTGTAGGGAGACTCAGAGCATGGGATTTAACTCCATTTCTGAAGTGAAACACACAGCATTGTCTCATTCATTGATCACACTCTGCTTTAGAACAAGAAGCACACTCTTGCTTTCTAGAGTCTCTAAGACAGCAGGAAACGTGTTGTGCTCAGAACAAAATAACGGTGTTTCCTACACATACGGACCATATCTAGTCCAACTCTGCTTCTGAAACTGATACAAAGCACTGGTCCTCTAACATCCAATGCTTGTCAGTTAAGATGAGAAATGTGTGAGCTTCGTGAATGATGTAGTTCCTTTGAACTGAAAAGTGACTGCCCTTACCTGAAACGAAGTCTTGCTTGTAGTAAGACACAGAGCCTGGGATTTAAGTCCATATCTGAAGGGAAACACACAGCATAGTTCTCATCCATGGATCACACTCTCCTTTAGAGAGAGAATCACACTCTTGATTTCTAGAGTCTCCAATACAGCAGGAAATCTGAGTGTGCCCAGAACAAAAGAAAGGTGTTTCCTACACATATGGACCATATGTAGTCCAAATCTGCTTCTGAAACTGACACAAAGCAATGACCATCTAACACCCAATGCTTGTCAGTTAAGATGAGAAACGTGTGAGCTTTGTGAACGATGTAGTTCGTTTGAGCAGAAAAGTGACTGCCCTTACCTGAATTGAAGTCTTGTTGTAGGAAGACTCAGAGCCTGGGATTTAAATCCATTTCTGAAGTAAAAAACACAGCAGTTTAGTCATCCATTGATCACACTCTGCTTTAGAACAAGAAGCACGCTCTTGCTTTCTAGAGTCTCTAAGACAGCAGGAAACGTGATTGTGCTGAGAACAAAAGAACAGTGTTTCCTACACATACGGACATTATATAGTCCAACTCTGCTTCTGAAATTGATACAAAGCACTGGTCCTCTAAAATCCAATGATTGTCTGTTAAGATGAGAAACGTGTGAGCTTCGTGAACGATGTAGTTCGTTTGAGCTGAAAAGTGACTGCCCTTACATGAAACGAAGTCTTGCCTGTAGGAAGACACAGACTCTTGGATTTAACTCCATTTCTGAAGGGAAACATACAGCATAGTTCTCATCCATGGATCACACTCTGCTTTAGAGCAAGAAGCACGCTCCTGCTTTCTAGAGTCTCTAATACAGCAGTAAATCTGAGTGTGCCCAGAACAAAAGAACGGTGTTTCCTACACATACTGACTATATGTAGTCCAAATCTTCTTCAGAAACTGATACAATGCACTGGTCCTCTAACATCCAATGCTTGTCAGTAAGATGAGAAACGTGTGAGCTTCGTGAAGGATGTAGTTCCTTTGAGCAGAAAAGTGACTGCCCTTACCTTAAACGAAGTCTTGCTTGTAGGGAGACTCAGAGCATGGGATTTAACTCCATTTCTGAAGTGAAACACACAGCATTGTCTCATCCATTGATCACACTCTGCTTTAGAACAAGAAGCACACTCTTGCTTTCTAGAGTCTCTAAGACAGCAGGAAACGTGTTGTGCTCAGAACAAAATAACGGTGTTTCCTACACATACGGACCATATCTAGTCCAACTCTGCTTCTGAAACTGATACAAAGCACTGGTCCTCTAACATCCAATGCTTGTCAGTTAAGATGAGAAATGTGTGAGCTTCGTGAATGATGTAGTTCCTTTGAACTGAAAAGTGACTGCCCTTACCTGAAACGAAGTCTTGCTTGTAGTAAGACACAGAGCCTGGGATTTAAGTCCATATCTGAAGGGAAACACACAGCATAGTTCTCATCCATGGATCACACTCTCCTTTAGAGAGAGAATCACACTCTTGATTTCTAGAGTCTCCAATACAGCAGGAAATCTGAGTGTGCCCAGAACAAAAGAAAGGTGTTTCCTACACATATGGACCATATGTAGTCCAAATCTGCTTCTGAAACTGACACAAAGCAATGACCATCTAACACCCAATGCTTGTCAGTTAAGATGAGAAACGTGTGAGCTTTGTGAACGATGTAGTTCGTTTGAGCAGAAAAGTGACTGCCCTTACCTGAATTGAAGTCTTGTTGTAGGAAGACTCAGAGCCTGGGATTTAAATCCATTTCTGAAGTAAAAAACACAGCAGTTTAGTCATCCATTGATCACACTCTGCTTTAGAACAAGAAGCACGCTCTTGCTTTCTAGAGTCTCTAAGACAGCAGGAAACGTGATTGTGCTGAGAACAAAAGAACAGTGTTTCCTACACATACGGACATTATATAGTCCAACTCTGCTTCTGAAATTGATACAAAGCACTGGTCCTCTAAAATCCAATGATTGTCTGTTAAGATGAGAAACGTGTGAGCTTCGTGAACGATGTAGTTCGTTTGAGCTGAAAAGTGACTGCCCTTACATGAAACGAAGTCTTGCCTGTAGGAAGACACAGACTCTTGGATTTAACTCCATTTCTGAAGGGAAACATACAGCATAGTTCTCATCCATGGATCACACTCTGCTTTAGAGCAAGAAGCACGCTCCTGCTTTCTAGAGTCTCTAATACAGCAGTAAATCTGAGTGTGCCCAGAACAAAAGAACGGTGTTTCCTACACATACTGACTATATGTAGTCCAAATCTTCTTCAGAAACTGATACAATGCACTGGTCCTCTAACATCCAATGCTTGTCAGTAAGATGAGAAACGTGTGAGCTTCGTGAAGGATGTAGTTCCTTTGAGCAGAAAAGTGACTGCCCTTACCTTAAACGAAGTCTTGCTTGTAGGGAGACTCAGAGCATGGGATTTAACTCCATTTCTGAAGTGAAACACACAGCATTGTCTCATCCATTGATCACACTCTGCTTTAGAACAAGAAGCACACTCTTGCTTTCTAGAGTCTCTAAGACAGCAGGAAACGTGTTGTGCTGAGAACAAAAGAACGGTGTTTCCTACACATACGGACCATATCTAGTCCAACTCTGCTTCTGAAACTGATACAAAGCACTGGTCCTCTAACATCCAATGCTTGTCAGTTAAGATGAGAAATGTGTGAGCTTCGTGAATGATGTAGTTCCTTTGAACTGAAAAGTGACTGCCCTTACCTGAAACGAAGTCTTGCTTGTAGTAAGACACAGAGCCTGGGATTTAAGTCCATTTCTGAAGGGAAACACACAGCATAGTTCTCATCCATGGATCACACTCTGCTTTAGAGAGAGATTCACACTCTTGATTTCTAGAGTCTCCAATACAGCAGGAAATCTGAGTGTGCCCAGAACAAAAGAAAGGTGTTTCCTACACATATGGACCATATGTAGTCCAAATCTGCTTCTGAAACTGACACAAAGCAATGACCATCTAACACCCAATGCTTGTCAGTTAAGATGAGAAACGTGTGAGCTTTGTGAACGATGTAGTTCGTTTGAGCAGAAAAGTGACTGCCCTTACCTGAATTGAAGTCTTGTTGTAGGAAGACTCAGAGCCTGGGATTTAAATCCATTTCTGAAGTAAAAAACACAGCAGTTTAGTCATCCATTGATCACACTCTGCTTTAGAACAAGAAGCACGCTCTTGCTTTCTAGAGTCTCTAAGACAGCAGGAAACATGATTGTGCTGAGAACAAAAGAACAGTGTTTCCTACACATACGGACATTATATAGTCCAACTCTGCTTCTGAAATTGATACAAAGCACTGGTCCTCTAAAATCCAATGATTGTCTGTTAAGATGAGAAACGTGTGAGCTTCGTGAATGATGTAGTTCGTTTGAGCTGAAAAGTGACTGCCCTTACCTGAAACGAAGTCTTGCCTGTAGGAAGACACAGACTCTTGGATTTAACTCCATTTCTGAAGGGAAACATACAGCATAGTTCTCATCCATGGATCACACTCTGCTTTAGAGCAAGAAGCACGCTCCTGCTTTCTAGAGTCTCTAATACAGCAGTAAATCTGAGTGTGCCCAGAACAAAAGAACGGTGTTTCCTACACATACTGACTATATGTAGTCCAAATCTTCTTCAGAAACTGATACAATACACTGGTCCTCTAACATCCAATGCTTGTCAGGTAAGATGAGAAACGTGTGAGCTTCGTGAAGGATGTAGATCCTTTGAGCAGAAAAGTGACTGCCCTTACCTTAAAAGAAGTCTTGATTTTAGGGAGACTCAGAGCCTGGGATTTAACTCCATTTCTGAAGTGAAACACACAGCATAGTTCTCATCCATGGATCACACTCTGCTTTAGATCAAGAAGCACACTCTTGCTTTCTACAGTCTCTAATACAGCAGGAAAACTGAGTGTGCCCAGAACAAAAGAACGGTGTATCCTACACATATGGACATTATATAGTCCAAATCTGCTTCTGAAACTGACACAAAGCAATGACCATCTAACATCCAATGCTTGTCAGTTAAGATGAGAAACGTGTGAGCTTTGTGAACGATGTAGTTCGTTTGAGCAGAAAAGTGACTGCCCTTACCTGAATTGAAGTCTTGTTGTAGGAAGACTCAGAGCCTGGGATTTAAATCCATTTCTGAAGTAAAACACACAGCAGTGTAATCATCCATTGATCACACTCTGCTTTAGAACAAGAAGCACGCTCTTGCTTTCTAGAGTCTCTAAGACAGAAGGAAACATGAGTGTGCTGAGAACAAAAGAACGGTGTTTCCTACACATACGGACCATATCTAGTCCAACTCTGCTTCTGAAACTGATACAAAGCACTGGTCCTCTAACATCCAATGCTTGTCATTTAAGATGAGAAATGTGTGAGCTTTGTGAATGATGTAGTTCCTTTGAACTGAAAAGTGACTGCCCTTACCTGAAACGAAGTTTTGCTTGTAGGAAGACACAGAGCCTGGGATTTAAGTCCATTTCTGAAGGGAAACACACAGCATAGTTCTCATCCATGGATCACACTCTGCTTTAGAGCAAGAAGCACGCTCCTGCTTTCTAGAGTCTCTAATACAGCAGTAAATCTGAGTGTGCCCAGAACAAAAGAACGGTGTTTCCTGCACATACTGACTATATGTAGTCCAAATCTTCTTCAGAAACTGATACAATACACTGGTCCTCTAACATCCAATGCTTGTCAGGTAAGATGAGAAACGTGTGAGCTTCGTGAAGGATGTAGTTCCTTTGAGCAGAAAAGTGACTGCCCTTACCTTAAAAGAATTCTTGCTTTTAGGGAGACTCAGAGCCTGGGATTTAACTCCATTTCTGAAGTGAAACACACAGCATTGTCTCATCCATTGATCACACTCTGCTTTAGAACAAGAAGCACGCTCTTGCTTTCTAGAGTCTCTAAGACAGCAGGAAACGTGAGTGTGCCGAGAACAAAAGAACGGTGTTTCCTACACATACGGACCATATCTAGTCCAACTCGGCTTCTGAAACTGATACAAAGCACTGGTCCTCTAACATCCAATGCTTGTCTCTTAAGATGAGAAACGTGTGAGCTCCGTGAACGATGTAGTTCGTTTGAGCTGAAAAGTGACTGCCCTTACCTGAAACGAAGTTTTGCTTGTAGGAAGACACAGAGCCTGGGATTTAACTCCTTTTCTGAAGGGAAACACACAGCATAGTTCTCATCCATGGATCACACTCTGCTTTAGAGCGAGAAGCACGCTCTTGCTTTCTAAAGTCTCTAAGACAGCAGGAAACGTGAGTGTGCTGAGGACAAAAGAACGGTGTTTCCTACACATACGGACATTATATAGACCAAGTCTGCTTCTGAAATTGATACAAAGCACAGGTCCTCTAAAATCCAATGCTTGTCTGTTCAGATGAGAAATGTGTGAGGTTCGTGAATGATGTAGTTCGTTTGAGCTGAAAAGTGACTGCCCTTACCTGAAAGGAAGTCTTGCCTGTAGGAAGACTCAGAGTCTGGGATTTAACTCCATTTCAGAAGGGAAACATACAGCATATTTCTCATCCATGGATCACACTCTGCTTTAGATCAAGAAGCACACTCTTGCTTTCTAGAGTCTCTAATACAGCAGGAAAACTGAGTGTGCCCAGAACAAAAGAACGGTGTTTCCTACACGTACTGACTATATGTAGTCCAAATCTTCTTCAGAAACTGATACAATGCACTGGTCCTCTAACATCCAATGCTTGTCAGTTAAGATGAGAAACGTGTGAGCTTCGTGAAGGATGTAGTTCCTTTGAGCAGAAAAGTGACTGCCCTTACCTGAAAGGAAGTCTTGCATGTAGGAAGACACAGATCCGGGATTTAACTCCATTTCAGAATGGAAACATACAGCATATTTCTCATCCATGGATCACACTCTGCTTTAGATGAAGAAGCACACTCTTGCTTTCTAGAGTCTCTAATACAGCAGTAAATCTGAGTGTGCCCAGAACAAAAGAACGGTGTTTCCTACACATACTGACTATATGTAGTCCAAATCTTCTTCAGAAACTGATACAATACACTGGTCCTCTAACATCCAATGCTTGTCAGGTAAGATGAGAAACGTGTGAGCTTCGTGAAGGATGTAGATCCTTTGAGCAGAAAAGTGACTGCCCTTACCTTAAAAGAAGTCTTGCTTTTAGGGAGACTCAGAGCCTGGGATTTAACTCCATTTCTGAAGTGAAACACACAGCATAGTTCTCATCCATGGATCACACTCTGCTTTAGATCAAGAAGCACACTCTTGCTTTCTACAGTCTCTAATACAGCAGGAAAACTGAGTGTGCCCAGAACAAAAGAACGGTGTATCCTACACATATGGACATTATATAGTCCAACTCTGCTTCTGAAATTGATACAAAGCACTGGTCCTCTAAAATCCAATGCTTGTCTGTTAAGATGAGAAACGTGTGAGCTTCGTGAACGATGTAGTTCGTTTGAGCTGAAAAGTGACTGCCCTTACCTGAAAAGAAGTCTTGCATGTAGGAAAACACAGAGTCTGGGATTTAACTCCATTTCTGAAGAGAAACATACAGCATAGTTCTCATCCATGGATCACACTCTGCTTTAGATCAAGAAGCACACTCTTGCTTTCTACAGTCTCTAATACAGCAGGAAAACTGAGTGTGCCCAGAACAAAAGAACGGTGTATCCTACACATACTGACTATATGTAGTCCAAATCTTCTTCAGAAACTGATACAATGCACTGGTCCTCTAACATCCAATGCTTGTCAGTAAGATGAGAAACGTGTGAGCTTCGTGAAGGATGTAGTTCCTTTGAGCAGAAAAGTGACTGCCCTTACCTTAAACGAAGTATTGCTTGTAGGGAGACTCAGAGCATGGGATTTAACTCCATTTCTGAAGTGAAACACACAGCATTGTCTCATCCATTGATCACACTCTGCTTTAGAACAAGAAGCACACTCTTGCTTTCTAGAGTCTCTAAGACAGCAGGAAACGTGTTGTGCTGAGAACAAAAGAACGGTGTTTCCTACACATACGGACCATATCCAGTCCTACTCTGCTTCTTAAACTGATACAAAGCACTGGTCCTCTAACATCCAATGCTTGTCAGTTAAGATGAGAAACGTGTGAGCTTTGTGAATGATGTAGTTCCTTTGAACTGAAAAGTGACTGCCCTTACCTGAAACGAAGTCTTGCTTGTAGTAAGACACAGAGCCTGGGATTTAAGTCCATTTCTGAAGGGAAACACACAGCATAGTTCTCATCCATGGATCACACTCTGCTTTAGAGCGAGAAGCACACTCTTAGTTTCTAGAGTCTCTAATACAGCAGGAAATCTGAGTGTGCCCAGAACAAAAGAACGGTGTTTCCTACACATATGGACCATATGCAGTCCAAATCTGCTTCTGAAACTGACACAAAGCACTGATCATCTAACATCCAATGCTTGTCAGATAAGATGAGAAACATGTGAGCTTCGTGAACGATGTAGATCGTTTGAGCAGAAAAGTAAAAGCCCTTACCTGAATTGAAGTCTTGCTTGTAGGAAGACTCAGAGCCTGGGATTTAAATCCATTTCTGAAGTAAAACACACAGCAGTGTAATCATCCATTGATCACACTCTGGTTTAGAACAAGTAGCACGCTCTTGCATTCTAGAGTCTCTAAGACATTAGGGAACGTGAGTGTGCTGAGAAGAAAAGAACGGTGTTTCCTACACATACGGACCATATCTAGTCCAACTCTGCTTCTGAAACTGATACAAAGCACTGGTCCTCTAACATCCAATGCTTGTCATTTAAGATGAGAAATGTGTGAGCTTTGTGAATGATGTAGTTCCTTTGAACTGAAAAGTGACTGCCCTTACCTGAAAGGAAGTCTTGCTTGTAGTAAGACACAGAGCCTGGGATTTAACTCCTTTTCTGAAGGGAAACACACAGCATAGTTCTCATCCATGGATCACACTCTGCTTTAGAGCGAGAAGCACGCTCTTGCTTTCTAAAGTCTCTAAGACATCAGGAAACGTGAGTGTGCTGAGAACAAAAGAACGGTGTTTCCTACACATATGGACATTATATAGTCCAACTCTGCTTCTGAAATTGATACAAAGCACTGGTCCTCTAAAATCCAATGCTTGTCTGTTCAGATGAGAAACGTGTGAGCTTCGTGAACGATGTAGTTCGTTTGAGCTGAAAAGTGACTGCCCTTACCTGAAAAGAATTCTTGCATGTAGGAAGACACAGAGTCTGGGATTTAACTCCATTTCTGAAGAGAAACATACAGCATAGTTCTCATCCATGGATCACACTCTGCTTTAGATCAAGAAGCACACTCTTGCTTTCTACAGTCTCTAATACAGCAGGAAAACTGAGTGTGCCCAGAACAAAAGAACGGTGTTTCCTACACATACTGACTATATGTAGTCCAAATCTTCTTCAGAAACTGATAAAATGCACTGGTCCTCTAACATCCAATGCTTGTCAGTAAGATGAGAAACGTGTGAGCTTCGTGAAGGATGTAGTTCCTTTGAGCAGAAAAGTGACTGCCCTTACCTTAAACGAAGTCTTGCTTGTAGGGAGACTCAGAGCATGGGATTTAACTCCATTTCTGAAGTGAAACACACAGCATTGTCTCATCCATTGATCACACTCTGCTTTAGAACAAGAAGCACACTCTTGCTTTCTAGAGTCTCTAAGACAGCAGGAAACGTGTTGTGCTGAGAACAAAAGAACGGTGTTTCCTACACATACGGACCATATCTAATCCAACTCTGCTTCTGAAAGTGATAAAAAGCACTGGTCCTCTAACATCCAATGCTTGTCAGTTAAGATGAGAAATGTGTGAGCTTTGTGAATGATGTAGTTCCTTTGAACTGAATAAGTGACTGCCCTTACCTGAAACGAAGTCTTGCTTGTAGGAAGACACAGAGCCTGGGACTTAAGTCCATTTCTGAAGGGAAACACACAGCATAGTTCTCATCCATGGATCACACTCTGCTTTAGAGCGAGAATCACACTCTTGTTTTCTAGAGTCTCCAATGCAGCAGGAAATCTGAGTGTGCCCAGAGCAAAAGAAAGGTGTTTCCTACACATATGGACCATATGTAGTCCAAATCTGCTCCTGAAACTGACACAAATCACTGACCATCTAACATCCAATGCTTGTCAGTTAAGATGAGAAACGTGTGAGTTTGTGAAAGATGTAGTTCGTTTGAGCAGAAAAGTGACTGCCCTTACCTGAATTGAAGTCTTGTTGTAGGAAGACTCAGAGCCTGGGATTTAAATCCATTTCTGAAGTAAAAATCACAGCAGTGTAGTCATCCATTGATCACACTCTGCTTTAGAACAAGAAGCACGCTCTTGCTTTCTAGAGTCTCTAAGACAGCAGGAATCGTAAGTGTGCTGAGAACAAAAGAACGGTGTATCCTACACATACGGACATTATATAGTCCAACTCTGCTTCTGAAACTGATACAAAGCACTGGTCCTCTAACATCCAATGCTTGTCAGTTAAGATGAGAAACGTGTGAGCTTTGTGAATGATGTAGTTCCTTTGAACTGAAAAGTGACTGCCCTTACCTGAAACGAAGTCTTGCTTGTAGTAAGACACAGAGCCTGGGATTTAAGTCCATTTCTGAAGGGAAACACACAGCATAGTTCTCATCCATGGATCACACTCTGCTTTAGAGCGAGAAGCACACTCTTAGTTTCTAGAGTCTCTAATACAGCAGGAAATCTGAGTGTGCCCAGAACAAAAGAACGGTGTTTCCTACACATATGGACCATATGCAGTCCAAATCTGCTTCTGAAACTGACACAAAGCACTGATCATCTAACATCCAATGCTTGTCAGTTAAGATGAGAAACATGTGAGCTTCGTGAACGATGTAGATCGTTTGAGCAGAAAAGTAAAAGCCCTTACCTGAATTGAAGTCTTGCTTGTAGGAAGACTCAGAGCCTGGGATTTAAATCCATTTCTGAAGTAAAACACACAGCAGTGTAATCATCCATTGATCACACTCTGGTTTAGAACAAGTAGCACGCTCTTGCATTCTAGAGTCTCTAAGACATTAGGGAACGTGAGTGTGCTGAGAAGAAAAGAACGGTGTTTCCTACACATACGGACCATATCTAGTCCAACTCTGCTTCTTAAACTGATACAAAGCACTGGTCTTCTAACATCAAATGCTTGCTGTTAAGATGAGAAACGTGTGAGCTCAGGGAACGATTTAGTTCGTTTGAGCTGAAAATGACTGCCCTTACCTGAAACGAAGTCTTGCTTGTAGGAAGACACAGAGCCTTAGATTTAACTCCTTTTCTGAAGGGAAACACACAGCATAGTTCTCATCCACGGATCACACTCTGCTTTAGAGCGAGAAGCACGCTCTTGCTTTCTAAAGTCTCTAAGACATCAGGAAACGTGAGTGTGCTGAGAACAAAAGAACGGTGTTTCCTACACATATGGACATTATATAGTCCAACTCTGCTTCTGAAATTGATACAAAGCCCTGGTCCTCTAAAATCCAATGCTTGTCTGTTCAGATGAGAAACGTGTGAGCTTCGTGAACGATGTAGTTCGTTTGAGCTGAAAAGTGACTGCCCTTACCTGAAAAGAAGTCTTGCATGTAGGAAGACACAGAGTCTGGGATTTAACTCCATTTCTGAAGAGAAACATACAGCATAGTTCTCATCCATGGATCACACTCTGCTTTAGATCAAGAAGCACACTCTTGCTTTCTACAGTCTCTAATACAGCAGGAAAACTGAGTGTGCCCAGAACAAAAGAACGGTGTTTCCTACACATACTGACTATATGTAGTCCAAATCTTCTTCAGAAACTGATAAAATGCACTGGTCCTCTAACATCCAATGCTTGTCAGTAAGATGAGAAACGTGTGAGCTTCGTGAAGGATGTAGTTCCTTTGAGCAGAAAAGTGACTGCCCTTACCTTAAACGAAGTCTTGCTTGTAGGGAGACTCAGAGCATGGGATTTAACTCCATTTCTGAAGTGAAACACACAGCATTGTCTCATCCATTGATAACACTCTGCTTTAGAACAAGAAGCACACTCTTGCTTTCTAGAGTCTCTAAGACAGCAGGAAACGTGTTGTGCTGAGAACAAAAGAACGGTGTTTCCTACACATACGGACCATATCTAATCCAACTCTGCTTCTGAAAGTGATAAAAAGCACTGGTCCTCTAACATCCAATGCTTGTCAGTTAAGATGAGAAATGTGTGAGCTTTGTGAATGATGTAGTTCCTTTGAACTGAATAAGTGACTGCCCTTACCTGAAACGAAGTCTTGCTTGTAGGAAGACACAGAGCCTGGGATTTAAGTCCATTTCTGAAGGGAAACACACAGCATAGTTCTCATCCATGGATCACACTCTGCTTTAGGGCGAGAATCACACTCTTGTTTTCTAGAGTCTCCAATGCAGCAGGAAATCTGAGTGTGCCCAGAGCAAAAGAAAGGTGTTTCCTACACATATGGACCATATGTAGTCCAAATCTGCTCCTGAAACTGACACAAATCACTGACCATCTAACATCCAATGCTTGTCAGTTAAGATGAGAAACGTTTGAGTTTGTGAAAGATGTAGTTCGTTTGAGCAGAAAAGTGACTGCCCTTACCTGAATTGAAGTCTTGTTGTAGGAAGACTCAGAGCCTGGGATTTAAATCCATTTCTGAAGTAAAAATCACAGCAGTGTAGTCATCCATTGATCACACTCTGCTTTAGAACAAGAAGCACGCTCTTGCTTTCTAGAGTCTCTAAGACAGCAGGAATCGTAAGTGTGCTGAGAACAAAAGAACGGTGTATCCTACACATACGGACATTATATAGTCCAACTCTGCTTCTGAAACTGATACAAAGCACTGGTCCTCTAACATCCAATGCTTGTCAGTTAAGATGAGAAACGTGTGAGCTTTGTGAATGATGTAGTTCCTTTGAACTGAAAAGTGACTGCCCTTACCTGAAACGAAGTCTTGCTTGTAGTAAGACACAGAGCCTGGGATTTAAGTCCATTTCTGAAGGGAAACACACAGCATAGTTCTCATCCATGGATCACACTCTGCTTTAGAGGGAGAAGCACACTCTTAGTTTCTAGAGTCTCTAATACAGCAGGAAATCTGAGTGTGCCCAGAACAAAAGAACGGTGTTTCCTACACATATGGACCATATGCAGTCCAAATCTGCTTCTGAAACTCACACAAAGCACTGATCATCTAACATCCAATGCTTGTCAGTTAAGATGAGAAACATGTGAGCTTCGTGAATGATGTAGATCGTTTGAGCAGAAAAGTAAAAGCCCTTACCTGAATTGAAGTCTTGCTTGTAGGAAGACTCAGAGCCTGGGATTTAAATCCATTTCTGAAGTAAAACACACAGCAGTGTAATCATCCATTGATCACACTCTGGTTTAGAACAAGTAGCACGCTCTTGCATTCTAGAGTCTCTAAGACATTAGGGAACGTGAGTGTGCTGAGAAGAAAAGAACGGTGTTTCCTACACATACGGACCATATCTAGTCCAACTCTGCTTCTTAAACTGATACAAAGCACTGGTCTTCTAACATCAAATGCTTGCTCTTAAGATGAGAAACGTGTGAGCTCAGGGAACGATGTAGTTCGTTTGAGCTGAAAAGTGACTGCCCTTACCTGAAACGAAGTCTTGCTTGTAGGAAGACACAGAGCCTTAGATTTAACTCCTTTTCTGAAGGGAAACACACAGCATAGTTCTCATCCACGGATCACACTCTGCTTTAGAGTCAGAAGCACGCTCTTGCTTTCTAGAGTCTCTAAGACAGCAGGAAACGTGTTGTGCTGAGAACAAAAGAACGGTGTTTCCTACACATACGGACCATATCTAGTCCAACTCTGCTTCTGAAAGTGATAAAAAGCACTGGTCTTCTAACATCAAATGCTTGTCAGTTAAGATGAGAAATGTGTGAGCTTTGTGAATGATGTAGTTCCTTTGAACTGAAAAGTGACTGCCCTTACCTGAAACGAAGTCTTGCTTGTAGGAAGACACAGAGCCTGGGATTTAAGTCCATTTCTGAAGGGAAACACACAGCATAGTTCTCATCCATGGATCACACTCTGCTTTAGACCGAGAAGCACGCTCTTGCTTTCTAAAGTCTCTAAGACAGCAGGAAACGTGAGTGTGCTGAGAACAAAACAACGGTGTTTCCTACACATACGGACCATATCTAGTCCAACTCTGCTTCTGAAACTGATACAAAGCACTGGTCCTCTAACATCCAATGCTTGTCAGTTAAGATGAGAAACGTGTGAGTTTTGTGAATGATGTAGTTCCTTTGAACTAAAAAGTGACTGCCCTTACCTGAAATGAAGTCTTGCTTGTAGTAAGACACAGAGCCTGGGATTTAAGTCCATTTCTGAAGGGAAACACACAGCATAGTTCTCATCCATGGATCACACTCTGCTTTAGAGTGAGAAGCACACTCATACTTTCTAGAGTCTCTAATACAGCAGGAAATCTGAGTGTGCCCAGAACAAAAGACCGGTGTTTCCTACACATATGGACCATATGTAGTCCAAATCTGCTTCTGAAACTGACACAAAGCACTGACCATCTAATATCCAATGCTTGTCAGTTAAGATGAGAAACATGTGAGCTTCGTGAACGATGTAGTTCGTTTGAGCAGAAAAGTAAAAGCCCTTACCTGAATTGAAGTCTTGCTTGTAGGAAGACTCAGAGCCTGGGATTTAAATCCATTTCTGAAGTAAAACACACAGCAGTGTAATCATCCATTGATCACACTCTGCTTTAGAACAAGAAGCACGCTCTTGCATTATAGAGTCTCTAAGACAGCAGGGAACGTGAGTGTGCTGAGAACAAAAGAACGGTGTTTCCTACACATACGGACCATATCTAGTCCAACTCTGCTTCTTAAACTGATACAAAGCACTGGTCCCCTTACATCCAATGCTTGCTGTTAAGATGAGAAACGTGTGAGCTCAGGGAACGGTGTAGTTCGTTTGAGCTGAAAAGTGACTGCCCTTACCTGAAACGAAGTCTTGCTTGTAGGAAGACACAGAGCCTTTG
This sequence comes from Onychomys leucogaster, assembly GCA_949786385.1. Taxonomy (NCBI): domain Eukaryota; kingdom Metazoa; phylum Chordata; class Mammalia; order Rodentia; family Cricetidae; genus Onychomys; species Onychomys leucogaster. The sequence goes on from CATKUP010000081.1 coordinate 194,440, forward strand.
ATTTAACTCCTTTTCTGAAGGGAAACACACAGCATAGTTCTAATCCATGGATGACACTGTGCTTTAGAGGGAGAAGCACGCTCTTGCTTTCTAAATTCTCTAAGACAGCAGGAAACGTGAGTGTGCTGAGAACAAAAGAACGGTGTTTCCTACACATACGGACCATATCTAGTCCAACTCTGCTTCTGAAACTGATACAAAGCACTGGTCCTCTAACATCCAATGCTTGTCTGTTAAGATGAGAAACGTGTGAGCTCCGTGAACGATGTAGTTCGTTTGAGCTGAAAAGTGACTGCCCTTACGTGAAACGAAGTCTTGCTTGTAGGAAGACACAGAGCCTGGGATTTAACTCCTTTTCTGAAGGGAAACACACAGCATAGTTCTCATCCATGGATCACACTCTGCTTTAGAGCAAGAAGCACGCTCTTGCTTTCTAAAGTCTCTAAGACAGCAGGAAACGTGAGTGTGCTGAGAACAAAACAACGGTGTTTCCTACACATACGGACCATATCTTGTCCAACTCTGCTTCTGAAACTGATACAAAGCACTGGTCCTCTAACATCCAATGCTTGTCAGTTAAGATGAGAAACGTGTGAGCTTTGTGAATGATGTAGTTCCTTTGAACTGAAAAGTGACTGCCCTTACCTGAACTGAAGTCTTGCTTGTAGGAAGACTCAGAGCCTGGGATTTAAATCCATTTCTGAAGTGAAACACACAGCAGTGTAATCATCCATTGATCAAACTCTGCTTTAGAACAAGGAGCACGCTCTTGCATTCTAGAGTCTCTAAGACAGCAGGAAACGTGAGTGTGCTGAGAAGAAAAGAACGGTGTTTCCTACATATACGGACCATATCTAGTCCAACTCTGCTTCTTAAACTGATACAAAGCACTGGTCCTCTAACATCCAATGCTTGTCTGTTAAGATGCGAAACGTGTGAGCTCAGGGAACGATGTAGTTCGTTTGAGCTGAAAAGTGACTGCCCTTACCTGAAACGAAGTCTTGCTTGTAGGAAGACACAGAGCCTGGGATTTAACTCCTTTTCTGAAGGGAAACACACAGCATAGTTCTCATCCATGGATCACACTCTGCTTTAGAGCGAGAAGCACGCTCTTGCTTTCTAAAGTCTCTAAGACAGCAGGAAAGGTGAGTGTGCTGAGAACAAAACAACGGTGTTTCCTACACATAAGGACCATATCTAGTCCAACTCTGCTTCTGAAACTGATACAAAGCACTGGTCCTCTAACATCCAATGTTTGTCAGTTAAGATGAGAAACGTGTGGGCTTTGTGAATGATGTAGTTCCTTTGAACTGAAAAGTGACTGCCCTTACCTGAAACGAAGTCTTGCTTGTAGTAAGACACAGAGCCTGGGATGTAAGTCCATTTCTGAAGGGAAACACACAGCATAGTTCTCATCCATGGATCACACTCTGCTTTAGAGCGAGAAGCACACTCTTACTTTCTAGTGTCTCTAATACAGCAGGAAATCTGAGTGTGCCCAGAAAAAAAGAACGGTGTTTCCTACACATATGGACCATATGTAGTCCAAATCTGCTTCTGAAACTGACACAAAGCACTGACCATCTAACATCCAATGCTTGTCAGTTAAGATGAGAAACATGTGAGCTTCGTGAACAATGTAGTTCGTTTGAGCAGAAAAGTGACTGCCCTTACCTGAATTGAAGTCTTGCTTGTAGGAAGACTCAGAGCCTGGGATTTAAATCCATTTCTGAAGTAAAACACACAGCAGTGTAATCATCCATTGATCACACTCTGCTTTAGAACAAGAAGCACACTCTTGCATTCTAGAGTCTCTAAGACAGCAGGAAACGTGAGTGTGCTGACAAGAAAAGAGCGGTGTTTCCTACACATACAGACCATATCTAGTCCAACTCTGCTTCTTAAACTGATACAAAGCACTGGTCCTCTAACATCCAATGCTTGTATGTTAAGATGCGAAACGTGTGAGCTCAGGGAACGATGTAGTTCGTTTGAGCTGAAAAGTGACTGCCCTTACGTGAAACAAACTCTTGCTTGTAGGAAGACACAGAGCCTGGGATTTAACTCCTTTTCTGAAGGGAAACACAAAGCATAGTTCTCATCCATGGATCACACTCTGCTTTAGAGCGAGAAGCACGCTCTTGCTTTCTAAAGTCTCTAAGACAGCAGGAAACGTGAGTGTGCTGAGAACAAAAGAACGGTGTTTCCTACACATACGGACCATATCTAGTCCAACTCTGCTTCTGAAACTGATACAAAGCACTGGTCCTCTAACATCCAATGCTTGTCTGTTAAGATGACAAACGTGTGAGCTCCGTGAACGATGTAGTTCGTTTGAGCTGAAAATTGACTGCCCTTACCTGAATCGAAGTCTTGCTTGTAGGAAGACACAGAGCCTGGGATTTAACTCCTTTTCTGAAGGGAAACACACAGCATAGTTCTCATCCATGGATCACACTCTGCTTTAGAGTGAGAAGCACACTCATACTTTCTAGAGTCTCTAATACAGCAGGAAATCTGAGTGTGCCCAGAACAAAAGAACGGTGTTTCCTACACATATGGACCATATGTAGTCCAAATCTGCTTCTGAAACTGACACAAAGCACTCGTCCTCTAACATTCAATGCTTGTCAGTTAAGATGAGAAACATGTGAGCTTTGTGAATGATGTAGTTCCTTTGAACTGAAAAGTGACTGCCCTTACCTGAATTGCAGTCTTGCTTGTAGGAAGACTCAGAGCCTGGGATTTAAATCCATTTCTGAAGTGAAACACACAGCAGTGTAATCATCCATTGATCACACTCTGCTTTAGAACAAGGAGCACGCTCTTGCATTCTAGAGTCTCTAAGACAGCAGGAAACCTGAGTGTGCTGAGAAGAAAAGAACGGTGTTTCCTACATATACGGACCATATCTAGTCCAACTCTGCTTCTTAAACTGATACAAAGCACTGGTCCTCTAACATCCAATGCTTGTCTGTTAAGATGCGAAACGTGTGAGCTCAGGGAACGATGTAGTTCGTTTGAGCTGAAAAGTGACTGCCCTTACGTGAAACAAACTCTTGCTTGTAGGAAGACACAGAGCCTGGGATTTAACTCCTTTTCTGAAGGGAAACACAAAGCATAGTTCTCATCCATGGATCACACTCTGCTTTAGAGCGAGAAGCACGCTCTTGCTTTCTAAAGTCTCTAAGACAGCAGGAAATGTGAGTGTGCTGAGAACAAAAGAACGGTGTTTCCTACACATACGGACCATATCTAGTCCAACTCTGCTTCTGAAACTGATACAAAGCACTGGTCCTCTAACATCCAATGCTTGTCTGTTAAGATGAGAAACGTGTGAGCTCCGTGAACGATGTAGTTCGTTTGAGCTGAAAAGGGACTGCCCTTACCTGAAACGATGTCTTGCTTGTAGGAAGACACAGAGCCTGGGATTTAACTCCTTTTCTGAAGGGAAACACACAGCATAGTTCTCATCCATGGATCACACTCTGCTTTAGAGCGAGAAGCACGCTCTTGCTTTCTAAAGTCTCTAAGACAGCAGGAAACGTGAGTGTGCTGAGAACAAAACAACAGTGTTTCCTACACATACGGACCATATCTAGTCCAACTCTGCTTCTGAAACTGATACAAAGCACTGGTCCTCTAACATCCAATGCTTGTCTGTTAAGATGAGAAACGTGTGAGCTCCGTGAACGATGTAGTTCGTTTGAGCTGAAAAGTGACTGCCCTTACCTGAAACGAAGTCTTGCTTGTAGGAAGACACAGAGCCTGGGATTTAACTCCTTTTCTGACGGGAAACACACAGCATAGTTCTCATCCATGGATCACACTCTGCTTTAGAGCGAGAAGCACGCTCTTGCTTTCTAAAATCTCTAAGACAGCAGGAAACGTGAGTGTGCTGAGAACAAAAGAACGGTGTTTCCTCCACATACGGACCATATCTAGTCCAATTCTGCTTCTGAAACTGATACAAAGCACTGGTCCTCTAACATCCAATGCTTGTCAGTTAAGATGAGAAACGTGTGAGCTTTGTGAATGATGTAGTTCCTTTGAACTGAAAAGTGACTGCCCTTACCTGAAACGAAGTCTTGCTTGTAGTAAGACACAGAGCCTGGGATTTAAGTCCATTTCTGAAGGGAAACACACAGCATAGTTCTCATCCATGGATCACACTCTGCTTTAGAGCGAGAAGCACACTCTTATTTTCTAGTGTCTCTAATACAGCAGGAAATCTGAGTGTGCCCAGAAAAAAAGAACGGTGTTTCCTACACATATGGACCATATGTAGTCCAAATCTGCTTCTGAAACTGACACAAAGCACTGACCATCTAACATCCAATGCTTGTCAGTTAAGATGAGAAACATGTGAGCTTTGTGAACGATGTAGTTCGTTTGAGCCGAAAAGTGACTGCCCTTACCTGAATTGAAGTCTTGCTTGTAGGAAGACTCAGAGCCTGGGATTTAAATCCATTTCTGAAGTGAAACACACAGCAGTGTAATCATCCATTGATCACACTCTGCTTTAGAACAAGAAGCACACTCTTGCCTTCTAGAGTCTCTAAGACAGCAGGAAACGTGAGTGTGCTGACAAGAAAAGAGCGGTGTTTCCTACACATATTGACCATATCTAGTCCAACTCTGCTTCTTAAACTGATACAAAGCACTGGTCCTAAACATCTAATGCTTGTCTGTTAAGATGAGAAACTTGTGAGGTCAGGGAACGATGTAGTTCGTTTGAGCTGAAAAGTGACTGCCATTACCTGAAACGAAGTCTTGCTTGTAGGAAGACACAGAGCCTGGGATTTAACTCCTTTTCTGAAGGGAAACACACAACATAGTTCTCATCCATGGATCACACTCTGCTTTAGAGCGAGAAGCACGCTCTTGCTTTCTAAAGTCTCTAAGACGGCAGGAAACGTGAGTGTGCTGAGAACAAAAGAAAGGTGTTTCCTATACATACGGACCATATCTATTCCAACTCTGCTTCTGAAACTGATACAAAGCACTGGTCCTCTAACATCCAATGCTTGTCAGTTAAGATGAGAAACGTGTGAGCTTTGTGAATGATGTAGTTCCTTTGAACTGAAAAGTGACTGCCCTTACCTGAAACGAAGTCTTGCTTGTAGTAAGACACAGAGCCTGGGATTTAAGTCCATTTCTGAAGGGAAACATATAGCATAGTTCTCATCCATGGATCACACTCTGCTTTAGAGCAAGAAGCACACTCTTGCTTTCTAGAGTCTCTAATACAGCAGTAAATCAGAGTGTGCCCAGAACAAAAGAACTGTGTTTCCTACACATACTGACTATATGTAGTCCAAAACTTCTTCAGAAACTGATACAATGCACTGGTCCTCTAACATCCAATGCTTGTCATGTAAGATGAGAAACGTGTGAGCTTCGTGAAGGATGTAGTTCCTTTGAGCAGAAAAGTGACTGCCCTTACCTTAAACGAAGTCTTGCTTGTAGGGAGACTCAGAGCATGGGATTTAACTCCATTTCTGAAGTGAAACACACAGCATTGTCTCATCCATTGATCAGACTCTGCTTTAGAACAAGAAGCACGCTCTTGCTTTCTAGAGACTCTAAGACAGCAGGAAACGTGAGTGTGCTGAGAAAAAAAGAATGGTGTATCCTACACATACGGACATTATATAGTCCAACTCTGCATCTGAAACTGATACAAAGAACTGGTCCTCTAAAATCCAATGCTTGTCTGTTAAGATGAGAAACGTGTGAGCTTCGTGAACGATGTAGTTCTTTTGAGCAGAAAAGTGACTGCCCTTACCTGACACGAAGTCTTGCCTGTAGGAAGACACAGAGTCTGGGATTTAACTCCATTTCTGAAGGGTAACATACAGCATAGTTCTCATCCATGGATCACACTCTGCTTTAGAGCAAGAAGCATGCTCTTGCTTTCTAGAGTCTCTAATACAGCAGGAAATCTGAGTGTGCCCAGAACAAAAGAACGGTGTTTCCTACACATACTGACTATATGTAGTCCAATCTTCTACTGAAACTGATACAATGCACTGGTCCTCTATCATCCAATGCTTGTCTGTTAAGATGAGAAACGTGTGAGCTTCGTGAATGATGTAGTTCCTTTGAGCAGAAAGGTGACTGCCCTTACCTTAAACGAAGTCTTGCTTTAGGGAGCCTCAGAGCATGGGATTTAACTACATTTCTGAAGTGAAACACACAGCATTGTCTCATCCATTGATCACACTCTGCTTTAGAACAAGAAGCACGCTCTTGCTTTCTAGAGTCTCTAAGACAGCAGGAAACGTGATTGTGCTGAGAAGAAAAGAACGGTGTTCCTACACATACGGACCATATCTAGTCCAACTCTGTTTCTTAAACTGATACAAAGCACTGGTCCTCTTACATCCAATGCTTGTCTGTTAAGATGAGAAACGTGTGAGCTCCGTGAACGATGTAGTTCGTTTGAGCTGAAAAGTGACTGTCCTTACCTGAAACCTAGTCTTGCTTGTAGGAAGACACAGAGCCTGGGATTTAACTCCTTTTCTGAAGGGAAACACACAGCATAGTTCTCATCCATGGATCACACTCTGCTTTAGAGCGAAAAGCACGCTCTTGCTTTCTAAAGTCTCTAAGACAGCAGGAAACGTGAGTGTGCTGAGAACAAAAGAACGGTGTTTGCTACACATACGGACCATATCTAGTCCAACTCTGCTTCTGAAACTGATACAAAGCACTGGTCCTCTAACATCCAATGCTTGTCAGTTAAGATGAGAAACGTGTGAGCTATGTGAATGATGTAGTTCCTTTGAACTGAAAAGTGACTGCCCTTACCTGAAAAGAAGTCTTGCTTGTAGTAAGACACAGAGCCTGGGATTTACGTCCATTTCTGAAGGGAAACACACAGTATAGTTCTCATCCATGGATCACACTCTGCTTTAGAGCGAGAAGCACACTCTTGCTTTCTAGAGTCTCTAATACAGCAGGAAATCTGAGTGTGCCCAGAACAAAAGAACGGTGTTTCCAACACATATGGACCATATGTAGTCGAAATCTGCTTCTGAAACTGACACAAAGCACTGACCATCTAACATCCAATGCTTGTCAGTTAAGATGAGAAACGTGTGAGCTTTGTGAATGATGTAGTTCCTTTGAGCAGAAAAGTGACTGCCCTTACCTGAATTGAAGTCTTGCTTGTAGGAAGACGCAGAGCATGGGATTTAAATCCATTTCTGAAGTAAAACACACAGCATTGTCTCATCCATTGATCACACTCTGCTTTAGAACAAGAAGCACGCTCTTGCTTTCTAGAGTCTCTAAGACAGCAGTTAACGTGAGTGTGCTGAGAACAAAAGAATGGTGTATCCTACACATATGGACATTATATAGTCCAACTCTGCATCTGAAACTGATACAAAGAACTGGTCCTCTAAAATCCAATGCTTGTCTGTTAAGATGAGAAACGTGTGAGCTTCGTGAACGATGTAGTTCGTTTGAGCTGAAAAGTGACTGCCCTTACCTGAAACGAAGTCTTGCCTGTAGGAAGACAGAGAGTCTGGGATTTAACTCCATTTCTGATGGGAAACATACAGCATAGTTCTCATCCATGGATCACACTCTGCTTTAGAGCAAGAAGCATGCTCTTGCTTTCTAGAGTCTCTAATACAGCAGGAAATCTGAGTGTGCCCAGAAGAAAAGAACGGTGTTTCCTACACATACTGACTATATGTAGTCTAAATCTTCTTCTGAAACTGATACAATGCACTGGTCTTCTAACATCCAATGCTTGTCTCTTAAGATGAGAAACGTGTGAGCTTCGTGAATGATGTAGTTCCTTTGAGCAAAAAGGTGACTGCCCTTCCTTAAACGAAGTCTTGCTTGTAGGGAGACTCAGAGCATGGGATTTAACTCCATTTCTGAAGTGAAACACACAGCATTGTCTCATCCATTGATCACACTCTGCTTTAGAACAAGAAGCACGCTCTTGCTTTCTAGAGTCTCTAAGACAGCAGGAAAGTGAGTGTGCTGAGAAGAAAAGAACGGTGTTTCCTACACATACGGACCATATCTAGTCCAACTCTGCTTCTGAAACTGATACAAAGCACTGGTCCTCTAACATCCAATGCTTGTCTGTTAAGATGAGAAACGTGTGAGCTCAGGGAACGATGTAGTTCGTTTGAGGTGAAAAGTGACTGCCCTTACCAGAAACGAAGTCTTGCTTGTAGGAAGACACAGAGCATGGGATTTAACTCCATTTCTGAAGGGAAAACACAGCATAGTTCTCATCCATGGATCACACTCTGCTTTAGAGCGAGAAGCACGCTCTTGCTTTCTAAAGTCTCTAAGAGAGCAGGAAATGTGAGTGTGCTGAGAACAAAAGAACGGTGTTTCCTACACATACGGACCATATCTAGTCCAACTCTGCTTCTGAAACTGATACAAAGCACTTGTCCTCTAACATCCAATGCTTGTCTGTTAAGATGAAAAACGTGTGAGCTCCGTGAACGATGTAGTTCGTTTGAGCTGAAAAGTGACTGCCCTTAACTGAAACGAAGTCTTGCTTGTAGGAAGACACAGAGCCTGGGATTTAAGTCCATTTCTGAAGGGAAACACACAGCATAGTTCTCATCCATGGATCACACTCTGCTTAGAGCAAGAAGCACACTCTTACTTTCTAGAGTCTCTAATACAGCAGGAAATTTGAGTGTGCCCAGAACAAAAGAACGGTGTTTCCTACACATATGGACCATATGTAGTCCAAATCTGCTTCTGAAACTGACAAAAAGCACTGACCATCTAACATCCAATGCTTATCAGTTAAGATGAGAAACATGAGAGCTTCGTGAACGATGTAGTTCATTTGAGCAGAAAAGTGACTGCCCTTACCTGAAACGAATTGTTGCTTGTAGGAAGACACAGAGACTGGGATTTAACTCCTTTTCTGAAGGGAAACACACAGCATAGTTCTCATCCATGGATCACACTCTGCTTTAGAGCGAGAAGCACGCTCTTGCTTTCTAAAGTCTCTAAGACAGCAGGAAACGTGAGTGTGCTGAGAACAAAAGAACGGTGCTTCCTACACATAGGGACCATATCTAGTCCAACTCTGCTTCTGAAACTGATACAAAGCACTGGTCGTCTAACATCCAATGCTTGTCAGTTAAGATGAGAAACGTGTGAGCTTTGTGAATGATGTAGTTCCTTTGAACTGAAAAGTGACTGCCCTTACCTGAAAGGAAGTCTTGCTTGTAGTAAGACACAGAGCCTGGGATTTAAGTCCATTTCTGAAGGGAAACACACAGCATAGTTCTCATCCATGGATCACACTCTGCTTTAGAGCGAGAAGCACACTCTTACTTTCTAGAGTCTCTAATACAGCAGGAAATCTGAGTGTGCCCAGAAAAAAAGAACGGTGTTTCCTACACATATGGACCATATGTAGTCCAAATCTGCTTCTGAAACTGACACAAAGCACTGACCATCTAACATCCAATGCTTGTCAGTTAAGATGAGAAACGTGTGAGCTTTGTGAATGATGTAGTTCGTTTGAGCAGAAAAGTGACTGCTCTTACATGAATTGAAGTCTTGCTTGTAGGAAGACTCAGAGCCTGGGATTCAAATCCATTTCTGAAGTAAAACACACAGCATTGTCTCATCCATTGATCACACTCTGCTTTAGAACAAGAAGCACGCTCTTGCTTTCTAGAGTCTCTAAGACAGCAGGAAAGTGAGTGTGCTGAGAAGAAAAGAACGGTGTTTCCTACACATACGGACCATATCTAGTCCAACTCTGCTTCTTAAACTGATACAAAGCACTGGTCCTCTAACATCCAATGCTTGTCTGTTAAGATGAGAAACGTGTGAGCTCAGGGAATGATGTAGTTTGTTTGAGCTGAAAAGTGACTGCCCTTACCTGAAAGGAAGTCTTGCTTGTAGGAAGACACAGAGCCTGGGATTTAAGTCCATTTCTGAAGGGAAACACACAGCATAGTTCTCATCCATGGATCACACTCTGCTTTAGAGCGAGAAGCACACTCTTGCTTTCTAAAGTCTCTAAGACCGCAGGAAACGTGAGTGTGCTGAGAACAAAAGAACGGTGTTTCCTACACATACGGACCATATCTAGTCCAACTCTGCTTCTGAAACTGATACAAAGCACTGGTCGTCTAACATCCAATGCTTGTCAGTTAAGATGAGAAACGTGTGAGCTTTGTGAATGATGTAGTTCCTTTGAACTGAAAAGTGACTGCCCTTACCTGAAAGGAAGTCTTGCTTGTAGTAAGACACAGAGCCTGGGATTTAAGTCCATTTCTGAAGGGAAACACACAGCATAGTTCTCATCCATGGATCACACTCTGCTTTAGAGCGAGAAGCACACTCTTACTTTCTAGAGTCTCTAATACAGCAGGAAATCTGAGTGTGCCCAGAAAAAAAGAACGGTGTTTCCTACACATATGGACCATATGTAGTCCAAATCTGCTTCTGAAACTGACACAAAGCACTGACCATCTAACATCCAATGCTTGTCAGTTAAGATGAGAAACGTGTGAGCTTTGTGAATGATGTAGTTCGTTTGAGCAGAAAAGTGACTGCTCTTACATGAATTGAAGTCTTGCTTGTAGGAAGACTCAGAGCCTGGGATTTAAATCCATTTCTGAAGTAAAACACACAGCATTGTCTCATCCATTGATCACACTCTGCTTTAGAACAAGAAGCACGCTCTTGCTTTCTAGAGTCTCTAAGACAGCAGGAAAGTGAGTATGCTGAGAAGAAAAGAACGGTGTTTCCTACACATACGGAACATATCTAGTCCAACTCTGCTTCTTAAACTGATACAAAGCACTGGTCCTCTAACATCCAATGCTTGTCTGTTAAGATGAGAAACGTGTGAGCTCAGGGAATGATGTAGTTTGTTTGAGCTGAAAAGTGACTGCCCTTACGTGAAAGGAAGTCTTGCTTGTAGGAAGACACAGAGCCTGGGATTTAAGTCCATTTCTGAAGGGAAACACACAGCATAGTTCTCATCCATGGATCACACTCTGCTTTAGAGCGAGAAGCACACTCTTGCTTTCTGAAGTCTCTAAGACCGCAGGAAACGTGAGTGTGCTGAGAACAAAAGAACGGTGTTTCCTACACATACGGACCATATCTAGTCCAACTCTGCTTCTGAAACTGATACAAAGCAATGGTCCTCTAACATCCAATGCTTGTCAGTTAAGATGAGAAACGTGTGAGCTTTGTGAATGATGTAGTTCCTTTGAACTGAAAAGTGACTGCCCTTACCTGAAACGAAGTCTTGCTTGTAGTAAGACACAGAGCCTGGGATTTAAGTCCATTTCTGAAGGGAAACACACAGCATAGTTCTCATCCATGGATCACACTCTGCTTTAGAGCGAGAAGCACACTCTTACTTTCTAGAGTCTCTAATACAGCAGGAAATCTGAGTGTGCCCAGAACAAAAGAACGGTTTTTCCTACACATATGGACCATATATAGTCCAAATCTGCTTATGAAACTGAAACTAAGCACTTACCATCTAACATCCAATGCTTGTCAGTTAAGATGAGAAACATGTGAGCTTTGTGAATGATGTAGTTCGTTTGAGCAGAAAAGTGACTGCCCTTACCTGAATTGAAGTCTTGCTTGTAGGAAGACTTAGAGCCTGGGATTTAAATCCATTTCTGAAGTAAAACACACAGCAGTGTAATCATCCATTGATCACACTCTGCTTTAGAACAAGAAGCACGCTCTTGCTTTCTAGAGTCTCTAAGACAGCAGGAAACGTGAGTGTGCTGAGAACAAAAGAACGGTGTATCCTACACATACGGACATTATATAGTCCAACTCTGCTTCTGAAATTGATACAAAGCACTGGTCCTCTAAAATCCAATGCTTGTCTGTTAAGATGAGAAACGTGTGAGCTTCGTGAAAGATGTAGTTCGTTTGCGCTGAAAATTTACTGCCCTTACATGAAACGAAGTCTTGCCTGTAGGAAGACACAGAGTCTGGGATTTAACTCAATTTCTGAAGGGAAACATACAGCATAGTTCTCATCCATGGATCACACTCTGCTTTAGAGCAAGAAGCACGCTCTTGCTTTCTAGAGTCTCTAATGCAGCAGTAAATCTGAGTGTGCCCAGAACGAAAGAACGGTGTTTCCTACACATACTGACTATATGTAGTCCAAATCTTCTTCAGAAACTGATACAATGCACTGGTCCTCTAACATCCAATGCTTGTCAGGTAAGATGAGAAATGTGTGAGCTTCGTGACGGATGTAGTTCCTTTGAGCAGAAAAGTGACTGCCCTTACATTAAACGAAGTCTTGCTTGTAGGGAGACTCAGAGCATGGGATTTAACTCCATTTCTGAAGTGAAACACACAGCATTGTCTCATCCATTGATCACACTCTGCTTTAGAACAAGAAGCCCGCTCTTGCTTTCTAGAGTCTCTAAGACAGTAGGAAACGTGAGTGTGCTGAGAACAAAAGAATGGTGTATCCTACACATATGGACATTATATAATCGAACTCTGCATCTGAAACTGATAAAAAAGAACTGGTCCTCTAAAATCCAATGCTTGTCTGTTAAGATGAGAAACGTGTGAGCTTCGTGAACGATGTAGTTCGTTTGAGCTGAAAAGTGACTGCCCTTACCTGAAACGAAGTCTTGCCTGTAGGAAGACAAAGAGTCTGGGATTTAACTCCATTTCTGAAGGGAAACATACAGCATAGTTCTCATCCATGGATCACACTCTGCTTTAGAGCAAGAAGCATGCTCTTGCTTTCTAGAGTCTCTAATACAGCAGGAAATCTGAGTGTGCCCAGAACAAAAGAATGGTGTTTCCTACACATACTGACTATATGTAGTCCAATCTTCTTCTGAAATTGATACAATGCACTGGTCCTCTAACATCCAGTGCTTGTCTGTTAAGATGGGAAACTTATGAGCTTCGTGAATGATGTAGTTCCTTTGAGCAGAAAGTTGACTGCCCTTACCTGAAACGAAGTCTTGCTTGTAGGAAGACACAGAGCCTGGGATTTAACTCCATTTCTGAAGTGAAACACACAGCATTGTCTCATCCATTGATCACACTCTGCTTTAGAACAAGAAGCACGCTCTTGCTTTCTAGAGTCTCTATGACAGCAGGAAAGTGAGTGTGCTGAGAAGAAAAGAACGGTGTTTCCTACACATACGGACCATATCTAGTCCAACTCTGCTTCTTAAACTGATACAAAGCACTGGTCCTCTAACATCCAATGCTTGTCTGTTAAGATGAGAAACGTGTGAGCTCAGGGAACGATGTAGTTCGTTTGAGCTGAAAAGTGACTGCCCTTACCTGAAACGAAGTCTTGCTTGTAGGAAGACACAGAGCCTGGGATTTAACTCCATTTCTGAAGGGAAACACACAGCATAGTTCTCATCCATGGGACACACTCTGATTTAGAGCGAGAAGCACGCTCTTGCTTTCTAAAGTCTCTAAGAGAGCAGGATATGTGAGTGTGCTGAGAACAAAAGAACGGTGTTTCCTACACATACGGACCATATCTAGTCCAACTCTGCTTCTGAAACTGATACAAAGCACTTGTCCTCTAACATCCAATGCTTGTCTGTTAAGATGAAAAACGTGTGAGCTCCGTGAACGATGTAGTTCGTTTGAGCTGAAAAGTGACTGCCCTTAACTAAAACGATGTCTTGCTCGTAGGAAGACTCAGAGCCTGGGATTTAAGTCCATTTCTGAAGGGAAACACACAGCGTAGTTCTCATCCATGGATCACACTCTGCTTAGAGCGAGAAGCACACTCTTACTTTCTAGAGTCTCTAATACAGCAGGAAATCTGAGTGTGCCCAGAACAAAAGAACGGTGTTTCCTACACATATGGACCATATGTAGTCCAAATCTGCTTCTGAAACTGACAAAAAGCACTGACCATCTAACATCCAATGCTTGTCAGTTAAGATGAGAAACATGTGAGCTTCGTGAACGATGTAGTTCGTTTGAGCAGAAAAGTGACTGCGCTTACCTGAATTGAAGTCTTGCTTGTAGGAAGACAGAGAGCCTGGGATTTAACTCCTTTTCTGAAGGGAAACACACAGCATAGTTCTCATCCATGGATCACACTCTGCTTTAGAGCGAGAAGCACGCTCTTGCTTTCTAAAGTCTCTAAGACAGCAGGAAACGTGAGTGTGCTGAGAACAAAAGAACGGTGTTTCCTACACATAGGGACCATATCTAGTCCAACTCTGCTTCTGAAACTGATACAAAGCACTGGTCCTCTAACATCCAATGCTTGTCATTTAAGATGAGAAACGTGTGAGCTTTGTGAATGATGTAGTTCATTTGAACTGAAAAGTGACTGCCCTTACCTGAAAGGAAGTCTTGCTTGTAGTAAGACACAGAGCCTGGGATTTAAGTCCATTTCTGAAGGGAAACACACAGCATAGTTCTCATCCATGGATCACACTCTGCTTTAGAGCGAGAAGCACACTCTTACTTTCTAGAGTCTCTAATACAGCAGGAAATCTGAGTGTGCCCAGAAAAAAAGAACGGTGTTTCCTACACATATGGACCATATGTAGTCCAAATCTGCTTCTGAAACTGACACAAAGCACTGACCATCTAACATCCAATGCTTGTCAGTTAAGATGAGAAACGTGTGAGCTTTGTGAATGATGTAGTTCGTTTGAGCAGAAAAGTGACTGCTCTTACATGAATTGAAGTCTTGCTTGTAGGAAGACTCAGAGCCTGGGATTTAAATCCATTTCTGAAGTAAAACACACAGCATTGTCTCATCCACTGATCACACTCTGCTTTAGAACAAGAAGCACGCTCTTGCATTCTAGAATCTCTAAGACAGCAGGAAACATGAGTGTGCTGAGAACAAAATAATGGTGTATCCTACACATATGGACATTATATAGTCCAACTCTGCATCTGAATCTGATACAAAGAACTGGTCCTCTAAAATCCAATGCTTGTCTGTTAAGATGAGAAACGTGTGAGCTTCGTGAACGATGTAGTTCGTTTGAGCTGAAAAGTGACTGCCCTTACCTGAAACGAAGTCTTGCCTGTAGGAAGACACAGATTCTGGGATTTAACTCCATTTCTGATGGGAAACATACAGCATAGTTCTCATCCATGGATCACACTCTGCTTTAGAGCAAGAAGCATGCTCTTGCTTTCTAGAGTCTCTAATACACCAGGAAACCTGAGTGTGCCCAGAACAAAAGAACGGTGTTTCCTACACATACTGACTATATGTAGTCTAAATCTTCTTCTGAAACTGATACAATGCACTGGTCCTCTAACATCCAATGCTTGTCTCTTAAGATGAGAAACGTGTGAGCTTCGTGAATGATGTAGTTCCTTTGAGCAGAAAGGTGACTGCCCTTCCTTAAACGAAGTCTTGCTTGTAGGGAGACTCAGAGCATGGGATTTAACTCCATTTCTGAAGTGAAACACACAGCATTGTCTCATCCATTGATCACACTCTGCTTTAGAACAAGAAGCACGCTCTTGCTTTCTAGAGTCTCTAAGACAGCAGGAAACGTGAGTGTGCTGAGAAGAAAAGAACGGTGTTTCCTACACATACGGACCATATCTAGTCCAACTCTGCTTCTTAAACTGATACAAAGCACTGGTCCTCTAACATCCAATGCTTGTCTGTTAAGATGAGAAACGTGTGAGCTCAGGGAACGATGTAGTTCGTTTGAGCTGAAAAGTGACTGCCCTTACCTGAAACGAAGTCTTGCTTGTAGGAAGACACAGAGCCTGGGATTTAAGTCCATTTCTGAAGGGAAACATACAGCATAGTTCTCATCCATGGATCACACTCTGCTTTAGAGCGAGAAGCACGCTCTTGCTTTCTAAAGTCTCTAAGAGAGCAGGAAATGTGAGTGTGCTGAGAACAAAAGAACGGTGTTTCCTACACATACGGACCATATCTAGTCCAACTCTGCTTCTGAAACTGATACAAAGCAATTGTCCTCTAACATCCAATGCTTGTCTGTTAAGATGAAAAACGTGTGAGCTCCGTGAACGATGTAGTTCGTTTGAGCTGAAAAGTGACTGCCCTTAACTGAAACGATGTCTTGCTTGTAGGAAGACACAGAGCCTGGGATTTAAGTCCATTTCTGAAGGGAAACACACAGCATAGTTCTCATCCATGGATCACACTCTGCTTAGAGCGAGAAGCACACTCTTACTTTCTAGAGTCTCTAATACAGCAGGAAATCTGAGTGTGCCCAGAACAAAAGAACGGTGTTTCCTACACATATGGACCATATGTAGTCCAAATCTGCTTCTGAAACTGACACAAAGCACTGACCATCTAACATCCAGTGCTTGTCAGTTAAGATGAGAAACATGTGAGCTTCGTGAACGATGTAGTTCATTTGAGCAGAAAAGTGACTGCCCTTACCTGAAACGAATTCTTGCTTGTAGGAAGACAGAGAGCCTGGGATTTAACTCCTTTTCTGAAGGGAAACACACAGCATAGTTCTCATCCATGGATCACACTCTGCTTTAGAGCGAGAAGCACGCTCTTGCTTTCTAAAGTCTCTAAGACAGCAGGAAACGTGAGTGTGCTGAGAACAAAAGAACGGTGTTTCCTACACATAGGGACCATATCTAGTCCAACTCGGCTTCTGAAACTGATACAAAGCACTGGTCCTCTAACATCCAATGCTTGTCAGTTAAGATGAGAAACGTGTGAGCTTTGTGAATGATGTAGTTCCTTTGAACTGAAAAGTGACTGCCCTTACCTGAAAGGAAGTCTTGCTTGTAGTAAGACACAGAGCCTGGGATTTAAGTCCATTTCTGAAGGGAAACACACAGCCTAGTTCTCATCCATGGATCACACTCTGCTTTGGAGCGAGAAGCACACTCTTACTTTCTAGTGTCTCTAATACAGCAGGAAATCTGAGTGTGCCCAGAAAAAAAGAACGGTGTTTCCTACACATATGGACCATATGTAGTCCAAATCTGCTTCTGAAACTGACACAAAGCACTGACCCTCTAACATCTAATGCTTGTCAGTTAAGATGAGAAACATGTGAGCTTCGTGAACGATGTAGTTCGTTTGAGCAGAAAAGTGACTGCGCTTACCTGAATTGAAGTCTTGCTTGTAGGAAGACTCAGAGCCTGGGATTTAAATCCATTTCTGAAGTAAAACACACAGCATTGTCTCATCCATTGATCACACTCTGCTTTAGAACAAGAAGCCCGCTCTTGCATTCTAGAGTCTCTAAGACAGCAGGAAACGTGAGTGTGCTGAGAACAAAAGAACGGTGTTTCCTACACATACGGACCATATCTAGTCCAACTCTGCTTCTGAAACTGATACAAAGCACTGGTCCTCTAACATCCAATGCTTGTCAGTTAAGATGAGAAACGTGTGAGCTTCGTGAAAGATGTAGTTCGTTTGTGCTGAAAATTTACTGCCCTTACATGAAACGAAGTCTTGCCTGTAGGAAGACACAGAGTCTGGGATTTAACTCAATTTCTGAAGGGAAACATACAGCATAGTTCTCATCCATGGATCACACTCTGCTTTAGAGCAAGAAGCATGCTCTTGCTTTCTAGAGTCTCTAATGCAACAGTAAATCTGAGTGTGCCCAGAACAAAAGAACGGTGTTTCCTACACATACTGACTATATGTAGTCCAAATCTTCTTCAGAAACTGATACAATGCACTGGTCCTCTAACATCCAATGCTTGTCAGGTAAGATGAGAAATGTGTGAGCTTCGTGAAGGATGTAGTTCCTTTGAGCAGAAAAGTGACTGCCCTTACCTGAAACGAAGTCTTGCTTGTAGGGAGACTCAGAGCATGGGATTTAACTCCATTTCTGAAGTGAAACACACAGTATTGTCTCATCCATTGATCACACTCTGCTTTAGAACAAGAAGCACGCTCTTGCTTTCTAGAGTCTCTAAGACAGCAGGAAACGTGAGTGTGCTGAGAACAAAAGAATGGTGTATCCTACACATACGGACATTATATAGTCCAACTCTGCATCTGAAACTGAAACAAAGAACTGGTCCTCTAAAATCCAACGCTTGTCTGTTAAGATGAGAAGCGTGTGAGCTTCGGGAACGATGAAGTTCGTTTGAGCTGAAAAGTGACTGCCCTTACCTGAAACGAAGTCTTGCCTGTAGGAAGACAAAGAGTCTGGGATTTAACTCCATTTCTGAAGGGAAACATACAGCATAGTTCTCATCCATGGATCACACTCTGCTTTAGAGCAAGAATCATGCTCTTGCTTTCTAGAGTCTCTAATACACCAGGAAATCTGAGTGTGCCCAGAACAAAAGAATGGTGTTTCCTACACATACTGACTATATGTAGTCCAATCATCTTCTGAAATTGATACAATGCACTGGTCCTCTAACATCCAATGCTTGTCTGTTAAGATGGGAAACTTATGAGCTTCGTGAATGATGTAGTTCCTTTGAGCAGAAAGGTGACTGCCCTTACCTGAAACGAAGTCTTGCTTGCAGGAAGACACAGAGCCTGGTATTTAACTCCATTTCTGAAGTGAAACACACAGCATTGTCTCATCCATTGATCACACTCTCCTTTAGAACAAGAAGCACGCTCTTGCTTTCTAAAGTCTCTAAGACAGCAGGAACGTGAGTGTGCTGAGAAGAAAAGAACGGTGTTTCCTACACATACGGACCATATCTAGCCAACTCTGCTTCTTAAACTGATACAAAGCACTGGTCCTCTAACATCCAATGCTTGTCTGTTAAGATGAGAAACGTGTGAGCTCAGGGAACGATGTAGTTCGTTTGAGCTGAAAAGTGACTGCCCTTACCTGAAACGAAGTCTTGCTTGTAGGAAGACACAGAGCCTGGGATTTAACTCCATTTCTGAAGGGAATCACACAGCATAGTTCTCATCCATGGATCACACTCTGCTTTAGAGCGAGAAGCACGCTCTTGCTTTCTAAAGTCTCTAAGAGTGCAGGAAATGTGAGTAGCTGAGAACAAAAGAACGGTGTTTCCTACACATACGGACCATATCTAGTCCAACTCTGCTTCTGAAACTGATACAAAGCACTTGTCCTCTAACATCCAATGCTTGTCTGTTAAGATGAAAAACGTGTGAGCTCCGTGAACGATGTAGTTCGTTTGAGCAGAAAAGTGACTGCCCTTACCTGAATTGAAGTCTTGCTTGTAGGAAGACTCAGAGCCTGGGATTTAAATCCATTTCTGAAGTAAAACACACAGCAGTGTAATCATCCATTGATCACACTCTGCTTTAGAACAAGAAGCACGCTCTTGCTTTCTAGAGTCTCTAAGACAGCAGGAAACGTGAGTGTGCTGAGAACAAAAGAACGGTGTATCCTACACATACGGACATTATATAGTCCAACTCTGCTTCTGAAATTGATACAAAGCACTGGTCCTCTAAAATCCAATGCTTGTCTGTTAAGATGAGAAACGTGTGAGCTTCATGAAAGATGTAGTTCGTTTGCGCTGAAAATTTACTGCCCTTACATGAAACGAAGTCTTGCCTGTAGGAAGACACAGAGTCTGGGATTTAACTCAATTTCTGAAGGGAAACACACAGCATAGTTCTCATCCTTGGATCACACTCTGCTTTAGAGCGAGAAGCACGCTCTTGCTTTCTAAAGTCTCTAAGAGAGCAGGAAATGTGAGTGTGCTGAGAACAAAAGCACGGTGTTTCCTACACATACGGACCATATCTAGTCCAACTCTGCTTCTGAAACTGATACAAAGCACTGGTCCTCTAACATCCTATGCTTGTCAGTTAAGATGAGAAACGTGTGAGCTTTGTGAATGATGTAGTTCCTTTGAACTGAAAAGTGACTGCCCTTACCTGAAAGGAAGTCTTGCTTGTAGTAAGACACAGAGCCTGGGATTTAAGTCCATTTCTGAAGGGAAACACACAGCATAGTTCTCATCCATGGATCACACTCTGCTTTAGAACAAGAAGCACTCTCTTGAATTCTAGAGTCTCTAAGACAGCAGGAAACGTGAGTGTGCTGAGAAGAAAAGAACGGTGTTTCCTACCCATACGGACCATATCTAGTCCAACTCTGCTTCTTAAACTGATACAAAGCACTGGTCCTCTAACATCCAATGCTTGTCTGTTAAGATGAGAAACGTGTGAGCTCAGGGAATGATGTAGTTCGTTTGAGCTGAAAAGTGACTGCCCTTACCTGAAACCAAGTCTTCCTTGTAGGAAGACACAGAACCTGGGATTTAAATCCTTTTCTGAAGGGAAACACACAGCATAGTTCTCATCCATTGATCACACTCTGCTTTAGAACAAGAAGCACGCTCTTGCTTTCTAAAGTCTCTAAGACCGCAGGAAACGTGAGTGTGCTGAGAACAAAAGAACGGTGTTTCCTACACATACGGACCATATCTAGTCCAACTCTGCATCTGAAACTGATACAAAGAACTTGTCCTCTAAAATCCAATGCTTGTCTGTTAAGATGATAAACGTGTGAGCTTCGTGAACGATGTAGTTCGTGTGAGCTGAAAAGTGACTGCCCTTACCTGAAACGAAGTCTTGCTTGTAGGAAAACACAGAGCCTGGGATTTAACTCCTTTTCTGAAGGGAAACAAACAGCATAGTTCTCATCCATGGATCACACTCTGCTTTAGAGCAAGAAGCACGCTCTTGCTTTCTAGAGTCTCTAATGCAACAGTAAATCTGAGTGTGCCCAGAACAAAAGAACGGTGTTTCCTACACATACTGACTATATGTAGTCCAAATCTTCTTCAGAAACTGATACAATGCACTGGTCCTCTAACATCCAATGCTTGTCAGGTAAGATGAGAAATGTGTGAGCTTCCTGAAGGATGTAGTTCCTTTGAGCAGAAAAGTGACTGCCCTTACATTAAACGAAGTCTTGCTTGTAGGGAGAATCAGAGCATGGGATTAAACTCCATTTCTGAAGTGAAACACACAGCATTGTCTCATCCATTGATCACACTCTGCTTTAGAACAAGAAGCACGCTCTTGCTTTCTAGAGTCTCTAAGACAGCAGGAACGTGAGTGTGCTGAGAAGAAAAGAACGGTGTTTCCTACACATACGGACCATATCTAGTCCAACTCTGCTTCTTAAACTGATACAAAGCACTGGTCCTCTAACATACAATGCTTGTCTCTTAAGATGAGAAACGTGTGAGCTCAGGGAACGATGTAGTTCGTGTGAGCTGAAAAGTGACTGCCCTTACCTGAAACGAAGTCTTGCTTGTAGGAAGACACAGAGCCTGGGATTTAACTCCATTTCTGAAGGGAAACACACAGCATAGTTCTCATCCATGGATCACACTCTGCTTTAGAGCGAGAAGCACGCTCTTGCTTTCTAAAGTCTCTAAGAGAGCAGGAAATGTGAGTGTGCTGAGAACAAAAGAACGGTGTTTCCTACACATACGGACCATATCTAGTCCAACTCTGCTTCTGAAACTGATACAAAGCAATTGTCCTCTAACATCCAATGCTTGTCTGTTAAGATGAAAAACGTGTGAGCTCCGTGAACGATGTAGTTCGTTTGAGCTGAAAAGTGACTGCCCTTAACTGAAACGATGTCTTGCTTGTAGGAAGACACAGAGCCTGGGATTTAAGTCCATTTCTGAAGGGAAACACACAGCATAGTTCTCATCCATGGATCACACTCTGCTTAGAGCGAGAAGCACACTCTTACTTTCTAGAGTCTCTAATACAGCAGGAAATCTGAGTGTGCCCAGAACAAAAGAACGGTGTTTCCTACACATATGGACCATATGTAGTCCAAATCTGCTTCTGAAACTGACACAAAGCACTGACCATCTAACATCCAGTGCTTGTCAGTTAAGATGAGAAACATGTGAGCTTCGTGAACGATGTAGTTCATTTGAGCAGAAAAGTGACTGCCCTTACCTGAAACGAATTCTTGCTTGTAGGAAGACAGAGAGCCTGGGATTTAACTCCTTTTCTGAAGGGAAACACACAGCATAGTTCTCATCCATGGATCACACTCTGCTTTAGAGCGAGAAGCACGCTCTTGCTTTCTAAAGTCTCTAAGACAGCAGGAAACGTGAGTGTGCTGAGAACAAAAGAACGGTGTTTCCTACACATAGGGACCATATCTAGTCCAACTCGGCTTCTGAAACTGATACAAAGCACTGGTCCTCTAACATCCAATGCTTGTCAGTTAAGATGAGAAACGTGTGAGCTTTGTGAATGATGTAGTTCCTTTGAACTGAAAAGTGACTGCCCTTACCTGAAAGGAAGTCTTGCTTGTAGTAAGACACAGAGCCTGGGATTTAAGTCCATTTCTGAAGGGAAACACACAGCCTAGTTCTCATCCATGGATCACACTCTGCTTTGGAGCGAGAAGCACACTCTTACTTTCTAGTGTCTCTAATACAGCAGGAAATCTGAGTGTGCCCAGAAAAAAAGAACGGTGTTTCCTACACATATGGACCATATGTAGTCCAAATCTGCTTCTGAAACTGACACAAAGCACTGACCCTCTAACATCTAATGCTTGTCAGTTAAGATGAGAAACATGTGAGCTTCGTGAACGATGTAGTTCGTTTGAGCAGAAAAGTGACTGCGCTTACCTGAATTGAAGTCTTGCTTGTAGGAAGACTCAGAGCCTGGGATTTAAATCCATTTCTGAAGTAAAACACACAGCATTGTCTCATCCATTGATCACACTCTGCTTTAGAACAAGAAGCCCGCTCTTGCATTCTAGAGTCTCTAAGACAGCAGGAAACGTGAGTGTGCTGAGAACAAAAGAACGGTGTTTCCTACACATACGGACCATATCTAGTCCAACTCTGCTTCTGAAACTGATACAAAGCACTGGTCCTCTAACATCCAATGCTTGTCAGTTAAGATGAGAAACGTGTGAGCTTCGTGAAAGATGTAGTTCGTTTGTGCTGAAAATTTACTGCCCTTACATGAAACGAAGTCTTGCCTGTAGGAAGACACAGAGTCTGGGATTTAACTCAATTTCTGAAGGGAAACATACAGCATAGTTCTCATCCATGGATCACACTCTGCTTTAGAGCAAGAAGCATGCTCTTGCTTTCTAGAGTCTCTAATGCAACAGTAAATCTGAGTGTGCCCAGAACAAAAGAACGGTGTTTCCTACACATACTGACTATATGTAGTCCAAATCTTCTTCAGAAACTGATACAATGCACTGGTCCTCTAACATCCAATGCTTGTCAGGTAAGATGAGAAATGTGTGAGCTTCGTGAAGGATGTAGTTCCTTTGAGCAGAAAAGTGACTGCCCTTACCTGAAACGAAGTCTTGCTTGTAGGGAGACTCAGAGCATGGGATTTAACTCCATTTCTGAAGTGAAACACACAGTATTGTCTCATCCATTGATCACACTCTGCTTTAGAACAAGAAGCACGCTCTTGCTTTCTAGAGTCTCTAAGACAGCAGGAAACGTGAGTGTGCTGAGAACAAAAGAATGGTGTATCCTACACATACGGACATTATATAGTCCAACTCTGCATCTGAAACTGAAACAAAGAACTGGTCCTCTAAAATCCAACGCTTGTCTGTTAAGATGAGAAGCGTGTGAGCTTCGGGAACGATGAAGTTCGTTTGAGCTGAAAAGTGACTGCCCTTACCTGAAACGAAGTCTTGCCTGTAGGAAGACAAAGAGTCTGGGATTTAACTCCATTTCTGAAGGGAAACATACAGCATAGTTCTCATCCATGGATCACACTCTGCTTTAGAGCAAGAATCATGCTCTTGCTTTCTAGAGTCTCTAATACACCAGGAAATCTGAGTGTGCCCAGAACAAAAGAATGGTGTTTCCTACACATACTGACTATATGTAGTCCAATCATCTTCTGAAATTGATACAATGCACTGGTCCTCTAACATCCAATGCTTGTCTGTTAAGATGGGAAACTTATGAGCTTCGTGAATGATGTAGTTCCTTTGAGCAGAAAGGTGACTGCCCTTACCTGAAACGAAGTCTTGCTTGCAGGAAGACACAGAGCCTGGTATTTAACTCCATTTCTGAAGTGAAACACACAGCATTGTCTCATCCATTGATCACACTCTCCTTTAGAACAAGAAGCACGCTCTTGCTTTCTAAAGTCTCTAAGACAGCAGGAACGTGAGTGTGCTGAGAAGAAAAGAACGGTGTTTCCTACACATACGGACCATATCTAGCCAACTCTGCTTCTTAAACTGATACAAAGCACTGGTCCTCTAACATCCAATGCTTGTCTGTTAAGATGAGAAACGTGTGAGCTCAGGGAACGATGTAGTTCGTTTGAGCTGAAAAGTGACTGCCCTTACCTGAAACGAAGTCTTGCTTGTAGGAAGACACAGAGCCTGGGATTTAACTCCATTTCTGAAGGGAATCACACAGCATAGTTCTCATCCATGGATCACACTCTGCTTTAGAGCGAGAAGCACGCTCTTGCTTTCTAAAGTCTCTAAGAGTGCAGGAAATGTGAGTAGCTGAGAACAAAAGAACGGTGTTTCCTACACATACGGACCATATCTAGTCCAACTCTGCTTCTGAAACTGATACAAAGCACTTGTCCTCTAACATCCAATGCTTGTCTGTTAAGATGAAAAACGTGTGAGCTCCGTGAACGATGTAGTTCGTTTGAGCAGAAAAGTGACTGCCCTTACCTGAATTGAAGTCTTGCTTGTAGGAAGACTCAGAGCCTGGGATTTAAATCCATTTCTGAAGTAAAACACACAGCAGTGTAATCATCCATTGATCACACTCTGCTTTAGAACAAGAAGCACGCTCTTGCTTTCTAGAGTCTCTAAGACAGCAGGAAACGTGAGTGTGCTGAGAACAAAAGAACGGTGTATCCTACACATACGGACATTATATAGTCCAACTCTGCTTCTGAAATTGATACAAAGCACTGGTCCTCTAAAATCCAATGCTTGTCTGTTAAGATGAGAAACGTGTGAGCTTCATGAAAGATGTAGTTCGTTTGCGCTGAAAATTTACTGCCCTTACATGAAACGAAGTCTTGCCTGTAGGAAGACACAGAGTCTGGGATTTAACTCAATTTCTGAAGGGAAACACACAGCATAGTTCTCATCCTTGGATCACACTCTGCTTTAGAGCGAGAAGCACGCTCTTGCTTTCTAAAGTCTCTAAGAGAGCAGGAAATGTGAGTGTGCTGAGAACAAAAGCACGGTGTTTCCTACACATACGGACCATATCTAGTCCAACTCTGCTTCTGAAACTGATACAAAGCACTGGTCCTCTAACATCCTATGCTTGTCAGTTAAGATGAGAAACGTGTGAGCTTTGTGAATGATGTAGTTCCTTTGAACTGAAAAGTGACTGCCCTTACCTGAAAGGAAGTCTTGCTTGTAGTAAGACACAGAGCCTGGGATTTAAGTCCATTTCTGAAGGGAAACACACAGCATAGTTCTCATCCATGGATCACACTCTGCTTTAGAACAAGAAGCACTCTCTTGAATTCTAGAGTCTCTAAGACAGCAGGAAACGTGAGTGTGCTGAGAAGAAAAGAACGGTGTTTCCTACCCATACGGACCATATCTAGTCCAACTCTGCTTCTTAAACTGATACAAAGCACTGGTCCTCTAACATCCAATGCTTGTCTGTTAAGATGAGAAACGTGTGAGCTCAGGGAATGATGTAGTTCGTTTGAGCTGAAAAGTGACTGCCCTTACCTGAAACCAAGTCTTCCTTGTAGGAAGACACAGAACCTGGGATTTAAATCCTTTTCTGAAGGGAAACACACAGCATAGTTCTCATCCATTGATCACACTCTGCTTTAGAACAAGAAGCACGCTCTTGCTTTCTAAAGTCTCTAAGACCGCAGGAAACGTGAGTGTGCTGAGAACAAAAGAACGGTGTTTCCTACACATACGGACCATATCTAGTCCAACTCTGCATCTGAAACTGATACAAAGAACTTGTCCTCTAAAATCCAATGCTTGTCTGTTAAGATGATAAACGTGTGAGCTTCGTGAACGATGTAGTTCGTGTGAGCTGAAAAGTGACTGCCCTTACCTGAAACGAAGTCTTGCTTGTAGGAAAACACAGAGCCTGGGATTTAACTCCTTTTCTGAAGGGAAACAAACAGCATAGTTCTCATCCATGGATCACACTCTGCTTTAGAGCAAGAAGCACGCTCTTGCTTTCTAGAGTCTCTAATGCAACAGTAAATCTGAGTGTGCCCAGAACAAAAGAACGGTGTTTCCTACACATACTGACTATATGTAGTCCAAATCTTCTTCAGAAACTGATACAATGCACTGGTCCTCTAACATCCAATGCTTGTCAGGTAAGATGAGAAATGTGTGAGCTTCCTGAAGGATGTAGTTCCTTTGAGCAGAAAAGTGACTGCCCTTACATTAAACGAAGTCTTGCTTGTAGGGAGAATCAGAGCATGGGATTAAACTCCATTTCTGAAGTGAAACACACAGCATTGTCTCATCCATTGATCACACTCTGCTTTAGAACAAGAAGCACGCTCTTGCTTTCTAGAGTCTCTAAGACAGCAGGAACGTGAGTGTGCTGAGAAGAAAAGAACGGTGTTTCCTACACATACGGACCATATCTAGTCCAACTCTGCTTCTTAAACTGATACAAAGCACTGGTCCTCTAACATACAATGCTTGTCTCTTAAGATGAGAAACGTGTGAGCTCAGGGAACGATGTAGTTCGTGTGAGCTGAAAAGTGACTGCCCTTACCTGAAACGAAGTCTTGCTTGTAGGAAGACACAGAGCCTGGGATTTAACTCCATTTCTGAAGGGAAACACACAGCATAGTTCTCATCCATGGATCACACTCTGCTTTAGAGCGAGAAGCACGCTCTTGCTTTCTAAAGTCTCTAAGAGAGTAGGAAATGTGAGTGTGCTGAGAACAAAAGCACGGTGTTTCCTACACATACGGACCATATCTAGTCCAACTCTGCTTCTGAAACTGATACAAAGCACTGGTCCTCTAACATCCTATGCTTGTCAGTTAAGATGAGAAACGTGTGATCTTTGTGAATGATGTAGTTCCTTTGAACTGAAAAGTGACTGCCCTTACCTGAAAGGAAGTCTTGCTTGTAGTAAGACACAGAGCCTGGGATTTAAGTCCATTTCTGAAGGGAAACACACAGCATAGTTCTCATCCATGGATCACACTCTGCTTTAGAGCGAGAAGCACACTCTTACTTTCTAGAGTCTCTAATACAGCAGGAAATCTGAGTGTGCCCAGAAAAAAAGAACGGTGTTTCCTACACATATGGACCATATGTAGTCCAAATCTGCTTCTGAAACTGACACAAAGCACTGACCATCTAACATCCAATGCTTGTCAGTTAAGATGAGAAACGTGTGAGCTTTGTGAATGATGTAGTTCGTTTGAGCAGAAAAGTGACTGCTCTTACATGAATTGAAGTCTTGCTTGTAGGAAGACTCAGAGCCTGGGATTTAAATCCATTTCTGAAGTAAAACACACAGCATTGTCTCATCCATTGATCACACTCTGCTTTAGAACAAGAAGCACGCTCTTGCATTCTAGAATCTCTAAGACAGCAGGAAACATGAGTGTGCTGAGAACAAAATAATGGTGTATCCTACACATATGGACATTATATAGTCCAACTCTGCATCTGAAACTGACACAAAGCACTGACCCTCTAACATCCAATGCTTGTCAGTTAAGATGAGAAACATGTGAGCTTCGTGAACGATGTAGTTCGTTTGAGCAGAAAAGTGACTGCCCTTACCTGAAACGAAGTCTTGCCTGTAGGAAGACAAAGAGTCTGGGATTTAACTCCATTTCTGAAGGGAAACATACAGCATAGTTCTCATCCATGGATCACACTCTGCTTTAGAGCAAGAATCATGCTCTTGCTTTCTAGAGTCTCTAATACACCAGGAAATCTGAGTGTGCCCAGAACAAAAGAATGGTGTTTCCTACACATACTGACTATATGTAGTCCAATCATCTTCTGAAATTGATACAATGCACTGGTCCTCTAACATCCAATGCTTGTCTGTTAAGATGGGAAACTTATGAGCTTCGTGAATGATGTAGTTCCTTTGAGCAGAAAGGTGACTGCCCTTACCTGAAACGAAGTCTTGCTTGTAGGAAGACACAGAGCCTGGTATTTAACTCCATTTCTGAAGTGAAACACACAGCATTGTCTCATCCATTGATCACACTCTCCTTTAGAACAAGAAGCACGCTCTTGCTTTCTAAAGTCTCTAAGACAGCAGGAACGTGAGTGTGCTGAGAAGAAAGAACGGTGTTTCCTACACATACGGACCATATCTAGTCCAACTCTGCTTCTTAAACTGATACAAAGCACTGGTCCTCTAACATCCAATGCTTGTCTGTTAAGATGAGAAACGTGTGAGCTCAGGGAACGATGTAGTTCGTTTGAGCTGAAAAGTGACTGCCCTTACCTGAAACGAAGTCTTGCTTGTAGGAAGACACAGAGCCTGGGATTTAACTCCATTTCTGAAGGGAATCACACAGCATAGTTCTCATCCATGGATCACACTCTGCTTTAGAGCGAGAAGCACGCTCTTGCTTTCTAAAGTCTCTAAGAGAGCAGGAAATGTGAGTAGCTGAGAACAAAAGAACGGTGTTTCCTACACATACGGACCATATCTAGTCCAACTCTGCTTCTGAAACTGATACAAAGCACTTGTCCTCTAACATCCAATGCTTGTCTGTTAAGATGAAAAACGTGTGAGCTCCGTGAACGATGTAGTTCGTTTGAGCAGAAAAGTGACTGCCCTTACCTGAATTGAAGTCTTGCTTGTAGGAAGACTCAGAGCCTGGGATTTAAATCCATTTCTGAAGTAAAACACACAGCAGTGTAATCATCCATTGATCACACTCTGCTTTAGAACAAGAAGCACGCTCTTGCTTTCTAGAGTCTCTAAGACAGCAGGAAACGTGAGTGTGCTGAGAACAAAAGAACGGTGTATCCTACACATACGGACATTATATAGTCCAACTCTGCTTCTGAAATTGATACAAAGCACTGGTCCTCTAAAATCCAATGCTTGTCTGTTAAGATGAGAAACGTGTGAGCTTCATGAAAGATGTAGTTCGTTTGCGCTGAAAATTTACTGCCCTTACATGAAACGAAGTCTTGCCTGTAGGAAGACACAGAGTCTGGGATTTAACTCAATTTCTGAAGGGAAACACACAGCATCGTTCTCATCCATGGATCACACTCTGCTTTAGAGCGAGAAGCACGCTCTTGCTTTCTAAAGTCTCTAAGAGAGCAGGAAATGTGAGTGTGCTGAGAACAAAAGCACGGTGTTTCCTACACATACGGACCATATCTAGTCCAACTCTGCTTCTGAAACTGATACAAAGCACTGGTCCTCTAACATCCTATGCTTGTCAGTTAAGATGAGAAACGTGTGAGCTTTGTGAATGATGTAGTTCCTTTGAACTGAAAAGTGACTGCCCTTACCTGAAAGGAAGTCTTGCTTGTAGTAAGACAAAGAGCCTGGGATTTAAGTCCATTTCTGAAGGGAAACACACAGCATAGTTCTCATCCATGGATCACACTCTGCTTTACAGCGAGAAGCACACTCTTACTTTCTAGAGTCTCTAATACAGCAGGAAATCTGAGTGTGCCCAGAAAAAAAGAACGGTGTTTCCTACACATATGGACCATATGTAGTCCAAATCTGCTTCTGAAACTGACACAAAGCACTGACCATCTAACATCCAATGCTTGTCATTTAAGATGAGAAACGTGTGAGCTTTGTGAATGATGTAGTTCGTTTGAGCAGAAAAGTGACTGCTCTTACATGAATTGAAGTCTTGCTTGTAGGAAGACTCAGAGCCTGGGATTTAAATCCATTTCTGAAGTAAAAGACACAGCATTGTCTCATCCATTAATCACACTCTGCTTTAGAACAAGAAGCACGCTCTTGAATTCTAGAGTCTCTAAGACAGCAGGAAACGTGAGTGTGCTGAGAAGAAAAGAACGGTGTTTCCTACCCATACGGACCATATCTAGTCCAACTCTGCTTCTTAAACTGATACAAAGCACTGGTCCTCTAACATCCAATGCTTGTCTGTTAAGATGAGAAACGTGTGAGCTCAGGGAATGATGTAGTTCGTTTGAGCTGAAAAGTGACTGCCCTTACCTGAAACCAAGTCTTCCTTGTAGGAAGACACAGAACCTGGGATTTAAATCCTTTTCTGAAGGGAAACACACAGCATAGTTCTCATCCATTGATCACACTCTGCTTTAGAACAAGAAGCACGCTCTTGCTTTCTAAAGTCTCTAAGACCGCAGGAAACGTAAGTGTGCTGAGAACAAAAGAACGGTGTTTCCTACACATACGGACCATATCTAGTCCAACTCTGCATCTGAAACTGATACAAAGAACTTGTCCTCTAAAATCCAATGCTTGTCTGTTAAGATGATAAACGTGTGAGCTTCGTGAACGATGTAGTTCGTGTGAGCTGAAAAGTGACTGCCCTTACCTGAAACGAAGTCTTGCTTGTAGGAAAACACAGAGCCTGGGATTTAACTCCTTTTCTGAAGGGAAACAAACAGCATAGTTCTCATCCATGGATCACACTCTGCTTTAGAGCAAGAAGCACGCTCTTGCTTTCTAGAGTCTCTAATGCAACAGTAAATCTGAGTGTGCCCAGAACAAAAGAACGGTGTTTCCTACACATACTGACTATATGTAGTCCAAATCTTCTTCAGAAACTGATACAACGCACTGGTCCTCTAACATCCAATGCTTGTCAGGTAAGATGAGAAATGTGTGAGCTTCCTGAAGGATGTAGTTCCTTTGAGCAGAAAAGTGACTGCCCTTACATTAAACGAAGTCTTGCTTGTAGGGAGAATCAGAGCATGGGATTTAACTCCATTTCTGAAGTGAAACACACAGCATTGTCTCATCCATTGATCACACTCTGCTTTAGAACAAGAAGCACGCTCTTGCTTTCTAGAGTCTCTAAGACAGCAGGAACGTGAGTGTGCTGAGAAGAAAAGAACGGTGTTTCCTACACATACGGACCATATCTAGTCCAACTCTGCTTCTTAAACTGATACAAAGCACTGGTCCTCTAACATACAATGCTTGTCTCTTAAGATGAGAAACGTGTGAGCTCAGGGAACGATGTAGTTCGTTTGAGCTGAAAAGTGACTGCCCTTACCTGAAACGAAGTCTTGCTTGTAGGAAGACACAGAGCCTGGGATTTAACTCCATTTCTGAAGGGAAACACACAGCATAGTTCTCATCCATGGATCACACTCTGCTTTAGAGCGAGAAGCACGCTCTTGCTTTCTAAAGTCTCTAAGAGAGCAGGAAATGTGAGTGTGCTGAGAACAAAAGCACGGTGTTTCCTACACATACGGACCATATCTAGTCCAACTCTGCTTCTGAAACTGATACAAAGCACTGGTCCTCTAACATCCTATGCTTGTCAGTTAAGATGAGAAACGTGTGATCTTTGTGAATGATCTAGTTCCTTTGAACTGAAAAGTGACTGCCCTTACCTGAAAGGAAGTCTTGCTTGTAGTAAGACACAGAGCCTGGGATTTAAGTCCATTTCTGAAGGGAAACACACAGCATAGTTCTCATCCATGGATCACACTCTGCTTTAGAACAGGAAGCACGCTCTTGCATTCTAGATTCTCTAAGACAGCAGGAAACGTGAGTGTGCTGAGAAGAAAAGAACGGTGTTTCCTACCCATACGGACCATATCTAGTCCAACTCTGCTTCTTAAACTGATACAAAGCACTGGTCCTCTAACATCCAATGCTTGTCTGTTAAGATGAGAAACGTGTGAGCTCAGGGAATGATGTAGTTCGTTTGAGCTGAAAAGTGACTGCCCTTACCTGAAACGAAGTCTTCCATGTAGGAAGACACAGAACCTGGGATTTAAATACTTTTCTGAAGGGAAACACACAGCATAGTTCTCATCCATGGATCACACTCTGCTTTAGAACAAGAAGCACGCTCTTGCTTTCTAAAGTCTCTAAGACCGCAGGAAACGTGAGTGTGCTGAGAACAAAAGAACGGTGTTTCCTACACATACGGACCATATCTAGTCCAACTCTGCTTCTGAAACTGATACAAAGCACTGGTCCTCTAACATCCAATGCTTGTCAGTTAAGATGAGAAACGTGTGAGCTTTGTGAATGATGTAGTTCCTTTGAACTGAAAAGTGACTGCCCTTACCTGAAACGAAGTTTTGCTTGTAGTAAGACAGAGAGCCTGGGATTTAAGTCCATTTCTGAAGGGAAACATACAGCATAGTTCTCATCCATGGATCACACTCTGCTTTAGAGCAAGAAGCACGCTCTTGCATTCTAGAGTCTCTAATACAGCAGTAAATCTGAGTGTGCCCAGAACAAAAGAACGGTGTTTCCTACACATACTGACTATATGTAGTCCAAATCTTCTTCAGAAACTAATACAATGCACTGGTCCTCTAACATCCAATGCTTGTCAGTTAAGATGAGACACTTGTGAGCTTCGTGAACTATGTAGTTCCTTTAGCAGAAAAGTGACTGCCCTTAACTTAAACGAAGTTTTGCTTGTACGGAGACTCAGAGCATGGGATTTAACTCCATTTCTGAAGTGAAACACACAGCATTGTCTCATTCATTGATCACACTCTGCTTTAGAAAAGAAGCACGCTCTTGCTTTCTAGAATTTCTAAGACAGAAGGAAACGTGAGTATGCTGAGAACAAAAGAACGGTGTTTCCTACACATACGGACCATATCTAGTCCAACTCTGCTTCTGAAACTGATAAAAAGCACTTGTCCTCTAACATCCAATGCTTGTCTTTTAAGATGAGAAACGTGTGAGCTCACTGAACGATGTAGTTCGTTTGAGCTGAAAAGTGACTGCCCTTACCTTAAACGAAATCTTGCTTGTAGGAAAACACAGAGCCTGGGATTTAACTCCTTTTCTGAAGGGAAACACACAGCATAGTTCTCATCCATGGATCACACTCTGCTTTAGAGGGAGAAGCACGCTCTTGCTTTCTAAAGTCTCTAAGACTGCAGGAAACGTGAGTGTGCTGAGAACAATAGAAAGGTGTTTCCTACATATACGGACCATATCTAGTCCAACACTGCTTCTGAAACTGATACAAGGCACTGGTCCTCTAACATCCAATGCTTCTCAGTTAAGATGAGAAACGTGTAAGCTTTGTGAACGATGTAGATCCTTGAACTGAAAAGTGACTGCCCTTACCTGAAATGAATTCTTGCTTGTAGGAAGACTCAGAGCCTGGGATTTAACTCCATTTCTGAAGTAAAACACACAGCAGTGTAATGATCCATTGATCACACTCTGCTTTAGAACAAGAAGTACGCTCTTGCTTTCTAGAGTCTCTAAGACAGCAAGAAATCTGAGTGTGCCCAGAACAAAAGAACGGTGTTTCCTACACATACTGACTATATGTAGTCCAAATCTTCTTCAGAAACTGATACAAAGCACTGGTCCTCTAACATCCAATGCTTGTCTGTTAAGATGAGAAACGTGTAAGCTTCGTGAAGGATGTAGTTCCTTTGATCAAAAAATTGACTGCCCTTACCTTAAATGAAGTCTTGCTAGTAGGGAGACTCAGAGCATGGGATTTAACTCCATTTCTGAAGGGAAACACACAGCATAGTTCTCATCCATTGATCACACTCTGCTTTAGAGCGAGAAGCACGCTCTTGCTTTCTAAAGTCTATAAGAGAGGAATAAACGTGAGTGTGCTGAGAACAAAAAAACGGTGTTTCCTACACATACGGACCATATCTAGTCCAACTCTTCTTCTGAAACTGATACAAATCACTGGTCCTCTAACATCCAATGCTTGTCTTTTAAGATGAGAAACGTGTGAGCTTCGTGAATGATGAAGTTCGTTTGAGCAGAAAAGTGACTGCCCTTACCTGAATTGAAGTCTTGCATGTAGGAAAACTCAGAGCCTGGGATTTAAATCCATTTCTGAAGTAAAACACACAGCAGTGTAATCATCCATTGATCACACTCTGCTTTAGAACAAGAAGCATGCTCTTGCTTTATAGAGTCTCTAAGACAGCAGGATACTTGAGTGTGCTGAGAACAAAAGAATGGTGTATCCTACACATACTGACATTATATAGTCCAACTCTGCTCCTGAAACTGATACAAAGAACTGGTCCTCTAAAATGCAATGCTTGTCTGTTTAGATGAGAAACGTGTGAGCTTCGTGAACGATGTAGTTCGTTTGAGCTGAAAAGTGACTGCCCTTACCTGAAACGAAGTCTTGCCTGTAGGAAGACACAGAGTCTGGGATTTAACTCCATTTCTGAACGGACACATACAGCATAGTTCTCATCCATGGATCACACTCTGCTTTAGAGCAAGAAGCACGCTCTTGCTTTCTAGGGTATCTAATAGAGCAGTAAATCTGAGAGTGCACAGAACAAAATAACCGTGTTTCCTACACATACTGACTATATGTAGTCCAAATCTTCTTCACAAACTGATACAATGCACTGGTCCTCTAACATCCAATGCTTGTCTCTAAAGATGAGAAACGTGTGAGCTTCGTGAACGATGTAGTTCCTTTGAGCAGAAAAGTGACTGCCCTTACCTGAAATGAGTCTTGGTTGTAGGAAGACTCAGAGCCTGGGATTTAACTCCATT
The DNA here is from genome assembly GCA_949786385.1 of Onychomys leucogaster. NCBI lineage: Eukaryota > Metazoa > Chordata > Mammalia > Rodentia > Cricetidae > Onychomys > Onychomys leucogaster. Next base: position 229,039 of record CATKUP010000081.1, read on the forward strand.
TCTGAAGTAAAACACACAGCAGTGTAATCATCCATTGATCACACTCTGCTTTAGAACAAGAAGCACGCTCTTGCTTTCTAGAGTCTCTAAGACAGCAAGAAATCTGAGTGTGCCCAGAACAAAAGAACGGTGTTTCCTACACATACTGACTATATGTAGTCCAAATCTTCTTCAGAAACTGATACAATGCACTGGTCCTCTAACATCCAATGCTTGTCTGTTAAGATGAGAAACGTGTAAACTTCCTGAAGGATGTAGTTCCTTTGATCAAAAAATTGACTGCCCTTACCTTAAATGAAGTCTTGCTTGTAGGGAGACTCAGAGCATGGGATTTAACTCCATTTCTGAAGGGAAACACACAGCATAGTTCTCATCCATTGATCACACTCTGCTTTAGAGCGAGAAGCACGCTCTTGCTTTCTAAAGTCAATAAGAGGAATAAACGTGAGTGTGCTGAGAACAAAAGAACGGTGTTTCCTACACATACGGACCATATCTAGTCCAACTCTTCTTCTGAAACTGATACAAATCACTGGTCCTCTAACATCCAATGCTTGTCTTTTAAGATGAGAAACGTGTGAGCTTCGTGAATGATGAAGTTCGTTTGAGCAGAAAAGTGACTGCCCTTACCTGAATTGAAGTCTTGCTTGTAGGAAGACTCAGAGCCTGGGATTTAAATCCATTTCTGAAGTAAAACACACAGCAGTGTAATCATCCATTGATCACACTCTGCTTTAGAACAAGAAGCACGCTATTGCTTTCTAGATACTCTAAGATAGCAGGAAACGTGAGTGTGCTGAGAACAAAAGCACGGTGTTTCCTACACATACGGACCATATCTAGTCCAACTCTTCTTCTGAAACTGATAGAAAGCACTGGTCCTCTAACATCCAATGCTTGTCAATTAAGATGAGAAACGTGTGAGCTTCGTGAACGATGTAGTTCGTTTGAGCAGAAAAGTGACTGCCCTTACCTGAATTGAAGTCTTGCTTGTAGGAAGACTCAGAGCCTGGGATTTAAATCCATTTCTGAAATAAAACACACAGCAGTGTAATCATCCATTGATCACACTCTGCTTTAGACAAGAAGCACGCTCTTGCTTTCTAGAGTCTCTAAGACAGCAGGAAACGTGAGTGTTTTGAGAACAAAAGAATGGTGTATCCTACACATACGGACATTATATAGTCCAACTCTGCTTCTGAAACTGATACAGAGAACTGGTCCTCTAAAATCCAATGCTTGTGTGTTAAGATGAGAACCGTGTGAGCTCAGTGAACGATGTAGTTCCTTTAAGCTGAAAAGTGACTGCCCTTACCTGAAACGAAGTCTTGCTTGTAGGAAGACACAGAGCCTGGGATTTAACTCCATTTCTGAAGGGAAACACACAGCATAGTTCTCATCCATGGATCACACTCGCTTTAGAGCGAGAAGCATGCTCTTGCTTTCTAAAGTCTCAAAGAGAGCAGGAAACTTGAGTGTGCTGAGAACAAAAGAACGGTGTTTCCTACACATACGGACCATATCTAGTCCAACTCTTCTTCTGAAACTGATAGAAAGCACTGGTCCTCTAACATCCAATGCTTGTCAATTAAGATGAGAAACGTGTGAGCTTCGTGAACGATGTAGGTCATTTGAGCAGAAAAGTGACTGCCCTTACCTGAATTGAAGTCTTGCTTGTAGGAAGACTCAGAGCCTGGGATTTAAATGCATTTCTGAAGTAAAACACACAGCAGTGTAATCATCCATTGATCACACTCTGCTTTAGAACAGGAAGCACGCTCTTGCTTTCTAGAGTCTCTAAGACAGCAGGAAACGTGAGTGTGCTGAGAACAAATGAATGGTGTATCCTACACATACGGAAATTATATAGTCCAACTCTGCTTCTGAAACTGATACAGAGAACTGGTCCTCTAAAATCCAATGCTTGTCTGTTAAGATGAGAAACGTGTGAGCTTCGTGAAAAATGTAGTTCGTTTTAGCTGAAAAGTGACTGCCCTTACCTGAAACGAAGTCTTGCCTGTAGGAAGACACAGAGTCTGGGATTTAACTCCATTTCTGAAGGGAAACATACAGCATAGTTCTCATCCATGGATCACACTCTGCTTTAGAGCAAGAAGCATGCTCTTGCTTTCTAGAGTCTCTAATACAGCAGGAAATCTGAGAGTACCCAGAACAAAAGAACGGTGTTTCCTACACATACGGACCATATCTAGTCCAACTCTGCTTCTGAAACTGATACAAAGCACTGGTCCTCTAACCTCCAATGCTTGTCAATTAAGATGAGAAACGTGTGAGCTCCGTGAACGATGTTGTTCATTTGAGCTGAAAAGTGACTGCTCTTACCTGAAAAGAAGTCTTCCTTGTAGGAAGACACAGATCCTGGTATTTAACTCCTTTTCTGAAGGGAAACACACAGCATAGTTCTCATCCATGGATCACACTTTGCTTTAGAGCAAGAAGCATGCTCTTGCTTTATAGAGACTCTAATACAGCAGGAAATCTGAGTGTGCCCAGAACAAAAGGACCGTGTTTCATACACATACTGACTATATGTAGTCCAAATCTCCTTCAGAAACTGATACAATGCACTGGTCCTCTAACATCCAATGCTTGTCAGTTAAGATGAGAAACGTGTGAGCTTCGTGAACGATGTAGTTCCTTTGAGCAGAAAAGTGACTGCCGTTACCTTAAACGAAGTCTTGCTTGTAGGGAGACTCAGAGCATGGGATTTAACTCCATATCTGAAGTGAAACACACAGCATTGTCTCATCCATTGATAACACTCTGCTTTAGAACAAGAAGCACGCTCTTGCTTTCTAGAGTCTCTAAGACAGCAGGAAACGTGAGTGTGCTGAGAACAATAGAAAGGTGTTTCCTACACATACGGACCATATCTAGTCCAACACTGCTTCTGAAACTGATACAAGGCACTGGTCCTCTAACATCCAATGCTTCTCAGTTAAGATGAGAAACGTGTGAGCTTTGTGAACGATGTAGATCCTTGAACTGAAAAGTGACTGCCCTTACCTGAAATGAAGTCTTGCTTTTAGGAAGACTCAGAGCCTGGGATTTAACTCCATTTCTGAAGTAAAACACACAGCAGTGTAATCATCCATTGATCACACTCTGCTTTAGAACAAGAAGCACGCTCTTGCTTTCTAGAGTCTCTAAGACAGCAAGAAATCTGAGTGTGCCCAGAACAAAAGAACGGTGTTTCCTACACATACTGACTATATGTAGTCCAAATCTTCTTCAGAAACTGATACAATGCACTGGTCCTCTAACATCCAATGCTTGTCTGTTAAGATGAGAAACGTGTAAACTTCCTGAAGGATGTAGTTCCTTTGATCAAAAAATTGACTGCCCTTACCTTAAATGAAGTCTTGCTTGTAGGGAGACTCAGAGCATGGGATTTAACTCCATTTCTGAAGGGAAACACACAGCATAGTTCTCATCCATTGATCACACTCTGCTTTAGAGCGAGAAGCACGCTCTTGCTTTCTAAAGTCAATAAGAGGAATAAACGTGAGTGTGCTGAGAACAAAAGAACGGTGTTTCCTACACATACGGACCATATCTAGTCCAACTCTTCTTCTGAAACTGATACAAATCACTGGTCCTCTAACATCCAATGCTTGTCTTTTAAGATGAGAAACGTGTGAGCTTCGTGAATGATGAAGTTCGTTTGAGCAGAAAAGTGACTGCCCTTACCTGAATTGAAGTCTTGCTTGTAGGAAGACTCAGAGCCTGGGATTTAAATCCATTTCTGAAGTAAAACACACAGCAGTGTAATCATCCATTGATCACACTCTGCTTTAGAACAAGAAGCACGCTATTGCTTTCTAGATACTCTAAGATAGCAGGAAACGTGAGTGTGCTGAGAACAAAAGCACGGTGTTTCCTACACATACGGACCATATCTAGTCCAACTCTTCTTCTGAAACTGATAGAAAGCACTGGTCCTCTAACATCCAATGCTTGTCAATTAAGATGAGAAACGTGTGAGCTTCGTGAACGATGTAGTTCGTTTGAGCAGAAAAGTGACTGCCCTTACGTGAATTGAAGTCTTGCTTGTAGGAAGACTCAGAGCCTGGGATTTAAATGCATTTCTGAAATAAAACACACAGCAGTGTAATCATCCATTGATCACACTCTGCTTTAGAACAAGAAGCACGCTCTTGCTTTCTAGAGTCTCTAAGACAGCAGGAAACGTGAGTGTTTTGAGAACAAAAGAATGGTGTATCCTACACATACGGACATTATATAGTCCAACTCTGCTTCTGAAACTGATACAGAGAACTGGTCCTCTAAAATCCAATGCTTGTGTGTTAAGATGAGAACCGTGTGAGCTCAGTGAACGATGTAGTTCCTTTAAGCTGAAAAGTGACTGCCCTTACCTGAAACGAAGTCTTGCCTGTAGGAAGACACAGAGTCTGGGATTTAACTCCATTTCTGAAGGGAAACATACAGCATAGTTCTCAGCCATGGATCACACTCTGCTTTAGAGCAAGAAGCATGCTCTTGCTTTCTAGAGTCTCTAATACAGCACGTAATCTGAGAGTACCCAGAACAAAAGAACGGTGTTTCCTACACATACGGACCATATCTAGTCCAACTCTGCTTCTGAAACTGATACAAAGCACTGGTCCTCTAACCTCCAATGCTTGTCAATTAAGATGAGAAACGTGTGAGCTCCGTGAACGATGTTGTTCATTTGAGCTGAAAAGTGACTGCTCTTACCTGAAACGAAGTCTTCCTTGTAGGAAGACACAGAGCCTGGTATTTAACTCCTTTTCTGAAGGGAAACACACAGCATAGTTCTCATCCATGGATCACACTCTGCTTTAGAGCAAGAAGCATGCTCTTACTTTCTAGATTCTCTAATACAGCAGGAAATCTGAGTGTGCCCAGAACAAAAGGACCGTGTTTCATACACATACTGACTATATGTAGTCCAAATCTCCTTCAGAAACTGATACAATGCACTGGTCCTCTAACATCCAATGCTTGTCAGTTAAGATGAGAAACGTGTGAGCTTCGTGAACCATGTAGATCCTTTGAGCAGAAAAGTGACTGCCGTTACCTTAAATGAAGTCTTGCTTGTAGGGAGACTCAGAGCATGGGATTTAACTCCATTTCTGAAGGGAAACACACAGCATAGTTCTCATCCATTGATCACACTCTGCTTTAGAGCGAGAAGCACGCTCTTGCTTTCTAAAGTCTATAAGAGGAATAAACGTGAGTGTGCTGAGAACAAAAGAATGGTGTTTCCTACACATACGGACCATATCTAGTCCAACTCTTCTTCTGAAACTGATACAAATCACTGGTCCTCTAACATCCAATGCTTGTCTTTTAAGATGAGAAACGTGTGAGCTTCGTGAATGATGAAGTTCGTTTGAGCAGAAAAGTGACTGCCCTTACCTGAATTGAAGTCTTGCTTGTACGAAGACTCAGAGCCTGGGATTTAAATCCATTTCTGAAGTAAAACACACAGCAGTGTAATCATCCATTGATCACACTCTGCTTTAAACACGAAGCATGCTCTTGCTTTCTAGAGTCTCTAAGACAGCAGGAAACGTGAGTGTGCTGGGAACAAAAGAATGGTGTATCCTACACATACTGACATTATATAGTCCAACTCTGCTCCTGAAACTGATACAAAGAACTGGTCCTCTAAAATCCAATGCTTGTCTGTTTAGATGAGAAACGTGTGAGCTTCGTGAACGATGTAGTTCGTTTGAGCTGAAAAGTGACTGCCCTTACCTGAAACGAAGTCTTGCCTGTAGGAATACACAGAGTCTGGGATTTAACTCCATTTCTGAACGGACACATACAGCATAGTTCTCATCCATGGATCACACTCTGCTTTAGAGCAAGAAGCACGCTCTTGCTTTCTAGAGTCTCTAATACAGCAGTAAATCTGAGAGTGCACAGAACAAAAGAACCGTGTTTCCTACACATACTGACTATATGTAATCCAAATCTTCTTCACAAACTGATACAATGCACTGGTCCTCTAACATCCAATGCTTGTCTCTTAAGATGAGAAACGTGTGAGCTTCGTGAACGATGTAGTTCCTTTGAGCAGAAAAGTGACTGCCCTTACCTGAAATGAGTCTTGGTTTTAGGAAGACTCAGAGCATGGGATTTAACTCCATTTCTGAAGTAAAACACACAGCAGTGTAATCATCCAATGATCACACTCTGCTTTAGAACAAGAAGCACGCTATTGCTTTCTAGAGTCTCTAAGATAGCAGGAAACGTGAGTGTGCTGAGAACAAAAGAACGGTGTTTCCTACACATACGGACCATATCTAGTCCAACTCTTCTTCTGAAACTGATAGAAAGCACTGGTCCTCTAACATCCAATGCTTGTCAATTAAGATGAGAAACGTGTGAGCTTGGTGAACGATGTAGGTCGTTTGAGCAGAAAAGTGACTGCCCTTACCTGAATTGAAGTCTTGCTTGTAGGAAGACTCAGAGCCTGGGATTTAAATCCATTTCTATAGTAAAACACACAGCAGTGTAATCATCCATTGATCACACTCTGCTTTAGAACAGGAAGCACGCTCTTGCTTTCTAGAGTCTCTAAGACAGCAGGAAACGTGAGTGTGCTGAGAACAAATGAATGGTGTATCCTACACATACGGACATTATATAGTCCAACTCTGCTTCTGAAACTGATACAGAGAACTGGTCCTCTAAAATCCAATGCTTGTCTGTTAAGATGAGAAACGTGTGAGCTTCGTGAAAAATGTAGTTCGTTTGAGCTGAAAAGTGACTGCCCTTACCTGAAACGAAGTCTTGCCTGTAGGAAGACACAGATTCTGGGATTTAACTCCATTTCTGAAGGGAAACATACAGCATAGTTCTCATCCATGGATCACACTCTGCTTTAGAGCAAGAAGCATGCTCTTGCTTTCTAGAGACTCTAATACAGCAGGAAATCTGAGAGTACCCAGAACAAAAGAACGGTGTTTCCTACACATACGGACCATATCTAGTCCAACTCTGCTTCTGAAACTGATACAAAGCACTGGTCCCCTAACCTCCAATGCTTGTCAATTAAGATGAGAAACGTGTGAGCTCCGTGAACGATGTTGTTCGTTTGAGCTGAAAAGTGACTGCTCTTACCTGAAAAGAAGTCTTCCTTGTAGGAAGACACAGAGCCTGGTATTTAACTCCTTTTCTGAAGGGAAACACACAGCATAGTTCTCATCCATGGATCACACTCTGCTTTAGAGCAAGAAGCATGCTCTTGAATTATAGAGACTCTAATACAGCAGGAAATCTGAGTGTGCCCAGAACAAAAGCACCATGTTTCATACACATACTGACTATATGTAGTCCAAATCTCCTTCAGAAACTGATACAATGCCCTGGTCCTCTAACATCCAATGCTTGTCAGTTAAGATGAGAAACGTGTGAGCTTCGTGAACGATGTAGTTCCTTTGAGCAGAAAAGTGACTGCCGTTACCTTAAACGAAGTCTTGCTTGTAGGGAGACTCAGAGCATGAGATTTAACTCCATTACTGAGTGAAACACACAGCATTGTCTCATCCATTGATCACACTCTGCTTTAGAACAAGAAGCACGCTCTTGCTTTCTAGAGTCTCTAAGACAGCAGGAAACGTGAGTGTGCTGAGAACAATAGAAAGGTGTTTCCTACACATACGGACCATATCTAGTCCAACACTGCTTCTGAAACTGAAACAAGGCACTGGTCCTCTAACATCCAATGCTTCTCAGTTAAGATGAGAAACGTGTGAGCTTTGTGAACGATGTAGATCCTTGAACTGAAAAGTGACTGCCCTTACCTGAAATGAAGTCTTGCTTTTAGGAAGACTCAGAGCCTGGGATTTAACTCCATTTCTGAAGTAAAACACACAGCAGTGTAATCATCCATTGATCACACTCTGCTTTAGAACAAGAAGCACGCTCTTGCTTTCTAGAGTCTCTAAGACAGCAAGAAATCTGAGTGTGCCCAGAACAAAAGAACGGTGTTTCCTACACATACTGACTATATGTAGTCCAAATCTTCTTCAGAAACTGATACAAAGCACTGGTCCTCTAACATCCAATGCTTGTCTGTTAAGATGAGAAACGTGTAAGCTTCGTGAAGGATGTAGTTCCTTTGATCAAAAAATTGACTGCCCTTACCTTAAATGAAGTCTTGCTTGTAGGAAGACTCAGAGCCTGGGATTTAAATGCATTTCTGAAATAAAACACACAGCAGTGTAATCATCCATTGATCACACTCTGCTTTAGAACAAGAAGCATGCTCTTGCTTTCTAGAGTCTCTAAGACAGCAGGAAACGTGAGTGTTTTGAGAACAAAAGAATGGTGTATCCTACACATACGGACATTATATAGTCCAACTCTGCTTCTGAAACTGATACAGAGAACTGGTCCTCTAAAATCCAATGCTTGTGTGTTAAGATGAGAACCGTGTGAGCTCAGTGAACGATGTAGTTCGTTTTAGCTGAAAAGTGGCTGCCCTTACCTGAAACGAAGTATTGCTTGTAGGAAGACACAGAGCCTGGGATTTAACTCCATTTCTGAAGGGAAACATACAGCATAGTTCTCATCCATGGATCACACTCGCTTTAGAGCGAGAAGCATGCTCTTGCTTTCTAAAGTCTCTAAGAGAGCAGGAAACGTGAGTGTGCTGAGAACAAAAGAACGGTGTTTCCTACACATACGGACCATATCTAGTCCAACTCTTCTTCTGAAACTGATACAAAGCACTGGTCCTCTAACATCCAATGCTTGTCAATTAAGATGAGAAACTTGTGAGCTTGGTGAACGATGTAGGTCGTTTGAGCAGAAAAGTGACTGCCCTTACCTGAATTGAAGTCTTGCTTGTAGGAAGACTCAGAGCCTGGGATTTAAATCCATTTCTGAAGTAAAACACACAGCAGTGTAATCATCCATTGATCACACTCTGCTTTAGAACAGGAAGCACGCTCTTGCTTTCTAGAGTCTCTAAGACAGCAGGAAACGTGAGTGTGCTGAGAACAAAAGAATGGTGTATCCTACACATACGGACATTATATAGTCCAACTCTGGTCCTGAAACTGATACAAAGAACTGGTCCTCTAAAATCCAATGCTTGTCTGTTTAGATGAGAAACATGTGAGCTTCGTGAACGATGTAGTTCGTTTGAGCTGAAAAGTGACTGCCCTTACCTGAAACGAAGTCTTGCCTGTAGGAAGACACAGAGTCTGGGATTTATCTCCATTTCTGAACGGAAACATACAGCATAGTTCTCATCCATGGATCACACTCTGCTTTAGAGCAAGAAGCACGCTCTTGCTTTCTAGAGTCTCTAATACAGCAGTAAATCTGAGAGTCCCCAGAACAATAGAACCGTGTTTCCTACACATACTGACTATATGTAGTCCAAATCTTCTTCACAAACTGATACAATGCACTGGTCCTCTAACATCCAATGCTTGTCTCTTAAGATGAGAAACGTGTGAGCTTCGTGAACGATGTAGTTCCTTTGAGCAGAAAAGTGACTGCCCTTACCTGAAATGAAGTCTTGGTTGTAGGAAGACTCAGAGCATGGGATTTAACTCCATTTCTGAAGTAAAACACACAGCAGTGTAATCATCCATTGATCACACTCTGCTTTAGAACAGGAAGCACGCTCTTGCTTTCTAGAGTCTCTAAGACAGCAGGAAACGTGAGTGTGCTGAGAACAAATGAATGGTGTATCCTACACATACGGACATTATATAGTCCAACTCTGCTTCTGAAACTGATACAGAGAACTGGTCCTCTAAAATCCAATGCTTGTCTGTTAAGATGAGAAACGTGTGAGCTTCGTGAAAAATGTAGTTCGTTTGAGCTGAAAAGTGACTGCCCTTACCTGAAACGAAGTCTTGCCTGTAGGAAGACACAGAGTCTGGGATTTAACTCCATTTCTGAAGGTAAACATACAGCATAGTTCTCAGCCATGGATCACACTCTGCTTTAGAGCAAGAAGCATGCTCTTGCTTTCTAGAGTCTCTAATACAGCACGTAATCTGAGAGTACCCAGAACAAAAGAACGGTGTTTCCTACACATACGGACCATATCTAGTCCAACTCTGCTTCTGAAACTGATACAAAGCACTGGTCCTCTAACCTCCAATGCTTGTCAATTAAGATGAGAAACGTGTGAGCTCCGTGAACGATGTTGTTCGTTTGAGCTGAAAAGTGACTGCTCTTACCTGAAATGAAGTCTTCTCTGTAGGAAGACACAGAGCCTGGTATTTAACTCCTTTTCTGAAGGGAAACACACAGCATAGTTCTCATCCATGGATCACACTCTGCTTTAGAGCACGAAGCATGCTCTTGCTTTCTAGAGTCTCTAATACAGCAGTAAATCTGAGAGTGCACAGAACAATAGAACCGTGTTTCCTACACATACTGACTATATGTAGTCCAAATCTTCTTCACAAACTGATACAATGCACTGGTCCTCTAAAATCCAATGCTTGTCTCTTAAGATGAGAAACGTGTGAGCTTCGTGAACGATGTAGTTCCTTTGAGCAGAAAAGTGACTGCCCTTACCTGAAATGAAGTCTTGGTTGTAGGAAGACTCAGAGCATGGGATTTAACTCCATTTCTGAAGTAAAACACACAGCAGTGTAATCATCCATTGATCACACTCTGCTTTAGAACAAGAAGCACGCTATTGCTTTCTAGAGTCTCTAAGATAGCAGGAAACGTGAGTGTGCTGAGAACAAAAGAACGGTGTTTCCTACACATACGGACCATATCTAGTCCAACTCTTCTTCTGAAACTGATAGAAAGCACTGGTCCTCTAACATCCAATGCTTTTCAATTAAGATGAGAAACGTGTGAGCTTCGTGAACGATGTAGTTCGTTTGAGCAGAAAAGTGACTGCCCTTACCTGAATTGAAGTCTTGCTTGTAGGAAGACTCAGAGCCTGGGATTTAAATCCATTTCTGAAATAAAACACACAGCAGTGTAATCATCCATTGATCACACTCTGCTTTAGAACAAGAAGCACGCTCTTGCTTTCTAGAGTCTCTAAGACAGCAGGAAACGTGAGTGTGCTGAGAACAAAAGAATGGTGTATCCTACACATACGGACATTATATAGTCCAACTCTGCTTCTGAAACTGATACAGAGAACTGGTCCTCTAAAATCTAATGCTTGTCTGTTAAGATGAGAACCGTGTGAGCTCAGTGAACGATGTAGTTCGTTTTAGCTGAAAAGTGGCTGCCCTTACCTGAAACGAAGTATTGCTTGTAGGAAGACACAGAGCCTGGGATTTAACTCCATTTCTGAAGGGAAACATACAGCATAGTTCTCATCCATGGATCACACTCGCTTTAGAGCGAGAAGCATGCTCTTGCTTTCTAAAGTCTCTAAGAGAGCAGGAAACGTGAGTGTGCTGAGAACAAAAGAACGGTGTTTCCTACACATACGGACCATATCTAGTCCAACTCTTCTTCTGAAACTGATACAAAGCACTGGTCCTCTAACATCCAATGCTTGTCAATTAAGATGAGAAACTTGTGAGCTTGGTGAACGATGTAGGTCGTTTGAGCAGAAAAGTGACTGCCCTTACCTGAATTGAAGTCTTGCTTGTAGGAAGACTCAGAGCCTGGGATTTAAATCCATTTCTGAAGTAAAACACACAGCAGTGTAATCATCCATTGATCACACTCTGCTTTAGAACAGGAAGCACGCTCTTGCTTTCTAGAGTCTCTAAGACAGCAGGAAACGTGAGTGTGCTGAGAACAAAAGAATGGTGTATCCTACACATACGGACATTATATAGTCCAACTCTGGTCCTGAAACTGATACAAAGAACTGGTCCTCTAAAATCCAATGCTTGTCTGTTTAGATGAGAAACATGTGAGCTTCGTGAACGATGTAGTTCGTTTGAGCTGAAAAGTGACTGCCCTTACCTGAAACGAAGTCTTGCCTGTAGGAAGACACAGAGTCTGGGATTTATCTCCATTTCTGAACGGAAACATACAGCATAGTTCTCATCCATGGATCACACTCTGCTTTAGAGCAAGAAGCACGCTCTTGCTTTCTAGAGTCTCTAATACAGCAGTAAATCTGAGAGTCCCCAGAACAATAGAACCGTGTTTCCTACACATACTGACTATATGTAGTCCAAATCTTCTTCACAAACTGATACAATGCACTGGTCCTCTAACATCCAATGCTTGTCTCTTAAGATGAGAAACGTGTGAGCTTCGTGAACGATGTAGTTCCTTTGAGCAGAAAAGTGACTGCCCTTACCTGAAATGAAGTCTTGGTTGTAGGAAGACTCAGAGCATGGGATTTAACTCCATTTCTGAAGTAAAACACACAGCAGTGTAATCATCAATTGATCACACTCTGCTTTAGAACAAGAAGCACGCTATTGCTTTCTTGAGTCTCTAAGATAGCAGGAAACGTGAGTGTGCTGAGAACAAAAGAACGGTGTTTCCTACACATACGGACCATATCTAGTCCAACTCTTCTTCTGAAACTGATACAAAGCACTGGTCCTCTAACATCCAATGCTTGTCAATTAAGATGAGAAACGTGTGAGCTTCGTGAATGATGTAGGTCGTTTGAGCAGAAAAGTGACTGCCCTTACCTGAATTGAAGTCTTGCTTGTAGGAAGACTCAGAGCCTGGGATTTAAATCCATTTCTGAAGTAAAACACACAGCAGTGTAATCATCCATTGATCACACTCTGCTTTAGAACAGGAAGCACGCTCTTGCTTTCTAGAGTCTCTAAGACAGCAGGAAACGTGAGTGTGCTGAGAACAAATGAATGGTGTATCCTACACATACGGACATTATATAGTCCAACTCTGCTTCTGAAACTGATACAGAGAACTGGTCCTCTAAAATCCAATGCTTGTCTGTTAAGATGAGAAACGTGTGAGCTTCGTGAAAAATGTAGTTCGTTTGAGCTGAAAAGTGACTGCCCTTACCTGAAACGAAGTCTTGCCTGTAGGAAGACACAGAGTCTGGGATTTAACTCCATTTCTGAAGGGAAACATACAGCATAGTTCTCAGCCATGGATCACACTCTGCTTTAGAGCAAGAAGCATGCTCTTGCTTTCTAGAGTCTCTAATACAGCACGTAATCTGAGAGTACCCAGAACAAAAGAACGGTGTTTCCTACACATACGGACCATATCTAGTCCAACTCTGCTTCTGAAACTGATACAAAGCACTGGTCCTCTAACCTCCAATGCTTGTCAATTAAGATGAGAAACGTGTGAGCTCCGTGAACGATGTTGTTCGTTTGAGCTGAAAAGTGACTGCTCTTACCTGAAATGAAGTCTTCTCTGTAGGAAGACACAGAGCCTGGTATTTAACTCCTTTTCTGAAGGGAAACACACAGCATAGTTCTCATCCATGGATCACACTCTGCTTTAGAGCACGAAGCATGCTCTTGCTTTCTAGAGTCTCTAATACAGCAGTAAATCTGAGAGTGCACAGAACAATAGAACCGTGTTTCCTACACATACTGACTATATGTAGTCCAAATCTTCTTCACAAACTGATACAATGCACTGGTCCTCTAAAATCCAATGCTTGTCTCTTAAGATGAGAAACGTGTGAGCTTCGTGAACGATGTAGTTCCTTTGAGCAGAAAAGTGACTGCCCTTACCTGAAATGAAGTCTTGGTTGTAGGAAGACTCAGAGCATGGGATTTAACTCCATTTCTGAAGTAAAACACACAGCAGTGTAATCATCCATTGATCACACTCTGCTTTAGAACAAGAAGCACGCTATTGCTTTCTAGAGTCTCTAAGATAGCAGGAAACGTGAGTGTGCTGAGAACAAAAGAACGGTGTTTCCTACACATACGGACCATATCTAGTCCAACTCTTCTTCTGAAACTGATAGAAAGCACTGGTCCTCTAACATCCAATGCTTTTCAATTAAGATGAGAAACGTGTGAGCTTCGTGAACGATGTAGTTCGTTTGAGCAGAAAAGTGACTGCCCTTACCTGAATTGAAGTCTTGCTTGTAGGAAGACTCAGAGCCTGGGATTTAAATCCATTTCTGAAATAAAACACACAGCAGTGTAATCATCCATTGATCACACTCTGCTTTAGAACAAGAAGCACGCTCTTGCTTTCTAGAGTCTCTAAGACAGCAGGAAACGTGAGTGTGCTGAGAACAAAAGAATGGTGTATCCTACACATACGGACATTATATAGTCCAACTCTGCTTCTGAAACTGATACAGAGAACTGGTCCTCTAAAATCTAATGCTTGTCTGTTAAGATGAGAACCGTGTGAGCTCAGTGAACGATGTAGTTCGTTTAAGCTGAAAAGTGACTGACCTTACCTGAAACGAAGTCTTGCTTGTACGAAGACACAGAGCCTGGGATTTAACTCCATTTCTGAAGGGAAACACACAGCATAGTTCTCATCCATGGATCACACTCTCCTTTAGAGCAAGAAGCATGCTCTTGCTTTCTAGAGTCTCTAATACAACAGGAAATCTGAGAGTACCCAGAACAAAAGAACGGTGTTTCCTACACATACGGACCATATCTAGTCCAACTCTGCTTCTGAAACTGATACAAAGCACTGGTCCTCTAACCTCCAATGCTTGTCAATTAAGATGAGAAACGTGTGCGCTCCGTGAGCGATGTTGTTCGTTTGAGCTGAAAAGTGACTGCCCTTACCTGAAACGAAGTCTTCCTTGTAGGAAGACACAGAGCCTGGAATTTAACTCCTTTTCTGAAGTAAAACACACAGCAGTGTAATCATCCATTGATCACACTCTGCTTTAGAACAAGAAGCACGCTCTTGCTTTCTAGAGTTTCTAAGACAGCAAGAAATCTGAGTGTGCCCAGAACAAAAGAACGGTGTTTCCTACACATACTGACTATATGTAGTCCAAATCTTCTTCAGAAACTGATACAATGCACTGGTCCTCTAACATCCAATGCTTGTCTGTTAAGATGAGAAACGTGTAAGCTTCGTGAAGGATGTAGTTCCTTTGAGCAAAAAATTGACTGCCCTTACCTGAAACGAATTCTTGCTTGTAGGAAGACACAGAGCCTGGGATTTAAATCCATTTCTGAAGGGAAACACACAGCATAGTTCTCATCCATGGATCACACTCGCTTTAGAGCGAGAAGCATGCTCTTGCTTTCTAAAGTCTCTAAGAGAGCAGGAAACGTGAGTGTGCTGAGAACAAAAGAACGGTGTTTCCTACACATACGGACCATATCTAGTCCAACTCTTCTTCTGAAACTGATACAAAGCACTGGTCCTCTAACATCCAATGCTTGTCAATTAAGATGAGAAACGTGTGAGCTTCGTGAATGATGTAGGTCGTTTGAGCAGAAAAGTGACTGCCCTTACCTGAATTGAAGTCTTGCTTGTAGGAAGACTCAGAGCCTGGGATTTAAATCCATTTCTGAAGTAAAACACACAGCAGTGTAATCATCCATTGATCACACTCTGCTTTAGAACAGGAAGCACGCTCTTGCTTTCTAGAGTCTCTAAGACAGCAGGAAACGTGAGTGTGCTGAGAACAAAAGTACGGTGTTTCCTACACATACGGACCATATCTAGTCCAACTCTGCTTCTGAAACTGATACAAAGCACTGGTCCTCTAACCTCCAATGCTTGTCAATTAAGATGAGAAACGTGTGAGCTCCGTGAACGATGTTGTTCGTTTGAGCTGAAAAGTGACTGCTCTTACCTGAAACGAAGTCTTCCTTGTAGGAAGACACAGAGCCTGGTATTTAACTCCTTTTCTGAAGGGAAACACACAGCATAGTTCTCATCCATGGATCACACTCTGCTTTAGAGCAAGAAGCATGCTCTTGCTTTATAGAGTCTCTAATACAGCAGGAAATCTGAGTGTGCCCAGAACAAAAGGACCGTGTTTCATACACATACTGACTATATGTAGTCCAAATCTCCTTCAGAAACTGAAACAATGCACTGGTCCTCTAACATCCAATGCTTGTCAGTTAAGATGAGAAACGTGTGAACTTTGTGAACGATGTAGTTCCTTTGAGCAGAAAAGTGACTGCCGTTACCTTAAACGAAGTCTTGCTTGTAGGGAGACTCAGAGCATGGGATTTAACTCCATTTCTGAAGTGAAACACACAGCATTGTCTCATCCATTGATCACACTCTGCTTTAGAACAAGAAGCACGCTCTTGCTTTCTAGAGTCTCTAAGACAGCAGGAAACATGAGTGTGCTGAGAACAATAGAAAGGTGTTTCCTACACATACGGACCATATCTAGTCCAACTCTGCTTCTGAAACTGATAGAAAGCACTGGTCCTCTAACATCCAATGCTTGTCTGTTAAGATGAGAAACGTGTGAGCTCAGGGAACGATGTAGTTCGTTTGAGCTGAAAAGTCACTGCCCTCACGTGAATGAAGTCTTGCTTGTAGGAAGACACAGAGCCTGGGATTTAACTCCATTTCTGAAGGGAAACACACAGCATAGTTCTCATCCATGGATCACACTCTGCTTTAGAGCGAGAAGCACGCTCTTGCTTTCTAAAACCTCTAAGAGAGCAGGAAACGTAAGTGTGCTGAGAACAAAAGTACGGTGTTTCCTACACATACGGACCATATCTAGTCCAACTCTGCTTCTTAAACTGATACAAAGCACTGGTGCTCTAACATCCAATGCTTGTCTGTTAAGATGAGAAACGTGTGAGCTCAGTGAACGATGTAGTTCGTTTGAGCTGAAATGTGACTGCCCTTACCTGAAACGAAGTCTTGCTTGTAGGAAGACACAGAGCCTGGGATTTAACTCCATTTCTGTAGGGAAACACACAGCATAGTTCTCATCCATGGATCACACTCTCCTTTAGAGCGAGAAGCACGCTCTTGCGTTCTAAAGTCTCTAAGAGAGCAGGAAATGTGAGTGTGCTGAGAACAAAAGAACGGTGTTTCCTACACATATGGACCATATCTAGTCCAACTCTTCTTCTGAAACTGATACAAAGCACTGGTCCTCTAACATCCAATGCTTGTCAATTAAGATGAGAAACGTGTGAGCTTCGTGAACGATGTAGTTCGTTTTAGCAGAAAAGTGACTGCCCTTACCTGAATTGAAGTCTTGCTTGTCGGAAGACTCAGAGCCTGGGATTTAAATCCATTTCTGAAGTAAAACACACAGCAGTGTAATCATCCATTGATCACACTCTGCTTTAGAACAGGAAGCACGCTCTTGCTTTCTAGAGTCTCTAAGAGAGCAGGAAACGTGAGTATGCTGAGAACAAAAGAATGCTGTATCCTACACATACGGACATTATATAGTCCAACTCTGTTTGTGAAACTTATACAAAGAACTGGTCCTCTAAAATCCAATGCTTGGCTGTTAAGATGAGAAATGTGTGAGCTTCGTGAACGATGTAGTTTGTATGAGCTGAAAACTGACTGCCCTTACCTGAAACGAAGTCTTGCCTGTAGGAAGACACAGAGTCTGGGAATTAACTCCATTTCTGAACAGAAACAGACAGCATAGTTCTCATCCATGGATCACACTCTGCTTTAGAGCAAGAAGCACGCTCTTGCTTTCTAGATTCTCTAATACAGCAGGAAATCTGAGTGTGCCCAGAACAAAAGAACGGTGTTTCCTACACATACTGACTATATGTAGTCCAAATCTTCTTCAGAAACTGAAACAATGCACTGGTCCTCTAACATCCAATGCTTGTCAATTAAGATGAGAAACGTGTGAGCTTCGTGAACGATGTAGTTCCTTTGAGCAGAAAAGTGACTGCCCTTACCTTAAACAAACTCTTGCTTGTAGGGAGACTCAGAGCATGGGATTTAACTCCATTTCTGAAGTGAAACACACAGCATTGTCTCATCCATTGATCACACTCTGCTTTAGAACAAGAAGCACGCTCTTGCTTTCTAGAATCTCTAAGACAGAAGGAAACGTGAGTGTGCTGAGAACAAAAGAACGGTGTTTCCTACACATACGGACCATATCTAGTCCAACTCTGCTTCTGAAACTGATAAAAAGCACTTGTCCTCTAACATCCAATGCTTGTCTTTTAAGATGAGAAACGTGTGAGCTCACTGAACGATGTAGTTCGTTTGAGCTGAAAACTGACTGCCCTTACATGAAACGAAGTCTTGCTTGTAGGAAAACACAGAGCCTGGGATTTAAGTCCATTTCTGAAGGGAAACACACAGCATAGTTCTCATCCATGGATCACACTCTGCTTTAGAGCGAGAAGCACGCTCTTGCTTTCTAAAGTCTCTAAGACAGCAGGAAACGTGAGTGTGCTGAGAACAAAAGAACGATGTTTCCTACACATATGGACCATATGTAGTCCAAATCTGCTCTGAAACTGATACAAAGCACTGACCCTCTAACATCCAATGCTTGTCAGTTAAGATGAGAAACGTTTGAGCTTTGTGAACGATGTTGTTAGTTTGAGCAGAAAAGTGACTGCCCTTACCTGAAATGAAGTCTTGCTTGTAGGAAGACTCAGAGCCTGGGATTTAACTCCATTTCTGAAGTAAAACACACAGCAGTGTAATCATCCATTGATCACACTCTGCTTTAGAACAGGAAGCACGCTCTGGCTTTCTAGAGTCTCTAATACAGCAGGAAATCTGAGTGTAACCAGAACAAAAGAACAGTGTTTCCTACACATACTGACTATATGTAGTCCAAATCTTCTTCAGAAACTGATACAATGCACTGGTCCTCTAACATCCAATGCTTGTCAGTTAAGATGAGAAACTTGTGAGCTTCGTGAACTATGTAGTTCCTTTGAGCAGAAAAGTGACTGCAATAACTTAAACGAAGTTTTGCTTGTAGGGAGACTCAGAGCATGGGATTTAACTCCATTTCTGAAGTGAAACACACAGCATTGTCTCATCCATTGATCACACTCTGCTTTAGAAAAGAAGCACGCTCTTGCTTTCTAGAATTTCTAAGACAGAAGGAAACGTGAGTATGCTGAGAACAAAAGAACGGTGTTTCCTACACATACGGACCATATCTAGTCCAACTCTGCTTCTTAAACTGATACATAGCACTTGTTCTCTAACATCCAATGCTTGTCTGTTAAATTGAGAAACGTGTGAGCTCACTGAACGATGTAGTTCGTTTGAGCTGAAAAGTGACTGCCCTTACCTGAAATGAAGTCTTGCTTGTAGGAAGACTCAGAGCCTGGGATTTAACTCCTTTTCTGAAGGGAAACACACAGCATAGTTCTCATCCATGGATCACACTCGCTTTAGAGCGAGAAGCATGCTCTTGCTTTCTAAAGTCTCTAAGAGAGCAGGAAACGTGAGTGTGCTGAGAACAAAAGAACGGTGTTTCCTACACATACGGACCATATCTAGTCCAACTCTTCTTCTGAAACTGATACAAAGCACTGGTCCTCTAACATCCAATGCTTGTCAATTAAGATGAGAAACGTGTGAGCTTCGTGAACGATGTAGGTCGTTTGAGCAGAAAAGTGACTGCCCTTACCTGAATTGAAGTCTTGCTTGTAGGAAGACTCAGAGCCTGGGATTTAAATCCATTTCTGAAGTAAAACACACAGCAGTGTAATCATCCATTGATCACACTCTGCTTTAGAACAGGAAGCACGCTCTTGCTTTGTAGAATCTCTAAGACAGCAGGAAATGTGAGTGTGCTGAGAACAAAAGAACGGTGTTTCCTACACATACGGACCATATCTAGTCCAACTCTGCTTCTGAAACTGATACAAAGCACTGGTCCTCTAACCTCCAATGCTTGTCAATTAAGATGAGAAACGTGTGAGCTCCGTGAACGATGTTGTTCATTTGAGCTGAAAACTGACTGCCCTTACATGAAACGAAGTCTTGCTTGTAGGAAAACACAGAGCCTGGGATTTAAGTCCATTTCTGAAGGGAAACACACAGCATAGTTCTCATCCATGGATCACACTCTGCTTTAGAGCGAGAAGCACGCTCTTGCTTTCTAAAGTCTCTAAGACAGCATGAAACGTGAGTGTGCTGAGAACAAAAGAACGATGTTTCCTACACATAAGGACCATATCTAGTCCAACTCTGCTTCTGAAACTGATACAAAGCACTGGTCCTCTAACATCCAATGCTTGTCAGTTAAGATGAGAAACGTGTGAGCTTTGTGAATGATGTAGTTCCTTTGAACTGAAAAGTGACTACCCTTACCTGAAACGAAGTCTTGCTTGTAGGAAGACTCAGAGCCTGGGGTTTAACTCCATTTCTGAAGTAAAACACACAGCAGTGTAATCATCCATTGATCACACTCTGCTTTAGAACAAGAAGCACGCTCTTGCTTTCTAGAGTCTCTAAGACAGCAAGAAATCTGAGTGTGCCCAGAACAAAAGAACGGTGTTTCCTACACATACTGACTATATGTAGTCCAAATCTTCTTCAGAAACTGATACAATGCACTGGTCCTCTAACATCCAATGCTTGTCTTTTAAGATGAGAAACGTGTAAGCTTCGTGAAGGATGTAGTTCCTTTGAGCAAAAATTGACTGCCCTTACCTTAAACGAAGTCTTGCTTGTAGGGAGACTCAGAGCATGGGATTTGACTCCATTTCTGAAGGGAAACACACAGCATAGTTCTCATCCATGGATCCCACTCTGCTTTAGAGCGAGAAGCACGCTCTTGCTTTCTAAAGTCTATAAGAGAGGAATAAACGTGAGTGTGCTGAGAACAAAAGAACGGTGTTTCCTACACATACGGACCATATCTAGTCCAACTCTTCTTCTGAAACTGATACAAATCACTGGTCCTCTAACATCCAATGCTTGTCTTTTAAGATGAGAAACGTGTGAGCTTCGTGAATGATGAAGTTCGTTTGAGCAGAAAAGTGACTGCCCTTACCTGAATTGAAGTCTTGCTTGTAGGAAGACTCAGAGCCTGGGATTTAAATCCATTTCTGAAGTAAAACACACAGCAGTGTAATCATCCATTGATCACACTCTGCTTTAGAATAAGAAGCATGCTCTTGCTTTATAGAGTCTCTAAGACAGCAGGAAACGTGAGTGTGCTGAGAACAAAAGAATGGTGTATCCTACACATACTGACATTATATAGTCCAACTCTGCTCCTGAAACTGATACAAAGAACTGGTCCTCTAAAATCCAATGCTTGTCTGTTTAGATGAGAAACGTGTGAGCTTCGTGAACGATGTAGTTCATTTGAGCTGAAAAGTGACTGCCCTTACCTGAAACGAAGTCTTGCCTGTAGGAAGACACAGATTCTGGGATTTAACTCCATTTCTGAAGGGAAACATACAGCATAGTTCTCATCCATGGATCACACTCTGCTTTAGAGCAAGAAGCACGCTCTTGCTTTCTAGAGTCTCTAATACAGCAGTAAATCTGAGAGTGCACAGAACAATAGAACCGTGTTTCCTACACATACTGACTATATGTAGTCCAAATCTTCTTCACAAACTGATACAATGCACTGGTCCTCTAACATCCAATGCTTGTCTCTTAAGATGAGAAACGTGTGAGCTTCGTGAACGATGTAGTTCCTTTGAGCAGAAAAGTGACTGCCCTTACCTGAAATGAAGTCTTGGTTGTAGGAAGACTCAGAGCATGGGATTTAACTCCATTTCTGAAGTAAAACAAACAGCAGTGTAATCATCCATTGATCACACTCTGCTTTAGAACAAGAAGCACGCTATTGCTTTCTAGAGTCTCTAAGATAGCAGGAAACGTGAGTGTGCTGAGAACAAAAGAACGGTGTTTCCTACACATACGGACCATATCTAGTCCAACTCTTCTTCTGAAACTGATAGAAAGCACTGGTCCTCTAACATCCAATGCTTGTCAATTAAGATGAGAAACGTGTGAGCTTCGTGAACGATGTAGTTCGTTTGAGCAGAAAAGTGACTGCCCTTACCTGAATTGAAGTCTTGCTTGTAGGAAGACTCAGAGCCTGGGATTTAAATCCATTTCTGAAATAAAACACACAGCAGTGTAATCATCCATTGATCACACTCTGCTTTAGAACAAGAAGCACGCTCTTGCTTTCTAGAGTCTCTAAGACAGCAGGAAACGTGAGTGTGCTGAGAACAAAAGAATGGTGTATCCTACACATACGGACATTATATAGTACAACTCTGCTTCTGAAACTGATACAGAGAACTGGTCCTCTAAAATCCAATGCTTGTCTGTTAAGATGAGAACCGTGTGAGCTCAGTGAACAATGTAGTTCATTTAAGCTGAAAAGTGACTGCCCTTACCTGAAACGAAGTCTTGCTTGTAGGAAGACACAGAGCCTGGAATTTAACTCCTTTTCTGAAGGGAAACACACAGCATAGTTCTCATCCATGGATCACACTCTGCTTTAGAGCAAGAAGCATGCTCTTGCTTTCTAGAGTCTCTAATACAGCAGGAAATCTGAGTGTGCCCAGAACAAAAGAACGGTGTTTCCTACACATACTGACTATATGTAGTCCAAATCTTCTTCCGAAACTGATACAATGCACTGGTCCTCTAACATCCAATGCTTGTCAGTTAAGATGAGAAACGTGTGAGCTTCGTGAACAATGTAGTTCCTTTGATCAGAAATGTTACTGCCCTTACCTTAAACGAAGTCTTGCTTGTAGGGAGACTCAGAGCATGGGATTTAACTCCATTTCTGAAGTGAAACACACAGCATTGTCTCATCCATTGATCACACTCTGCTTTAGAAGAAGAAGCACGCTCTTGCTTTCTAGAATCTCTAAGACAGAAGGAAACGTGAGTGTGCTGAGAACAAAAGAACGGTGTTTCCTACACATACGGACCATATCTAGTCCAACTCTGCTTCTGAAACTGATACAAAGCACTTGTCCTCTAACATCCAATGCTTGTCTGTTAAATTGAGAAACGTGTGAGCTCAGTGAACGATGTTGTTCGTTTGAGCTGAAAAGTGACTGCCCTTACCTGAAACGAAGTCTTGCTTGTAGGAAGACACAGAGCCTGGGATTTAACTCCATTTCTGAAGGGAAACACACAGCAGAGTTCTCATCCATGGATCACACTCTGCTTTAGAGCGAGAAGCACGCTCTTGTGTTCTAAAGTCTCTAAGAGAGCAGGAAATGTGAGTGTGCTGAGAACAAAAGAACGGTGTTTCCTACACATATGGACCATATCTAGTCCAACTCTTCTTCTGAAACTGATACAAAGCACTGGTCCTCTAACATCCAATGCTTGTCAATTAAGATGAGAAACGTGTGAGCTTCGTGAACGATGTAGTTCGTTTTATCAGAAAAGTGACTGCCCTTACTTGATTTGAAGTCTTGCTTGTAGGGAGACTCAGAGCCTGGGATTTAAATCCATTTCTGAAGTAAAACACACAGCAGTGTAATCATCCATTGATCACACTCTGCTTTAGAACAGGAAGCACGCTCTTGCTTTCTAGAGTCTCTAAGAGAGCAGGAAACGTGAGTGTGCTGAGAACAAAAGAATGGTGTATCCTACACATCGGACATTATATAGTCCAACTCTGTTTCTGAAACTGATACAAAGAACTGGTCCTCTAAAATCCAATGCTTGGGTGTTAACGATGTAGTTCGTATGAGCTGAAAAGTGACTGCCCTTACCTGAAACGAAATCTTGCCTGTAGGAAGACACAGAGTCTGGGATTTAACTCCATTTCTGAACAGAAACATACAGCATAGTTCTCATCCATGGATCACACTCTTCTTTAGAGCAAGAAGCACGCTCTTGCTTTCTAGAGTCTCTAATACAGCAGGAAATCTGAGTGTGCCCAGAACAAAAGAACGGTGTTTCCTTCACATACTGACTATATGTAGTCCAAATCTCCTTCAGAAACTGAAACAATGCACTGGTCCTCTAACCTCCAGTGCTTGTCAATTAAGATGAGAAACGTGTGAGCTTCGTGAACGATGTAGTTCCTTTGAGCAGAAAAGTGACTGCCCTTACCTTAAACGAATTCTTGCTTGTAGGGAGACTCAGAGTATGGTATTTAACTCCATTTCTGAAGTGAAACACACAGCATTGTCTCATCCATTGATCACACTCTGCTTTAGAACAAGAAGCACGCTCTTGCTTTCTAGAATCTCTAAGACAGAAGGAAACGTGAGTGTGCTGAGAACAAAAGAACGGTGTTTCCTACACATACGGACCATATCTAGTCCCACTCTGCTTCTGAAACTGATAAAAAGCACTTGTCCTCTAACATCCAATGCTTGTCTTTTAAGATGAAAAACGTGTGAGCTCACTGAACGATGTAGTTCGTTGAGCTAAAAAGTGACTGCCCTTACATGAAATGAAGTCTTGCTTGTAGGAAAACACAGAGCCTGGGATTTAACTCCTTTTCTGAAGCGAAACACACAGCATAGTTCTCATCCATGGATCACACTCTGCTTTAGAGCGAGAAGCATGCTCTTGCTTTCTAAAGTCTCTAAGACAGCAGGAAACGTGAGTGTGCTGAGAACAAAAGAACGATGTTTCCTACACATAAGGACCATATCTAGTCCAACTCTGCTTCTGAAACTGATACAAAGCACTGGTCCTCTAACATCCAATGCTTCTCAGTTAAGATGAGAAACGTGTGAGCTTTGTGAATGATGTAGTTCCTTTGAACTGAAAAGTGACTACCCTTACCTGAAACGAAGTCTTGCTTGTAGGAAGACTCAGAGCCTGGGATTTAACTCCATTTCTGAAGTAAAACACACAGCAGTGTAATCATCCATTGATCACACTCTGCTTTAGAACAAGAAGCACGCTCTTGCTTTCTAGAGTCTCTAAGACAGCAGGAAACGTGAGTGTGCTGAGAACAAAAGAATGGTGTATCCTACACATACGGACATTATATAGTACAACTCTGCTTCTGAAACTGATACAGAGAACTGGTCCTCTAAAATCCAATGCTTGTCTGTTAAGATGAGAACCGTGTGAGCTCAGTGAACAATGTAGTTCATTTAAGCTGAAAAGTGACTGCCCTTACCTGAAACGAAGTCTTGCTTGTAGGAAGACACAGAGCCTGGAATTTAACTCCTTTTCTGAAGGGAAACACACAGCATAGTTCTCATCCATGGATCACACTCTGCTTTAGAGCAAGAAGCATGCTCTTGCTTTCTAGAGTCTCTAATACAGCAGGAAATCTGAGTGTGCCCAGAACAAAAGAACGGTGTTTCCTACACATACTGACTATATGTAGTCCAAATCTTCTTCCGAAACTGATACAATGCACTGGTCCTCTAACATCCAATGCTTGTCAGTTAAGATGAGAAACGTGTGAGCTTCGTGAACAATGTAGTTCCTTTGATCAGAAATGTTACTGCCCTTACCTTAAACGAAGTCTTGCTTGTAGGGAGACTCAGAGCATGGGATTTAACTCCATTTCTGAAGTGAAACACACAGCATTGTCTCATCCATTGATCACACTCTGCTTTAGAAGAAGAAGCACGCTCTTGCTTTCTAGAATCTCTAAGACAGAAGGAAACGTGAGTGTGCTGAGAACAAAAGAACGGTGTTTCCTACACATACGGACCATATCTAGTCCAACTCTGCTTCTGAAACTGATACAAAGCACTTGTCCTCTAACATCCAATGCTTGTCTGTTAAATTGAGAAACGTGTGAGCTCAGTGAACGATGTTGTTCGTTTGAGCTGAAAAGTGACTGCCCTTACCTGAAACGAAGTCTTGCTTGTAGGAAGACACAGAGCCTGGGATTTAACTCCATTTCTGAAGGGAAACACACAGCAGAGTTCTCATCCATGGATCACACTCTGCTTTAGAGCGAGAAGCACGCTCTTGTGTTCTAAAGTCTCTAAGAGAGCAGGAAATGTGAGTGTGCTGAGAACAAAAGAACGGTGTTTCCTACACATATGGACCATATCTAGTCCAACTCTTCTTCTGAAACTGATACAAAGCACTGGTCCTCTAACATCCAATGCTTGTCAATTAAGATGAGAAACGTGTGAGCTTCGTGAACGATGTAGTTCGTTTTATCAGAAAAGTGACTGCCCTTACTTGATTTGAAGTCTTGCTTGTAGGGAGACTCAGAGCCTGGGATTTAAATCCATTTCTGAAGTAAAACACACAGCAGTGTAATCATCCATTGATCACACTCTGCTTTAGAACAGGAAGCACGCTCTTGCTTTCTAGAGTCTCTAAGAGAGCAGGAAACGTGAGTGTGCTGAGAACAAAAGAATGGTGTATCCTACACATCGGACATTATATAGTCCAACTCTGTTTCTGAAACTGATACAAAGAACTGGTCCTCTAAAATCCAATGCTTGGGTGTTAACGATGTAGTTCGTATGAGCTGAAAAGTGACTGCCCTTACCTGAAACGAAATCTTGCCTGTAGGAAGACACAGAGTCTGGGATTTAACTCCATTTCTGAACAGAAACATACAGCATAGTTCTCATCCATGGATCACACTCTTCTTTAGAGCAAGAAGCACGCTCTTGCTTTCTAGAGTCTCTAATACAGCAGGAAATCTGAGTGTGCCCAGAACAAAAGAACGGTGTTTCCTTCACATACTGACTATATGTAGTCCAAATCTCCTTCAGAAACTGAAACAATGCACTGGTCCTCTAACCTCCAGTGCTTGTCAATTAAGATGAGAAACGTGTGAGCTTCGTGAACGATGTAGTTCCTTTGAGCAGAAAAGTGACTGCCCTTACCTTAAACGAATTCTTGCTTGTAGGGAGACTCAGAGTATGGTATTTAACTCCATTTCTGAAGTGAAACACACAGCATTGTCTCATCCATTGATCACACTCTGCTTTAGAACAAGAAGCACGCTCTTGCTTTCTAGAATCTCTAAGACAGAAGGAAACGTGAGTGTGCTGAGAACAAAAGAACGGTGTTTCCTACACATACGGACCATATCTAGTCCCACTCTGCTTCTGAAACTGATAAAAAGCACTTGTCCTCTAACATCCAATGCTTGTCTTTTAAGATGAAAAACGTGTGAGCTCACTGAACGATGTAGTTCGTTGAGCTAAAAAGTGACTGCCCTTACATGAAATGAAGTCTTGCTTGTAGGAAAACACAGAGCCTGGGATTTAACTCCTTTTCTGAAGCGAAACACACAGCATAGTTCTCATCCATGGATCACACTCTGCTTTAGAGCGAGAAGCATGCTCTTGCTTTCTAAAGTCTCTAAGACAGCAGGAAACGTGAGTGTGCTGAGAACAAAAGAACGATGTTTCCTACACATAAGGACCATATCTAGTCCAACTCTGCTTCTGAAACTGATACAAAGCACTGGTCCTCTAACATCCAATGCTTCTCAGTTAAGATGAGAAACGTGTGAGCTTTGTGAATGATGTAGTTCCTTTGAACTGAAAAGTGACTACCCTTACCTGAAACGAAGTCTTGCTTGTAGTAAGACACAGAGCCTGGGATTTAAGTCCATTTCTGAAGGGAAACACACAGCATAGTTCTCATCCATGGATCACACTCTGCTTTAGAGCGAGAAGCACACTCTTGCTTTCTAGATTCTCTAATACAGCAGGCAATCTGAGTGTGCCCAGAACAAAAGAACGGTGTTTCCTACACATGTGGACCATATGTAGTCCAAATCTGCTCTGAAACTGATACAAAGCACTGACCCTCTAACATCCAATGCTTGTCAGTTAATATGAGAAACGTTTGAGCTTGGTGAACGATGTTGTTAGTTTGAGCAGAAAAGTGACTGCCCTTACCTGAAATGAAGTCTTGCTTGTAGGAAGACTCAGAGCCTGGGATTTAACTCCATTTCTGAAGTGAAACACACAGCATTGTCTCATCCATTGATCACACTCTGCTTTAGAAAAGAAGCACGCTCTTGCTTTCTAGAATTTCTAAGACAGAAGGAAACGTGAGTATGCTGAGAACAAAAGAACGGTGTTTCCTACACATACGGACCATATGTAGTCCAACTCTGCTTCTTAAACTGATACAAAGCACTTGTTCTCTAACATCCAATGCTTGTCTGTTAAATTGAGAAACGTGTGAGCTCACTGAACGATGTAGTTCGTTGGAGCTGAAAAGTGACTGCCCTTACCTGAAATGAAGTCTTGCTTGTAGGAAGACTCAGAGCCTGGGATTTAACTCCTTTTCTGAAGGGAAACACACAGCATAGTTCTCATCCATGGATCACACTCGCTTTAGAGCGAGAAGCATGCTCTTGCTTTCTAAAGTCTCTAAGAGAGCAGGAAACGTGAGTGTGCTGAGAACAAAAGAACGGTGTTTCCTACACATACGGACCATATCTAGTCCAACTCTTCTTCTGAAACTGATACAAAGCACTGGTCCTCTAACATCCAATGCTTGTCAATTAAGATGAGAAACGTGTGAGCTTCGTGAACGATGTAGGTCGTTTGAGCAGAAAAGTGACTGCCCTTACCTGAATTGAAGTCTTGCTTGTAGGAAGACTCAGAGCCTGGGATTTAAATCCATTTCTGAAGTAAAACACACAGCAGTGTAATCATCCATTGATCACACTCTGCTTTAGAACAGGAAGCACGCTCTTGCTTTGTAGAGTCTCTAAGACAGCAGGAAACGTGAGTGTGCTGAGAACAAAAGAACGGTGTTTCCTACACATACGGACCATATCTAGTCCAACTCTGCTTCTGAAACTGATACAAAGCACTGGTCCTCTAACCTCCAATGCTTGTCAATTAAGATGAGAAACGTGTGAGCTCCGTGAACGATGTTGTTCGTTTGAGCTGAAAACTGACTGCCCTTACATGAAACGAAGTCTTGCTTGTAGGAAAACACAGAGCCTGGGATTTAAGTCCATTTCTGAAGGGAAACACACAGCATAGTTCTCATCCATGGATCACACTCTGCTTTAGAGCGAGAAGCACGCTCTTGCTTTCTAAAGTCTCTAAGACAGCATGAAACGTGAGTGTGCTGAGAACAAAAGAACGATGTTTCCTACACATAAGGACCATATCTAGTCCAACTCTGCTTCTGAAACTGATACAAAGCACTGGTCCTCTAACATCCAATGCTTGTCAGTTAAGATGAGAAACGTGTGAGCTTTGTGAATGATGTAGTTCCTTTGAACTGAAAAGTGACTACCCTTACCTGAAACGAAGTCTTGCTTGTAGGAAGACTCAGAGCCTGGGATTTAACTCCATTTCTGAAGTAAAACACACAGCAGTGTAATCATCCATTGATCACACTCTGCTTTAGAACAAGAAGCACGCTCTTGCTTTCTAGAGTCTCTAAGACAGCAAGAAATCTGAGTGTGCCCAGAACAAAAGAACGGTGTTTCCTACACATACTGACTATATGTAGTCCAAATCTTCTTCAGAAACTGATACAATGCACTGGTCCTCTAACATCCAATGCTTGTCTTTTAAGATGAGAAACGTGTAAGCTTCGTGAAGGATGTAGTTCCTTTGAGCAAAAATTGACTGCCCTTACCTTAAACGAAGTCTTGCTTGTAGGGAGACTCAGAGCATGGGATTTGACTCCATTTCTGAAGGGAAACACACAGCATAGTTCTCATCCATGGATCCCACTCTGCTTTAGAGCGAGAAGCACGCTCTTGCTGTCTAAAGTCTATAAGAGAGGAATAAACGTGAGTGTGCTGAGAACAAAAGAACGGTGTTTCCTACACATACGGACCATATCTAGTCCAACTCTTCTTCTGAAACTGATACAAATCACTGGTCCTCTAACATCCAATGCTTGTCTTTTAAGATGAGAAACGTGTGACCTTCGTGAATGATGAAGTTCGTTTGAGCAGAAAAGTGACTGCCCTTACCTGAATTGAAGTCTTGCTTGTAGGAAGACTCAGAGCCTGGGATTTAAATCCATTTCTGAAGTAAAACACACAGCAGTGTAATCATCCATTGATCACACTCTGCTTTAGAATAAGAAGCATGCTCTTGCTTTATAGAGTCTCTAAGACAGCAGGAAACGTGAGTGTGCTGAGAACAAAAGAATGGTGTATCCTACACATACTGACATTATATAGTCCAACTCTGCTCCTGAAACTGATACAAAGAACTGGTCCTCTAAAATCCAATGCTTGTCTGTTTAGATGAGAAACGTGTGAGCTTCGTGAACGATGTAGTTCGTTTGAGCTGAAAAGTGACTGCCCTTACCTGAAACGAAGTCTTGCCTGTAGGAAGACACAGAGTCTGGGATTTAACTCCATTTCTGAACGGAAACATACAGCATAGTTCTCATCCATGGATCACACTCTGCTTTAGAGCAAGAAGCACGCTCTTGCTTTCTAGAGTCTCTAATACAGCAGTAAATCTGAGAGTGCACAGAACAATAGAACCGTGTTTCCTACACATACTGACTATATGTAGTCCAAATCTTCTTCACAAACTGATACAATGCACTGGTCCTCTAACATCCAATGCTTGTCTCTTAAGATGAGAAACGTGTGAGCTTCGTGAACGATGTAGTTCCTTTGAGCAGAAAAGTGACTGCCCTTACCTGAAATGAAGTCTTGGTTGTAGGAAGACTCAGAGCATGGGATTTAACTCCATTTCTGAAGTAAAACAAACAGCAGTGTAATCATCCATTGATCACACTCTGCTTTAGAACAAGAAGCACGCTATTGCTTTCTAGAGTCTCTAAGATAGCAGGAAACGTGAGTGTGCTGAGAACAAAAGAACGGTGTTTCCTACACATACGGACCATATCTAGTCCAACTCTTCTTCTGAAACTGATAGAAAGCACTGGTCCTCTAACATCCAATGCTTGTCAATTAAGATGAGAAACGTGTGAGCTTCGTGAACGATGTAGTTCGTTTGAGCAGAAAAGTGACTGCCCTTACCTGAATTGAAGTCTTGCTTGTAGGAAGACTCAGAGCCTGGGATTTAAATCCATTTCTGAAATAAAACACACAGCAGTGTAATCATCCATTGATCACACTCTGCTTTAGAACAAGAAGCACGCTCTTGCTTTCTAGAGTCTCTAAGACAGCAGGAAACGTGAGTGTGCTGAGAACAAAAGAATGGTGTATCCTACACATACGGACATTATATAGTCCAACTCTGCTTCTGAAACTGTTACAGAGAACTGGTCCTCTAAAATCCAATGCTTGTCTGTTAAGATGAGAACCGTGTGAGCTCAGTGAACAATGTAGTTCATTTAAGCTGAAAAGTGACTGCCCTTACCTGAAACGAAGTCTTGCTTGTAGGAAGACACAGAGCCTGGAATTTAACTCCTTTTCTGAAGGGAAACACACAGCATAGTTCTCATCCATGGATCACACTCTGCTTTAGAGCAAGAAGCATGCTCTTGCTTTCTAGAGTCTCTAATACAGCAGGAAATCTGAGTGTGCCCAGAACAAAAGAACGGTGTTTCCTACACATACTGACTATATGTAGTCCAAATCTTCTTCCGAAACTGATACAATGCACTGGTCCTCTAACATCCAATGCTTGTCAGTTAAGATGAGAAACGTGTGAGCTTCGTGAACAATGTAGTTCCTTTGATCAGAAATGTTACTGCCCTTACCTTAAACGAAGTCTTGCTAGTAGGGAGACTCAGAGCATGGAATTTAACTCCATTTCTGAAGTGAAACACACAGCATTGTCTCATCCATTGATCACACTCTGCTTTAGAAGAAGAAGCACGCTCTTGCTTTCTAGAATCTCTAAGACAGAAGGAAACGTGAGTGTGCTGAGAACAAAAGAACGGTGTTTCCTACACATACGGACCATATCTAGTCCAACTCTCCTTCTGAAACTGATACAAAGCACTTGTCCTCTAACATCCAATGCTTGTCTGTTAAGATGAGAAACGTGTGAGCTCAGTGAACGATGTTGTTCGTTTGAGCTGAAAAGTGACTGCCCTTACCTGAAACGAAGTCTTGCTTGTAGGAAGACACAGAGCCTGGGATTTAACTCCATTTCTGAAGGGAAACACACAGCAGAGTTCTCATCCATGGATCACACTCTGCTTTAGAGCGAGAAGCACGCTCTTGTGTTCTAAAGTCTCTAAGAGAGCAGGAAATGTGAGTGTGCTGAGAACAAAAGAACGGTGTTTCCTACACATATGGACCATATCTAGTCCAACTCTTCTTCTGAAACTGATACAAAGCACTGGTCCTCTAACATCCAATGCTTGTCAATTAAGATGAGAAACGTGTGAGCTTCGTGAACGATGTAGTTCGTTTTATCAGAAAAGTGACTGCCCTTACTTGATTTGAAGTCTTGCTTGTAGGGAGACTCAGAGCCTGGGATTTAAATCCATTTCTGAAGTAAAACACACAGCAGTGTAATCATCCATTGATCACACTCTGCTTTAGAACAGGAAGCACGCTCTTGCTTTCTAGAGTCTCTAAGAGAGCAGGAAACGTGAGTGTGCTGAGAACAAAAGAATGGTGTATCCTACACATCGGACATTATATAGTCCAACTCTGTTTCTGAAACTGATACAAAGAACTGGTCCTCTAAAATCCAATGCTTGGGTGTTAACGATGTAGTTCGTATGAGCTGAAAAGTGACTGCCCTTACCTGAAACGAAATCTTGCCTGTAGGAAGACACAGAGTCTGGGATTTAACTCCATTTCTGAACAGAAACATACAGCATAGTTCTCATCCATGGATCACACTCTTCTTTAGAGCAAGAAGCACGCTCTTGCTTTCTAGAGTCTCTAATACAGCAGGAAATCTGAGTGTGCCCAGAACAAAAGAACGGTGTTTCCTTCACATACTGACTATATGTAGTCCAAATCTCCTTCAGAAACTGAAACAATGCACTGGTCCTCTAACCTCCAGTGCTTGTCAATTAAGATGAGAAACGTGTGAGCTTCGTGAACGATGTAGTTCCTTTGAGCAGAAAAGTGACTGCCCTTACCTTAAACGAACTCTTGCTTGTAGGGAGACTCAGAGTATGGTATTTAACTCCATTTCTGAAGTGAAACACACAGCATTGTCTCATCCATTGATCACACTCTGCTTTAGAACAAGAAGCACGCTCTTGCTTTCTAGAATCTCTAAGACAGAAGGAAACGTGAGTGTGCTGAGAACAAAAGAACGGTGTTTCCTACACATACGGACCATATCTAGTCCCACTCTGCTTCTGAAACTGATAAAAAGCACTTGTCCTCTAACATCCAATGCTTGTCTTTTAAGATGAGAAACGTGTGAGCTCACTGAACGATGTAGTTCGTTGAGCTAAAAAGTGACTGCCCTTACATGAAATGAAGTCTTGCTTGTAGGAAAACACAGAGCCTGGGATTTAACTCCTTTTCTGAAGCGAAACACACAGCATAGTTCTCATCCATGGATGACACTCTGCTTTAGAGCGAGAAGCACGATCTTGCTTTCTAAAGTCTCTAAGACAGCAGGAAACGTGAGTGTGCTGAGAACAAAAGAACGATGTTTCCTACACATACGGACCATATCTAGTCCAACTCTGCTTCTGAAACTGATACAAAGCACTGGTCCTCTAACATCCAATGCTTCTCAGTTAAGATGAGAAACGTGTGAGCTTTGTGAATGATGTAGTTCCTTTGAACTGAAAAGTGACTACCCTTACCTGAAACGAAGTCTTGCTTGTAGTAAGACACAGAGCCTGGGATTTAAGTCCATTTCTGAAGGGAAACACACAGCATAGTTCTCATCCATGGATCACACTCTGCTTTAGAGCGAGAAGCACACTCTTGCTTTCTAGATTCTCTAATACATCAGGCAATCTGAGTGTGCCCAGAACAAAAGAACGGTGTTTCCTACACATGTGGACCATATGTAGTCCAAATCTGCTCTGAAACTGATACAAAGCACTGACCCTCTAACATCCAATGCTTGTCAGTTAAGATGAGAAACGTTTGAGCTTGGTGAACGATGTTGTTAGTTTGAGCAGAAAAGTGACTGCCCTTACCTGAAATGAAGTCTTGCTTGTAGGAAGACTCAGAGCCTGGGATTTAACTCCATTTCTGAAGTGAAACACACAGCAGTGTAATCATCCATTGATCACACTCTGCTTTAGAGCAAGAAGCACGCTCTTGCTTTCTAGAGTCTCTAATACAGCAGGAAATCTGAGTGTGCCCAGAAAAAAAGAACGGTGTTTCCTACACATACTGACTATATGTAGTCCAAATCTTCTTCAGAAACTGATACAATGCACTGGTCCTCTAACATCCAATGCTTGTCAGTTAAGATGAGAAACTTGTGAGCTTCGTGAACTATGTAGTTCCTTTGAGCAGAAAAGTGACTGCCCTTAACTTAAACGAAGTTTTGCTTGTAGGGAGACTCAGAGCATGGGATTTAACTCCATTTCTGAAGTGAAACACACAGCATTGTCTCATCCATTGATCACACTCTGCTTTAGAAAAGAAGCACGCTCTTGCTTTCTAGAATTTCTAAGACAGAAGGAAACGTGAGTATGCTGAGAACAAAAGAACGGTGTTTCCTACACATACGGACCATATGTAGTCCAACTCTGCTTCTTAAACTGATACAAAGCACTTGTTCTCTAACATCCAATGCTTGTCTGTTAAATTGAGAAACGTGTGAGCTCACTGAACGATGTAGTTCGTTTGAGCTGAAAAGTGACTGCCCTTACCTGAAACGAAATCTTGCTTGTAGGAAAACACAGAGCCTGGGATTTAACTCCTTTTCTGAAGGGAAACACACAGCATAGTTCTCATCCATGGATCACACTCTGCTTTAGAGGGAGAAGCACGCTCTTGCTTTCTAAAGTCTCTAAGACTGCAGGAAACGTGAGTGTGCTGAGAACAAAAGAACGGTGTTTCCTACATATACGGACCATATCTAGTCCAACACTGCTTCTGAAACTGATACAAGGCACTGGTCCTCTAACATCCAATGCTTCTCTGTTAAGATGAGAAACGTGTGAGCTTCGTGAACGATGTAGTTCGTTTTAGCAGAAAAGTGACTGCCCTTACTTGAATTGAAGTCTTGCTTGTAGGAAGACTCAGAGCCTGGGATTTAAATCCATTTCTGAAGTAAAACACACAGCAGTGTAATCATCCATTGATCACACTCTGCTTTAGAACAGGAAGCACGCTCTTGCTTTCTAGAGTCTCTAAGAGAGCAGGAAACGTGAGTGTGCTGAGAACAAAAGAATGGCGTATCCTACACATACAGACATTATATAGTCCAACTCTGTTTCTGAAACTGATACAAAGAACTGATCCTCTAAAATCCAATGCTTGGCTGTTAAGATGAGAAATGTGTGAGCTTCGTGAACGATGTAGTTCGTATGAGCTGAAAAGTGACTGCCCTTACCTGAAATGAAGTCTTGCCTGTAGGAATACACAGAGTCTGGGATTTAACTCCATTTCTGAACAGAAACATACAGCATAGTTCTTATCCATGGATCACACTCTGCTTTAGAGCAAGAAGCATGCTCTTGCTTTCTAGAGTCTCTAATACAGCAGGAAATCTGAGTGTGCCCAGAACAAAAGAACGGTGTTTCCTACACATACTGACTATATGTAGTCCAAATCTTCTTCAGAAACTGAAACAATGCACTGGTCCTCTAACATCCAATGCTTGTCAATTAAGAGGAGAAACGTGTGAGCTTCGTGAACGATGTAGTTCCTTTGAGCAGAAAAGTGACTGCCCTTACCTTAAACGAACTCTTGCTTGTAGGGAGACTCAGAGCATGGGATTTAACTCCATTTCTGAAGTGAAACACACAGCATTGTCTCATCCATTGATCACACTCTGCTTTAGAACAAGAAGCACGCTCTTGCTTTCTAGAATCTCTAAGACAGAAGGAAACGTGAGTGTGCTGAGAACAAAAGAACGGTGTTTCCTACACATATGGACCATATCTAGTCCAACTCTGCTTCTGAAACTGATAAAAAGCACTTGTCCTCTAACATCCAATGCTTGTCTTTTAAGATGAGAAACGTGTGAGCTCACTGAACGATGTAGTTCGTTTGAGCTAAACAGTGACTGCCCTTACATGAAACGAAGTCTTGCTTGTAGGAAAACACAGAGCCTGGGATTTAACTCCTTTTCTGAAGGGAAACACACAGCATAGTTCTCATCCATGGATCACACTCTGCTTTAGAGCGAGAAGCATGCTCTTGCTTTCTAAAGTCTCTAAGACAGCAGGAAACGTGAGTGTGCTGAGAACAAAAGAACGATGTTTCCTACACATACTGACCATATCTAGTCCAACTCTGCTTCTGAAACTGATACAAAGCACTGGTCCTCTAACATCCAATACTTGTCAGTTAAGATGAGAAACGTGTGAGCTTTGTGAATGATGTAGTTCCTTTGAACTGAAAAGTGACTACCCTTACCTGAAACGAAGTCTTGCTTGTAGTAAGACACAGAGCCTGGGATTTAAGTCCATTTCTGAAGGGAAACACACAGCATAGTTCTCATCCATGGATCACACTCTGCTTTAGAGCATGAAGCACACTCTTGCTTTCTAGATTCTCTAATACAGCAGGAAATCTGAGTGTGCCCAGAACAAAAGTACGGTGTTTCCTACACATATGGACCATATGTAGTCCAAATCTGCTCTGAAACTGATACAAAGCACTGACCCTCTAACATCCAATGCTTGTCAGTTAAGATGAGAAACGTTTGAGCTTTGTGAACGATGTTGTTAGTTTGAGCAGAAAAGTGACTGCCCTTACCTGAAATGAAGTCTTGCTTGTAGGAAGACTCAGAGCCTGGGATTTAACTCCATTTCTGAAGTAAAACACACAGCAGTGTAATCATCCATTGATCACACTCTGCTTTAGAGCAAGAAGCAAGCTCTTGCTTTCTAGAGTCTCTAATACAGCAGGAAATCTGAGTGTGCCCAGAACAAAAGAACGGTGTTTCCTACACATACTGACTATATGTAGTCCAAATCTTCTTCAGAAACTTATACAATGCACTGGTCCTCTAACATCCAATGCTTGTCTGTTAAATTGAGAAACGTGTGAGCTCACTGAACGATGTAGTTCGTTTGAGCTGAAAAGTGACTGCCCTTACCTGAAACGAAATCTTGCTTGTAGGAAAACACAGAGCCTGGGATTTAACTCCTTTTCTGAAGGGAAACACACAGCATAGTTCTCATCCATGGATCACACTCTTCTTTAGAGGGAGAAGCACGCTCTTGCTTTCTAAAGTCTCTAAGACTGCAGGAAACGTGAGTGTGCTGAGAACAAAAGAACGGTGTTTCCTACATATACGGACCATATCTAGTCCAACACTTCTTCTGAAACTGATACAAGGCACTGGTCCTCTAACATCCAATGCTTCTCAGTTAAGATGAGAAACGTGTGAGCTTCGTGAACGATGTAGTTCGTTTTAGCAGAAAAGTGACTGCCCTTACTTGAATTGAAGTCTTGCTTGTAGGAAGACTCAGAGCCTGGGATTTAAATCCATTTCTGAAGTAAAACACACAGCAGTGTAATCATCCATTGATCACACTCTGCTTTAGAACAGGAAGCACGCTCTTGCTTTCTAGAGTCTCTAAGAGAGCAGGAAACGTGAGTGTGCTGAGAACAAAAGAATGGCGTATCCTACACATACAGACATTATATAGTCCAACTCTGTTTCTGAAACTGATACAAAGAACTGATCCTCTAAAATCCAATGCTTGGCTGTTAAGATGAGAAATGTGTGAGCTTCGTGAACGATGTAGTTCGTATGAGCTGAAAAGTGACTGCCCTTACCTGAAATGAAGTCTTGCCTGTAGGAAGACACAGAGTCTGGGATTTAACTCCATTTCTGAACAGAAACATACAGCATAGTTCTTATCCATGGATCACACTCTGCTTTAGAGCAAGAAGCACGCTCTTGCTTTCTAGAGTCTCTAATACAGCAGGAAATCTGAGTGTGCCCAGAACAAAAGAACGGTGTTTCCTACACATACTGACTATATGTAGTCCAAATCTTCTTCAGAAACTGAAACAATGCACTGGTCCTCTAACATCCAATGTTTGTCAATTAAGATGAGAAACGTGTGAGCTTCGTGAACGATGTAGTTCCTTTGAGCAGAAAAGTGACTGCCCTTACCTTAAACGAACTCTTGCTTGTAGGGAGACTCAGAGCATGGGATTTAACTCCATTTCTGAAGTGAAACACACAGCATTGTCTCATCCATTGATCACACTCTGCTTTAGAACAAGAAGCACGCTCTTGCTTTCTAGAATCTCTAAGACAGAAGGAAACGTGAGTGTGCTGAGAACAAAAGAACGGTGTTTCCTACACATATGGACCATATCTAGTCCAACTCTGCTTCTGAAACTGATAAAAAGCACTTGTCCTCTAACATCCAATGCTTGTCTTTTAAGATGAGAAACGTGTGAGCTCACTGAACGATGTAGTTCGTTTGAGCTAAACAGTGACTGCCCTTACATGAAACGAAGTCTTGCTTGTAGGAAAACACAGAGCCTGGGATTTAACTCCTTTTCTGAAGGGAAACACACAGCATAGTTCTCATCCATGGATCACACTCTGCTTTAGAGCGAGAAGCATGCTCTTGCTTTCTAAAGTCTCTAAGACAGCAGGAAACGTGAGTGTGCTGAGAACAAAAGAATGATGTTTCCTACACATACGGACCATATCTAGTCCAACTCTGCTTCTGAAACTGATACAAAGCACTGGTCCTCTAACATCCAATGCTTGTCAGTTAAGATGAGAAACGTGTGAGCTTTGTGAATGATGTAGTT
Organism: Onychomys leucogaster; assembly: GCA_949786385.1. Classification (NCBI taxonomy): domain Eukaryota; kingdom Metazoa; phylum Chordata; class Mammalia; order Rodentia; family Cricetidae; genus Onychomys; species Onychomys leucogaster. The sequence continues at coordinate 267,587 of CATKUP010000081.1, forward strand.
CCTTTGAACTGAAAAGTGACTACCCTTACCTGAAACAAAGTCTTGCTTGTAGGAAGACACAGAGCCTGGGATTTAAGTCCATTTCTGAAGGGAAACACACAGCATAGTTCTCATCCATGGATCACACTCTGCTTTAGAGCGAGAAGCACACTCTTGCTTTCTAGATTCTCTAATACAGCAGGAAATCTGAGTGTGCCCAGAACAAAAGAACGGTGTTTCCTACACATACTGACTATATGTAGTCCAAATCTTCTTCAGAAACTGATACAATGCACTGGTCCTCTAACATCCAATGCTTGTCAGTTAAGATGAGAAACTTGTGAGCTTCGTGAACTATGTAGTTCCTTTGAGCAGAAAAGTGACTGCCCTTAACTTAAACGAAGTTTTGTTTGTAGGGAGACTCAGAGCATGGGATTTAACTCCATTTCTGAAGTGAAACACACAGCATTGTCTCATCCATTGATCACACTATGCTTTAGAAAAGAAGCACGCTCTTGCTTTCTAGAATTTCTAAGACAGAAGGAAACGTGAGTATGCTGAGAACAAAAGAACGGTGTTTCCTACACATACGGACCATATCTAGTCCAACTCTGCTTCTTAAACTGATACAAAGCACTTGTTCTCTAACATCCAATGCTTGTCTGTTAAATTGAGAAACGTGTGAGCTCACTGAACGATGTAGTTCGTTGGAGCTGAAAAGTGACTGCCCTTACCTGAAACGAAATCTTGCTTGTAGGAAAACACAGAGCCTGGGATTTAACTCCTTTTCTGAAGGGAAACACACAGCATAGTTCTCATCCATGGATCACACTCTGCTTTAGAGGGAGAAGCATGCTCTTGCTTTCTCAAATCTCTAAGACTGCAGGAAACGTGAGTGTGCTGAGAACATAGAACGGTGTTTCCTACATATACGGACCATATCTAGTCCAACACTGCTTCTGAAACTGATACAAGGCACTGGTCCTCTAACATCCATTGCTTCTCAGTTAAGATGAGAAACGTGTGAGCTTTGTGAACGATGTAGATCCTTGAACTGAAAAGTGACTGCCCTTACCTGAAATGAAGTCTTGCTTGTAGGAAGACTCAGAGCCTAGGATTTAACTCCATTTCTGAAGTAAAACACACAGCAGTGTAATCATCCATTGATCACATTCTGCTTTAGAACAAGAAGCACGCTCTTGCTTTCTAGAGTCTCTAAGACAGCAAGAAATCTGAGTGTGCCCAGAACAAAAGAACGGTGTTTCCTACACATACTGACTATATGTAGTCCAATCTTCTTCAGAAACTGATACAATGCACTGGTCCTCTATCATCCAATGCTTGTCTGTTAAGATGAGAAACGTGTAAGCTTCGTGAAGGATGTAGTTCCTTTGAGCAAAAAATTGACTGCCCTTACCTTAAATGAAGTCTTGCTTGTAGGGAGACTCAGAGCATGGGATTTAACTCCATTTCTGAAGGGAAACACACAGCATAGTTCTCATCCATGGATCCCACTCTGCTTTAGAGCGAGAAGCACGCTCTTGCTTTCTAAAGTCTATAAGAGAGGAATAAACGTGAGTGTGCTGAGAACAAAAGAACGGTGTTTCCTACACATACGGACCATATCTAGTCCAACTCTTCTTCTGAAACTGATACAAATCACTGGTCCTCTAACATCCAATGCTTGTCTTTTAAGATGAGAAACGTGTGAGCTTCATGAATGATGAAGTTCGTTTGAGCAGAAAAGTGACTGCCCTTACCTGAGTTGAAGTCTTGCTTGTAGGAAGACTCAGAGCCTGGGATTTAAATCAATTTCTGAAGTAAAACACACAGCAGTGTAATCATCCATTGATCACACTCTGCTTTAGAACAAGAAGCATGCTCTTGCTTTCTAGAGTCTCTAAGAGAGCAGGAAACGTGAGTGTGCTGAGAAAAAAAGAATGGTGTATCCTACACATATGGACATTATATAGTCCAACTCTGCTCCTGAAACTGATACAAAGAACTGGTCCTCTAAAATCCAATGCTTGTCTGTTTAGATGAGAAACGTGTGAGCTTCGTGAACGATGTAGTTCTTTTGAGCTGAAAAGTGACTGCCTTTACCTGAAACGAAGTCTTGCCTGTAGGAAGACACAGAGTCTGGTATTTAACTCCATTTCTGAACGGAAACATACAGCATAGTTCTCATCCATGGATCACACTCTGCTTTAGAGCAAGAAGCATGCTCTTGCTTTCTAGAGTCCCTAATACAGCAGTAAATCTGAGAGTGCACAGAACAATAGAACCGTGTTTCCTACACATACTGACTATATGTAGTCCAAATCTTCTTCACAAACTGATACAATGCACTGGTCCTCTAACATCCAATGCTTGTCTCTTAAGATGAGAAACGTGTGAGCTTCGTGAACGATGTAGTTCCCTTGAGCAGAAAAGTGACTGCCCTTACCTGAAATGAAGTCTTGGTTGTAGGAAGACTCAGAGCATGGGATTTAACTCCATTTCTGAAGTAAAACACACAGCAGTGTAATCATCCATTGATCACACTCTGCTTTAGAACAAGAAGCACGCTCTTGCTTTCTAGATTCTCTAAGACAGCAGGAAACGTGAGTGTGCTGAGAACAAAAGAATGGTGTATCCTACACATACGGACATTATATAGTCCAACTCTGCTTCTGAAACTGATACAGAGAACTGGTCCTCTAAAATCCAATGGTTGTCTGTTAAGATGAGAACCGTGTGAGCTCAGTGAACGATGTAGTTCGTTTAAGCTGAAAAGTGACTGCCCTTACCTGAAACGAAGTCTTGCTTGTAGGAAGACACAGAGCCTGGGATTTAACTCCATTTGTGAAGGGAAACACACAGCATAGTTCTCATCCATGGATCATACTCGCTTTAGAGCGAGAAGCATGCTCTTGCTTTCTAAAGTCTCTAAGAGAGCAGGAAACGTGAGTGTGCTGAGAACAAAAGAACGGTGTTTCCTACACATACGGACCATATCTAGTCCAACTCTTCTTCTGAAACTGATACAAAGCACTGGTCCTCTAACATCCAATGCTTGTCAGTTAAGATGAGAAACGTGTGAGCTTTGTGAATGATGTAGTTCCTTTGAACTGAAAAGTGACTACCCTTACCTGAAACAAAGTCTTGCTTGTAGGAAGACACAGAGCCTGGGATTTAAGTCCATTTCTGAAGGGAAACACACAGCATAGTTCTCATCCATGGATCACACTCTGCTTTAGAGCGAGAAGCACACTCTTGCTTTCTAGATTCTCTAATACAGCAGGAAATCTGAGTGTGCCCAGAACAAAAGAACGGTGTTTCCTACACATACTGACTATATGTAGTCCAAATCTTCTTCAGAAACTGATACAATGCACTGGTCCTCTAACATCCAATGCTTGTCAGTTAAGATGAGAAACTTGTGAGCTTCGTGAACTATGTAGTTCCTTTGAGCAGAAAAGTGACTGCCCTTAACTTAAACGAAGTTTTGTTTGTAGGGAGACTCAGAGCATGGGATTTAACTCCATTTCTGAAGTGAAACACACAGCATTGTCTCATCCATTGATCACACTATGCTTTAGAAAAGAAGCACGCTCTTGCTTTCTAGAATTTCTAAGACAGAAGGAAACGTGAGTATGCTGAGAACAAAAGAACGGTGTTTCCTACACATACGGACCATATCTAGTCCAACTCTGCTTCTTAAACTGATACAAAGCACTTGTTCTCTAACATCCAATGCTTGTCTGTTAAATTGAGAAACGTGTGAGCTCACTGAACGATGTAGTTCGTTGGAGCTGAAAAGTGACTGCCCTTACCTGAAACGAAATCTTGCTTGTAGGAAAACACAGAGCCTGGGATTTAACTCCTTTTCTGAAGGGAAACACACAGCATAGTTCTCATCCATGGATCACACTCTGCTTTAGAGGGAGAAGCATGCTCTTGCTTTCTCAAATCTCTAAGACTGCAGGAAACGTGAGTGTGCTGAGAACATAGAACGGTGTTTCCTACATATACGGACCATATCTAGTCCAACACTGCTTCTGAAACTGATACAAGGCACTGGTCCTCTAACATCCATTGCTTCTCAGTTAAGATGAGAAACGTGTGAGCTTTGTGAACGATGTAGATCCTTGAACTGAAAAGTGACTGCCCTTACCTGAAATGAAGTCTTGCTTGTAGGAAGACTCAGAGCCTAGGATTTAACTCCATTTCTGAAGTAAAACACACAGCAGTGTAATCATCCATTGATCACATTCTGCTTTAGAACAAGAAGCACGCTCTTGCTTTCTAGAGTCTCTAAGACAGCAAGAAATCTGAGTGTGCCCAGAACAAAAGAACGGTGTTTCCTACACATACTGACTATATGTAGTCCAATCTTCTTCAGAAACTGATACAATGCACTGGTCCTCTATCATCCAATGCTTGTCTGTTAAGATGAGAAACGTGTAAGCTTCGTGAAGGATGTAGTTCCTTTGAGCAAAAAATTGACTGCCCTTACCTTAAATGAAGTCTTGCTTGTAGGGAGACTCAGAGCATGGGATTTAACTCCATTTCTGAAGGGAAACACACAGCATAGTTCTCATCCATGGATCCCACTCTGCTTTAGAGCGAGAAGCACGCTCTTGCTTTCTAAAGTCTATAAGAGAGGAATAAACGTGAGTGTGCTGAGAACAAAAGAACGGTGTTTCCTACACATACGGACCATATCTAGTCCAACTCTTCTTCTGAAACTGATACAAATCACTGGTCCTCTAACATCCAATGCTTGTCTTTTAAGATGAGAAACGTGTGAGCTTCATGAATGATGAAGTTCGTTTGAGCAGAAAAGTGACTGCCCTTACCTGAGTTGAAGTCTTGCTTGTAGGAAGACTCAGAGCCTGGGATTTAAATCCATTTCTGAAGTAAAACACACAGCAGTGTAATCATCCATTGATCACACTCTGCTTTAGAACAAGAAGCATGCTCTTGCTTTCTAGAGTCTCTAAGAGAGCAGGAAACGTGAGTGTGCTGAGAAAAAAAGAATGGTGTATCCTACACATATGGACATTATATAGTCCAACTCTGCTCCTGAAACTGATACAAAGAACTGGTCCTCTAAAATCCAATGCTTGTCTGTTTAGATGAGAAACGTGTGAGCTTCGTGAACGATGTAGTTCTTTTGAGCTGAAAAGTGACTGCCTTTACCTGAAACGAAGTCTTGCCTGTAGGAAGACACAGAGTCTGGTATTTAACTCCATTTCTGAACGGAAACATACAGCATAGTTCTCATCCATGGATCACACTCTGCTTTAGAGCAAGAAGCATGCTCTTGCTTTCTAGAGTCCCTAATACAGCAGTAAATCTGAGAGTGCACAGAACAATAGAACCGTGTTTCCTACACATACTGACTATATGTAGTCCAAATCTTCTTCACAAACTGATACAATGCACTGGTCCTCTAACATCCAATGCTTGTCTCTTAAGATGAGAAACGTGTGAGCTTCGTGAACGATGTAGTTCCCTTGAGCAGAAAAGTGACTGCCCTTACCTGAAATGAAGTCTTGGTTGTAGGAAGACTCAGAGCATGGGATTTAACTCCATTTCTGAAGTAAAACACACAGCAGTGTAATCATCCATTGATCACACTCTGCTTTAGAACAAGAAGCACGCTCTTGCTTTCTAGATTCTCTAAGACAGCAGGAAACGTGAGTGTGCTGAGAACAAAAGAATGGTGTATCCTACACATACGGACATTATATAGTCCAACTCTGCTTCTGAAACTGATACAGAGAACTGGTCCTCTAAAATCCAATGGTTGTCTGTTAAGATGAGAACCGTGTGAGCTCAGTGAACGATGTAGTTCGTTTAAGCTGAAAAGTGACTGCCCTTACCTGAAACGAAGTCTTGCTTGTAGGAAGACACAGAGCCTGGGATTTAACTCCATTTGTGAAGGGAAACACACAGCATAGTTCTCATCCATGGATCATACTCGCTTTAGAGCGAGAAGCATGCTCTTGCTTTCTAAAGTCTCTAAGAGAGCAGGAAACGTGAGTGTGCTGAGAACAAAAGAACGGTGTTTCCTACACATACGGACCATATCTAGTCCAACTCTTCTTCTGAAAATGATACAAAGCACTGGTCCTCTAACATCCAATGCTTGTCAATTAAGATGAGAAACGTGTGAGCTTCGTGAATGATGTAGGTCGTTTGAGCAGAAATTTGACTGCCCTTACCTGAATTGAAGTCTTGCTTGTAGAAAGACTCAGAGCCTGGGATTTAAATCCATTTCTGAAGTAAAACCCACAGCAGTGTAATCATCAATTGATCACACTCTGCTTTAGAACAGGAAGCACGCTCTTGCTTTCTAGAGTCTCTAAGACAGCAGGAAACGTGAGTGTGCTGAGAACAAATGAATGGTGTATCCTACACATACGGACATTATATAGTCCAACTCTGCTTCTGAAACTGATACAGAGAACTGGTCCTCTAAAATCCAATGCTTGTCTGTTAAGATGAGAAACGTGTGAGCTTCATGAAAAATGTAGTTCGTTAGAGCTGAAAAGTGACTGCCCTTACCTGAAACGAATTCTTGCCTGTAGGAAGACACAGAGTCTGGGATTTAACTCCATTTCTGAAGGGAAACATACAGCATAGTTCTCATCCATGGATCACACTCTGCTTTAGAGCAAGAAGCATGCTCTTGCTTTCTAGAGTCTCTAATACAGCAGGAAATCTGAGAGTACCCAGAACAAAAGAACGGTGTTTCCTACACATACGGACCATATCTAGTCCAACTCTGCTTCTGAAACTGATACAAAGCACTGGTCCTCTAACCTCCAAAGCTTGTCAATTAAGATGAGAAACGTGTGAGCTCCGTGAACGATGTTGTTCGTTTGAGCTGAAAAGTGACTGCCCTTACCTGAAACGAAGTCTTCCTTGTAGGAAGACACCGAGCCTGGAATTTAACTCCTTTTCTGAAGGGAAACACACAGCATAGTTCTCACCAAAGGATCACACTCTGCTTTAGAGCAAGAAGCACGCTCTTGCTTTCTAGATTCTCTAATACAGCAGGAAATCTGAGTGTGCCCAGAACAAAAGAACGGTGTTTCCTACACATACTGACTATATGAAGTCCAAATCTTCTTCAGAAACTGATACAATGCACTGGTCCTCTAACATCCAATGCTTGTCAGTTAAGATGAGAAACGTGTGAGCTTCGTGAACAATGTAGTTCCTTTGATCAGAAAAGTTACTGCCCTTTCCTTAAACGAAGTCTTGCTTGTAGGAAGACACAGAGCCTGGGATTTAACTCCATTTCTGAAGGGAAACACACAGCATAGTTCTCATCCATGGACCACACTCTGCTTTAGAACAGGAAGCACGCTCTTGCTTTCTAGAGTCTCTAAGAGAGCAGGAAACGTGAGTGTGCTGAGAACAAAAGAACGGTGTTTCCTACACATATGGACCATATCTAGTCGAACTCTTCTTCTGAAACTGATACAAAGCACTGGTCCTCTAACATCCAATGCTTGTCAATTAAGATGAGAAACGTGTGAGCTTCGTGAACGATGTAGTTGGTTTTAGCAGAAAAGTGACTGCCCTTACCTGAATTGAAGTCTTGCTTGTAGGAAGACTCAGAGCCTGGGATTTAAATCCATTTCTGAAGTAAAACACACAGCAGTGTAGTCATCCATTGATCACACTCTGCTTTAGAACAGGAAGCACGCTCTTGCTTTCTAGAGTCTCTAAGAGAACAGGAAACGTGAGTGTGCTGAGAACAAAAGAATGGTGTATCCTACACATACGGACATTATATAGTCCAACTCTGTTTCTGAAATTGATACAAAGAACTGGTCCTCTAACATCCAATGCTTGGCTGTTAAGATGAGAAATGTGTGAGCTTCGTGAACGATGTAGTTTGTATGAGCTGAAAAGTGACTGCCCTTACCTGAAACGAATTCTTGCCTGTAGGGAGACTCAGAGCATGGGATTTAACTCCATTTCTGAAGTGAAACACACAGCATTGTCTCATCCATTGATCACACTCTGCTTTAGAACAAGAAGCACGCTCTTGCTTTCTAGAATCTCTAAGACAGAAGGAAACGTGAGTGTGCTGAGAACAAAAGAACGGTGTTTCCTACACATAGGGACCATATCTAGTCCAACTCTGCTTCTGAAACTGATACAAAGCACTGGTCCTCTAACATCCAATGCTTGTCTTTTAAGATGAGAAACGTGTGAGCTCACTGAACGATGTAGTTCGTTTGAGCTGAAAAGAGACTGCCCTTACATGAAACGAAGTCTTGCTTGTAGGAAAACACAGAGCCTGGGATTTAACTCCTTTTCTGAAGGGAAACACACAGCATAGTTCTCATCCATGGATCACACTCTGCTTTAGAGCGAGAAGCACGCTCTTGCTTTCTAAAGTCTCTAAGACAGCAGGAAACGTGAGTGTGCTGAGAACAAAAGAACGAAGTTTCCTACACATACGGACCATATCTAGTCCAACTCTGCTTCTGAAACTGATACAAAGCACTGGTCCTCTAACATCCAATGCTTGTCAGTTAAGATGAGAAACGTGTGAGCTTTGTGAATGATGTAGTTCCTTTGAACTGAAAAGTGACTACCCTTACCTGAAACGAAGTCTTGCTTGTAGTAAGACACAGAGCCTGGGATTTAAGTCCATTTCTGAAGGGAAACACACAGCATAGTTCTCATCTATGGATCACACTCTGCTTTAGAGCGAGATGCACACTCTTGCTTTCTAGATTCTCTAATACAGCAGGAAATCTGAGTGTGCCCAGAACAAAAGAACGGTGTTTCCTACACATACTGACTATATGTAGTCCAAATCTTCTTCAGAAACTGATACAATGCACTGGTCCTCTAACATCCAATGCTTGTCAGTTAAGATGAGAAACTTGTGAGCTTCGTGAATGATGTAGTTCCTTTGAGCAAAAAAGTGACTGCCCTTAACTTAAACGAAGTTTTGCTTGTAGGGAGACTCAGAGCATGGGATTTAACTCCATTTCTGAAGTTAAACACACAGCATTGTCTCATCCATTGATCACACTCTGCTTTAGAAAAGAAGCACGCTCTTGCTTTCTAGAATTTCTAAGACAGAAGGAAACGTGAGTATGCTGAGAACAAAAGAACGGTGTTTCCTACACATACGGACCATATCTAGTCCAACTCTGCTTCTTAAACTGATACAAAGCACTTGTTCTCTAACATCCAATGCTTCTCAGTGAAGATGAGAAACGTGTGAGCTTTGTGAACGATGTAGATCCTTGAACTGAAAAGTGACTGCCCTTACCTGAAATGAAGTCTTGCTTGTAGGAAGACTCAGAGCCTGGGATTTAACTCCATTTCTGAAGTGAAACACACAGCATAGTTCTCTTCCATGGATCCCACTCTGCTTTAGAGCGAGAAGCACGCTCTTGCTTTCTAAAGTCTATAAGAGAGGAATAAACGTGAGTGTGCTGAGAACAAAAGAACGGTGTTTCCTGCACATACGGACCATATCTAGTCCAACTCTTCTTCTGAAACTGATAGAAAGCACTGATCCTCTAACATCCAATGCTTGTCAATTAAGATGAGAAACGTGTGACCTTCGTGAACCATGTAGTTCGTTTGAGCAGAAAAGTGACTGTCCTTACCTGAATTGAAGTCTTGCTTGTAGGAAGACTCAGAGCTTGGGATTTAAATCCATTTCTGAAGTAAAACACACAGCAGTGTAATCATCCATTGATCACACTCTGCTTTAGAACAAGAAGCATGCTCTTGCTTTATAGAGTCTCTAAGACAGCAGGAAACGTGAGTGTGCTGAGAACAAAAGAATGGTGTATCCTACACATACTGACATTATATAGTCCAACTCTGCTCCTGAAACTGATACAAAGAACTGGTCCTCTAAAATCCAATGCTTGTCTGTTAAGATGAGAAACGTGTGAGCTCAGTGAACCTTGTAGTTTGTTTGAGCTGAAAAGTGACTGCCCTTACCTGAAACAAAGTCTTGCTTGTAGGAAGACACAGAGCTTGGGGTTTAACTCCATTTCTGAAGGGAAAAACACAGCATAGTTCTCATCCATGGATCACACTCTGCTTTAGAGCGAGAAGCACGCTCTTGCGTTCTAAAGTCTCTAAGAGAGCAGGAAATGTGAGTGTGCTGAGAACAAAAGAACGGTGTTTCCTACACATACGGACCATATCTAGTCCAACTCTTCTTCTGAAACTGATACAAAGCACTGGTCCTCTAACATCCAATGCTTGTCAATTAAGATGAGAAACGTGTGAGCTTTGTGAACGATGTAGTTCCTTTGAGCAGAAAAGTGACTGCCCTTAATTTAAACGAAGTCTTGCTTGTAGGGAGACACAGAGCATGGGATTTAACTCCATTTCTGAAGTGAAACACACAGCATTGTCTCATCCATTGATCACACACTGCTTTAGAACAAGAAGCACGCTCTTGCTTTCTAGAGTCTCTAAGACAGCAGGAAACGTGAGTGTGCTGAGAACAAAAGAACGGTGTATCCTACACATACGGACATTATATAGTCCAACTCTGCTTCTGAAACTGATACAAAGCACTGTTCCTCTATAATCCAATGCTTGTCTGTTAAGGTGAGAAACGTTTGAGCTTCGTGAACGATGTAGTTCTTTGAGCTGAAAAGTGACTGCCCTTACCTGAAACGAAGTCTTGCCTGTAGGATGACACAGATTCTGGGATTTAACTCCATTTCTGAAGGGAAACATACAGCATAGTTCTCATCCATGGATCACACTCTCCTTTAGAGCAAGAAGCACGCTCTTGCTTTCTAGAGTCTCTAATACAGCAGGAAATCTGAGTGTGCCCAGAACAAAAGAACGGTGTTTCTTACACCTACTGACTATATGTAGTCCAAATCTTCTTCAGAAACTGATACAATGCACTGGTCCTCTAACATCCAATGCTTGCCAGTTAAGATGAAAAACGTGTGAGCTTCGTGAACGATGTAGTTCCTTTGAGCAGAAAAGTGACTGCCCTTACCTTAAACGAAGTCTTGCTTATAGGGAGACTCAGAGCATGGGATTTAACTCCATTTCTGAAGTGAAACACACAGCATTGTCTCATCCATTAATCACACTCTGCTTTAGAACAAGAAGCACGCTCTTGTTTTCTAGAATCTCTAAGACAGAAGGAAACGTGAGTGTGCTGAGAACAAAAGAACGGTGTTTCCTACACATATGGACCATATCTAGTCCAACTCTGCTTCTTAAACTGATACAAAGCACTGGTCCTCTAACATCCAATGCTTGTCTGTTAAGATGAGAAACGTGTGAGCTCAGTGAACCTTGTAGTTTGTTTGAGCTGAAAAGTGACTGCCCTTACCTGAAACGAAGTCTTGCTTGTTGGAAGACACAGAGCTTGGGATTTAACTCCATTTCTGAAGGGAAACACACAGCATAGTTCTCATCCATGGATCACACTCTGCTTTAGAGCGAGAAGCACGCTTTTGCATTCTAAAGTCTCTAAGAGAGCAGGAAATGTGAGTGTGCTGAGAACAAAAGAACGGTGTTTCCTACACATACGGACCATATCTAGTCCAACTCTGCTTCTGAAACTGATACAAAGCACTGGTCCTCTAACATCCAATGCTTTTCAATTAAGAAGATAAACATGTGAGCTTCGTGAACGATGTAGTTCGTTTGAGCAGAAAAGTGACTGCACTTACCTGAAACGAAGTCTTGACTGTAGGAAGACACAGAGCCTGGGATTTAACTCCATTTCTGAAGTGAAACACACAGCATTGTCTCATCCATTGATCACACTCTGCTTTAGAACAAGAAGCACGCTCTTGCTTTCTAGAGTCTCTAAGACAGCAGGAAACGTGAGTGTGCTGAGAACAAAAGAACGGTGTATCCTACACATATGGACATTATATAGTCCAACTCTGCATCTGAAACTGATACAAAGAACTGGTCCTCTAAAATCCAATGCATGTCTGTTAAGATGAGAAACGTGTGAGCTTCGTGAACGATGTAGTTCATTTGAGCTGAAAAGTGACTGCCCTTACCTGAAACGAAGTCTTGCCTGTAGGAAGACACAGAGTCTGGGATTTAACTCCATTTCTGAAGGGAAACATACAGCATAGTTCTCATCCATGGATCACACTCTGCTTTAGAGCAAGAAGCACGCTCTTGCTTTCTAGAGTCTCGAATACAGCAGGAAATCTGAGTGTGCCCAGAACAAAAGAACGGTGTTTCCTACACATACTGACTATATGTAGTACAAATCTTCTTCTGAAACTGATACAATGTGCTGGTCCTCTAACATCCAATGCTTTTCAATTAAGAAGATAAACGTGTGAGCTTCGTGAACGATGTAGTTCGTTTGAGCAGAAAAGTGACTGCAATTACCTGAAACGAAGTCTTGCCTGTAGGAAGACACAGAGCCTGGGATTTAACTACATTTCTGAAGTGAAACACACAGCATAGTTCTCATCCATGGATCATACCCTGCTTTAGAGCAAGAAGCATGCTCTTGCTTTCTAGAGTCTCTAATACAGCAGGAAATCTGAGTGTGCCCAGAACTAAAGAACGGTGTTTCCTACACATAAGGACTATATGTATTCCAAATCTTCTTCTGAAACTGATATAATGCACTGGTCCTCTAACATACAATTCTTGTCATTTAAGATGAGAAAAGTGAGCTTCGTGAATGATGTAGTTCCTTTGAGCAGAAATGTGACTGCCCTTACCTTAAACGAAGACTTGCTTGTAGGGAGACTCAGAGCATGGGATTTATCTCCATATCTGAAGTGAAACACACAGCATTGTCTCATCCATTGATCACACTCTGCTTTAGAACAAGAAGCACGCTATTGCTTTCTAGAGTCTCTAAGACAGCAGGAAACGTGAGTGTGCTGAGAACAAAAGAACGGTGTATCCTACACATACAGACATTATATATTCCAACTCTGCTTCTGAAACTGATACAAAGCACTGGTCCTCTAACATCCAATGCTTGTCTGTTAAGATGAGAAACGTGTGAGCCCTGTGAACGATGTAGTTCGTTTGAGTTGAAAAGTGACTGCACTTACCTGAAACGAAGTCTTGCTTGTAGGAAGACACAGAGCCTGGGATTTAACTCCTTTTCTGAAGGGAATCACAGCATAGTTCACATCCATGGATCACACTCTGCTTTAGAGCAAGAAGCACGCTCTTGCTTTCTAGATTCTCTAAGACAGCAGGAAACGTGAGTGTGCTAAGTAGTAAAGAACGCTGTTTCCTACACATTCGGACCATATCTAGTCCAACTCTGCTTCTGAAACTGATACAAAGCACTAGTCCTCTAACATCCAATGCTTGTCTGTTAAGATGAGAAACGTGTGAGCTCAGTTAACGATGTAGTTCGTTTGAGCTGAAAAGTGACTGCCCTTACCTGAAACGAAGTCGTGCTTGTAGGAAGACACAGAGCCTGGGATTTAACTCCATTTCTGAAGGGAAATACACAGCATAGTTTTCATTAATGGATAATACTCTGCTTTAGAACAAGAAGCACGCTCTTGCTTTCTAGAGTCTCTAAGACAGCAGGAAACGTGAGTGTGCTGAGAACAAAAGAACGGTATATCCTACACATACGGACATTATATAGTCCAACTCTGCATCTGAAACTGATACAAAGAACTGGTCCTCTAAAATCCAATGCATGTCTGTTAAGATGAGAAACGTGTGAGCTTCGTGAACGATGTAGTTCATTTGAGCTGAAAAGTGACTGACCTTACCTGAAACGAAGTCTTGCCTGTAGGAAGACACAGAGTCTGGGATTTAACTCCATTTCTGAAGGGAAACATACAGCATAGTTCTCATCCATGGATCACACTCTGCTTTAGAGCAAGAAGCACGCTCTTGCTTTCTAGAGTCTCTAATACAGCAGGAAATCTGAGTGTGCCCAGAACAAAAGAACGGTGTTTCCTACACATACTGACTATATGTAGTACAAATCTTCTTCTGAAACTGATACAATGCACTGGTCCTCTAACATCCAATGCTTGTCAGTTAAGATGAGAAACGTGTGAGCTTCGTGAACGATGTAGTTCCTTTGAGCAGAAAAGTGACTGACCTTACCTGAAACGAAGTCTTGCCTGTAGGAAGACACAGAGCCTGGGATTTAGCTCCATTTCTGAAGGGAAACACACAGCATAGTTCTCATCCATGGATCACACTCTGCTTTAGAGCAAGAAGCACGCTCTTGCTTTCTAGATTCTCTAAGACAGCAGGAAACGTGAGTGTGCTGAGAACAAAAGAACGGTGTTTCCTACACATATGGACCATATCTAGTCCAACTCTGCTTCTGAAACTGATACAAAGCACTGGTCCTCTAACATCCAATGATTGTCAGTTAAGATGAGAAACGTGTGAGCTTTGTGAATGATGTAGTTCCTTAGAACTGAAAAGTGACTGCCCTTACTTGAAAAGAAGTCTTGCTTGTAGCAAGACACAGAGCCTGGGATTTAAGTCCATTTCTGAAAGGAAACACACAGCCTAGTTCTCATCCATGGATCACACTCTGCTTTAGAGCGAGAAGCACACTCTTGCTTTCTAGAGTCTCTAATACAGCAGGAAATCTGATTGTGCCCAGAACAAAAGCACGTTGTTTCCTACACAAATGGACCAAGTATTGTCCAAATCTGCTTCTGAAACTGATACAAAGCACTGACCCTCTAACATCCAATGCTTGTCTGTTAAGAGGAGAAACGTGTGAGCTCAGTGAACGGTGTATTTCGTTTGAGCTGAAAAGTGACTGCCCTTACCTGAAACGAAGTCTTGCTTGTAGGAAGACTCAGAGCCTGGGATTTAACTCCATTTCTGAAGTGAAACACACAGCATAGTTCTCATCCATGGATCACACTCTGCTTTCGAGCAAGAAGCACGCTCTTGCTTTCTAGAGTCTCTAATACAGCCAGAAATCTGAGTGTGCCCGGAACAAAAGAACGGTGATTCGTACACATAAGGACTATATGTAATCCAAATCTTCTTCTGAAACTGATAGAATGCACTGGTCCTCTAACATCCAATGCTCGTCAGTTAAGATGAGAAACATGTGAGCTTCGTGAACGATGTAGTTCCTTTGACCAGAAAAGTGACTGCCCTTACCTTAAACGAAGTCTTGCTTGTAGGGAGACTCAGAGCATGGGATTTAACTCCATATCTGAAGTGAAACACACAGCATTGTCTCATCCATTGATCACACTCTGCTTTAGAGCGAGAAGCACGCTCTTGCTTTCTAGAGTCTCTAAGACAGCAGGAAACTTGAGCGTGCTGAGAACAAAAGAACGGTGTTTCCTACACATACGGACCATATCAGGTCCAAATCTGCTTCTTAAACTGATACAAAGCACTGGTCCTCTAACATCCAATGCTTGTCTGTTAAGATGAGAAACGTGTGAGCCCTGTGAACGATGTAGTTCATTTGACCTGAAAAGTGACTGCCCTTACCTGAAACGAAGGATTGCTTGTAGGAAGACACAGAGTCTGGGATTTAACTCCTTTTCTGAAGGGAAACACACAGCATAGTTCTCATCCATGGATGACACTCTGCTTTAGAGCGAGAAGCACGCACTTGCTTTCTAAAGTCTCTAAGACAGCAGGAAACGTGAGTGTGCTGAGAACAAAAGAACGGTGTTTCCTACACAGACGGACCATATCTAGTCCAACTCTGCTTCTGAAACTGATACAAAGCACTGGTCCTCTAACATCCAATGCTTGTCTGTTAAGATGAGAAACGTGTGAGCTCAGTGAACGGTGTATTTTGTTTGAGCTGAAAAGTGACTGCCCTTACCTGAAACGAAGTCTTGCTTGTAGGGAGACTCAGAGCATGGGATTTAACTCCATTTCTGAAGTGAAACACACAGCATTGTCTCATCCATTGATCACACTCTGCTTTAGAACAAGAAGCACGCTCTTGCTTTCTAGAGTCTCTAAGACAGCAGGAAACGTGAGTGTGCTGAGAACAAAAGAACGGTGTATCCTACACATATGGACATTATATAGTCCAACTCTGCATCTGAAACTGATACAAAGAACTGGTCCTCTAAAATCCAATGCATGTCTGTTAAGATGAGAAACGTGTGAGCTTTGTGAACGATGTAGTTCATTTGAGCTGAAAAGTGACTGCCCTTACCTGAAACGAAGTCTTGCCTGTAGGAAGACACAGAGTCTGGGATTTAACTCCATTTCTGAAGGGAAACATACAGCATAGTTCTCATCCATGGATCACACTCTGCTTTAGAGCAAGAAGCACGCTCTTGCTTTCTAGAGTCTCTAATACAGCAGGAAATCTGAGTGTGCCCAGAACAAAAGAACGGTGTTTCCTACACATACTGACTATATGTAGTACAAATCTTCTTCTGAAACTGATACAATGCGCTGGTCCTCTAACATCCAATGCTTGTCAGTTAAGATGAGAAACGTGTGAGCTTCGTGAACGATGTAGTTCCTTTGAGCAGAAAAGTGACTGACCTTACCTTAAACGAAGTCTTGCCTGGAGGGAGACTCAGAGCATGGGATTTAACTCCATTTCTGAAGTGAAACACACAGCATTGTCTCATCCATTGATCACATTCTGCTTTAGAACAAGAAGCACGCTCTTGCTTTCTAGAGTCTCTAAGACAGCAGGAAACGTGAGTGTGCTGAGAACAAAAGAATGGTGTTTCCTACACATACGGACCATATCAGGTCCAACACTGCTTCTTAAACTGATACAAAGCACTGGTCCTCTAACATCCAATGCTTGTCTGTTAAGATGAGAAACGTGTGAGCCCTGTGAACGATGTAGTTCGTTTGAGCTGAAAAGTGTCTGCCCTTACCTGAAACGAAGTCTTGCTTGTAGGAAGACACAGAGTCTGGGATTAAACTCCTTTTCTGAAGGGAAACACACAGCATAGTTCTCATCCATGGATGACACTCTGCTTTAGATCGAGAAGCACGCAATTGCTTTCTAAAGTCTCTAAGACAGCAGGAAACGTGAGTGTGCTGAGAACAAAAGAACGGTGTTTCCTACACATATGGACCATATCTAGTCCAACTCTGCTTCTGAAACTGATACAAAGCACTGGTCCTCTAACATCCAATGATTGTCAGTTAAGATGAGAAACGTGTGAGCTTTGTGAATGATGTAGTTCCTTAGAACTGAAAAGTGACTGCCCTTACTTGAAAAGAAGTCTTGCTTGTAGCAAGACACAGAGCCTGGGATTTAAGTCCATTTCTGAAAGGAAACACACAGCCTAGTTCTCATCCATGGATCACACTCTGCTTTAGAGCGAGAAGCACACTCTTGCTTTCTAGAGTCTCTAATACAGCAGGAAATCTGATTGTGCCCAGAACAAAAGCACGTTGTTTCCTACACAAATGGACCAAGTATTGTCCAAATCTGCTTCTGAAACTGATACAAAGCACTGACCCTCTAACATCCAATGCTTGTCTGTTAAGAGGAGAAACGTGTGAGCTCAGTGAACGGTGTATTTCGTTTGAGCTGAAAAGTGACTGCCCTTACCTGAAACGAAGTCTTGCTTGTAGGAAGACTCAGAGCCTGGGATTTAACTCCATTTCTGAAGTGAAACACACAGCATAGTTCTCATCCATGGATCACACTCTGCTTTCGAGCAAGAAGCACGCTCTTGCTTTCTAGAGTCTCTAATACAGCCAGAAATCTGAGTGTGCCCGGAACAAAAGAACGGTGATTCGTACACATAAGGACTATATGTAATCCAAATCTTCTTCTGAAACTGATAGAATGCACTGGTCCTCTAACATCCAATGCTCGTCAGTTAAGATGAGAAACATGTGAGCTTCGTGAACGATGTAGTTCCTTTGACCAGAAAAGTGACTGCCCTTACCTTAAACGAAGTCTTGCTTGTAGGGAGACTCAGAGCATGGGATTTAACTCCATATCTGAAGTGAAACACACAGCATTGTCTCATCCATTGATCACACTCTGCTTTAGAGCGAGAAGCACGCTCTTGCTTTCTAGAGTCTCTAAGACAGCAGGAAACTTGAGCGTGCTGAGAACAAAAGAACGGTGTTTCCTACACATACGGACCATATCAGGTCCAAATCTGCTTCTTAAACTGATACAAAGCACTGGTCCTCTAACATCCAATGCTTGTCTGTTAAGATGAGAAACGTGTGAGCCCTGTGAACGATGTAGTTCATTTGACCTGAAAAGTGACTGCCCTTACCTGAAACGAAGGATTGCTTGTAGGAAGACACAGAGTCTGGGATTTAACTCCTTTTCTGAAGGGAAACACACAGCATAGTTCTCATCCATGGATGACACTCTGCTTTAGAGCGAGAAGCACGCACTTGCTTTCTAAAGTCTCTAAGACAGCAGGAAACGTGAGTGTGCTGAGAACAAAAGAACGGTGTTTCCTACACAGACGGACCATATCTAGTCCAACTCTGCTTCTGAAACTGATACAAAGCACTGGTCCTCTAACATCCAATGCTTGTCTGTTAAGATGAGAAACGTGTGAGCTCAGTGAACGGTGTATTTTGTTTGAGCTGAAAAGTGACTGCCCTTACCTGAAACGAAGTCTTGCTTGTAGGGAGACTCAGAGCATGGGATTTAACTCCATTTCTGAAGTGAAACACACAGCATTGTCTCATCCATTGATCACACTCTGCTTTAGAACAAGAAGCACGCTCTTGCTTTCTAGAGTCTCTAAGACAGCAGGAAACGTGAGTGTGCTGAGAACAAAAGAACGGTGTATCCTACACATATGGACATTATATAGTCCAACTCTGCATCTGAAACTGATACAAAGAACTGGTCCTCTAAAATCCAATGCATGTCTGTTAAGATGAGAAACGTGTGAGCTTTGTGAACGATGTAGTTCATTTGAGCTGAAAAGTGACTGCCCTTACCTGAAACGAAGTCTTGCCTGTAGGAAGACACAGAGTCTGGGATTTAACTCCATTTCTGAAGGGAAACATACAGCATAGTTCTCATCCATGGATCACACTCTGCTTTAGAGCAAGAAGCACGCTCTTGCTTTCTAGAGTCTCTAATACAGCAGGAAATCTGAGTGTGCCCAGAACAAAAGAACGGTGTTTCCTACACATACTGACTATATGTAGTACAAATCTTCTTCTGAAACTGATACAATGCGCTGGTCCTCTAACATCCAATGCTTGTCAGTTAAGATGAGAAACGTGTGAGCTTCGTGAACGATGTAGTTCCTTTGAGCAGAAAAGTGACTGACCTTACCTTAAACGAAGTCTTGCCTGGAGGGAGACTCAGAGCATGGGATTTAACTCCATTTCTGAAGTGAAACACACAGCATTGTCTCATCCATTGATCACATTCTGCTTTAGAACAAGAAGCACGCTCTTGCTTTCTAGAGTCTCTAAGACAGCAGGAAACGTGAGTGTGCTGAGAACAAAAGAATGGTGTTTCCTACACATACGGACCATATCAGGTCCAACACTGCTTCTTAAACTGATACAAAGCACTGGTCCTCTAACATCCAATGCTTGTCTGTTAAGATGAGAAACGTGTGAGCCCTGTGAACGATGTAGTTCGTTTGAGCTGAAAAGTGTCTGCCCTTACCTGAAACGAAGTCTTGCTTGTAGGAAGACACAGAGTCTGGGATTAAACTCCTTTTCTGAAGGGAAACACACAGCATAGTTCTCATCCATGGATGACACTCTGCTTTAGATCGAGAAGCACGCAATTGCTTTCTAAAGTCTCTAAGACAGCAGGAAACGTGAGTGTGCTGAGAACAAAAGAACGGTGTTTCCTACACATACGGACCATATTTAGTCCAACTCTGCTTCTGAAACTGATACAAAGCACTGGTCCTCTAACATCCAATGCTTGTCAGTTAAGATGAGAAACGTGTGAGCTTTGTGAATGATGTAGTTCCTTTGAACTGAAAAGTGACTGCCCTTACCTGAAACGAAGTCTTGCCTGTAGGAAGACACAGAGCCTGGGATTTAACTCCATTTCTGAAGGGAAACACACAGCATAGTTCACATCCATGGATCACACTCTGCTTTAGAGCAAGAAGCACGTTCTTGCTTTCTAGATTCTCTAAGACAGCAGGAAACGTGAGTGTGCTGAGTAGTAAAGAACGCTGTTTCCTACACATTCGGACCATATCTAGTCCAACTCTGCTTCTGAAACTGATACAAAGCACTAGTCCTCTAACATCCAATGCTTGTCTGTTAAGATGAGAAACGTGTGAGCTCAGTTAACGATGTAGTTCGTTTGAGCTGAAAAGTGACTGCCCTTACCTGAAACGAAGTCGTGCTTGTAGGAAGACACAGAGCCTGGGATTTAACTCCATTTCTGAAGGGAAATACACAGCATAGTTTTCATCCATGGATAATACTCTGCTTTAGAACAACAAGCACGCTCTTGCTTTCTAGAGTCTCTAAGACAGCAGGAAACGTGAGTGTGCTGAGAACAAAAGAACGGTGTATCCTACACATACGGACATTATATAGTCCAACTCTGCATCTGAAACTGATACAAAGAACTGGTCCTCTAAAATCCAATGCATGTCTGTTAAGATGAGAAACGTGTGAGCTTCGTGAACGATGTAGTTCATTTGAGCTGAAAAGTGACTGCCCTTACCTGAAACGAAGTCTTGCCTGTAGGAAGACACAGAGTCTGGGATTTAACTCCATTTCTGAAGGGAAACATACAGCATAGTTCTCATCCATGGATCACACTCTGCTTTAGAGCAAGAAGCACGCTCCTGCTTTCTAGAGTCTCTAATACAACAGGAAATCTGAGTGTGCCCAGAACAAAAGAACGGTGTTTCCTACACATACTGACTATATGTAGTACAAATCTTCTTCTGAAACTGATACAATGCACTGGTCCTCTAACATCCAATGCTTGTCAGTTAAGATGAGAAACGTGTGAGCTTCGTGAACGATGTAGTTCCTTTGAGCAGAAAAGTGACTGACCTTACCTGAAACGAAGTCTTGCCTGTAGGAAGACACAGAGCCTGGGATTTAGCTCCATTTCTGAAGGGAAACACACAGCATAGTTCTCATCCATGGATCACACTCTGCTTTAGAGCAAGAAGCACGCTCTTGCTTTCTAGATTCTCTAAGACAGCAGGAAACGTGAGTGTGCTGAGTAGTAAAGAACGCTGTTTACTACACATTGGGACCATATCTAGTCCAACTCTGCTTCTGAAACTGATACAAAGCACTAGTCCTCTAACATCCAATGCTTGTCTGTTAAGATGAGTAACGTGTGATCTCAGTTAACGATGTAGTTCGTTTGAGCTGAAAAGTGACTGCCCTTACCTGAAACGAAGTCTTTCTTGTAGGAAGACTCAGAGCCTGGGATTTAACTCCATTTCTGAAGGGAAACACACAGCATAGTTCTCATCCATGGATCACACTCTGCTTTAGAGCAAGAAGCACGCTCTTGCTTTCTAGATTCTCTAATACAGCAGGAAATCTGAGTGTGCCCAGAACAAAAGAACGGTGTTTCGGACACATACAGAATATATGTAGTCCAAATCTTCTTCTGAAACTGATACAATGCACTGGTCCTCTAATATCCAATGGTTGTCAGTTAAGATGAGAAACGTGTGAGCCTCGTGAACGATGTAGTTCCTTTGAGCAGAAAAGTGACTGCCCTTACCTTAAATGAAGTCTTGCTTGTAGGGAGACTCAGAAAATGGGATTTAACTCCATTTCTGAAGTGAAACACACAGCATTGACTCATCCATTGATCACACTCTGCTTTAGAACAAGAAGCACGCTCTTGCTTTCTAGAGTCTCTAAGACAGCAGGAAACGTGAGTGTGCTGAGAACAAAAGAAGGGTGTTTCCGACACATACGGACCATATCAGGTCCAACTCTGCTTCTTAAACTGATACAAAGCACTGGTCCTCTAACATCCAATGCTTGTCTGTTAAGATGAGAAACGTGTGAGCCCTGTGAGCGATGTAGTTCGTTTGAGCTGAAAAGTGAATGCCCTTACCTGAAACGAAGTCTTGCTTGTAGGAAGACTCAGAGCCTGGGATTTAACTCCTTTTCTGAAGGGAAACACACAGCATAGTTCTCATCCATGGATCACACTCTGCTTTAGAGCGAGATGCACACTCTTGCTTTCTAGACTCTCTAATACAGCAGGAAATCTGAGTGTGCCCAGAACAAAAGAACGGAGTTTCCTACACATACATACCATATCTTTTCCAACTCTGCTTCTTAAACTGATACAAAGCACTGGTCCTCTAACATCCAATGCTTGTCAGTTAAGATGAGAAACGTGTGAGCTTTGTGAATGATGTAGTTCCTTTGAACTGAAAAGTGACTGCTCTTACCTGAAAAGAAGTCTTGTTTGTAGGAAGACACAGAGCCTGGGATTTAAGTCCATTTCTGAAGGGAAACACACAGCATAGTTCTCATCCATGGATAACACTCTGCTTTAGAGCGAGAAGCACGCTCTTGCTTTCTAAAGTCTCTAAGACAGCAGGAAACGTGAGTGTGCTGAGAACAAAAGAACGGTGTTTCCTACACATACGGACCATATCTAGTCCAACTCTTCTTCAGAAACTGATACAAAGCACTGGTCCTCTAACACCCAATGCTTGTCAATTAAGATGAGAAACGTGTGAGCTTCGTGAACGATTTAGTTCGTTTGAGCAGAAAAGTGACTGCCCTTACCTGAAACGAAGTCTTGCTTGTAGGAAGACACAGAGCCTGGGATTTAACTCCATTTCTTAAGGGAAACACACAGCATAGTTCTCATCCATGGATCACACTCTGCTTTAGAGCGAGAAGCACACTCTTGCTTTCAAACTCTCTAATACAGCAGGAAATCTGAGTGTGCCCAGAAAAAAAGAACGGTGTTTCCTACACATACGGACCATATCTAGTCCAACTCTGCTTCTTAAACTGATACAAAGCACTGGTCCTCTAACATCCAATGCTTGTCTGTTAAGATGAGAAACGTGTCAGCTTCGTGAACGATGTAGTTCGTTTGAGCAGAAAAGTGACTGCCCTTACCTGAAACGAAGTCTTGCTTGTAGGGAGACTCAGAGCCTGGGATTTAACTCCATTTCTGAAGTGAAACACACAGCATTGTCTCATCCATTGATCACACTCTGGTTTAGAACAAGAAGCATGCTCTTGCTTTCTAGAGTCTCTAAGACACCAGGAAACGTGAGTGTGCTGAGAACAAAAGAACGGTGTATCCTACACATACGGACATTATATAGTCCAACTCTTCTTCTGAAACTGATACAAAGCACTGGTCCTCTAACATCCAATGCTCGTCAGTTAAGATGAGAAACATGTGAGCTTCGTGAACGATGTAGTTCCTTTGACCAGAAAAGTGACTGCCCTTACCTTAAACGAAGTCTTGCTTGTAGGGAGACTCAGAGCATGGGATTTAACTCCATATCTGAAGTGAAACACACAGCATTGTCTCATCCATTGATCACACTCTGCTTTAGAGCGAGAAGCACGCTCTTGCTTTCTAGAGTCTCTAAGACAGCAGGAAACTTGAGCGTGCTGAGAACAAAAGAACGGTGTTTCCTACACATACGGACCATATCAGGTCCAAATCTGCTTCTTAAACTGATACAAAGCACTGGTCCTCTAACATCCAATGCTTGTCTGTTAAGATGAGAAACGTGTGAGCCCTGTGAACGATGTAGTTCATTTGACCTGAAAAGTGACTGCCCTTACCTGAAACGAAGGCTTGCTTGTAGGAAGACACAGAGTCTGGGATTTAACTCCTTTTCTGAAGGGAAACACACAGCATAGTTCTCATCCATGGATGACACTCTGCTTTAGAGCGAGAAGCACGCACTTGCTTTCTAAAGTCTCTAAGACAGCAGGAAACGTGAGTGTGCTGAGAACAAAAGAACGGTGTTTCCTACACAGACGGACCATATCTAGTCCAACTCTGCTTCTGAAACTGATACAAAGCACTGGTCCTCTAACATCCAATGCTTGTCTGTTAAGATGAGAAACGTGTGAGCTCAGTGAACGGTGTATTTTGTTTGAGCTGAAAAGTGACTGCCCTTACCTGAAACGAAGTCTTGCTTGTAGGGAGACTCAGAGCATGGGATTTAACTCCATTTCTGAAGTGAAACACACAGCATTGTCTCATCCATTGATCACACTCTGCTTTAGAACAAGAAGCACGCTCTTGCTTTCTAGAGTCTCTAAGACAGCAGGAAACGTGAGTGTGCTGAGAACAAAAGAACGGTGTATCCTACACATATGGACATTATATAGTCCAACTCTGCATCTGAAACTGATACAAAGAACTGGTCCTCTAAAATCCAATGCATGTCTGTTAAGATGAGAAACGTGTGAGCTTTGTGAACGATGTAGTTCATTTGAGCTGAAAAGTGACTGCCCTTACCTGAAACGAAGTCTTGCCTGTAGGAAGACACAGAGTCTGGGATTTAACTCCATTTCTGAAGGGAAACATACAGCATAGTTCTCATCCATGGATCACACTCTGCTTTAGAGCAAGAAGCACGCTCTTGCTTTCTAGAGTCTCTAATACAGCAGGAAATCTGAGTGTGCCCAGAACAAAAGAACGGTGTTTCCTACACATACTGACTATATGTAGTACAAATCTTCTTCTGAAACTGATACAATGCGCTGGTCCTCTAACATCCAATGCTTGTCAGTTAAGATGAGAAACGTGTGAGCTTCGTGAACGATGTAGTTCCTTTGAGCAGAAAAGTGACTGACCTTACCTTAAACGAAGTCTTGCCTGGAGGGAGACTCAGAGCATGGGATTTAACTCCATTTCTGAAGTGAAACACACAGCATTGTCTCATCCATTGATCACATTCTGCTTTAGAACAAGAAGCACGCTCTTGCTTTCTAGAGTCTCTAAGACAGCAGGAAACGTGAGTGTGCTGAGAACAAAAGAATGGTGTTTCCTACACATACGGACCATATCAGGTCCAACACTGCTTCTTAAACTGATACAAAGCACTGGTCCTCTAACATCCAATGCTTGTCTGTTAAGATGAGAAACGTGTGAGCCCTGTGAACGATGTAGTTCGTTTGAGCTGAAAAGTGTCTGCCCTTACCTGAAACGAAGTCTTGCTTGTAGGAAGACACAGAGTCTGGGATTTAACTCCTTTTCTGAAGGGAAACACACAGCATAGTTCTCATCCATGGATGACACTCTGCTTTAGAGCGAGAAGCACGCACTTGCTTTCTAAAGTCTCTAAGACAGCAGGAAACGTGAGTGTGCTGAGAACAAAAGAACGGTGTTTCCTACACAGACGGACCATATCTAGTCCAACTCTGCTTCTGAAACTGATACAAAGCACTGGTCCTCTAACATCCAATGCTTGTCTGTTAAGATGAGAAACGTGTGAGCTCAGTGAACGGTGTATTTTGTTTGAGCTGAAAAGTGACTGCCCTTACCTGAAACGAAGTCTTGCTTGTAGGGAGACTCAGAGCATGGGATTTAACTCCATTTCTGAAGTGAAACACACAGCATTGTCTCATCCATTGATCACACTCTGCTTTAGAACAAGAAGCACGCTCTTGCTTTCTAGAGTCTCTAAGACAGCAGGAAACGTGAGTGTGCTGAGAACAAAAGAACGGTGTATCCTACACATATGGACATTATATAGTCCAACTCTGCATCTGAAACTGATACAAAGAACTGGTCCTCTAAAATCCAATGCATGTCTGTTAAGATGAGAAACGTGTGAGCTTTGTGAACGATGTAGTTCATTTGAGCTGAAAAGTGACTGCCCTTACCTGAAACGAAGTCTTGCCTGTAGGAAGACACAGAGCCTGGGATTTAACTCCATTTCTGAAGGGAAATACACAGCATAGTTTTCATCCATGGATAATACTCTGCTTTAGAACAACAAGCACGCTCTTGCTTTCTAGAGTCTCTAAGACAGCAGGAAACGTGAGTGTGCTGAGAACAAAAGAACGGTGTATCCTACACATACGGACATTATATAGTCCAACTCTGCATCTGAAACTGATACAAAGAACTGGTCCTCTAAAATCCAATGCATGTCTGTTAAGATGAGAAACGTGTGAGCTTCGTGAACGATGTAGTTCATTTGAGCTGAAAAGTGACTGCCCTTACCTGAAACGAAGTCTTGCCTGTAGGAAGACACAGAGTCTGGGATTTAACTCCATTTCTGAAGGGAAACATACAGCATAGTTCTCATCCATGGATCACACTCTGCTTTAGAGCAAGAAGCACGCTCTTGCTTTCTAGAGTCTCTAATACAGCAGGAAATCTGAGTGTGCCCAGAACAAAAGAACGGTGTTTCCTACACATACTGACTATATGTAGTACAAATCTTCTTCTGAAACTGATACAATGCACTGGTCCTCTAACATCCAATGCTTGTCAGTTAAGATGAGAAACGTGTGAGCTTCGTGAACGATGTAGTTCCTTTGAGCAGAAAAGTGACTGACCTTACCTGAAACGAAGTCTTGCCTGTAGGAAGACACAGAGCCTGGGATTTAGCTCCATTTCTGAAGGGAAACACACAGCATAGTTCTCATCCATGGATCACACTCTGCTTTAGAGCAAGAAGCACGCTCTTGCTTTCTAGATTCTCTAAGACAGCAGGAAACGTGAGTGTGCTGAGTAGTAAAGAACGCTGTTTACTACACATTGGGACCATATCTAGTCCAACTCTGCTTCTGAAACTGATACAAAGCACTAGTCCTCTAACATCCAATGCTTGTCTGTTAAGATGAGTAACGTGTGATCTCAGTTAACGATGTAGTTCGTTTGAGCTGAAAAGTGACTGCCCTTACCTGAAACGAAGTCTTTCTTGTAGGAAGACTCAGAGCCTGGGATTTAACTCCATTTCTGAAGGGAAACACACAGCATAGTTCTCATCCATGGATCACACTCTGCTTTAGAGCAAGAAGCACGCTCTTGCTTTCTAGATTCTCTAATACAGCAGGAAATCTGAGTGTGCCCAGAACAAAAGAACGGTGTTTCGGACACATACGGAATATATGTAGTCCAAATCTTCTTCTGAAACTGATACAATGCACTGGTCCTCTAATATCCAATGGTTGTCAGTTAAGATGAGAAACGTGTGAGCCTCGTGAACCATGTAGTTCCTTTGAGCAGAAAAGTGACTGCCCTTACCTTAAATGAAGTCTTGCTTGTAGGGAGACTCAGAAAATGGGATTTAACTCCATTTCTGAAGTGAAACACACAGCATTGACTCATCCATTGATCACACTCTGCTTTAGAACAAGAAGCACGCTCTTGCTTTCTAGAGTCTCTAAGACAGCAGGAAACGTGAGTGTGCTGAGAACAAAAGAAGGGTGTTTCCGACACATACGGACCATATCAGGTCCAACTCTGCTTCTTAAACTGATACAAAGCACTGGTCCTCTAACATCCAATGCTTGTCTGTTAAGATGAGAAACGTGTGAGCCCTGTGAGCGATGTAGTTCGTTTGAGCTGAAAAGTGAATGCCCTTACCTGAAACGAAGTCTTGCTTGTAGGAAGACTCAGAGCCTGGGATTTAACTCCTTTTCTGAAGGGAAACACACAGCATAGTTCTCATCCATGGATCACACTCTGCTTTAGAGCGAGATGCACACTCTTGCTTTCTAGACTCTCTAATACAGCAGGAAATCTGAGTGTGCCCAGAACAAAAGAACGGAGTTTCCTACACATACATACCATATCTTTTCCAACTCTGCTTCTTAAACTGATACAAAGCACTGGTCCTCTAACATCCAATGCTTGTCAGTTAAGATGAGAAACGTGTGAGCTTTGTGAATGATGTAGTTCCTTTGAACTGAAAAGTGACTGCTCTTACCTGAAAAGAAGTCTTGTTTGTAGGAAGACACAGAGCCTGGGATTTAAGTCCATTTCTGAAGGGAAACACACAGCATAGTTCTCATCCATGGATAACACTCTGCTTTAGAGCGAGAAGCACGCTCTTGCTTTCTAAAGTCTCTAAGACAGCAGGAAACGTGAGTGTGCTGAGAACAAAAGAACGGTGTTTCCTACACATACGGACCATATCTAGTCCAACTCTTCTTCAGAAACTGATACAAAGCACTGGTCCTCTAACACCCAATGCTTGTCAATTAAGATGAGAAACGTGTGAGCTTCGTGAACGATTTAGTTCGTTTGAGCAGAAAAGTGACTGCCCTTACCTGAAACGAAGTCTTGCTTGTAGGAAGACACAGAGCCTGGGATTTAACTCCATTTCTTAAGGGAAACACACAGCATAGTTCTCATCCATGGATCACACTCTGCTTTAGAGCGAGAAGCACACTCTTGCTTTCTAGACTCTCTAATACAGCAGGAAATCTGAGTGTGCCCAGAAAAAAAGAACGGTGTTTCCTACACATACGGACCATATCTAGTCCAACTCTGCTTCTTAAACTGATACAAAGCACTGGTCCTCTAACATCCAATGCTTGTCTGTTAAGATGAGAAACGTGTCAGCTTCGTGAACGATGTAGTTCGTTTGAGCAGAAAAGTGACTGCCCTTACCTGAAACGAAGTCTTGCTTGTAGGGAGACTCAGAGCCTGGGATTTAACTCCATTTCTGAAGTGAAACACACAGCATTGTCTCATCCATTGATCACACTCTGGTTTAGAACAAGAAGCATGCTCTTGCTTTCTAGAGTCTCTAAGACAGCAGGAAACGTGAGTGTGCTGAGAACAAAAGAACGGTGTATCCTACACATACGGACATTATATAGTCCAACTCTTCTTCTGAAACTGATACAAAGCACTGGTCCTCTAACATCCAATGCTCGTCAGTTAAGATGAGAAACATGTGAGCTTCGTGAACGATGTAGTTCCTTTGACCAGAAAAGTGACTGCCCTTACCTTAAACGAAGTCTTGCTTGTAGGGAGACTCAGAGCATGGGATTTAACTCCATATCTGAAGTGAAACACACAGCATTGTCTCATCCATTGATCACACTCTGCTTTAGAGCGAGAAGCACGCTCTTGCTTTCTAGAGTCTCTAAGACAGCAGGAAACGTGAGCGTGCTGAGAACAAAAGAACGGTGTTTCCTACACATACGGACCATATCAGGTCCAAATCTGCTTCTTAAACTGATACAAAGCACTGGTCCTCTAACATCCAATGCTTGTCTGTTAAGATGAGAAACGTGTGAGCCCTGTGAACGATGTAGTTCATTTGACCTGAAAAGTGACTGCCCTTACCTGAAACGAAGGCTTGCTTGTAGGAAGACACAGAGTCTGGGATTTAACTCCTTTTCTGAAGGGAAACACACAGCATAGTTCTCATCCATGGATGACACTCTGCTTTAGAGCGAGAAGCACGCACTTGCTTTCTAAAGTCTCTAAGACAGCAGGAAACGTGAGTGTGCTGAGAACAAAAGAACGGTGTTTCCTACACAGACGGACCATATCTAGTCCAACTCTGCTTCTGAAACTGATACAAAGCACTGGTCCTCTAACATCCAATGCTTGTCTGTTAAGATGAGAAACGTGTGAGCTCAGTGAACGGTGTATTTTGTTTGAGCTGAAAAGTGACTGCCCTTACCTGAAACGAAGTCTTGCTTGTAGGGAGACTCAGAGCATGGGATTTAACTCCATTTCTGAAGTGAAACACACAGCATTGTCTCATCCATTGATCACACTCTGCTTTAGAACAAGAAGCACGCTCTTGCTTTCTAGAGTCTCTAAGACAGCAGGAAACGTGAGTGTGCTGAGAACAAAAGAACGGTGTATCCTACACATATGGACATTATATAGTCCAACTCTGCATCTGAAACTGATACAAAGAACTGGTCCTCTAAAATCCAATGCATGTCTGTTAAGATGAGAAACGTGTGAGCTTTGTGAACGATGTAGTTCATTTGAGCTGAAAAGTGACTGCCCTTACCTGAAACGAAGTCTTGCCTGTAGGAAGACACAGAGTCTGGGATTTAACTCCATTTCTGAAGGGAAACATACAGCATAGTTCTCATCCATGGATCACACTCTGCTTTAGAGCAAGAAGCACGCTCTTGCTTTCTAGAGTCTCTAATACAGCAGGAAATCTGAGTGTGCCCAGAACAAAAGAACGGTGTTTCCTACACATACTGACTATATGTAGTACAAATCTTCTTCTGAAACTGATACAATGCGCTGGTCCTCTAACATCCAATGCTTGTCAGTTAAGATGAGAAACGTGTGAGCTTCGTGAACGATGTAGTTCCTTTGAGCAGAAAAGTGACTGACCTTACCTTAAACGAAGTCTTGCCTGGAGGGAGACTCAGAGCATGGGATTTAACTCCATTTCTGAAGTGAAACACACAGCATTGTCTCATCCATTGATCACATTCTGCTTTAGAACAAGAAGCACGCTCTTGCTTTCTAGAGTCTCTAAGACAGCAGGAAACGTGAGTGTGCTGAGAACAAAAGAATGGTGTTTCCTACACATACGGACCATATCAGGTCCAACACTGCTTCTTAAACTGATACAAAGCACTGGTCCTCTAACATCCAATGCTTGTCTGTTAAGATGAGAAACGTGTGAGCCCTGTGAACGATGTAGTTCGTTTGAGCTGAAAAGTGTCTGCCCTTACCTGAAACGAAGTCTTGCTTGTAGGAAGACACAGAGTCTGGGATTAAACTCCTTTTCTGAAGGGAAACACACAGCATAGTTCTCATCCATGGATGACACTCTGCTTTAGATCGAGAAGCACGCAATTGCTTTCTAAAGTCTCTAAGACAGCAGGAAACGTGAGTGTGCTGAGAACAAAAGAACGGTGTTTCCTACACATACGGACCATATTTAGTCCAACTCTGCTTCTGAAACTGATACAAAGCACTGGTCCTCTAACATCCAATGCTTGTCAGTTAAGATGAGAAACGTGTGAGCTTTGTGAATGATGTAGTTCCTTTGAACTGAAAAGTGACTGCCCTTACCTGAAATGAAGTCTTGCCTGTAGGAAGACACAGAGCCTGGGATTTAACTCCATTTCTGAAGGGAAACACACAGCATAGTTCACATCCATGGATCACACTCTGCTTTAGAGCAAGAAGCACGCTCTTGCTTTCTAGATTCTCTAAGACAGCAGGAAACGTGAGTGTGCTGAGTAGTAAAGAACGCTGTTTCCTACACATTCGGACCATATCTAGTCCAACTCTGCTTCTGAAACTGATACAAAGCACTAGTCCTCTAACATCCAATGCTTGTCTGTTAAGATGAGAAACGTGTGAGCTCAGTTAACGATGTAGTTCGTTTGAGCTGAAAAGTGACTGCCCTTACCTGAAACGAAGTCGTGCTTGTAGGAAGACACAGAGCCTGGGATTTAACTCCATTTCTGAAGGGAAATACACAGCATAGTTTTCATCCATGGATAATACTCTGCTTTAGAACAACAAGCACGCTCTTGCTTTCTAGAGTCTCTAAGACAGCAGGAAACGTGAGTGTGCTGAGAACAAAAGAATGGTGTATCCTACACATACGGACATTATATAGTCCAACTCTGCATCTGAAACTGATACAAAGAACTGGTCCTCTAAAATCCAATGCATGTCTGTTAAGATGAGAAACGTGTGAGCTTCGTGAACGATGTAGTTCATTTGAGCTGAAAAGTGACTGCCCTTACCTGAAACGAAGTCTTGCCTGTAGGAAGACACAGAGTCTGGGATTTAACTCCATTTCTGAAGGGAAACATACAGCATAGTTCTCATCCATGGATCACACTCTGCTTTAGAGCAAGAAGCACGCTCCTGCTTTCTAGAGTCTCTAATACAGCAGGAAATCTGAGTGTGCCCAGAACAAAAGAACGGTGTTTCCTACACATACTGACTATATGTAGTACAAATCTTCTTCTGAAACTGATACAATGCACTGGTCCTCTAACATCCAATGCTTGTCAGTTAAGATGAGAAACGTGTGAGCTTCGTGAACGATGTAGTTCCTTTGAGCAGAAAAGTGACTGACCTTACCTGAAACGAAGTCTTGCCTGTAGGAAGACACAGAGCCTGGGATTTAGCTCCATTTCTGAAGGGAAACACACAGCATAGTTCTCATCCATGGATCACACTCTGCTTTAGAGCAAGAAGCACGCTCTTGCTTTCTAGATTCTCTAAGACAGCAGGAAACGGGAGTGTGCTGAGTAGTAAAGAACGCTGTTTACTACACATTGGGACCATATCTAGTCCAACTCTGCTTCTGAAACTGATACAAAGCACTAGTCCTCTAACATCCAATGCTTGTCTGTTAAGATGAGTAACGTGTGATCTCAGTTAACGATGTAGTTCGTTTGAGCTGAAAAGTGACTGCCCTTACCTGAAACGAAGTCTTTCTTGTAGGAAGACTCAGAGCCTGGGATTTAACTCCATTTCTGAAGGGAAACACACAGCATAGTTCTCATCCATGGATCACACTCTGCTTTAGAGCAAGAAGCACGCTCTTGCTTTCTAGATTCTCTAATACAGCAGGAAATCTGAGTGTGCCCAGAACAAAAGAACGGTGTTTCGGACACATACGGAATATATGTAGTCCAAATCTTCTTCTGAAACTGATACAATGCACTGGTCCTCTAATATCCAATGGTTGTCAGTTAAGATGAGAAACGTGTGAGCCTCGTGAACGATGTAGTTCCTTTGAGCAGAAAAGTGACTGCCCTTACCTTAAATGAAGTCTTGCTTGTAGGGAGACTCAGAAAATGGGATTTAACTCCATTTCTGAAGTGAAACACACAGCATTGACTCATCCATTGATCACACTCTGCTTTAGAACAAGAAACACGCTCTTGCTTTCTAGAGTCTCTAAGACAGCAGGAAACGTGAGTGTGCTGAGAACAAAAGAAGGGTGTTTCCGACACATACGGACCATATCAGGTCCAACTCTGCTTCTTAAACTGATACAAAGCACTGGTCCTCTAACATCCAATGCTTGTCTGTTAAGATGAGAAACGTGTGAGCCCTGTGAGCGATGTAGTTCGTTTGAGCTGAAAAGTGAATGCCCTTACCTGAAACGAAGTCTTGCTTGTAGGAAGACTCAGAGCCTGGGATTTAACTCCTTTTCTGAAGGGAAACACACAGCATAGTTCTCATCCATGGATCACACTCTGCTTTAGAGCGAGATGCACACTCTTGCTTTCTAGACTCTCTAATACAGCAGGAAATCTGAGTGTGCCCAGAACAAAAGAACGGAGTTTCCTACACATACATACCATATCTTTTCCAACTCTGCTTCTTAAACTGATACAAAGCACTGGTCCTCTAACATCCAATGCTTGTCAGTTAAGATGAGAAACGTGTGAGCTTTGTGAATGATGTAGTTCCTTTGAACTGAAAAGTGACTGCTCTTACCTGAAAAGAAGTCTTGTTTGTAGGAAGACACAGAGCCTGGGATTTAAGTCCATTTCTGAAGGGAAACACACAGCATAGTTCTCATCCATGGATAACACTCTGCTTTAGAGCGAGAAGCACGCTCTTGCTTTCTAAAGTCTCTAAGACAGCAGGAAACGTGAGTGTGCTGAGAACAAAAGAACGGTGTTTCCTACACATACGGACCATATCTAGTCCAACTCTTCTTCAGAAACTGATACAAAGCACTGGTCCTCTAACACCCAATGCTTGTCAATTAAGATGAGAAACGTGTGAGCTTCGTGAACGATTTAGTTCGTTTGAGCAGAAAAGTGACTGCCCTTACCTGAAACGAAGTCTTGCTTGTAGGAAGACACAGAGCCTGGGATTTAACTCCATTTCTTAAGGGAAACACACAGCATAGTTCTCATCCATGGATCACACTCTGCTTTAGAGCGAGAAGCACACTCTTGCTTTCTAGACTCTCTAATACAGCAGGAAATCTGAGTGTGCCCAGAAAAAAAGAACGGTGTTTCCTACACATACGGACCATATCTAGTCCAACTCTGCTTCTTAAACTGATACAAAGCACTGGTCCTCTAACATCCAATGCTTGTCTGTTAAGATGAGAAACGTGTCAGCTTCGTGAACGATGTAGTTCGTTTGAGCAGAAAAGTGACTGCCCTTACCTGAAACGAAGTCTTGCTTGTAGGGAGACTCAGAGCCTGGGATTTAACTCCATTTCTGAAGTGAAACACACAGCATTGTCTCATCCATTGATCACACTCTGGTTTAGAACAAGAAGCATGCTCTTGCTTTCTAGAGTCTCTAAGACAGCAGGAAACGTGAGTGTGCTGAGAACAAAAGAACGGTGTATCCTACACATACGGACATTATATAGTCCAACTCTTCTTCTGAAACTGATACAAAGCACTGGTCCTCTAAAATCCAATGCTTGTCTGTTAAGATGAGAAACGTGTGAGCTTCATGAACCATGTAGTTCATTTGAGCTGAAAAGTGACTGCCCTTACCTGAAACGAAGTCTTGCTTGTAGGAAGACACAGAGTCTGGGATTTAACTCCATTTCTGAAGGGAAACACACAGCATAGTTCTCATCCATGGATCACACTCTGCTTTAGAGCAAGAAGCACGCTCTTGCTTTCTAGAGTCTCTAATACAGCAGGAAATCTGAGTTTGCCCAGAACAAAAGAACGGTGTTTTCCTACACATACTGACTATATGTAGTCCAAATCTTCTTCTGAAACTGATACAATGCACTGGTCCTCTAACATCCAATGCTTGTCATTTAAGATGAGAAACGTGTGAGCTTCGTGAACGATGTAGTTCCTTTGAGCAGAAAAGTGACTGCCCTTACCTGAAACGAAGTCTTGCTTGTAGGAAGACACAGAGCCTGGGATTTAACTCGTTCTCTGAAGTGAAACACACAGCATAGTTCTCATCCATGGATGACACTCTGCTTTAGAGCGAGAAGCACGCTCTTGCTTTCTAAGGTCTCTAAGACAGCAGGAAATCTGAGTGTGCCCAGAACAAAAGAACGTTGTTTCGTACACATATGGACCATATCTAGTCCAACTCTGCTTCTTAAACTGATACAAAGCACTGGTCCTCTAAAATCCAATGCTTGTCTATTAAGATGAAAAACGTGTGAGCTCAGTGAACGATGTAGTTCGTTTGAGCTGAAAAGTGACTGCCCTTACATGAAACGAAGTCTTGCTTCTAGGAAGACACAGACCCTGGGATTTCACACCATTTATGAAGTGAAACACACAGCATAGTTCTCATCCATGGATCACACTCTGCTTTAGAACGAGAAGCACGCTCTTGCTTTCTAGAATCTCTAATACAGCAGGAAATCTGAGTGTGCACAGAACAAAATAATGGTGTTTCCTACACATACGGACCATATCTAGTCCAACTCTGCTTCTGAAACTGATACAAAGCACTGGTCCTCTAACATCCAATGCTTGTCAGTTAAGATGAGAAACGTTTGAGCTTTGTGAATGATGTAGTTCCTTTGAACTGAAAAGTGACTGCCCTTACCTGAAAAGAAGTCTTGCTTGTAGGAAGACACAGAGCCTGGGATTTAAGTCCATTTCTGAAGTGAAACACACAGCGTAGTTTTCATCCATGGATCACACTCTGCTTTAGAGCAAGAAGCACGCTCTTGCTTTCTAGATTCTCTAATACAGCAGGATATCTGAGTGTGCCCAGAACAAAAGAACGGTGTTTCCTACACATACGGACCATATCTAGTCCAACTCTGCTTCTTAAAGTGATACAAAGAACTGGTCCTCTAACATCCTATGCTTGTCTGTTAAGATGAGAAACGTGTGAGCCCTGTGAACGATGTAGTTCGTTTGAGCTGAAAAGTGACTGCCCTTACCTGAAACGAATTCTTGCTTGTAGGAAGACTCAGAGCCTGGGATTTAACTCCTTTTCTAAATGGAAACACACAGCATAGTTCTCATCCATGGATGACTCTCTGCTTTAGAGCGAGAAGCACGCTCTTGCTTTCTAAAGTCTCTAAGACAGCAGGAAACGTGAGTGTGCTGAGAACAAAAGAACGGAGTTTCCTACACATACGGACCATATCTAGTCCAACTCTGCTTCTGAAACTGATACAAAGCACTGGTCCTCTAACATCCAATGCTTGTCAGTTAAGATGAGAAACGTTTGAGCTTTGTGAATGATGTAGTTCCTTTGAACTGAAAAGTGACTGCCCTTACCTGAAAAGAACTCTTGCTTGTAGGAAGACACAGAGCCTGGGATTTAAGTCCATTTCTGAAGTGAAACACACAGCGTAGTTCTCATCCATGGATCACACTCTGCTTTAGAGCAAGAAGCACGCTCTTGCTTTCTAGATTCTCTAATACAGCAGGAAATCTGAGTGTGCCCAGAACAAAAGAACGTTGTTTCCTACACATACGGACCATATCTAGTCCAACTCTGCTTCTTAAACTGATACAAAGCACTGGTCCTCTAACATCCAATGCTTGTCTCTTAAGATCAGAAACGTGTGAGCCCTGTGAACGATGTAGTTCCTTTGAGCAGAAAAGTGACTGTCCTTACCTGAAACGAAGTCTTGCTTGTAGGGAGACTCAGAGCATGGGATTAAACTCCATTTCTGATGTGAAACACACAGCATTGTCTCATCCATGGATCACACTCTGCTTTAGAACAAGAAGCATGCTCTTGCTTTCTAGAGTCTCTAAGACAGCAGGAAACGTGACTGTGCTGAGAACAAAAGAACAGTGTATCCTACACATACGGACATTATATAGTCCAACTCTGCTTCTGAAACTGATACAAAGCACTGGTCCTCTAAAATCCAATGCTTGTCTGTTAAGATGAGAAACGTGTGAACTTCGTGAACGATGTAGTTCGTTTGAGCAGAAAAGTGACTTCCCTTACCTGAAACGAAGTCTTGCTTGTAGGAAGACACAGAGCCTGGGACGTAACACCTTTTCTGAAGTGAAACACACAGCATAGTTCTCATCCATGGATGACACTATGCTTTAGAGCGAGAAGCACGCTCTTGCTATCTAAAGTCTCTAAGACAGCAGGAAATCTGAGTGTGCCCAGAAAAAAAGAACGTTGTTTCGTACACATATGGACCATATCTAGTCCAACTCTGCTTCTTAAACAAATATAAAGCACTGGTCCTCTAAAATCCAATGCTTGTCTGTTAAGATGAAAAACGTGTGAGCTCAGTGAACGATGTAGTTCGTTTGAGCTGAAAAGTGACTGCCCTTACATGAAACGAAGTCTTGCTTCTAGGAAGACACAGAGCCTGGCATTTCACACCCTTTATGAAGTGAAACACACAGCATAGTTCTCATCCATGGATCACACTCTGCTTTAGAACGAGAAGCACGCTCTTGCTTTCTAGAATCTCTAATACAGCAGGAAATCTGAGTGTGCACAGAACAAAAGAACGGTGTTTTACACATACAGACAATTTGTACTCCAAATTTCTTCTGAAACTGATAGAATGCACTGGTCCTCTAACATCCAATGCTTCTCAGTTAAGATGAGAAACATGTGAGCTTCGTGAAAGATGTAGTTCGTTTGAGCCGAAAAGTGACTGCCCTTTCCTGAAACGAAGTCTTGCTTGTAGGAAGACTCAGAGCCTGGAATTTAACTCCATTTCTGAAGTGAAACACACAGCAGTGTTCTCATCCATTTATCACACTATGCTTTAGAACAAGAAGCACAATCTTGCTTTCTATAGTCTCTAAGACAGCAGGAAACGTGAGTTTGCTGAGAACAAAAGAACGGTGTTTCCTACACATACGGACCATATCTAGTCCAACTCTGCTTCTGAAACTGATACAAAGCACTGGTCCTCTAACATCCAATGCTTGTCTGTTAAGATGAGAAACGTGTGAGCTCCGTGAACAATGTAGTTCGTTTGAGCTGAAAAGTGTCTGCCCTTACCTGAAATGAAGTCTTGCTTGTAGTAAGACACAGAGTCTCGGATTGAAATCCTTTCTGAAGGAAACATACAGCATAGTTCTCATCCATGGATCACACTCTGCTTTAGAGCGAGAAGCACGCTGTTGCTTTCTAAAGTCTCTAACACAGCAGGAAACATGAGTGTGCTGAGAACAAAAGAACGGTGTTTCCTACACATATGGACCATATCTAGTCCAACTCTGCTTCTGAAACTGATACAAAGCACTGGTCCTCTAACATCCAATGCTTGTCAGTTAAGATGAGAAACGTGTGAGCTTTGTGAATGATGTAGTTCCTTAGAACTGAAAAGTGACTGCCCTTACTTGAAAAGAAGTCTTGCTTGTAGGAAGACACAGAGCCTGGGATTTAAGTCCATTTCTGAAGGGAAACACACAGCATAGTTCTCATCCATGGATCACACTCTGCTTTAGAGCGAGAAGCACACTCTTGCTTTCTAGAGTCTCTAATACAGCAGGAAATCTGAGTGTGCCCAGAACAAAAGCACGTTGTTTCCTACACAAATGGACCAAATGTTGTCCAAATCTGCTTCTGAAACTGATACAAAGCACTGACCCTCTAACATCCAATGCTTGTCTGTTAAGAGGAGAATCGTGTGAGCTCAGGGAACGGTGTATTTCGTTTGAGCTGAAAAGTGACTGCCCTTACCTGAAACGAAGTCTTGCTTGTAGGAAGACTCAGAGCCTGGGATTTAACTCCATTTCTGAAGTGAAACACACAGCATAGATCTCATCCATGGATCACACTCTGCTTTCGAGCAAGAAGCACGCTCTTGCTTTCTAGAGTCTCTAATACAGACAGAAATCTGAGTGTGCCCGGAACAAAAGAACGGTGTTTCCTACACATAAGGACTATATGTAACCAAATCTTCTTCTGAAACTGATAGAATGCACTGGTCCTCTAACATCCAATGCTCGTCAGTTAAGATGAGAAACATGTGAGCTTCGTGAACGATGTAGTTCCTTTGACCAGAAAAGTGACTGCCCTTACCTTAAACGAAGTCTTGCTTGTAGGGAGACTCAGAGCATGGGATTTAACTCCATATCTGAAGTGAAACACACAGCATTGTCTCATCCATTGATCACACTCTGCTTTAGAACAAGAAGCACGCTCTTGCTTTCTAGAGTCTCTAAGACAGCAGGAAACGTGAGTGTGCTGAGAACAAAAGAACGGTGTTTCCTACACATACGGACCATATCAGGTCCAAATCTGCTTCTTAAACTGATACAAAGCACTGGTCCTCTAACATCCAATGCTTGTCTGTTAAGATGAGAAACGTGTGAGCCCTGTGAACGATGTAGTTCATTTGACCTGAAAAGTGACTGCCCTTACCTGAAACGAAGGCTTGCTTGTAGGAAGACACAGAGTCTGGGATTTAACTCCTTTTCTGAAGGGAAACACACAGCATAGTTCTCATCCATGGATGACACTCTGCTTTAGAGCGAGAAGCACGCACTTGCTTTCTAAAGTCTCTAAGACAGCAGGAAACGTGAGTGTGCTGAAAACAAAAGAACGGTGTTTCCTACACATACGGACCATATCTAGTCCAACTCTGCTTCTGAAACTGATACAAAGCACTGGTCCTCTAAAATCCAATGCATGTCTGTTAAGATGAGAAACGTGTGAGCTTCGTGAACGATGTAGTTCATTTGAGCTGAAAAGTGACTGCCCTTACCTGAAACGACGTCTTGCCTGTAGGAAGACACAGATTCTGGGATTTAACTCCATTTCTGAAGGGAAACATACAGCATAGTTCTCATCCATGGATCACACTCTGCTTTAGAGCAAGAAGCACGCTCTTGCTTTCTAGAGTCTCTAATACAGCAGGAAATCTGAGTGTGCCCAGAACAAAAGAACGGTGTTTCCTACACATACTGACTATATGTAGTACAAATCTTCTTCTGAAACTGATACAATGCACTGGTCCTCTAACATCCAATGCTTGTCAGTTAAGATGAGAAACGTGTGAGCTTCGTGAACGATGTAGTTCCTTTGAGCAGAAAAGTGACTGCCCTTACCTTAAACGAAGTCTTGCTTGTAGGGAGACTCAGAGCATGGGATTTAACTCCATATCTGAAGTGAAACACACAGCATTGTCTCATCCATTGATCACACTCTGCTTTAGAACAAGAAGCACGCTCTTGCTTTCTAGAGTCTCTAAGACAGCAGGAAACGTGAGTGTGCTGAGAACAAAAGAACGGTGTTTCCTACACATACGGACCATATCAGGTCCAAATCTGCTTCTTAAACTGATACAAAGCACTGGTCCTCTAACATCCAATGCTTGTCTGTTAAGATGAGAAACGTGTGAGCCCTGTGAACGATGTAGTTCATTTGACCTGAAAAGTGACTGCCCTTACCTGAAACGAAGGCTTGCTTGTAGGAAGACACAGAGTCTGGGATTTAACTCCTTTTCTGAAGGGAAACACACAGCATAGTTCTCATCCATGGATGACACTCTGCTTTAGAGCGAGAAGCACGCACTTGCTTTCTAAAGTCTCTAAGACAGCAGGAAACGTGAGTGTGCTGAAAACAAAAGAACGGTGTTTCCTACACATACGGACCATATCTAGTCCAACTCTGCTTCTGAAACTGATACAAAGCACTGGTCCTCTAAAATCCAATGCATGTCTGTTAAGATGAGAAACGTGTGAGCTTCGTGAACGATGTAGTTCATTTGAGCTGAAAAGTGACTGCCCTTACCTGAAACGACCTCTTGCCTGTAGGAAGACACAGATTCTGGGATTTAACTCCATTTCTGAAGGGAAACATACAGCATAGTTCTCATCCATGGATCACACTCTGCTTTAGAGCAAGAAGCACGCTCTTGCTTTCTAGAGTCACTAATACAGCAGGAAATCTGAGTGTGCCAAGAACAAAAGAACGGCGTTTCCTACACATACTGACTATATGTAGTACAAATCTTCTTCTGAAACTGATACAATGCACTGGTCCTCTAACATCCAATGCTTGTCAGTTAAGATGAGAAACGTGTGAGCTTCGTGAACGATGTAGTTCCTTTGAGCAGAAAAGTGACTGACCTTACCTTAAAC
This sequence comes from Onychomys leucogaster, assembly GCA_949786385.1. Taxonomy (NCBI): domain Eukaryota; kingdom Metazoa; phylum Chordata; class Mammalia; order Rodentia; family Cricetidae; genus Onychomys; species Onychomys leucogaster. The sequence continues at coordinate 308,387 of CATKUP010000081.1, forward strand.
GAAGTCTTGCTTGGAGGGAGACTCAGAGCATGGGATTTAACTCCATTTCTGAAGTGAAACACACAGCATTGTCTCATCCATGGATCACACTCTGCTTTAGAACAAGAAGCACGCTCTTGTTTTCTAGAGTCTCTAAGACAGCAGGAAACGTGAGTGTGCTGAGAACAAAAGAACGGTGTTTCCTACACATACGGACCATATCAGGTCCAACACTGCTTCTGAAACTGATACAAAGCACTGGTCCTCTAACATCCAATGCTTGTCTGTTAAGATGAGAAACGTGTGAGCCCTGTGAACGATATAGTTCGTTTGAGCTGAAAAGTTTCTGCCCTTACCTGAAACGAAGTCTTGCCTGTAGGAAGACACAGAGTTTGGGATTTAACTCCATTTCTGAAGGGAAACATACAGCATAGTTCTCATCCATGGATCACACTCTGCTTTAGAGCAAGAAGCACGCTCTTGCTTTCTAGATTCTCTAAGACAGCAGGAAACGTGAGTGTGCTGAGTAGTAAAGAACGCTGTTTCCTACACATTCGGACCATATCTAGTCCAACTCTGCTTCTGAAACTGATACAAAGCACTAGTCCTCTAACATCCAATGCTTGTCTGTTAAGATGAGAAACGTGTGAGCTCAGTTAACGATGTAGTTCGTTTGAGCTGAAAAGTGACTGCCCTTACCTGAAACGAAGTCGTGCTTGTAGGAAGACACAGAGCCTGGGATTTAACTCCATTTCTGAAGGGAAATACACAGCATAGTTTTCATCCATGGATAATACTCTGCTTTAGAACAAGAAGCACGCTCTTGCTTTCTAGAGTCTCTAAGACAGCAGGAAACGTGAGTGTGCTGAGAACAAAAGAACGGTGTATCCTACACATACGGACATTATATAGTCCAACTCTGCATCTGAAACTGATACAAAGAACTGGTCCTCTAAAATCCAATGCATGTCTGTTAAGTGAGAAACGTGTGAGCTTCGTGAACGATGTAGTTCATTTGAGCTGAAAAGTGACTGCCCTTACCTGAAACGAAGTCTTGCCTGTAGGAAGACACAGAGTCTGGGATTTAACTCCATTTCTGAAGGGAAACATACAGCATAGTTCTCATCCATGGATCACACTCTGCTTTAGAGCAAGAAGCACGCTCTTGCTTTCTAGAGTCTCTAATACAGCAGGAAATCTGAGTGTGCCCAGAACAAAAGAACGGTGTTTGCTACACATACTGACTATATGTAGTACAAATCTTCTTCTGAAACTGATAGAATGCACTGGTCCTCTAACATCCAATGCTCGTCAGTTAAGATGAGAAACATGTGAGCTTCGTGAAGGATGTAGTTCCTTTGACCAGAAAAGTGACTGCCCTTACCTTAAACGAAGTCTTGCTTGTAGGGAGACTCAGAGCATGGGATTTAACTCCATATCTGAAGTGAAACACACAGCATTGTCTCATCCATTGATCACACTCTGCTTTAGAACAAGAAGCACGCTCTTGCTTTCTAGAGTCTCTAAGACAGCAGGAAACGTGAGTGTGCTGAGAACAAAAGAACGGTGTTTCCTACACATACGGACCATATCTAGTCCAACTCTGCTTCTGAAACTGATACAAAGCACTGGTCCTCTAACATCCAATGCTTGTCTGATAAGATGAGAAACGTGTGAGCTCAGTGAACGGTGTATTTTGTTTGAGCTGAAAAGTGACTGCCCTTACCTGAAACGAAGTCTTGCTTGTAGGGAGACTCAGAGCATGGGATTTAACTCCAATTCTGAAGTGAAACACACAGCATTGTCTCATCCATTGATCACACTCTGCTTTAGAACAAGAAGCACGCTCTTGCTTTCTAGAGTCTCTAAGACAGCAGGAAACGTGAGTGTGCTGAGAAAAAAAGAACGGTGTATCCTACACATACGGACATTATATAGTCCAACTCTGCTTCTGAAACTGATACAAAGAACTGGTCCTCTAAAATCCAATGCATGTCTGTTAAGATGAGAAACGTGTGAGCTTCGTGAACGATGTAGTTCATTTGAGCTGAAAAGTGACTGCCCTTACCTGAAACGAAGTCTTGCCTGTAGGAAGACACAGAGTCTGGGATTTAACTCCATTTCTGAAGGGAAACATACAGCATAGTTCTCATCCATGGATCACACTCTGCTTTAGAGCAAGAAGCACGCTCTTTCTTTCTAGAGTCTCTAATACAGCAGGAAATCTGAGTGTGCCCAGAACAAAAGAACGGTGTTTCCTACACATACTGACTATATGTAGTCCAAATCTTCTTCTGAAACTGATACAATGCACTGGTCCTCTAACATCCAATGCTTGTCAGTTAAGATGAGAAACGTGTGAGCTTCGTGAACGATGTAGTTCCTTTGAGCAGAAAAGTGACTGACCTTACCTTAAACGAAGTCTTGCTTGGAGGGAGACTCAGAGTATGGGATTTAACTCCATTTCTGAAGTGAAACACACAGCATTGTCTCATCCATTGATCACACTCTGCTTTAGAACAAGAAGCACGCTCTTGTTTTCTAGAGTCTCTAAGACAGCAGGAAACGTGAGTGTGCTGAGAACAAAAGAACGGTGTTTCCTACACATACGGACCATATCATGTCCAACACTGCTTCTTAAACTGATACAAAGCACTGGTCCTCTAACATCCAATGCTTGTCTGTTAAGATGAGAAACGTGTGAGCCCTGTGAACGATGTAGTTCGTTTGAGCTGAAAAGTGTCTGCCCTTACCTGAAACGAAGTCTTGCTTGTAGGAAGACACAGAGTCTGGGATTTAACTCCTTTTCTGAAGGGAAACACACAGCATAGTTCTCATCCATGGATGACACTCTGCTTTAGAGCGAGAAGCACGCACTTGCTTTCTAAAGTCTCTAAGACAGCAGGAAACGTGAGTGTGCTGAAAACAAAAGAACGGTGTTTCCTACACATACGGACCATATCTAGTCCAACTCTGCTTCTGAAACTGATACAAAGCACTGGTCCTCTAAAATCCAATGCATGTCTGTTAAGATGAGAAACGTGTGAGCTTCGTGAACGATGTAGTTCATTTGAGCTGAAAAGTGACTGCCCTTACCTGAAACGACCTCTTGCCTGTAGGAAGACACAGATTCTGGGATTTAACTCCATTTCTGAAGGGAAACATACAGCATAGTTCTCATCCATGGATCACACTCTGCTTTAGAGCAAGAAGCACGCTCTTGCTTTCTAGAGTCACTAATACAGCAGGAAATCTGAGTGTGCCAAGAACAAAAGAACGGCGTTTCCTACACATACTGACTATATGTAGTACAAATCTTCTTCTGAAACTGATACAATGCACTGGTCCTCTAACATCCAATGCTTGTCAGTTAAGATGAGAAACGTGTGAGCTTCGTGAACGATGTAGTTCCTTTGAGCAGAAAAGTGACTGACCTTACCTTAAACGAAGTCTTGCTTGGAGGGAGACTCAGAGCATGGGATTTAACTCCATTTCTGAAGTGAAACACACAGCATTGTCTCATCCATGGATCACACTCTGCTTTAGAACAAGAAGCACGCTCTTGTTTTCTAGAGTCTCTAAGACAGCAGGAAACGTGAGTGTGCTGAGAACAAAAGAACGGTGTTTCCTACACATACGGACCATATCAGGTCCAACACTGCTTCTGAAACTGATACAAAGCACTGGTCCTCTAACATCCAATGCTTGTCTGTTAAGATGAGAAACGTGTGAGCCCTGTGAACGATATAGTTCGTTTGAGCTGAAAAGTTTCTGCCCTTACCTGAAACGAAGTCTTGCCTGTAGGAAGACACAGAGTCTGGGATTTAACTCCATTTCTGAAGGGAAACATACAGCATAGTTCTCATCCATGGATCACACTCTGCTTTAGAGCAAGAAGCACGCTCTTGCTTTCTAGATTCTCTAAGACAGCAGGAAACGTGAGTGTGCTGAGTAGTAAAGAACGCTGTTTCCTACACATTCGGACCATATCTAGTCCAACTCTGCTTCTGAAACTGATACAAAGCACTAGTCCTCTAACATCCAATGCTTGTCTGTTAAGATGAGAAACGTGTGAGCTCAGTTAACGATGTAGTTCGTTTGAGCTGAAAAGTGACTGCCCTTACCTGAAACGAAGTCGTGCTTGTAGGAAGACACAGAGCCTGGGATTTAACTCCATTTCTGAAGGGAAATACACAGCATAGTTTTCATCCATGGATAATACTCTGCTTTAGAACAAGAAGCACGCTCTTGCTTTCTAGAGTCTCTAAGACAGCAGGAAACGTGAGTGTGCTGAGAACAAAAGAACGGTGTATCCTACACATACGGACATTATATAGTCCAACTCTGCATCTGAAACTGATACAAAGAACTGGTCCTCTAAAATCCAATGCATGTCTGTTAAGATGAGAAACGTGTGAGCTTCGTGAACGATGTAGTTCATTTGAGCTGAAAAGTGACTGCCCTTACCTGAAACGAAGTCTTGCCTGTAGGAAGACACAGAGTCTGGGATTTAACTCCATTTCTGAAGGGAAACATACAGCATAGTTCTCATCCATGGATCACACTCTGCTTTAGAGCAAGAAGCACGCTCTTGCTTTCTAGAGTCTCTAATACAGCAGGAAATCTGAGTGTGCCCAGAACAAAAGAACGGTGTTTGCTACACATACTGACTATATGTAGTACAAATCTTCTTCTGAAACTGATAGAATGCACTGGTCCTCTAACATCCAATGCTCGTCAGTTAAGATGAGAAACATGTGAGCTTCGTGAAGGATGTAGTTCCTTTGACCAGAAAAGTGACTGCCCTTACCTTAAACGAAGTCTTGCTTGTAGGGAGACTCAGAGCATGGGATTTAACTCCATATCTGAAGTGAAACACACAGCATTGTCTCATCCATTGATCACACTCTGCTTTAGAACAAGAAGCACGCTCTTGCTTTCTAGAGTCTCTAAGACAGCAGGAAACGTGAGTGTGCTGAGAACAAAAGAACGGTGTTTCCTACACATACGGACCATATCTAGTCCAACTCTGCTTCTGAAACTGATACAAAGCACTGGTCCTCTAACATCCAATGCTTGTCTGATAAGATGAGAAACGTGTGAGCTCAGTGAACGGTGTATTTTGTTTGAGCTGAAAAGTGACTGCCCTTACCTGAAACGAAGTCTTGCTTGTAGGGAGACTCAGAGCATGGGATTTAACTCCAATTCTGAAGTGAAACACACAGCATTGTCTCATCCATTGATCACACTCTGCTTTAGAACAAGAAGCACGCTCTTGCTTTCTAGAGTCTCTAAGACAGCAGGAAACGTGAGTGTGCTGAGAAAAAAAGAACGGTGTATCCTACACATACGGACATTATATAGTCCAACTCTGCTTCTGAAACTGATACAAAGAACTGGTCCTCTAAAATCCAATGCATGTCTGTTAAGATGAGAAACGTGTGAGCTTCGTGAACGATGTAGTTCATTTGAGCTGAAAAGTGACTGCCCTTACCTGAAACGAAGTCTTGCCTGTAGGAAGACACAGAGTCTGGGATTTAACTCCATTTCTGAAGGGAAACATACAGCATAGTTCTCATCCATGGATCACACTCTGCTTTAGAGCAAGAAGCACGCTCTTGCTTTCTAGAGTCTCTAATACAGCAGGAAATCTGAGTGTGCCCAGAACAAAAGAACGGTGTTTCCTACACATACTGACTATATGTAGTCCAAATCTTCTTCTGAAACTGATACAATGCACTGGTCCTCTAACATCCAATGCTTGTCAGTTAAGATGAGAAACGTGTGAGCTTCGTGAACGATGTAGTTCCTTTGAGCAGAAAAGTGACTGACCTTACCTTAAACGAAGTCTTGCTTGGAGGGAGACTCAGAGTATGGGATTTAACTCCATTTCTGAAGTGAAACACACAGCATTGTCTCATCCATTGATCACACTCTGCTTTAGAACAAGAAGCACGCTCTTGTTTTCTAGAGTCTCTAAGACAGCAGGAAACGTGAGTGTGCTGAGAACAAAAGAACGGTGTTTCCTACACATACGGACCATATCATGTCCAACACTGCTTCTTAAACTGATACAAAGCACTGGTCCTCTAACATCCAATGCTTGTCTGTTAAGATGAGAAACGTGTGAGCCCTGTGAACGATGTAGTTCGTTTGAGCTGAAAAGTGTCTGCCCTTACCTGAAACGAAGTCTTGCTTGTAGGAAGACACAGAGTCTGGGATTTAACTCCTTTTCTGAAGGGAAACACACAGCATAGTTCTCATCCATGGATGACACTCTGCTTTAGATCGAGAAGCACGCACTTGCTTTCTAAAGTCTCTAAGACAGCAGGAAACGTGAGTGTGCTGAGAACAAAAGAACGGTGTTTCCTACACATACGGACCATATTTAGTCCAACTCTGCTTCTGAAACTGATACAAAGCACTGGTCCTCTAACATCCAATGCTTGTCAGTTAAGATGAGAAACGTGTGAGCTTTGTGAATGATGTAGTTCCTTTGAACTGAAAAGTGACTGCCCTTACCTGAAACGAAGTCTTGCCTGTAGGAAGACACAGAGCCTGGGATTTAACTCCATTTCTGAAGGGAAACACACAGCATAGTTCACATCCATGGATCACACTCTGCTTTAGAGCAAGAAGCACGCTCTTGCTTTCTAGATTCTCTAAGACAGCAGGAAACGTGAGTGTGCTGAGTAGTAAAGAACGCTGTTTCCTACACATTCGGACCATATCTAGTCCAACTCTGCTTCTGGAACTGATACAAAGCACTAGTCCTCTAACATCCAATGCTTGTCTGTTAAGATGAGAAACGTGTGAGCTCAGTTAACGATGTAGTTCGTTTGAGCTGAAAAGTGACTGCCCTTACCTGAAACGAAGTCGTGCTTGTAGGAAGACACAGAGCCTGGGATTTAACTCCATTTCTGAAGGGAAATACACAGCATAGTTTTCATCCATGGATAATACTCTGCTTTAGAACAAGAAGCACGCTCTTGCTTTCTAGAGTCTCTAAGACAGCAGGAAACGTGAGTGTGCTGAGAACAAAAGAACGGTGTATCCTACACATACGGACATTATATAGTCCAACTCTGCATCTGAAACTGATACAAAGAACTGGTCCTCTAAAATCCAATGCATGTCTGTTAAGATGAGAAACGTGTGAGCTTCGTGAACGATGTAGTTCATTTGAGCTGAAAAGTGACTGCCCTTACCTGAAACGAAGTCTTGCCTGTAGGAAGACACAGAGTCTGGGATTTAACTCCATTTCTGAAGGGAAACATACAGCATAGTTCTCATCCATGGATCACACTCTGCTTTAGAGCAAGAAGCACGCTCTTGCTTTCTAGAGTCTCTAATACAGCAGGAAATCTGAGTGTGCCCAGAACAAAAGAACGGTGTTTCCTACACATACTGACTATATGTAGTACAAATCTTCTTCTGAAACTGATACAATGCACTGGTCCTCTAACATCCAATGCTTGTCAGTTAAGATGAGAAACGTGTGAGCTTCGTGAACGATGTAGTTCCTTTGAGCAGAAAAGTGACTGCCCTTACCTTAAACGAAGTCTTGCTTGTAGGGAGACTCAGAGCATGGGATTTAACTCCATATCTGAAGTGAAACACACAGCATTGTCTCATCCATTGATCACCCTCTGCTTTAGAACAAGAAGCACGCTCTTGCTTTCTAGAGTCTCTAAGACAGCAGGAAACGTGAGTGTTCTGAGAACAAAAGAACGGTGTTTCCTACACATACGGACCATATCTAGTCCAACTCTGCATCTGAAACTGATACAAAGAACTGGTACTCTAAAATCCAATGCTTGTTTGTTCAGATGAGAAACGTGTGAGCTTCGTGAACGATGTACTTCGTTTGAGCTGAAAAGTGACTGCCCTTACCTGAAACGAAGTCTTGCCTGTAGGGAGACACAGAGTCTGGGATTTAACTCCATTTCTGAAGGGAAACACACAGCATAGTTCTCATCCATGGATCACACTCTGCTTTAGAGCAAGAAGCACGCTCTTGCTTTCTAGATTCTCTAATACAGCAGGAAATCTGAGTGTGCCCAGAACAAAAGAACGGTGTTTCTGACACATACGGACTATATGTAGTCCAAATCTTCTTCTGAAACTGATACAATGCACTGGTCCTCTAATATCCAATGGTTGTCAGTTAAGATGAGAAACGTGTGAGCCTCGTGAACGATGTAGTTCCTTTGAGCAGAAAAGTGACTGCCCTTACCTTAAATGAAGTCTTGCTTGTAGGGAGACTCAGAAAATGGGATTTAACTCCATTTCTGAAGTGAAACACACAGCATTGTCTCATCCATTGATCACACTCTGCTTTAGAACAAGAAGCACGCTCTTGCTTTCTAGAGTCTCTAAGACAGCAGGAAACGTGAGTGTGCTGAGAACAAAAGAACGGTGTTTCCGACACATACGGACCATATCAGGTCCAATTCTGCTTCTTAAACTGATACAAAGCACTGGTCCTCTAACATCCAATGCTTGTCTGTTAAGATGAGAAACGTGTGAGCCCTGTGAGCGATGTAGTTCGTTTGAGCTGAAAAGTGACTGCCCTTACCTGAAACGAATTCTTGCTTGTAGGAAGACTCAGAGCCTGGGATTTAACTCCTTTTCTGAAGGGAAACACACAGCATAGTTCTCATCCATGGATCACACTCTGCTTTAGAGCGAGATGCACACTCTTGCTTTCTAGACTCTCTAATACAGCAGGAAATCTGAGTGTGCCCAGAACAAAAGAACGGAGTTTCCTACACATACATACCATATCTTTTCCAACTCTGCTTCTTAAACTGATACAAAGCACTGGTCCTCTAACATCCAATGCTTGTCAGTTAAGAAGAGAAACGTGTGAGCTTTGTGAATGATGTAGTTCCTTTGAACTGAAAAGTGACTGCTCTTACCTGAAAAAAAGTCTTGCTTGTAGGAAGACACAGAGCCTGGGATTTAAGTCCATTTCTGAAGGGAAACACACAGCATAGTTCTCATCCATGGATAACACTCTGCTTTAGAGCGAGAAGCACGCTCTTGCTTTCTAAAGTCTCTAAGGAAAACTTGAGAGTGCTGAGAACAAAAGAACGGTGTTTCCTACACATACGGACCATATCTAGTCCAACTCTTCTTCGGAAACTGATACAAAGCACTGGTCCTCTAACATCCAATGCTTGTCAATTAAGATGAGATACGTGTGAGCTTCGTGAACAATGTAGTTCGTTTGAGCAGAAAAGTGACTGCCCTTACCTGAAACGAAGTCTTGCTTGTAGGAAGACACAGAGCCTGGGATTTAACTCCATTTCTTAAGGGAAACACACAGCATAGTTCTCATCCATGGATCACACTCTGCTTTAGAGCGAAAAGCACACTCTTGCTTTCTAGACTCTCTAATACAGCAGGAAATCTGAGTGTGCCCAGAACAAAAGAACGTTGTTTCCTACACATACAGACCATATCTAGTCCAACTCTGCTTCTTAAACTGATACAAAGCACTGGTCCTCTAACATCCAATGCTTGTCAGTTAAGATGAGAAACGTGTGAGCTTGGTGAACGATATGGTTCCTTTGAGCAGAAAAGTGACAGCCCTTACCTGAAACGAAGTCTTTCTTGTAGGGAGACTCAGAGCATGGGATTTAACTCCATTTCTGAAGTGAAACACACAACATTGTCTGATCCATTGATCACACTCTGCTTTAGAACAAGAAGCACGCTCTTGCTTTCTAGAGTCTCTAAGACAGCAGGAAACGTGAGTGTGCTGAGTAGAAAAGAACGGTGTTTCCTACACATACGGACCATATCTAGTCCAACTCTGCTTCTGAAACTGAAACAAAGCACTGGTCCTCTAACATCCAATGCTTGTCTGTTAAGATGAGAAACGTGTGAGCTCAGTGAACGGTGTATTTTGTTTGAGCTGAAAAGGGACTGCCCTTACCTGAAACGAAGTCTTGCTTGTAGGAAGACTCAGAGCCTGGAATTTAACCCCATTTCTGAAGTGAAACACACAGCATAGTTCTCATCCATGGATCACACTCTGCTTTAGAGCAAGAAGCACGCTCTTGCTTTCTAGATTCTCTAATACAGCAGGAAATCCGAGTGTGCCCAGAACAAAAGAACCGTGTTTCCTACACATAAGGACTATATATAATCCAAATCTTCTTCTGAAAATGATAGAATGCAATGGTCCTCTAACATCCAATGCTTGTCAGCTAAGATGAGAAACATGTGAGCTTCGTTTACGATGTAGTTCCTTTGAGCAGAAAAGTGACTGCCATTACCTTAAACGAAGTCTTGCTTGTAGGGAGACTCAGAGCATGGGATTTAACTCCATTTCTGAAGTGAAACACACAACATTGTCTCATTCATTGATCACCCTCTGCTTTAGAACAAGACGCATGCTCTTGTTTCTAGAGTCTCTAAGACAGCAGGAAACGTGAGTGTGCTGAGAACAAAAGAACGGTGTTTCCTACAAATACGGACCATATCTAGTCCAACTCTGCTTCTTAAACTGATACAAAGCTCTGGTCCTCTAAAATCCAATGCTTGTCTGTTAAGATGAGAAACGTGTGAGCTTCGTGAATGATGTAGTTCATTAGAGGTGAAAAGTGACTGCCCTTACCTGAAACGAAGTCTTGCCTGTAGGAAGACACAGAGTCTGGGATTTAACTCTATTTCTGAAGGGAAACATACAGCATAGTTCTTATCGATGGTTCACACTCTGCTTTAGAGCAAGAAGCACGCTCTTGCTTTCTAGAGTCTCTAATACAGCAGGAAATCTGAGTGTGCCCAGAACAAAAGAACGGTGTTTCCTACACATACTGACTAAATGTAGTCCAAATCTTCTTCTGAAACTGATACAATGCACTGGTCCTCTAACATCCAATGCTTGTCTGTTAAGATGAGAAACGTGTGAGCTTCGTGAACAATGTAGTTCCTTTGAGCAGAAAAGTGACTGCCCTTACCTGAAACGAATTCTTGCTTGGAGGGAGACTCAGAGCATGGGATTTAACTCCATTTCTGAAGTGAAACACACAGCATTGTCTCAAACATTGATCACACTCTGCTTTAGAACAAGAAGCACGCTTTTGCTTTCTAGAGTCTCAAAGACAGCAGGAAACGTGAGAGTGCTGAGAACAAAAGAACAGTGTTTCCTACACATACGGACCATATCAGGTCCAACTCTGCTTCTTAAACTGATACAAAGCACTGGTCATCTAACATCCAATGCTTGTCTGTTAAGATGAGAAACGTGTGAGCCCTGTGAACGATGTAGTTCGTTTGAGCTGAAAAGTGACAGCCCTTACCTGAAACGAAGTCTTGCTTGTAGGAAGACACAGAGCCTGGGATTTAACTCCTTTTCTAAAGGGAAACACACAGCATAGTTCTCATCCATGGATGACACTCTGCTTTAGAGCGAGAAGCACGCTCTTGCTTTCTAAAGTCTCTAAGACAGCAGGAAACGTGAGTGTGCTGAGAACAAAAGAACGGAGTTTCCTACACATACGGACCATATCTAGTCCAACTCTGCTTCTGAAACTGACACAAAGCATTGGTCCTCTAACATCCAATGCTTGTCAGTTAAGATGAGAAACGTTTGAGCTTCGTGAAAGATGTAGTTTCTTTGAGCAGAAAAGTGACTGCCCTTACCTGAAACGAAGTCTTGCTTGTAGGAAGACACAGAGCCTGGGATTTAAGTCCATTTCTGAAGTGAAACACACAGCGTAGTTCTCATCCATGGATCACACTCTGCTTTAGAGCAAGAAGCACGCTCTTGCTTTCTAGATTCTCTAATACAGCAGGAAATCTGAGTGTGCCCAGAACAAAAGAACGGTGTTTCCTACACATACGGACCATATCTAGTCCAACTCTGCTTCTTAAACTGATACAAAGCACTGGTCCTCTAACATCCAATGCTTGTCTCTTAAGATGAGAAACGTGTGAGCCCTGTGAACGATGTAGTTCCTTTGAGCAGGAAAGTGACTGCCCTTACCTGAAACGAAGTCTTGCTTGTAGGGAGACTCAGAGCATGGGATTTAACTCCATTTCTGAAGTGAAACACACAGCATTGTCTCATCCATGGATCACACTCTGCTTTAGAACAAGAAGCATGCTCTTGCTTTCTAGAGTCTCTAAGACAGCAGGAAACGTGACTGTGCTGAGAACAAAAGAACGGTGTATCCTACACATACGGACATTATATAGTCCAACTCTACTTCTGAAACTGATACAAAGCACTGGTCCTCTAAAATCCAATGCTTGTCTGTTAAGATGAGAAACGTGTGAGCTTCGTGAACGATGTAGTTCGTTTGAGCTGAAAAGTGACTTCCCTTACCTGAAACGAAGTCTTGCTTGTAGGAAGACACAGAGCCTGGGATTTAACTCCTTTTCTGAAGTGGAACACACAGCATAGTTCTCATCCATGGATGACACTCTGCTTTAGAGCGAGAAGCACGCTCTTGCTATCTAAAGTCTCTAAGACAGCAGGAAATCTGAGTGTGCCCAGAACAAAAGAACGTTGTTTTGTACACATACGGACCATATCTAGTCCAACTCTGCTTCTTAAACTGATACAAAGCACTGGTCCTCTAAAATCCAATGCTTGTCTCTTAAGATGAAAAACGTGTGAGCTCAGTGAACGATGTAGTTCGTTTGAGCTGAAAAGTGACTGCCCTTACATGAAACGAAGTCTTGCTTCTAGGAAGACACAGAGCCTGGGATTTCACACCATTTATGAAGTGAAACACACAGCATAGTTCTCATCCATGGATCACACTCTGCTTTAGAATGAGAAGCACGCTCTTGCTTTCTAGAATCTCTAATACAGCAGGAAATCTGAGTGTGCACAGAACAAAAGAACGGTGTTATACACATACGGACAATATGTACTCCAAATCTTCTTCTGAAACTGATAGAATGCACTGGTCCTCTAACATCCAATGCTTGTCAGTTAAGATGAGAAACATGTGAGCTTCGTGAAAGATGTAGTTCGTTTGAGCAGAAAAGTGACTGCCCTTACCTGAAACGAAGTCTTGCTTGTAGGAAGACTCAGAGCCTGGAATTTAACTCCATTTCTGAAGTGAAACACACAGCAGTGTTCTCATCCATTTATCACACTATGCTTTAGAACAAGAAGCACAATCTTGCTTTCTATAGTCTCTAAGACAGCAGGAAACGTGAGTTTGCTGAGAACAAAAGAACGGTGTTTCCTACACATAAGGACTATATGTAATCCAAATCTTCTTCTGAAACTGATAGAATGCACTGGTCCTCTAACATCCAATGCTCGTCAGTTAAGATGAGAAACATGTGAGCTTCGTGAACGATGTAGTTCCTTTGACCTGAAAAGTGACTGCCCTTACCTTAAACGAAGTCTTGCTTGTAGGGAGACTCAGAGCATGGGATTTAACTCCATATCTGAAGTGAAACACACAGCATTGTCTCATCCATTGATCACACTCTGCTTTAGAGCGAGAAGCACGCACTTGCTTTCTAAAGTCTCTAAGACAGCAGGAAACGTGAGTGTGCTGAGAACAAAAGAACGGTGTTTCCTACACATACGGACCATATCTAGTCCAACTCTGCTTCTGAAACTGATACAAAGCACTGGTCCTCTAACATCCAATGCTTGTCTGTTAAGATGAGAAACGTGTGAGCTCAGTGAACGGTGTATTTTTTTGAGCTGAAAAGTGACTGCCCTTACCTGAAACGAAGTCTTGCTTGTAGGGAGACTCAGAGCATGGGATTTAACTCCATTTCTGAAGTGAAACACACAGCATAGTCTCATCCATTGATCACACTCTGCTTTAGAACAAGAAGCACGCTCTTGCTTTCTAGAGTCTCTAAGACAGCAGGAAACGTGAGTGTGCTGAGAACAAAAGAACGGTGTATCCTACACATACGGACATTATATAGTCCAACTCTGCATCTGAAACTGATACAAAGAACTGGTCCTCTAAAATCCAATGCATGTCTGTTAAGATGAGAAACGTGTGAGCTTCGTGAACGATTTAGTTCATTTGAGCTGAAAAGTGACTGCCCTTACCTGAAACGAAGTCTTGCCTGTAGGAAGACACAGAGTCTGGGATTTAACTCCATTTCTGAAGGGAAACATAGAGCATAGTTCTCATCCATGGATGACACTCTGCTTTAGAGCGAGAAGCACGCTCTTGCTATCTAAAGTCTCTAAGACAGCAGGAAATCTGAGTGTGCCCAGAACAAAAGAACGTTGTTTTGTACACATACGGACCATATCTAGTCCAACTCTGCTTCTTAAACTGATACAAAGCACTGGTCCTCTAAAATCCAATGCTTGTCTGTTAAGATGAAAAACGTGTGAGCTCAGTGAACGATGTAGTTCGTTTGAGCTGAAAAGTGACTGCCCTTACATGAAACGAAGTCTTGCTTCTAGGAAGACACAGAGCCTGGGATTTCACACCATTTATGAAGTGAAACACACAGCATAGTTCTCATCCATGGATCACACTCTGCTTTAGAATGAGAAGCACGCTCTTGCTTTCTAGAATCTCTAATACAGCAGGAAATCTGAGTGTGCACAGAACAAAAGAACGGTGTTATACACATACGGACAATATGTACTCCAAATCTTCTTCTGAAACTGATAGAATGCACTGGTCCTCTAACATCCAATGCTTGTCAGTTAAGATGAGAAACATGTGAGCTTCGTGAAAGATGTAGTTCGTTTGAGCAGAAAAGTGACTGCCCTTACCTGAAACGAAGTCTTGCTTGTAGGAAGACTCAGAGCCTGGAATTTAACTCCATTTCTGAAGTGAAACACACAGCAGTGTTCTCATCCATTTATCACACTATGCTTTAGAACAAGAAGCACAATCTTGCTTTCTATAGTCTCTAAGACAGCAGGAAACGTGAGTTTGCTGAGAACAAAAGAACGGTGTTTCCTACACATACGGACCATATCTAGTCCAACTCTGCTTCTGAAACTGAAACAAAGCACTGGTCCTCTAACATCCAATGCTTGTCTGTTAAGATGAGAAACGTGTGAGCTCAGTGAACGGTGTATTTTGTTTGAGCTGAAAAGGGACTGCCCTTACCTGAAACGAAGTCTTGCTTGTAGGAAGACTCAGAGCCTGGAATTTAACCCCATTTCTGAAGTGAAACACACAGCATAGTTCTCATCCATGGATCACACTCTGCTTTAGAGCAAGAAGCACGCTCTTGCTTTCTAGATTCTCTAATACAGCAGGAAATCCGAGTGTGCCCAGAACAAAAGAACCGTGTTTCCTACACATAAGGACTATATATAATCCAAATCTTCTTCTGAAAATGATAGAATGCAATGGTCCTCTAACATCCAATGCTTGTCAGCTAAGATGAGAAACATGTGAGCTTCGTTTACGATGTAGTTCCTTTGAGCAGAAAAGTGACTGCCATTACCTTAAACGAAGTCTTGCTTGTAGGGAGACTCAGAGCATGGGATTTAACTCCATTTCTGAAGTGAAACACACAACATTGTCTCATTCATTGATCACCCTCTGCTTTAGAACAAGACGCATGCTCTTGTTTCTAGAGTCTCTAAGACAGCAGGAAACGTGAGTGTGCTGAGAACAAAAGAACGGTGTTTCCTACAAATACGGACCATATCTAGTCCAACTCTGCTTCTTAAACTGATACAAAGCTCTGGTCCTCTAAAATCCAATGCTTGTCTGTTAAGATGAGAAACGTGTGAGCTTCGTGAATGATGTAGTTCATTAGAGGTGAAAAGTGACTGCCCTTACCTGAAACGAAGTCTTGCCTGTAGGAAGACACAGAGTCTGGGATTTAACTCTATTTCTGAAGGGAAACATACAGCATAGTTCTTATCGATGGTTCACACTCTGCTTTAGAGCAAGAAGCACGCTCTTGCTTTCTAGAGTCTCTAATACAGCAGGAAATCTGAGTGTGCCCAGAACAAAAGAACGGTGTTTCCTACACATACTGACTAAATGTAGTCCAAATCTTCTTCTGAAACTGATACAATGCACTGGTCCTCTAACATCCAATGCTTGTCTGTTAAGATGAGAAACGTGTGAGCTTCGTGAACAATGTAGTTCCTTTGAGCAGAAAAGTGACTGCCCTTACCTGAAACGAATTCTTGCTTGGAGGGAGACTCAGAGCATGGGATTTAACTCCATTTCTGAAGTGAAACACACAGCATTGTCTCAAACATTGATCACACTCTGCTTTAGAACAAGAAGCACGCTTTTGCTTTCTAGAGTCTCAAAGACAGCAGGAAACGTGAGAGTGCTGAGAACAAAAGAACAGTGTTTCCTACACATACGGACCATATCAGGTCCAACTCTGCTTCTTAAACTGATACAAAGCACTGGTCATCTAACATCCAATGCTTGTCTGTTAAGATGAGAAACGTGTGAGCCCTGTGAACGATGTAGTTCGTTTGAGCTGAAAAGTGACAGCCCTTACCTGAAACGAAGTCTTGCTTGTAGGAAGACACAGAGCCTGGGATTTAACTCCTTTTCTAAAGGGAAACACACAGCATAGTTCTCATCCATGGATGACACTCTGCTTTAGAGCGAGAAGCACGCTCTTGCTTTCTAAAGTCTCTAAGACAGCAGGAAACGTGAGTGTGCTGAGAACAAAAGAACGGAGTTTCCTACACATACGGACCATATCTAGTCCAACTCTGCTTCTGAAACTGACACAAAGCATTGGTCCTCTAACATCCAATGCTTGTCAGTTAAGATGAGAAACGTTTGAGCTTCGTGAAAGATGTAGTTTCTTTGAGCAGAAAAGTGACTGCCCTTACCTGAAACGAAGTCTTGCTTGTAGGAAGACACAGAGCCTGGGATTTAAGTCCATTTCTGAAGTGAAACACACAGCGTAGTTCTCATCCATGGATCACACTCTGCTTTAGAGCAAGAAGCACGCTCTTGCTTTCTAGATTCTCTAATACAGCAGGAAATCTGAGTGTGCCCAGAACAAAAGAACGGTGTTTCCTACACATACGGACCATATCTAGTCCAACTCTGCTTCTTAAACTGATACAAAGCACTGGTCCTCTAACATCCAATGCTTGTCTCTTAAGATGAGAAACGTGTGAGCCCTGTGAACGATGTAGTTCCTTTGAGCAGGAAAGTGACTGCCCTTACC
Source organism: Onychomys leucogaster (assembly GCA_949786385.1). NCBI lineage: Eukaryota > Metazoa > Chordata > Mammalia > Rodentia > Cricetidae > Onychomys > Onychomys leucogaster. The sequence continues at coordinate 325,499 of CATKUP010000081.1, forward strand.
TGAAACGAAGTCTTGCTTGTAGGGAGACTCAGAGCATGGGATTTAACTCCATTTCTGAAGTGAAACACACAGCATTGTCTCATCCATGGATCACACTCTGCTTTAGAACAAGAAGCATGCTCTTGCTTTCTAGAGTCTCTAAGACAGCAGGAAACGTGACTGTGCTGAGAACAAAAGAACGGTGTATCCTACACATACGGACATTATATAGTCCAACTCTACTTCTGAAACTGATACAAAGCACTGGTCCTCTAAAATCCAATGCTTGTCTGTTAAGATGAGAAACGTGTGAGCTTCGTGAACGATGTAGTTCGTTTGAGCTGAAAAGTGACTTCCCTTACCTGAAACGAAGTCTTGCTTGTAGGAAGACACAGAGCCTGGGATTTAACTCCTTTTCTGAAGTGGAACACACAGCATAGTTCTCATCCATGGATGACACTCTGCTTTAGAGCGAGAAGCACGCTCTTGCTATCTAAAGTCTCTAAGACAGCAGGAAATCTGAGTGTGCCCAGAACAAAAGAACGTTGTTTTGTACACATACGGACCATATCTAGTCCAACTCTGCTTCTTAAACTGATACAAAGCACTGGTCCTCTAAAATCCAATGCTTGTCTGTTAAGATGAAAAACGTGTGAGCTCAGTGAACGATGTAGTTCGTTTGAGCTGAAAAGTGACTGCCCTTACATGAAACGAAGTCTTGCTTCTAGGAAGACACAGAGCCTGGGATTTCACACCATTTATGAAGTGAAACACACAGCATAGTTCTCATCCATGGATCACACTCTGCTTTAGAATGAGAAGCACGCTCTTGCTTTCTAGAATCTCTAATACAGCAGGAAATCTGAGTGTGCACAGAACAAAAGAACGGTGTTATACACATACGGACAATATGTACTCCAAATCTTCTTCTGAAACTGATAGAATGCACTGGTCCTCTAACATCCAATGCTTGTCAGTTAAGATGAGAAACATGTGAGCTTCGTGAAAGATGTAGTTCGTTTGAGCAGAAAAGTGACTGCCCTTACCTGAAACGAAGTCTTGCTTGTAGGAAGACTCAGAGCCTGGAATTTAACTCCATTTCTGAAGTGAAACACACAGCAGTGTTCTCATCCATTTATCACACTATGCTTTAGAACAAGAAGCACAATCTTGCTTTCTATAGTCTCTAAGACAGCAGGAAACGTGAGTTTGCTGAGAACAAAAGAACGGTGTTTCCTACACATAAGGACTATATGTAATCCAAATCTTCTTCTGAAACTGATAGAATGCACTGGTCCTCTAACATCCAATGCTCGTCAGTTAAGATGAGAAACATGTGAGCTTCGTGAACGATGTAGTTCCTTTGACCTGAAAAGTGACTGCCCTTACCTTAAACGAAGTCTTGCTTGTAGGGAGACTCAGAGCATGGGATTTAACTCCATTTCTGAAGTGAAACACACAACATTGTCTCATTCATTGATCACCCTCTGCTTTAGAACAAGACGCATGCTCTTGTTTCTAGAGTCTCTAAGACAGCAGGAAACGTGAGTGTGCTGAGAACAAAAGAACGGTGTTTCCTACACATACGGACCATATCTAGTCCAACTCTGCTTCTGAAACTGATACAAAGCACTGGTCCTCTAACATCCAATGCTTGTCTGTTAAGATGAGAAACGTGTGAGCTCAGTGAACGGTGTATTTTTTTGAGCTGAAAAGTGACTGCCCTTACCTGAAACGATGTCTTGCTTGTAGGGAGACTCAGAGCATGGGATTTAACTCCATTTCTGAAGTGAAACACACAGCATTGTCTCATCCATTGATCACACTCTGCTTTAGAACAAGAAGCACGCTCTTGCTTTCTAGAGTCTCTAAGACAGCAGGAAACGTGAGTGTGCTGAGAACAAAAGAACGGTGTATCCTACACATACGGACATTATATAGTCCAACTCTGCATCTGAAACTGATACAAAGAACTGGTCCTCTAAAATCCAATGCATGTCTGTTAAGATGAGAAACGTGTGAGCTTCGTGAACGATTTAGTTCATTTGAGCTGAAAAGTGACTGCCCTTACCTGAAACGAAGTCTTGCCTGTAGGAAGACACAGAGTCTGGGATTTAACTCCATTTCTGAAGGGAAACATACAGCATAGTTCTCATCCATGGATCACACTCTGCTTTAGAGCAAGAAGCACGCTCTTGCTTTCTAGAGTCTCTAATACAGCAGGAAATCTGAGTGTGCCCAGAACAAAAGAACGGTGTTTCCTACACATACTGACTATATGTAGTACAAATCTTCTTCTGAAACTGATACAATGCACTGGTCCTCTAACATCCAATGTTTGTCAGTTAAGATGAGAAACGTGTGAGCTTCGTGAACGATGTAGTTCCTTTGAGCAGAAAAGTGACTGACCTTACCTTAAACGAAGTCTTGCTTGGAGGGAGACTCAGAGCATGGGATTTAACTCCATTTCTGAAGTGAAACACACAGAATTGTCTCATCCATTGATCACACTCTGCTTTAGAACAAGAAGCACGCTCTTGTTTTCTAGAGTCTCTAAGACAGCAGGAAACGTGAGTGTGCTGAGAACAAAAGAACAGTGTTTCCTACACATCCGGACCATATCAGGTCCAACACTGCTTCTTAAACTGATACAAAGCACTGGTCCTCTAACATCCAATGCTTGTCTGTTAAGATGAGAAACGTGTGAGCCCTGTGAACGATGTAGTTCCTTTGAGCTGAAAAGTGTCTGCCCTTACCTGAAACGAAGTCTTGCTTGTAGGAAGACACAGAGTCTGGGATTTAACTCCTTTTCTGAAGGGAAACACACAGCATAGTTCTCATCCATGGATGACACTCTGCTTTAGATCGAGAAGCACGCACTTGCTTTCTAAAGTCTCTAAGACAGCAGGAAACGTGAGTGTGCTGAGAACAAAAGAACGGTGTTTCCTACACATACGGACCATATTTAGTCCAACTCTGCTTCTGAAACTGATACAAAGCACTGGTCCTCTAACATCCAATGCTTGTCAGTTAAGATGAGAAACGTGTGAGCTTTGTGAATGATGTAGTTCCTTTGAACTGAAAAGTGACTGCCCTTACCTGAAACGAAGTCTTGCCTGTAGGAAGACACAGAGCCTGGGATTTAACTCCATTTCTGAAGGGAAACACACAGCATAGTTCACATCCATGGATCACACTCTGCTTTAGAGCAAGAAGCACGCTCTTGCTTTCTAGATTCTCTAAGACAGCAGGAAACGTGAGTGTGCTGAGTAGTAAAGAACGCTGTTTCCTACACATTCGGACCATATCTAGTCCAACTCTGCTTCTGGAACTGATACAAAGCACTAGTCCTCTAACATCCAATGCTTGTCTGTTAAGATGAGAAACGTGTGAGCTCAGTTAACGATGTAGTTCGTTTGAGCTGAAAAGTGACTGCCCTTACCTGAAACGAAGTCGTGCTTGTAGGAAGACACAGAGCCTGGGATTTAACTCCATTTCTGAAGGGAAATACACAGCATAGTTTTCATCCATGGATAATACTCTGCTTTAGAACAAGAAGCACGCTCTTGCTTTCTAGAGTCTCTAAGACAGCAGGAAACGTGAGTGTGCTGAGAACAAAAGAACGGTGTATCCTACACATACGGACATTATATAGTCCAACTCTGCATCTGAAACTGATACAAAGAACTGGTCCTCTAAAATCCAATGCATGTCTGTTAAGATGAGAAACGTGTGAGCTTCGTGAACGATGTAGTTCATTTGAGCTGAAAAGTGACTGCCCTTACCTGAAACGAAGTCTTGCCTGTAGGAAGACACAGAGTCTGGGATTTAACTCCATTTCTGAAGGGAAACATACAGCATAGTTCTCATCCATGGATCACACTCTGCTTTAGAGCAAGAAGCACGCTCTTGCTTTCTAGAGTCTCTAATACAGCAGGAAATCTGAGTGTGCCCAGAACAAAAGAACGGTGTTTCCTACACATACTGACTATATGTAGTACAAATCTTCTTCTGAAACTGATAGAATGCACTGGTCCTCTAACATCCAATGCTCGTCAGTTAAGATGAGAAACATGTGAGCTTCGTGAAGGATGTAGTTCCTTTGACCAGAAAAGTGACTGCCCTTACCTTAAACGAAGTCTTGCTGGTAGGGAGACTCAGAGCATGGGATTTAACTCCATATCTGAAGTGAAACACACAGCATTGTCTCATCCATTGATCACACTCTGCTTTAGAACAAGAAGCACGCTCTTGCTTTCTAGAGTCTCTAAGACAGCAGGAAACGTGAGTGTGCTGAGAACAAAAGAACGGTGTTTCCTACACATACGGACCATATCTAGTCCAACTCTGCTTCTGAAACTGATACAAAGCACTGGTCCTCTAACATCCAATGCTTGTCTGTTAAGATGAGAAACGTGTGAGCTCAGTGAACGGTGTATTTTGTTTGAGCTGAAAAGTGACTGCCCTTACCTGAAACGAAGTCTTGCCTGTAGGAAGACACAGAGTCTGGGATTTAACTCCATTTCTGAAGGGAAACATACAGCATAGTTCTCATCCATGGATGACACTCTGCTTTAGAGCGAGAAGCACGCTCTTGCTATCTAAAGTCTCTAAGACAGCAGGAAATCTGAGTGTGCCCAGAACAAAAGAACGTTGTTTTGTACACATACGGACCATACCTAGTCCAACTCTGCTTCTTAAACTGATACAAAGCACTGGTCCTCTAAAATCCAATGCTTGTCTGTTAAGATGAAAAACGTGTGAGCTCAGTGAACGATGTAGTTCGTTTGAGCTGAAAAGTGACTGCCCTTACATGAAACGAAGTCTTGCTTCTAGGAAGACACAGAGCCTGGGATTTCACACCATTTATGAAGTGAAACACACAGCATAGTTCTCATCCATGGATCACACTCTGCTTTAGAATGAGAAGCACGCTCTTGCTTTCTAGAATCTCTAATACAGCAGGAAATCTGAGTGTGCACAGAACAAAAGAACGGTGTTATACACATACGGACAATATGTACTCCAAATCTTCTTCTGAAACTGATAGAATGCACTGGTCCTCTAACATCCAATGCTTGTCAGTTAAGATGAGAAACATGTGAGCTTCGTGAAAGATGTAGTTCGTTTGAGCAGAAAAGTGACTGCCCTTATCTGAAACGAAGTCTTGCTTGTAGGAAGACTCAGAGCCTGGAATTTAACTCCATTTCTGAAGTGAAACACACAGCAGTGTTCTCATCAATTTATCACACTATGCTTTAGAACAAGAAGCACAATCTTGCTTTCTATAGTCTCTAAGACAGCAGGAAACGGGAGTTTGCTGAGAACAAAAGAACGGTGTTTCCTACACATAAGGACTATATGTAATCCAAATCTTCTTCTGAAACTGATAGAATGCACTGGTCCTCTAACATCCAATGCTCGTCAGTTAAGATGAGAAACATGTGAGCTTCGTGAACGATGTAGTTCCTTTGACCTGAAAAGTGACTGCCCTTACCTTAAACGAAGTCTTGCTTGTAGGGAGACTCAGAGCATGGGATTTAACTCCATATCTGAAGTGAAACACACAGCATTGTCTCATCCATTGATCACACTCTGCTTTAGAGCGAGAAGCACGCACTTGCTTTCTAAAGTCTCTAAGACAGCAGGAAACGTGAGTGTGCTGAGAACAAAAGAACGGTGTTTCCTACACATACGGACCATATCTAGTCCAACTCTGCTTCTGAAACTGATACAAAGCACTGGTCCTCTAACATCCAATGCTTGTCTGTTAAGATGAGAAACGTGTGAGCTCAGTGAACGGTGTATTTTGTTTGAGCTGAAAAGTGACTGCCCTTACCTGAAACGAAGTCTTGCTTGTAGGGAGACTCAGAGCATGGGATTTAACTCCATTTCTGAAGTGAAACACACAGCATTGTCTCATCCATTGATCACACTCTGCTTTAGAACAAGAAGCACGCTCTTGCTTTCTAGAGTCTCTAAGACAGCAGGAAACGTGAGTGTGCTGAGAACAAAAGAACGGTGTATCCTACACATACGGACATTATATAGTCCAACTCTGCATCTGAAACTGATACAAAGAACTGGTCCTCTAAAATCCAATGCATGTCTGTTAAGATGAGAACCGTGTGAGCTTCGTGAACGATTTAGTTCATTTGAGCTGAAAAGTGACTGCCCTTACCTGAAACGAAGTCTTGCCTGTAGGAAGACACAGAGTCTGGGATTTAACTCCATTTCTGAAGGGAAACATACAGCATAGTTCTCATCCATGGATCACACTCTGCTTTAGAGCAAGAAGCACGCTCTTGCTTTCTAGAGTCTCTAATACAGCAGGAAATCTGAGTGTGCCCAGAACAAAAGAACGGTGTTTCCTACACATACTGACTATATGTAGTACAAATCTTCTTCTGAAACTGATACAATGCACTGGTCCTCTAACATCCAATGTTTGTCAGTTAAGATGAGAAACGTGTGATCTTCGTGAACGATGTAGTTCCTTTGAGCAGAAAAGTGACTGACCTTACCTTAAACGAATTCTTGCTTGGAGGGAGACTCAGAGCATGGGATTTAACTCCATTTCTGAAGTGAAACACACAGAATTGTCTCATCCATTGATCACACTCTGCTTTAGAACAAGAAGCACGCTCTTGTTTTCTAGAGTCTCTAAGACAGCAGGAAACGTGAGTGTGCTGAGAACAAAAGAACAGTGTTTCCTACACATCCGGACCATATCAGGTCCAACACTGCTTCTTAAACTGATACAAAGCACTGGTCCTCTAACATCCAATGCTTGTCTGTTAAGATGAGAAACGTGTGAGCCCTGTGAACGATGTAGTTCCTTTGAGCTGAAAAGTGTCTGCCCTTACCTGAAACGAAATCTTGCTTGTAGGAAGACACAGAGTCTGGGATTTAACTCCTTTTCTGAAGGGAAACACACAGCATAGTTCTCATCCATGGATGACACTCTGCTTTAGATCGAGAAGCACGCACTTGCTTTCTAAAGTCTCTAAGACAGCAGGAAACGTGAGTGTGCTGAGAACAAAAGAACGGTGTTTCCTACACATACGGACCATATTTAGTCCAACTCTGCTTCTGAAACTGATACAAAGCACTGGTCCTCTAACATCCAATGTTTGTCAGTTAAGATGAGAAACGTGTGAGCTTTGTGAATGATGTAGTTCCTTTGAACTGAAAAGTGACTGCCCTTACCTGAAACGAAGTCTTGCCTGTAGGAAGACACAGAGCCTGGGATTTAACTCCATTTCTGAAGGGAAACACACAGCATAGTTCACATCCATGGATCACACTCTGCTTTAGAGCAAGAAGCACGCTCTTGCTTTCTAGATTCTCTAAGACAGCAGGAAACGTGAGTGTGCTGAGTAGTAAAGAACGCTGTTTCCTACACATTCGGACCATATCTAGTCCAACTCTGCTTCTGGAACTGATACAAAGCACTAGTCCTCTAACATCCAATGCTTGTCTGTTAAGATGAGAAACGTGTGAGCTCAGTTAACGATGTAGTTCGTTTGAGCTGAAAAGTGACTGCCCTTACCTGAAACGAAGTCGTGCTTGTAGGAAGACACAGAGCCTGGGATTTAACTCCATTTCTGAAGGGAAATACACAGCATAGTTTTCATCCATGGATAATACTCTGCTTTAGAACAAGAAGCACGCTCTTGCTTTCTAGAGTCTCTAAGACAGCAGGAAACGTGAGTGTGCTGAGAACAAAAGAACGGTGTATCCTACACATACGGACATTATATAGTCCAACTCTGCATCTGAAACTGATACAAAGAACTGGTCCTCTAAAATCCAATGCATGTCTGTTAAGATGAGAAACGTGTGAGCTTCGTGAACGATGTAGTTCATTTGAGCTGAAAAGTGACTGCCCTTACCTGAAACGAAGTCTTGCCTGTAGGAAGACACAGAGTCTGGGATTTAACTCCATTTCTGAAGGGAAACATACAGCATAGTTCTCATCCATGGATCACACTCTGCTTTAGAGCAAGAAGCACGCTCTTGCTTTCTAGAGTCTCTAATACAGCAGGAAATCTGAGTGTGCCCAGAACAAAAGAACGGTGTTTCCTACACATACTGACTATATGTAGTACAAATCTTCTTCTGAAACTGATAGAATGCACTGGTCCTCTAACATCCAATGCTCGTCAGTTAAGATGAGAAACATGTGAGCTTCGTGAAGGATGTAGTTCCTTTGACCAGAAAAGTGACTGCCCTTACCTTAAACGAAGTCTTGCTTGTAGGGAGACTCAGAGCATGGGATTTAACTCCATATCTGAAGTGAAACACACAGCATTGTCTCATCCATTGATCACACTCTGCTTTAGAACAAGAAGCACGCTCTTGCTTTCTAGAGTCTCTAAGACAGCAGGAAACGTGAGTGTGCTGAGAACAAAAGAACGGTGTTTCCTACACATACGGACCATATCTAGTCCAACTCTGCTTCTGAAACTGATACAAAGCACTGGTCCTCTAACATCCAATGCTTGTCTGTTAAGATGAGAAACGTGTGAGCTCAGTGAACGGTGTATTTTGTTTGAGCTGAAAAGTGACTGCCCTTACCTGAAACGAAGTCTTGCCTGTAGGAAGACACAGAGTCTGGGATTTAACTCCATTTCTGAAGGGAAACATACAGCATAGTTCTCATCCATGGATGACACTCTGCTTTAGAGCGAGAAGCACGCTCTTGCTATCTAAAGTCTCTAAGACAGCAGGAAATCTGAGTGTGCCCAGAACAAAAGAACGTTGTTTTGTACACATACGGACCATATCTAGTCCAACTCTGCTTCTTAAACTGATACAAAGCACTGGTCCTCTAAAATCCAATGCTTGTCTGTTAAGATGAAAAACGTGTGAGCTCAGTGAACGATGAAGTTCGTTTGAGCTGAAAAGTGACTGCCCTTACATGAAACGAAGTCTTGCTTCTAGGAAGACACAGAGCCTGGGATTTCACACCATTTATGAAGTGAAACACACAGCATAGTTCTCATCCATGGATCACACTCTGCTTTAGAATGAGAAGCACGCTCTTGCTTTCTAGAATCTCTAATACAGCAGGAAATCTGAGTGTGCACAGAACAAAAGAACGGTGTTATACACATACGGACAATATGTACTCCAAATCTTCTTCTGAAACTGATAGAATGCACTGGTCCTCTAACATCCAATGCTTGTCAGTTAAGATGAGAAACATGTGAGCTTCGTGAAAGATGTAGTTCGTTTGAGCAGAAAAGTGACTGCCCTTACCTGAAACGAAGTCTTGCTTGTAGGAAGACTCAGAGCCTGGAATTTAACTCCATTTCTGAAGTGAAACACACAGCAGTGTTCTCATCCATTTATCACACTATGCTTTAGAACAAGAAGCACAATCTTGCTTTCTATAGTCTCTAAGACAGCAGGAAACGTGAGTTTGCTGAGAACAAAAGAACGGTGTTTCCTACACATAAGGACTATATGTAATCCAAATCTTCTTCTGAAACTGATAGAATGCACTGGTCCTCTAACATCCAATGCTCGTCAGTTAAGATGAGAAACATGTGAGCTTCGTGAACGATGTAGTTCCTTTGACCTGAAAAGTGACTGCCCTTACCTTAAACGAAGTCTTGCTTGTAGGGAGACTCAGAGCATGGGATTTAACTCCATATCTGAAGTGAAACACACAGCATTGTCTCATCCATTGATCACACTCTGCTTTAGAGCGAGAAGCACGCACTTGCTTTCTAAAGTCTCTAAGACAGCAGGAAACGTGAGTGTGCTGAGAACAAAAGAACGGTGTTTCCTACACATACGGACCATATCTAGTCCAACTCTGCTTCTGAAACTGATACAAAGCACTGGTCCTCTAACATCCAATGCTTGTCTGTTAAGATGAGAAACGTGTGAGCTCAGTGAACGGTGTATTTTTTTGAGCTGAAAAGTGACTGCCCTTACCTGAAACGAAGTCTTGCTTGTAGGGAGACTCAGAGCATGGGATTTAACTCCATTTCTGAAGTGAAACACACAGCATTGTCTCATCCATTGATCACACTCTGCTTTAGAACAAGAAGCACGCACTTGCTTTCTAAAGTCTCTAAGACAGCAGGAAACGTGAGTGTGCTGAGAACAAAAGAACGGTGTTTCCTACACATACGGACCATATCTAGTCCAACTCTGCTTCTGAAACTGATACAAAGCACTGGTCCTCTAACATCCAATGCTTGTCTGTTAAGATGAGAAACGTGTGAGCTCAGTGAACGGTGTATTTTGTTTGAGCTGAAAAGTGACTGCCCTTACCTGAAACGAAGTCTTGCTAGTAGGGAGACTCAAAGCATGGGATTTAACTCCATTTCTGAAGTGAAACACACAGCATTGTCTCATCCATTGATCACACTCTGCTTTAGAACAAGAAGCACGCTCTTGCTTTCTAGAGTCTCTAAGACAGCAGGAAACGTGAGTGTGCTGAGAACAAAAGAACGGTGTATCCTACACATACGGACATTATATAGTCCAACTCTGCATCTGAAACTGATACAAAGAACTGGTCCTCTAAAATCCAATGCATGTCTGTTAAGATGAGAAACGTGTGAGCTTCGTGAACGATTTAGTTCATTTGAGCTGAAAAGTGACTGCCCTTACCTGAAACGAAGTCTTGCCTGTAGGAAGACACAGAGTCTGGGATTTAACTCCATTTCTGAAGGGAAACATACAGCATAGTTCTCATCCATGGATCACACTCTGCTTTAGAGCAAGAAGCACGCTCTTGCTTTCTAGAGTCTCTAATACAGCAGGAAATCTGAGTGTGCCCAGAACAAAAGAACGGTGTTTCCTACACATACTGACTATATGTAGTACAAATCTTCTTCTGAAACTGATACAATGCACTGGTCCACTAACATCCAATGTTTGTCAGTTAAGATGAGAAACGTGTGAGCTTCGTGAACGATGTAGTTCCTTTGAGCAGAAAAGTGACTGACCTTACCTTAAACGAAGTCTTGCTTGGAGGGAGACTCAGAGCATGGGATTTAACTACATTTCTGAAGTGAAACACACAGAATTGTCTCATCCATTGATCACACTCTGCTTTAGAACAAGAAGCACGCTCTTGTTTTCTAGAGTCTCTAAGACAGCAGGAAACGTGAGTGTGCTGAGAACAAAAGAACAGTGTTTCCTACACATCCGGACCATATCAGGTCCAACACTGCTTCTTAAACTGATACAAAGCACTGGTCCTCTAACATCCAATGCTTGTCTGTTAAGATGAGAAACGTGTGAGCCCTGTGAACGATGTAGTTCCTTTGAGCTGAAAAGTGTCTGCCCTTACCTGAAACGAAGTCTTGCTTGTAGGAAGACACAGAGTCTGGGATTTAACTCCTTTTCTGAAGGGAAACACACAGCATAGTTCTCATCCATGGATGACACTCTGCTTTAGATCGAGAAGCACGCACTTGCTTTCTAAAGTCTCTAAGACAGCAGGAAACGTGAGTGTGCTGAGAACAAAAGAACGGTGTTTCCTACACATATGGACCATATTTAGTCCAACTCTGCTTCTGAAACTGATACAAAGCACTGGTCCTCTAACATCCAATGCTTGTCAGTTAAGATGAGAAACGTGTGAGCTTTGTGAATGATGTAGTTCCTTTGAACTGAAAAGTGACTGCCCTTACCTGAAACGAAGTCTTGCCTGTAGGAAGACACAGAGCCTGGGATTTAACTCCATTTCTGAAGGGAAACACACAGCATAGTTCACATCCATGGATCACACTCTGCTTTAGAGCAAGAAGCACGCTCTTGCTTTCTAGATTCTCTAAGACAGCAGGAAACGTGAGTGTGCTGAGTAGTAAAGAACGCTGTTTCCTACACATTCGGACCATATCTAGTCCAACTCTGCTTCTGGAACTGATACAAAGCACTAGTCCTCTAACATCCAATGCTTGTCTGTTAAGATGAGAAACGTGTGAGCTCAGTTAACGATGTAGTTCGTTTGAGCTGAAAAGTGACTGCCCTTACCTGAAACGAAGTCGTGCTTGTAGGAAGACACAGAGCCTGGGATTTAACTCCATTTCTGAAGGGAAATACACAGCATAGTTTTCATCCATGGATAATACTCTGCTTTAGAACAAGAAGCACGCTCTTGCTTTCTAGAGTCTCTAAGACAGCAGGAAACGTGAGTGTGCTGAGAACAAAAGAACGGTGTATCCTACACATACGGACATTATATAGTCCAACTCTGCATCTGAAACTGATACAAAGAACTGGTCCTCTAAAATCCAATGCATGTCTGTTAAGATGAGAAACGTGTGAGCTTCGTGAACGATGTAGTTCATTTGAGCTGAAAAGTGACTGCCCTTACCTGAAACGAAGTCTTGCCTGTAGGAAGACACAGAGTCTGGGATTTAACTCCATTTCTGAAGGGAAACATACAGCATAGTTCTCATCCATGGATCACACTCTGCTTTAGAGCAAGAAGCACGCTCTTGCTTTCTAGAGTCTCTAATACGGCAGGAAATCTGAGTGTGCCCAGAACAAAAGAACGGTGTTTCCTACACATACTGACTATATGTAGTACAAATCTTCTTCTGAAACTGATAGAATGCACTGGTCCTCTAACATCCAATGCTCGTCAGTTAAGATGAGAAAAATGTGAGCTTCGTGAAGGATGTAGTTCCTTTGACCAGAAAAGTGACTGCCCTTACCTTAAACGAAGTCTTGCTTGTAGGGAGACTCAGAGCATGGGATTTAACTCCATATCTGAAGTGAAACACACAGCATTGTCTCATCCATTGATCACACTCTGCTTTAGAACAAGAAGCACGCTCTTGCTTTCTAGAGTCTCTAAGACAGCAGGAAACGTGAGTGTGCTGAGAACAAAAGAACGGTGTTTCCTACACATACGGACCATATCTAGTCCAACTCTGCTTCTGAAACTGATACAAAGCACTGGTCCTCTAACATCCAATGCTTGTCTGTTAAGATGAGAAACGTGTGAGCTCAGTGAACGGTGTATTTTGTTTGAGCTGAAAAGTGACTGCCCTTACCTGAAACGAAGTCTTTCTTGTAGGGAGACTCAGAGCATGGGATTTAACTCCAATTCTGAAGTGAAACACACAGCATTGTCTCATCCATTGATCACACTCTGCTTTAGAACAAGAAGCACGCTCTTGCTTTCTAGGGTCTCTAAGACAGCAGGAAACGTGAGTGTGCTGAGAAAAAAAGAACGGTGTATCCTACACATACGGACATTATATAGTCCAACTCTGCATCTGAAACTGATACAAAGAACTGGTCCTCTAAAATCCAATGCATGTCTGTTAAGATGAGAAACGTGTGAGCTTCGTGAACGATGTAGTTCATTTGAGCTGAAAAGTGACTGCCCTTACCTGAAACGAAGTCTTGCCTGTAGGAAGACACAGAGTCTGGGATTTAACTCCATTTCTGAAGGGAAACATACAGCACAGTTCTCATCCATGGATCACACTCTGCTTTAGAGCAAGAAGCACGCTCTTGCTTTCTAGAGTCTCTAATACAGCAGGAAATCTGAGTGTGCCCAGAACAAAAGAACGGTGTTTCCTACACATACTGACTATATGTAGTCCAAATCTTCTTCTGAAACTGATACAATGCACTGGTCCTCTAACATCCAATGCTTGTCAGTTAAGATGAGAAACGTGTGAGCTTCGTGAACGATGTAGTTCCTTTGAGCAGAAAAGTGACTGACCTTACCTTAAACGAAGTCTTGCTTGGAGGGAGACTCAGAGTATGGGATTTAACTCCATTTCTGAAGTGAAACACACAGCATTGTCTCATCCATTGATCACACTCTGCTTTAGAACAAGAAGCACGCTCTTGTTTTCTAGAGTCTCTAAGACAGCAGGAAACGTGAGTGTGCTGAGAACAAAAGAACGGTGTTTCCTACACATACGGACCATATCATGTCCAACACTGCTTCTTAAACTGATACAAAGCACTGGTCCTCTAACATCCAATGCTTGTCTGTTAAGATGAGAAACGTGTGAGCTTCGTGAACAATGTAGTTCGTTTGAGCAGAAAAGTGACTGCCCTTACCTGAAACGAAGTCTTGCTTGTAGGAAGACACAGAGCCTGGGATTTAACTCCATTTCTTAAGGGAAACACACAGCATAGTTCTCATCCATCGATCACACTCTGCTTTAGAGCGAAAAGCACACTCTTGCTTTCTAGACTCTCTAATACAGCAGGAAATCTGAGTGTGCCCAGAACAAAAGAACGTTGTTTCCTACACATACAGACCATATCTAGTCCAACTCTGCTTCTTAAACTGATACAAAGCACTGGTCCTCTAACATCCAATGCTTGTCAGTTAAGATGAGAAACGTGTGAGCTTGGTGAACGATATGGTTCCTTTGAGCAGAAAAGTGACAGCCCTTACCTGCAACGAAGTCTTTCTTGTAGGGAGACTCAGAGCATGGGATTTAACTCCATTTCTGAAGTGAAACACACAACATTGTCTGATCCATTGATCACACTCTGCTTTAGAACAAGAAGCACGCTCTTGCTTTCTAGAGTCTCTAAGACAGCAGGAAACGTGAGTGTGCTGAGTAGAAAAGAACGGTGTTTCCTACACATATGGACCATATCTAGTCCAACTCTGCTTCTGAAACTGAAACAAAGCACTGGTCCTCTAACATCCAATGCTTGTCTGTTAAGATGAGAAACGTGTGAGCTCAGTGAACGGTGTATTTTGTTTGAGCTGAAAAGGGACTGCCCTTACCTGAAACGAAGTCTTGCTTGTAGGAAGACTCAGAGCCTGGAATTTAACCCCATTTCTGAAGTGAAACACACAGCATAGTTCTCATCCATGGATCACACTCTGCTTTAGAGCAAGAAGCACGCTCTTGCTTTCTAGATTCTCTAATACAGCAGGAAATCCGAGTGTGCCCAGAACAAAAGAACCGTGTTTCCTACACATAAGGACTATATATAATCCAAATCTTCTTCTGAAAATGATAGAATGCAATGGTCCTCTAACATCCAATGCTTGTCAGTTAAGATGAGAAACATGTGAGCTTCGTTTACGATGTAGTTCCTTTGAGCAGAAAAGTGACTGCCCTTACCTTAAACGAAGTCTTGCTTGTAGGGAGACTCAGAACATGGGATTTAACTCCATTTCTGAAGTGAAACACACAACATTGTCTCATTCATTGATCACCCTCTGCTTTAGAACAAGACGCATGCTCTTGTTTCTAGAGTCTCTAAGACAGCAGGAAACGTGAGTGTGCTGAGAACAAAAGAACGGTGTTTCCTACAAATACGGACCATATCTAGTCCAACTCTGCTTCTTAAACTGATACAAAGCTCTGGTCCTCTAAAATCCAATGCTTGTCTGTTAAGATGAGAAACGTGTGAGCTTCGTGAATGATGTAGTTCATTAGAGGTGAAAAGTGACTGCCCTTACCTGAAACGAAGTCTTGCCTGTAGGAAGACACAGAGTCTGGGATTTAACTCTATTTCTGAAGGGAAACATACAGCATAGTTCTTATCCATGGTTCACACTCTGCTTTAGAGCAAGAAGCACGCTCTTGCTTTCTAGAGTCTCTAATACAGCAGGAAATCTGAGTGTGCCCAGAACAAAAGAACGGTGTTTCCTACACATACTGACTAAATGTAGTCCAAATCTTCTTCTGAAACTGATACAATGCACTGGTCCTCTAACATCCAATGCTTGTCTGTTAAGATGAGAAACGTGTGAGCTTCGTGAACGATGTAGTTCCTTTGAGCAGAAAAGTGACTGCCATTACCTGAAACGAATTCTTGCTTGGAGGGAGACTCAGAGCATGGGATTTAACTCCATTTCTGAAGTGAAACACACAGCATTGTCTCAAACATTGATCACACTCTGCTTTAGAACAAGAAGCACGCTTTTGCTTTCTAGAGTCTCAAAGACAGCAGGAAACGTGAGAGTGCTGAGAACAAAAGAACAGTGTTTTCTACACATACGGACCATATCAGGTCCAACTCTGCTTCTTAAACTGATACAAAGCACTGGTCATCTAACATCCAATGCTTGTCTGTTAAGATGAGAAACGTGTGAGCCCTGTGAACGATGTAGTTCGTTTGAGCTGAAAAGTGACAGCCCTTACCTGAAACGAAGTCTTGCTTGTAGGAAGACACAGAGCCTGGGATTTAACTCCTTTTCTAAAGGGAAACACACAGCATAGTTCTCATCCATGGATGACACTCTGCTTTAGAGCGAGAAGCACGCTCTTGCTTTCTAAAGTCTCTAAGACAGCAGGAAACGTGAGTGTGCTGAGAACAAAAGAACGGAGTTTCCTACACATACGGACCATATCTAGTCCAACTCTGCTTCTGAAACTGACACAAAGCATTGGTCCTCTAACATCCAATGCTTGTCAGTTAAGATGAGAAAAGTTTGAGCTTCGTGAAAGATGTAATTTCTTTGAGCAGAAAAGTGACTGCCCTTACCTGAAACGAAGTCTTGCTTGTAGGAAGACACAGAGCCTGGGATTTAAGTCCATTTCTGAAGTGAAACACACAGCGTAGTTCTCATCCATGGATCACACTCTGCTTTAGAGCAAGAAGCACGCTCTTGCTTTCTAGATTCTCTAATACAGCAGGAAATCTGAGTGTGCCCAGAACAAAAGAACGGTGTTTCCTACACATACGGACCATATCTAGTCCAACTCTGCTTCTTAAACTGATACAAAGCACTGGTCCTCTAACATCCAATGCTTGTCTCTTAAGATGAGAAACGTGTGAGCCCTGTGAACGATGTAGTTCCTTTGAGCAGAAAAGTGACTGCCCTTACCTGAAACGAAGTCTTGCTTGTAGGGAGACTCAGAGCATGGGATTTAACTCCATTTCTGAAGTGAAACACACAGCATTGTCTCATCCATGGATCACACTCTGCTTTAGAACAAGAAGCATGCCCTTGCTTTCTAGAGTCTCTAAGACAGCAGGAAACGTGACTGTGCTGAGCACAAAAGAACGGTGTATCCTACACATACGGACATTATATAGTCCAACTCTACTTCTGAAACTGATACAAAGCACTGGTCCTCTAAAATCCAATGCTTGTCTGTTAAGATGAGAAACGTGTGAGCTTCGTGAACGATGTAGTTCGTTTGAGCTGAAAAGTGACTTCCCTTACCTGAAACGAAGTCTTGCTTGTAGGAAGACACAGAGCCTGGGATTTAACTCCTTTTCTGAAGTGGAACACACAGCATAGTTCTCATCCATGGATGACACTCTGCTTTAGAGCGAGAAGCACGCTCTTGCTATCTAAAGTCTCTAAGACAGCAGGAAATCTGAGTGTGCCCAGAACAAAAGAACGTTGTTTTGTACACATATGGACCATATCTAGTCCAACTCTGCTTCTTAAACTGATACAAAGCACTGGTCCTCTAAAATCCAATGCTTGTCTGTTAAGATGAAAAACGTGTGAGCTCAGTGAACGATGTAGTTCGTTTGAGCTGAAAAGTGACTGCCCTTACTTGAAAAGAAGTCTTGCTTGTAGGAAGACACAGAGCCTGGGAATTAAGACCATTTCTGAAGGGAAACACACAGCATAGTTCTCATCCATGGATCACACTCTGCTTTAGAGCGAGAAGCACACTCTTGCTTTCTAGAGTCTCTAATACAGCAGGAAATCTGAGTGTGACCAGAACAAAAGCACGTTGTTTCCTACACAAATGGACCAAATGTTGTCCAAATCTGCTTCTGAAACTGATACAAAGCACTGACCCTCTAACATCCAATGCTTGTCTGTTAAGAGGAGAAACGTGTGAGCTCAGTGAACGGTGTATTTCGTTTGAGCTGAAAAGTGACTGCCCTTACCTGAAACGAAGTCTTGCTTGTAGGAAGACTCAGAGCCTGGGATTTAACTCCATTTCTGAAGTGAAACACACAGCATAGTTCTCATCCATGGATCACACTCTGCTTTCGAGCAAGAAGCACGCTCTTGCTTTCTAGAGTCTCTAATACAGCCAGAAATCTGAGTGTGTCCGGAACAAAAGAACGGTGTTTCCTACACATAAGGACTATATGTAATCCAAATCTTCTTCTGAAACTGATAGAATGCACTGGTCCTCTAACATCCAATGCTCGTCAGTTAAGATGAGAAACATGTGAGCTTCGTGAACGATGTAGTTCCTTTGACCTGAAAAGTGACTGCCCTTACCTTAAACGAAGTCTTGCTTGTAGGGAGACTCAGAGCATGGGATTTAACTCCATATCTGAAGTGAAACACACAGCATTGTCTCATCCATTGATCACACTCTGCTTTAGAGCGAGAAGCACGCACTTGCTTTCTAAAGTCTCTAAGACAGCAGGAAACGTGAGTGTGCTGAGAACAAAAGAACGGTGTTTCCTACACATACGGACCATATCTAGTCCAACTCTGCTTCTGAAACTGATACAAAGCACTGGTCCTCTAACATCCAATGCTTGTCTGTTAAGATGAGAAACGTGTGAGCTCAGTGAACGGTGTATTTTGTTTGAGCTGAAAAGTGACTGCCCTTACCTGAAACGAAGTCTTGCTAGTAGGGAGACTCAAAGCATGGGATTTAACTCCATTTCTGAAGTGAAACACACAGCATTGTCTCATCCATTGATCACACTCTGCTTTAGAACAAGAAGCACGCTCTTGCTTTCTAGAGTCTCTAAGACAGCAGGAAACGTGAGTGTGCTGAGAACAAAAGAACGGTGTATCCTACACATACGGACATTATATAGTCCAACTCTGCATCTGAAACTGATACAAAGAACTGGTCCTCTAAAATCCAATGCATGTCTGTTAAGATGAGAAACGTGTGAGCTTCGTGAACGATTTAGTTCATTTGAGCTGAAAAGTGACTGCCCTTACCTGAAACGAAGTCTTGCCTGTAGGAAGACACAGAGTCTGGGATTTAACTCCATTTCTGAAGGGAAACATACAGCATAGTTCTCATCCATGGATCACACTCTGCTTTAGAGCAAGAAGCACGCTCTTGCTTTCTAGAGTCTCTAATACTGCAGGAAATCTGAGTGTGCCCAGAACAAAAGAACGGTGTTTCCTACACATACTGACTATATGTAGTACAAATCTTCTTCTGAAACTGATACAATGCACTGGTCCTCTAACATCCAATGTTTGTCAGTTAAGATGAGAAACGTGTGAGCTTCGTGAACGATGTAGTTCCTTTGAGCAGAAAAGTGACTGACCTTACCTTAAACGAAGTCTTGCTTGGAGGGAGACTCAGAGCATGGGATTTAACTCCATTTCTGAAGTGAAACACACAGCATTGTCTCATCCATTGATCACACTCTGCTTTAGAACAAGAAGCACGCTCTTGTTTTCTAGAGTCTCTAAGACAGCAGGAAACGTGAGTGTGCTGAGAACAAAAGAACAGTGTTTCCTACACATCCGGACCATATCAGGTCCAACACTGCTTCTTAAACTGATACAAAGCACTGGTCCTCTAACATCCAATGCTTGTCTGTTAAGATGAGAAACGTGTGAGCCCTGTGAACGATGTAGTTCCTTTGAGCTGAAAAGTGTCTGCCCTTACCTGAAACGAAGTCTTGCTTGTAGGAAGACACAGAGTCTGGGATTTAACTCCTTTTCTGAAGGGAAACACACAGCATAGTTCTCATCCATGGATGACACTCTGCTTTAGATCGAGAAGCACGCACTTGCTTTCTAAAGTCTCTAAGACAGCAGGAAACGTGAGTGTGCTGAGAACAAAAGAACGGTGTTTCCTACACATACGGACCATATTTAGTCCAACTCTGCTTCTGAAACTGATACAAAGCACTGGTCCTCTAACATCCAATGCTTGTCAGTTAAGATGAGAAACGTGTGAGCTTTGTGAATGATGTAGTTCCTTTGAACTGAAAAGTGACTGCCCTTACCTGAAACGAAGTCTTGCCTGTAGGAAGACACAGAGCCTGGGATTTAACTCCATTTCTGAAGGGAAACACACAGCATAGTTCACATCCATGGATCACACTCTGCTTTAGAGCAAGAAGCACGCTCTTGCTTTCTAGATTCTCTAAGTCAGCAGGAAACGTGAGTGTGCTGAGTAGTAAAGAACGCTGTTTCCTACACATTCGGACCATATCTAGTCCAACTCTGCTTCTGAAACTGATACAAAGCACTAGTCCTCTAACATCCAATGCTTGTCTGTTAAGATGAGAAACGTGTGAGCTCAGTTAACGATGTAGTTCGTTTGAGCTGAAAAGTGACTGCCCTTACCTGAAACGAAGTCGTGCTTATAGGAAGACACAGAGCCTGGGATTTAACTCCATTTCTGAAGGGAAATACACAGCATAGTTTTCATCCATGGATAATACTCTGCTTTAGAACAACAAGCACGCTCTTGCTTTCTAGAGTCTCTAAGACAGCAGGAAACGTGAGTGTGCTGAGAACAAAAGAACGGTGTATCCTACACATACGGACATTATATAGTCCAACTCTGCATCTGAAACTGATACAAAGAACTGGTCCTCTAAAATCCAATGCATGTCTGTTAAGATGAGAAACGTGTGAGCTTCGTGAACGATGTAGTTCATTTGAGCTGAAAAGTGACTGCCCTTACCTGAAACGAATTCTTGCCTGTAGGAAGACACAGAGTCTGGGATTTAACTCCATTTCTGAAGGGAAACATACAGCATAGTTCTCATCCATGGATCACACTCTGCTTTAGAGCAAGAAGCACGCTCTTGCTTTCTAGAGTCTCTAATACAGCAGGAAATCTGAGTGTGCCCAGAACAAAAGAACGGTGTTTCCTACACATACTGACTATATGTAGTACAAATCTTCTTCTGAAACTGATACAATGCACTGGTCCTCTAACATCCAATGCTTGTCAGTTAAGATGAGAAACGTGTTAGCTTCGTGAAAGATGTAGTTCGTTTGAGCAGAAAAGTGACTGCCCTTACCTGAAACGAAGTCTTGCTTGTAGGAAGACTCAGAGCCTGGAATTTAACTCCATTTCTGAAGTGAAACACACAGCAGTGTTCTCATCCATTTATCACACTATGCTTTAGAACAAGAAGCACAATCTTGCTTTCTATAGTCTCTAAGACAGCAGGAAACGTGAGTTTGCTGAGAACAAAAGAACGGTGTTTCCTACACATACGGACCATATCTAGTCCAACTCTGCTTCTGAAACTGATACAAAGCACTGGTCCTCTATCATCCAATGCTTGTCTGTTAAGATGAGAAACGTGTGAGCTCCGTGAACAATGTAGTTCGTTTGAGCTGAAAAGTGACTGCCCTTACTTGAAAAGAAGTCTTGCTTGTAGGAAGACACAGAGCCTGGGATTTAAGTCCATTTCTGAAGGGAAACACACAGCATAGTTCTCATCCATGGATCACACTCTGCTTTAGAGCGAGAAGCACACTCTTGCTTTCTAGAGTCTCTAATACAGCAGGAAATCTGAGTGTGACCAGAACAAAAGCACGTTGTTTCCTACACAAATGGACCAAATGTTGTCCAAATCTGCTTCTGAAACTGATACAAAGCACTGACCCTCTAACATCCAATGCTTGTCTGTTAAGAGGAGAAACGTGTGAGCTCAGTGAACGGTGTATTTCGTTTGAGCTGAAAAGTGACTGCCCTTACCTGAAACGAAGTCTTGCTTGTAGGAAGACTCAGAGCCTGGGATTTAACTCCATTTCTGAAGTGAAACACACAGCATAGTTCTCATCCATGGATCACACTCTGCTTTCGAGCAAGAAGCACGCTCTTGCTTTCTAGAGTCTCTAATACAGCCAGAAATCTGATTGTGTCCGGAACAAAAGAACGGTGTTTCCTACACATAAGGACTATATGTAATCCAAATCTTCTTCTGAAACTGATAGAATGCACTGGTCCTCTAACATCCAATGCTCGTCAGTTAAGATGAGAAACATGTGAGCTTCGTGAACGATGTAGTTCCTTTGACCAGAAAAGTGACTGCCCTTACCTTAAACGAAGTCTTGCTTGTAGGGAGACTCAGAGCATGGGATTTAACTCCATATCTGAAGTGAAACACACAGCATTGTCTCATCCATTGATCACACTCTGCTTTAGAGCGAGAAGCACGCACTTGCTTTCTAAAGTCTCTAAGACAGCAGGAAACGTGAGTGTGCTGAGAACAAAAGAACGGTGTTTCCTACACATACGGACCATATCTAGTCCAACTCTGCTTCTGAAACTGATACAAAGCACTGGTCCTCTAACATCCAATGCTTGTCTGTTAAGATGAGAAACGTGTGAGCTCAGTGAACGGTGTATTTTGTTTGAGCTGAAAAGTGACTGCCCTTACCTGAAACGAAGTCTTGCTTGTAGGGAGACTCAGAGCATGGGATTTAACTCCATTTCTGAAGGGAAATACACAGCATAGTTTTCATCCATGGATAATACTCTGCTTTAGAACAACAAGCACGCTCTTGCTTTCTAGAGTCTCTAAGACAGCAGGAAACGTGAGTGTGCTGAGAACAAAAGAACGGTGTATCCTACACATACGGACATTATATAGTCCAACTCTGCATCTGAAACTGATACAAAGAACTGGTCCTCTAAAATCCAATGCATGTCTGTTAAGATGAGAAACGTGTGAGCTTCGTGAACGATGTAGTTCATTTGAGCTGAAAAGTGACTGCCCTTACCTGAAACGAAGTCTTGCCTGTAGGAAGACACAGAGTCTGGGATTTAACTCCATTTCTGAAGGGAAACATACAGCATAGTTCTCATCCATGGATCACACTCTGCTTTAGAGCAAGAAGCACGCTCTTGCTTTCTAGAGTCTCTAATACAGCAGGAAATCTGAGTGTGCCCAGAACAAAAGAACGGTGTTTCCTACACATACTGACTATATGTAGTACAAATCTTCTTCTGAAACTGATACAATGCACTGGTCCTCTAACATCCAATGCTTGTCAGTTAAGATGAGAAACGTGTGAGCTTCGTGAACGATGTAGTTCCTTTGAGCAGAAAAGTGACTGACCTTACCTTAAACGAAGTCTTGCTTGGAGGGAGACTCAGAGCATGGGATTTAACTCCATTTCTGAAGTGAAACACACAGCATTGTCTCATCCATTGATCACACTCTGCTTTAGAACAAGAAGCACGCTCTTGTTTTCTAGAGTCTCTAAGACAGCAGGAAACATGAGTGTGCTGAGAACAAAAGAACGGTGTTTCCTACACATCCGGACCATATCAGGTCCAACACTGCTTCTTAAACTGATACAAAGCAACGGTCCTCTAACATCCAATGCTTGTCTGTTAAGATGAGAAACGTGTGAGCCCTGTGAACGATGTAGTTCGTTTGAGCTGAAAAGTGTCTGCCCTTACCTGAAACGAAGTCTTGCCTGTAGGAAGACACAGAGCCTGGGATTTAACTCCATTTCTGAAGGGAAACACACAGCATAGTTCACATCCATGGATCACACTCTGCTTTAGAGCAAGAAGCACGCTCTTGCTTTCTAGATTCTCTAAGACAGCAGGAAACGTGAGTGTGCTGAGTAGTAAAGAACGCTGTTTCCTACACATTCGGACCATATCTAGTCCAACTCTGCTTCTGGAACTGATACAAAGCACTAGTCCTCTAACATCCAATGCTTGTCTGTTAAGATGAGAAACGTGTGAGCTCAGTTAACGATGTAGTTCGTTTGAGCTGAAAAGTGACTGCCCTTACCTGAAACGAAGTCGTGCTTGTAGGAAGACACAGAGCCTGGGATTTAACTCCATTTCTGAAGGGAAATACACAGCATAGTTTTCATCCATGGATAATACTCTGCTTTAGAACAAGAAGCACGCTCTTGCTTTCTAGAGTCTCTAAGACAGCAGGAAACGTGAGTGTGCTGAGAACAAAAGAACGGTGTATCCTACACATACGGACATTATATAGTCCAACTCTGCATCTGAAACTGATACAAAGAACTGGTCCTCTAAAATCCAATGAATGTCTGTTAAGATGAGAAACGTGTGAGCTTCGTGAACGATGTAGTTCATTTGAGCTGAAAAGTGACTGCCCTTATCTGAAACGAAGTCTTGCCTGTAGGAAGACACAGAGTCTGGGATTTAACTCCATTTCTGAAGGGAAACATACAGCATAGTTCTCAACCATGGATCACACTATGCTTTAGAGCAAGAAGCACGCTCTTGCTTTCTAGAGTCTCTAATACAGCAGGAAATCTGAGTGTGCCCAGAACAAAAGAACGGTCTTTCCTACACATACTGACTATATGTAGTACAAATCTTCTTCTGAAACTGATACAATGCACTGGTCCTCTAACATCCAATGCTTGTCAGTTAAGATGAGAAACGTGTGAGCTTCGTGAACGATGTAGTTCCTTTGAGCAGAAAAGTGACTGACCTTACCTGAAACGAAGTCTTGCCTGTAGGAAGACACAGAGCCTGGGATTTAACTCCATTTCTGAAGGGAAACACACAGCATAGTTCTCATCCATGGATCACACTCTGCTTTAGAGCAAGAAGCACGCTCTTGCTTTCTAGATTCTCTAAGACAGCAGGAAACGTGAGTGTGCTGAGTAGTAAAGAACGCTGTTTCCTACACATTGGGACCATATCTAGTCCAACTCTGCTTCTGAAACTGATACAAAGCACTAGTCCTCTAACATCCAATGCTTGTCTGTTAAGATGAGTAACGTGTGAGCTCAGTTAACGATGTAGTTCTTTTGAGCTGAAAAGTGACTGCCCTTACCTGAAACGAAGTCTTTCTTGTAGGAAGACTCAGAGCCTGGGATTTAACTCCATTTCTGAAGTGAAACACACAGCATAGTTTACATCCATGGATCACACTCTGCTTTAGAGCAATAAGCACGCTCTTGCTTTCTAGATTCTCTAATACAGCAGGAAATCTGAGTGTGCCCACAACAAAAGAACAGTGTTTCCTACACATACGGACCATATCTAGTCCAACTCTGCTTCTGAAACTGATACAAAGCACTAGTCCTCTAACATTCAATGCTTGTCAGTTAAGATGAGAAACATGTGAGCTTCGTTTACGATGTAGTTCCTTTGAGCAGAAAAGTGACTGCCCTTACCTTAAACGAAGTCTTGCTTGTAGGGAGACTCAGAGCATGGGATTTAACTCCATATCTGAAGTGAAACACACAGCATTGTCTCATCCATTGATCACCCTCTGCTTTAGAACAAGAAGCATGCTCTTGCTTTCTAGAGTCTCTAAGACAGCAGGAAACGTGAGTGTTCTGAGAACAAAAAAACGGTGTTTCCTACACATACGGACCATATCTAGTCCAACTCTGCATCTGAAACTGATACAAAGAACTGGTCCTCTAAAATCCAATGCTTGTTTGTTCAGATGAGAAACGTGTGAGCTTCGTGAACGATGTACTTCGTTTGAGCTGAAAAGTGACTGCCCTTACCTGAAACGAAGTCTTGCCTGTAGGAAGACACAGAGTCTGGGATTTAACTCCATTTCTGAAGGGAAACATACAGCATAGTTCTCATCCATGGATCACACTCTGCTTTAGAGCAAGAAGAACGCTCTTGCTTTCTAGAGTATCTAATACAGCAGGAAATCTGAGTGTGCCCAGAACAAAAGAACGGTGTTTCCTACACATACGGACCATATTTAGTCCAACTCTGCTTCTGAAACTGATACAAAGCACTGGTCCTCTAACATCCAATGCTTGTCAGTTAAGATGAGAAACGTGTGAGCTTTGTGAATGATGTAGTTCCTTTGAACTGAAAAGTGACTGCCCTTACCTGAAACGAAGTCTTGCCTGTAGGAAGACACAGAGCCTGGGATTTAACTCCATTTCTGAAGGGAAACACACAGCATAGTTCACATCCATGGATCACACTCTGCTTTAGAGCAAGAAGCACGCTCTTGCTTTCTAGATTCTCTAAGACAGCAGGAAACGTGAGTGTGCTGAGTAGTAAAGAACGCTGTTTCCTACACATTCGGACCATATCTAGTCCAACTCTGCTTCTGAAACTGATACAAAGCACTAGTCCTCTAACATCCAATGCTTGTCTGTTAAGATGAGAAACGTGTGAGCTCAATTAACGATGTAGTTCGTTTGAGCTGAAAAGTGACTGCCCTTACCTGAAACGAAGTCGTGCTTGTAGGAAGACACAGAGCCTGGGATTTAACTCCATTTCTGAAGGGAAATACACAGCATAGTTTTCATCCATGGATAATACTCTGCTTTAGAACAAGAAGCACGCTCTTGCTTTCTAGAGTCTCTAAGACAGCAGGAAACGTGAGTGTGCTGAGAACAAAAGAACGGTGTATCCTACACATACGGACATTATATAGTCCAACTCTGCATCTGAAACTGATACAAAGAACTGGTCCTCTAAAATCCAATGCATGTCTGTTAAGATGAGAAACGTGTGAGCTTCGTGAACGATGTAGTTCCTTTGAGCTGAAAAGTGACTGCCCTTACCTGAAACGAAGTCTTGCCTGTAGGAAGACACAGAGTCTGGGATTTAACACCATTTCTGAAGGGAAACATACAGCATAGTTCTCATCCATGGATCACACTCTGCTTTAGAGCAAGAAGCACGCTCTTGCTTTCTAGAGTCTCTAATACAGCAGGAAATCTGAGTGTGCCCAGAACAAAAGAACGGTCTTTCCTACACATACTGACTATATGTAGTACAAATCTTCTTCTGAAACTGATACAATGCACTGGTCCTCTAACATCCAATGCTTGTCAGTTAAGATGAGAAACGTGTGAGCTTCGTGAACGATGTAGTTCCTTTGAGCAGAAAAGTGACTGACCTTACCTGAAACGAAGTCTTGACTGTAGGAAGACACAGAGCCTGGGATTTAACTCCATTTCTGAAGGGAAACACACAGCATAGTTCTCATCCATGGATCACACTCTGCTTTAGAGCAAGAAGCACGCTCTTGCTTTCTAGATTCTCTAAGACAGCAGGAAACGTGAGTGTGCTGAGTAGTAAAGAACGCTGTTTCCTACACATTGGGACCATATCTAGTCCAACTCTGCTTCTGAAACTGATACAAAGCACTAGTCCTCTAACATCCAATGCTTGTCTGTTAAGATGAGTAACGTGTGAGCTCAGTTAACGATGTAGTTCTTTTGAGCTGAAAAGTGACTGCCCTTACCTGAAACGAAGTCTTTCTTGTAGGAAGACTCAGAGCCTGGGATTTAACTCCATTTCTGAAGTGAAACACACAGCATAGTTTACATCCATGGATCACACTCTGCTTTAGAGCAATAAGCACGCTCTTGCTTTCTAGATTCTCTAATACAGCAGGAAATCTGAGTGTGCCCACAACAAAAGAACAGTGTTTCCTACACATACGGACCATATCTAGTCCAACTCTGCTTCTGAAACTGATACAAAGCACTAGTCCTCTAACATTCAATGCTTGTCAGTTAAGATGAGAAACATGTGAGCTTCGTTTACGATGTAGTTCCTTTGAGCAGAAAAGTGACTGCCCTTACCTTAAACGAAGTCTTGCTTGTAGGGAGACTCAGAGCATGGGATTTAACTCCATATCTGAAGTGAAACACACAGCATTGTCTCATCCATTGATCACCCTCTGCTTTAGAACAAGAAGCATGCTCTTGCTTTCTAGAGTCTCTAAGACAGCAGGAAACGTGAGTGTACTGAGAACAAAAAAACGGTGTTTCCTACACATACGGACCATATCTAGTCCAACTCTGCATCTGAAACTGATACAAAGAACTGGTCCTCTAAAATCCAATGCTTGTTTGTTCAGATGAGAAACGTGTGAGCTTCGTGAACGATGTACTTCGTTTGAGCTGAAAAGTGACTGCCCTTACCTGAAACGAAGTCTTGCCTGTAGGAAGACACAGAGTCTGGGATTTAACTCCATTTCTGAAGGGAAACATACAGCATAGTTCTCATCCATGGATCACACTCTGCTTTAGAGCAAGAAGAACGCTCTTGCTTTCTAGAGTATCTAATACAGCAGGAAATCTGAGTGTGCCCAGAACAAAAGAACGGTGTTTCCTACACATACGGACCATATTTAGTCCAACTCTGCTTCTGAAACTGAAACAAAGCACTGGTCCTCTAACATCCAATGCTTGTCAGTTAAGATGAGAAACGTGTGAGCTTTGTGAATGATGTAGTTCCTTTGAACTGAAAAGTGACTGACCTTACCTGAAACGAAGTCTTGCCTGTAGGAAGACACAGAGCCTGGGATTTAACTCCATTTCTGAAGGGAAACACACAGCATAGTTCACATCCATGGATCACACTCTGCTTTAGAGCAAGAAGCACGCTCTTGCTTTCTAGATTCTCTAAGACAGCAGGAAACGTGAGTGTGCTGAGTAGTAAAGAACGCTGTTTCCTACACATTCGGACCATATCTAGTCCAACTCTGCTTCTGAAACTGATACAAAGCACTAGTCCTCTAACATCCAATGCTTGTCTGTTAAGATGAGAAACGTGTGAGCTCAGTTAACGATGTAGTTCGTTTGAGCTGAAAAGTGACTGCCCTTACCTGAAACGAAGTCGTGCTTGTAGGAAGACACAGAGCCTGGGATTTAACTCCATTTCTGAAGGGAAATACACAGCATAGTTTTCATCCATGGATAATACTCTGCTTTAGAACAAGAAGCACGCTCTTGCTTTCTAGAGTCTCTAAGACAGCAGGAAACGTGAGTGTGCTGAGAACAAAAGAACGGTGTATCCTACACATACGGACATTATATAGTCCAACTCTGCATCTGAAACTGATACAAAGCACTGGTCCTCTAAAATCCAATGCTTGTCTGTTAAGATGAGAAACGTGTGAACTTCGTGAACGATGTAGTTCGTTTGAGCTGAAAAGTGACTTCCCTTACCTGAAACGAAGTCTTCCTTGTAGGAAGACACAGAGCCTGGGACTTAACACCTTTTCTGAAGTGAAACACACAGCATAGTTCTCATCCATGGATGACACTATGCTTTAGAGCGAGAAGCACGCTCTTGCTATCTAAAGTCTCTAAGACAGCAGGAAATCTGAGTGTGCCCAGAAAAAAAGAACGTTGTTTCGTACACATATGGACCATATCTAGTCCAACTCTGCTTCTTAAACAGATACAAAGCACTGGTCCTCTAAAATCCAATGCTTGTCTGTTAAGATGAAAAACGTGTGAGCTCAGTGAACGATGTAGTTCGTTTGAGCTGAAAAGTGACTGCCTTTACATGAAACGAAGTCTTGCTTCTAGGAAGACACAGAGCCTGGGATTTCACACCCTTTATGAAGTGAAACACACAGCATAGTTCTCATCCATGGATCACACTCTGCTTTAGAACGAGAAGCACGCTCTTGCTTTCTAGAATCTCTAATACAGCAGGAAATCTGAGTGTGCACAGAACAAAAGAACGGTGTTTTACACATACAGACAATATGTACTCCAAATTTCTTCTGAAACTGATAGAATGCACTGGTCCTCTAACATCCAATGCTTCTCAGTTAAGATGAGAAACATGTGAGCTTCGTGAAAGATGTAGTTCGTTTGAGCAGAAAAGTGACTGCCCTTTCCTGAAACGAAGTCTTGCTTGTAGGAAGACTCAGAGCCTGGAATTTAACTCCATTTCTGAAGTGAAACACACAGCAGTGTTCTCATCCATTTATCACACTATGCTTTAGAACAAGAAGCACAATCTTGCTTTCTATAGTCTCTAAGACAGCAGGAAACGTGAGTTTGCTGAGAACAAAAGAACGGTGTTTCCTACACATACGGACCATATCTAGTCCAACTCTGCTTCTGAAACTGATACAAAGCACTGGTCCTCTAACATCCAATGCTTGTCTGTTAAGATGAGAAACGTGTGAGCTCCGTGAACAATGTAGTTCGTTTGAGCTGAAAAGTGACTGCCCTTACCTGAAATGAAGTCTTGCTTGTAGTAAGACACAGAGTCTCGGATTGAAATCCTTTCTGAAGGAAACATACAGCATAGTTCTCATCCATGGATCACACTCTGCTTTAGAGCGAGAAGCACGCTGTTGCTTTCTAAAGTCTCTAACACAGCAGGAAACATGAGTGTGCTGAGAACAAAAGAATGGTGTTTCCTACACATATGGACCATATCTAGTCCAACTCTGCTTCTGAAACTGATACAAAGCACTGGTCCTCTAACATCCAATGCTTGTCAGTTAAGATGAGAAACGTGTGAGCTTTGTGAATGATGTAGTTCCTTAGAACTGAAAAGTGACTGCCCTTACTTGAAAAGAAGTCTTGCTTGTAGGAAGACACAGAGCCTGGGATTTAAGTCCATTTCTGAAGGGAAACACACAGCATAGTTCTCATCCATGGATCACACTCTGCTTTAGAGCGAGAAGCACACTCTTGCTTTCTAGAGTCTCTAATACAGCAGGAAATCTGAGTGTGCCCAGAACAAAAGCACGTTGTTTCCTACACAAATGGACCAAATGTTGTCCAAATCTGCTTCTGAAACTGATACAAAGCACTGACCCTCTAACATCCAATGCTTGTCTGTTAAGAGGAGAATCGTGTGAGCTCAGGGAACGGTGTATTTCGTTTGAGCTGAAAAGTGACTGCCCTTACCTGAAACGAAGTCTTGCTTGTAGGAAGACTCAGAGCCTGGGATTTAACTCCATTTCTGAAGTGAAACACAAAGCATAGTTCTCATCCATGGATCACACTCTGCTTTAGAGCAAGAAGCACGCTCTTGCTTTCTAGAGTCTCTAATACAGCCAGAAATCTGAGTGTGCCCGGAACAAAAGAACGGTGTTTCCTACACATAAGGACTATATGTAACCAAATCTTCTTCTGAAACTGATAGAATGCACTGGTCCTCTAACATCCAATGCTCGTCAGTTAAGATGAGAAACATGTGAGCTTCGTGAACGATGTAGTTCCTTTGACCAGAAAAGTGACTGCCCTTACCTTAAACGAAGTCTTGCTTGTAGGGAGACTCAGAGCATGGGATTTAACTCCATATCTGAAGTGAAACACACAGCATTGTCTCATCCATTGATCACACTCTGCTTTAGAACAAGAAGCACGCTCTTGCTTTCTAGAGTCTCTAAGACAGCAGGAAACGTGAGTGTGCTGAGAACAAAAGAACGGTGTTTCCTACACATACGGACCATATCTAGTCCAACTCTGCTTCTGAAACTGATACAAAGCACTGGTCCTCTAAAATCCAATGCATGTCTGTTAAGATGAGAAACGTGTGAGCTTCGTGAACGATGTAGTTCATTTGAGCTGAAAAGTGACTGCCCTTACCTGAAACGACGTCTTGCCTGTAGGAAGACACAGATTCTGGGATTTAACTCCATTTCTGAAGGGAAACATACAGCATAGTTCTCATCCATGGATCACACTCTGCTTTACAGCAAGAAGCACGCTCTTGCTTTCTAGAGTCTCTAATACAGCAGGAAATCTGAGTGTGCCCAGAACAAAAGAACGGTGTTTCCTACACATACTGACTATATGTAGTACAAATCTTCTTCTGAAACTGATACAATGCACTGGTCCTCTAACATCCAATGCTTGTCAGTTAAGATGAGAAACGTGTGAGCTTCGTGAACGATGTAGTTCCTTTGAGCAGAAAAGTGACTGCCCTTACCTTAAACGAAGTCTTGCTTGTAGGGAGACTCAGAGCATGGGATTTAACTCCATATCTGAAGTGAAACACACAGCATTGTCTCATCCATTGATCACACTCTGCTTTAGAACAAGAAGCACGCTCTTGCTTTCTAGAGTCTCTAAGACAGCAGGAAACGTGAGTGTGCTGAGAACAAAAGAACGGTGTTTCCTACACATACGGACCATATCAGGTCCAAATCTGCTTCTTAAACTGATACAAAGCACTGGTCCTCTAACATCCAATGCTTGTCTGTTAAGATGAGAAACGTGTGAGCCCTGTGAACGATGTAGTTCATTTGACCTGAAAAGTGACTGCCCTTACCTGAAACGAAGGCTTGCTTGTAGGAAGACACAGAGTCTGGGATTTAACTCCTTTTCTGAAGGGAAACACACAGCATAGTTCTCATCCATGGATGACACTCTGCTTTAGAGCGAGAAGCACGCACTTGCTTTCTAAAGTCTCTAAGACAGCAGGAAACGTGAGTGTGCTGAAAACAAAAGAACGGTGTTTCCTACACATACGGACCATATCTAGTCCAACTCTGCTTCTGAAATTGATACAAAGCACTGGTCCTCTAAAATCCAATGCATGTCTGTTAAGATTAGAAACGTGTGAGCTTCGTGAACGATGTAGTTCATTTGAGCTGAAAAGTGACTGCCCTTACCTGAAACGACGTCTTGCCTGTAGGAAGACACAGATTCTGGGATTTAACTCCATTTCTGAAGGGAAACATACAGCATAGTTCTCATCCATGGATCACACTCTGCTTTAGAGCAAGAAGCACGCTCTTGCTTTCTAGAGTCTCTAATACAGCAGGAAATCTGAGTGTGCCCAGAACAAAAGAACGGTGTTTCCTACACATACTGACTATATGTAGTCCAAATCTTCTTCTGAAACTGATACAATGCACTGGTCCTCTAACATCCAATGCTTGTCAGTTAAGATGAGAAACGTGTGAGCTTCGTGAACGATGTAGTTCCTTTGAGCAGAAAAGTGACTGACCTTACCTTAAACGAAGTCTTGCTTGGAGGGAGACTCAGAGCATGGGATTTAACTCCATTTCTGAAGTGAAACACACAGCATTGTCTCATCCATTGATCACACTCTGCTTTAGAACAAGAAGCACGCTCTTGTTTTCTAGAGTCTCTAAGACAGCAGGAAACGTGAGTGTGCTGAGAACAAAAGAACGGTGTTTCCTACACATACGGACCATATCAGGTCCAACACTGCTTCTTAAACTGATACAAAGCACTGGTCCTCTAACATCCAATGCTTGTCTGTTAAGATGAGAAACGTGTGAGCCCTGTGAACGATGTAGTTCGTTTGAGCTGAAAAGTGTCTGCCCTTACCTGAAACGAAGTCTTGCTTGTAGGAAGACTCAGAGCCTGGAATTTAACTCCATTTCTGAAGTGAAACACACAGCAGTGTTCTCATCCATTTATCACACTATGCTTTAGAACAAGAAGCACAATCTTGCTTTCTATAGTCTCTAAGACAGCAGGAAACGTGAGTTTGCTGAGAACAAAAGAACGGTGTTTCCTACACATACGGACCATATCTAGTCCAACTCTGCTTCTGAAACTGATACAAAGCACTGGTCCTCTAACATCCAATGCTTGTCTGTTAAGATGAGAAACGTGTGAGCTCCGTGAACAATGTAGTTCGTTTGAGCTGAAAAGTGACTGCCCTTACCTGAAATGAAGTCTTGCTTGTAGTAAGACACAGAGTCTCGGATTGAAATCCTTTCTGAAGGAAACATACAGCATAGTTCTCATCCATGGATCACACTCTGCTTTAGAGCGAGAAGCACGCTGTTGCTTTCTAAAGTCTCTAACACAGCAGGAAACATGAGTGTGCTGAGAACAAAAGAATGGTGTTTCCTACACATATGGACCATATCTAGTCCAACTCTGCTTCTGAAACTGATACAAAGCACTGGTCCTCTAACATCCAATGCTTGTCAGTTAAGATGAGAAACGTGTGAGCTTTGTGAATGATGTAGTTCCTTAGAACTGAAAAGTGACTGCCCTTACTTGAAAAGAAGTCTTGCTTGTAGGAAGACACAGAGCCTGGGATTTAAGTCCATTTCTGAAGGGAAACACACAGCATAGTTCTCATCCATGGATCACACTCTGCTTTAGAGCGAGAAGCACACTCTTGCTTTCTAGAGTCTCTAATACAGCAGGAAATCTGAGTGTGCCCAGAACAAAAGCACGTTGTTTCCTACACAAATGGACCAAATGTTGTCCAAATCTGCTTCTGAAACTGATACAAAGCACTGACCCTCTAACATCCAATGCTTGTCTGTTAAGAGGAGAATCGTGTGAGCTCAGGGAACGGTGTATTTCGTTTGAGCTGAAAAGTGACTGCCCTTACCTGAAACGAAGTCTTGCTTGTAGGAAGACTCAGAGCCTGGGATTTAACCTCATTTCTGAAGTGAAACACAAAGCATAGTTCTCATCCATGGATCACACTCTGCTTTCGAGCAAGAAGCACGCTCTTGCTTTCTAGAGTCTCTAATACAGCCAGAAATCTGAGTGTGCCCGGAACAAAAGAACGGTGTTTCCTACACATAAGGACTATATGTAACCAAATCTTCTTCTGAAACTGATAGAATGCACTGGTCCTCTAACATCCAATGCTCGTCAGTTAAGATGAGAAACATGTGAGCTTCGTGAACGATGTAGTTCCTTTGACCAGAAAAGTGACTGCCCTTACCTTAAACGAAGTCTTGCTTGTAGGGAGACTCAGAGCATGGGATTTAACTCCATATCTGAAGTGAAACACACAGCATTGTCTCATCCATTGATCACACTCTGCTTTAGAACAAGAAGCACGCTCTTGCTTTCTAGAGTCTCTAAGACAGCAGGAAACGTGAGTGTGCTGAGAACAAAAGAACGGTGTTTCCTACACATACGGACCATATCTAGTCCAACTCTGCTTCTGAAACTGATACAAAGCACTGGTCCTCTAAAATCCAATGCATGTCTGTTAAGATGAGAAACGTGTGAGCTTCGTGAACGATGTAGTTCATTTGAGCTGAAAAGTGACTGCCCTTACCTGAAACGACGTCTTGCCTGTAGGAAGACACAGATTCTGGGATTTAACTCCATTTCTGAAGGGAAACATACAGCATAGTTCTCATCCATGGATCACACTCTGCTTTACAGCAAGAAGCACGCTCTTGCTTTCTAGAGTCTCTAATACAGCAGGAAATCTGAGTGTGCCCAGAACAAAAGAACGGTGTTTCCTACACATACTGACTATATGTAGTACAAATCTTCTTCTGAAACTGATACAATGCACTGGTCCTCTAACATCCAATGCTTGTCAGTTAAGATGAGAAACGTGTGAGCTTCGTGAACGATGTAGTTCCTTTGAGCAGAAAAGTGACTGCCCTTACCTTAAACGAAGTCTTGCTTGTAGGGAGACTCAGAGCATGGGATTTAACTCCATATCTGAAGTGAAACACACAGCATTGTCTCATCCATTGATCACACTCTGCTTTAGAACAAGAAGCACGCTCTTGCTTTCTAGAGTCTCTAAGACAGCAGGAAACGTGAGTGTGCTGAGAACAAAAGAACGGTGTTTCCTACACATACGGACCATATCAGGTCCAAATCTGCTTCTTAAACTGATACAAAGCACTGGTCCTCTAACATCCAATGCTTGTCTGTTAAGATGAGAAACGTGTGAGCCCTGTGAACGATGTAGTTCATTTGACCTGAAAAGTGACTGCCCTTACCTGAAACGAAGGCTTGCTTGTAGGAAGACACAGAGTCTGGGATTTAACTCCTTTTCTGAAGGGAAACACACAGCATAGTTCTCATCCATGGATGACACTCTGCTTTAGAGCGAGAAGCACGCACTTGCTTTCTAAAGTCTCTAAGACAGC
Source organism: Onychomys leucogaster (assembly GCA_949786385.1). Classification (NCBI taxonomy): domain Eukaryota; kingdom Metazoa; phylum Chordata; class Mammalia; order Rodentia; family Cricetidae; genus Onychomys; species Onychomys leucogaster. Next base: position 360,926 of record CATKUP010000081.1, read on the forward strand.
AGGAAACGTGAGTGTGCTGAAAACAAAAGAACGGTGTTTCCTACACATACGGACCATATCTAGTCCAACTCTGCTTCTGAAACTGATACAAAGCACTGGTCCTCTAAAATCCAATGCATGTCTGTTAAGATTAGAAACGTGTGAGCTTCGTGAACGATGTAGTTCATTTGAGCTGAAAAGTGACTGCCCTTACCTGAAACGACGTCTTGCCTGTAGGAAGACACAGATTCTGGGATTTAACTCCATTTCTGAAGGGAAACATACAGCATAGTTCTCATCCATGGATCACACTCTGCTTTAGAGCAAGAAGCACGCTCTTGCTTTCTAGAGTCTCTAATACAGCAGGAAATCTGAGTGTGCCCAGAACAAAAGAACGGTGTTTCCTACACATACTGACTATATGTAGTCCAAATCTTCTTCTGAAACTGATACAATGCACTGGTCCTCTAACATCCAATGCTTGTCATTTAAGATGAGAAACGTGTGAGCTTCGTGAACGATGTAGTTCCTTTGAGCAGAAAAGTGACTGACCTTACCTTAAACGAAGTCTTGCTTGGAGGGAGACTCAGAGCATGGGATTTAACTCCATTTCTGAAGTGAAACACACAGCATTGTCTCATCCATTGATCACACTCTGCTTTAGAACAAGAAGCACGCTCTTGTTTTCTAGAGTCTCTAAGACAGCAGGAAACGTGAGTGTGCTGAGAACAAAAGAACGGTGTTTCCTACACATACGGACCATATCAGGTCCAACACTGCTTCTTAAACTGATACAAAGCACTGGTCCTCTAACATCCAATGCTTGTCTGTTAAGATGAGAAACGTGTGAGCCCTGTGAACGATGTAGTTCGTTTGAGCTGAAAAGTGTCTGCCCTTACCTGAAACGAAGTCTTGCTTGTAGGAAGACACAGAGTCTGGGATTTAACTCCTTTTCTGAAGGGAAACACACAGCATAGTTCTCATCCATGGATGACACTCTGCTTTAGATCGAGAAGCACGCACTTGCTTTCTAAAGTCTCTAAGACAGCAGGAAACGTGAGTGTGCTGAGAACAAAAGAACGGTGTTTCCTACACATACGGACCATATTTAGTCCAACTCTGCTTCTGAAACTGATACAAAGCACTGGTCCTCTAACATCCAATGCTTGTCAGTTAAGATGAGAAACGTGTGAGCTTTGTGAATGATGTAGTTCCTTTGAACTGAAAAGTGACTGCCCTTACCTGAAACGAAGTCTTGCCTGTAGGAAGACACAGAGCCTGGGATTTAACTCCATTTCTGAAGGGAAACACACAGCATAGTTCACATCCATGGATCACACTCTGCTTTAGAGCAAGAAGCACGCTCTTGCTTTCTAGATTCTCTAAGACAGCAGGAAACGTGAGTGTGCTGAGTAGTAAAGAACGCTGTTTCCTACACATTCGGACCATATCTAGTCCAACTCTGCTTCTGGAACTGATACAAAGCACTAGTCCTCTAACATCCAATGCTTGTCTGTTAAGATGAGAAACGTGTGAGCTCAGTTAACGATGTAGTTCGTTTGAGCTGAAAAGTGACTGCCCTTACCTGAAACGAAGTCGTGCTTGTAGGAAGACACAGAGCCTGGGATTTAACTCCATTTCTGAAGGGAAATACACAGCATAGTTTTCATCCATGGATAATACTCTGCTTTAGAACAAGAAGCACGCTCTTGCTTTCTAGAGTCTCTAATACAGCAGGAAATCTGAGTGTGCCCAGAACAAAAGAACGGTGTTTCCTACACATACTGACTATATGTAGTACAAATCTTCTTCTGAAACTGATACAATGCACTGGTCCTCTAACATCCAATGCTTGTCAGTTAAGATGAGAAACGTGTGAGCTTCGTGAACGATGTAGTTCCTTTGAGCAGAAAAGTGACTGCCCTTACCTTAAACGAAGTCTTGCTTGTAGGGAGACTCAGAGCATGGGATTTAACTCCATATCTGAAGTGAAACACACAGCATTGTCTCATCCATTGATCACCCTCTGCTTTAGAACAAGAAGCACGCTCTTGCTTTCTAGAGTCTCTAAGACAGCAGGAAACGTGAGTGTTCTGAGAACAAAAGAACGGTGTTTCCTACACATACGGACCATATCTAGTCCAACTCTGCATCTGAAACTGATACAAAGAACTGGTACTCTAAAATCCAATGCTTGTTTGTTCAGATGAGAAACGTGTGAGCTTCGTGAACGATGTACTTCGTTTGAGCTGAAAAGTGACTGCCCTTACCTGAAACGAAGTCTTGCCTGTAGGGAGACACAGAGTCTGGGATTTAACTCCATTTCTGAAGGGAAACACACAGCATAGTTCTCATCCATGGATCACACTCTGCTTTAGAGCAAGAAGCACGCTCTTGCTTTCTAGATTCTCTAATACAGCAGGAAATCTGAGTGTGCCCAGAACAAAAGAACGGTGTTTCTGACACATACGGACTATATGTAGTCCAAATCTTCTTCTGAAACTGATACAATGCACTGGTCCTCTAATATCCAATGGTTGTCAGTTAAGATGAGAAACGTGTGAGCCTCGTGAACGATGTAGTTCCTTTGAGCAGAAAAGTGACTGCCCTTACCTTAAATGAAGTCTTGCTTGTAGGGAGACTCAGAAAATGGGATTTAACTCCATTTCTGAAGTGAAACACACAGCATTGTCTCATCCATTGATCACACTCTGCTTTAGAACAAGAAGCACGCTCTTGCTTTCTAGAGTCTCTAAGACAGCAGGAAACGTGAGTGTGCTGAGAACAAAAGAACGGTGTTTCCGACACATACGGACCATATCAGGTCCAATTCTGCTTCTTAAACTGATACAAAGCACTGGTCCACTAACATCCAATGCTTGTCTGTTAAGATGAGAAACGTGTGAGCCCTGTGAGCGATGTAGTTCGTTTGAGCTGAAAAGTGACTGCCCTTACCTGAAACGAAGTCTTGCTTGTAGGAAGACTCAGAGCCTGGGATTTAACTCCTTTTCTGAAGGGAAACACACAGCATAGTTCTCATCCATGGATGACACTCTGCTTTAGATCGAGAAGCACGCACTTGCTTTCTAAAGTCTCTAAGACAGCAGGAAACGTGAGTGTGCTGAGAACAAAAGAACGGTGTTTCCTACACATACGGACCATATTTAGTCCAACTCTGCTTCTGAAACTGATACAAAGCACTGGTCCTCTAACATCCAATGCTTGTCAGTTAAGATGAGAAACGTGTGAGCTTTGTGAATGATGTAGTTCCTTTGAACTGAAAAGTGACTGCCCTTACCTGAAACGAAGTCTTGCCTGTAGGAAGACACAGAGCCTGGGATTTAACTCCATTTCTGAAGGGAAACACACAGCATAGTTCACATCCATGGATCACACTCTGCTTTAGAGCAAGAAGCACGCTCTTGCTTTCTAGATTCTCTAAGACAGCAGGAAACGTGAGTGTGCTGAGTAGTAAAGAACGCTGTTTCCTACACATTCGGACCATATCTAGTCCAACTCTGCTTCTGGAACTGATACAAAGCACTAGTCCTCTAACATCCAATGCTTGTCTGTTAAGATGAGAAACGTGTGAGCTCAGTTAACGATGTAGTTCGTTTGAGCTGAAAAGTGACTGCCCTTACCTGAAACGAAGTCGTGCTTGTAGGAAGACACAGAGCCTGGGATTTAACTCCATTTCTGAAGGGAAATACACAGCATAGTTTTCATCCATGGATAATACTCTGCTTTAGAACAAGAAGCACGCTCTTGCTTTCTAGAGTCTCTAATACAGCAGGAAATCTGAGTGTGCCCAGAACAAAAGAACGGTGTTTCCTACACATACTGACTATATGTAGTACAAATCTTCTTCTGAAACTGATACAATGCACTGGTCCTCTAACATCCAATGCTTGTCAGTTAAGATGAGAAACGTGTGAGCTTCGTGAACGATGTAGTTCCTTTGAACAGAAAAGTGACTGCCCTTACCTTAAACGAAGTCTTGCTTGTAGGGAGACTCAGAGCATGGGATTTAACTCCATATCTGAAGTGAAACACACAGCATTGTCTCATCCATTGATCACCCTCTGCTTTAGAACAAGAAGCACGCTCTTGCTTTCTAGAGTCTCTAAGACAGCAGGAAACGTGAGTGTTCTGAGAACAAAAGAACGGTGTTTCCTACACATACGGACCATATCTAGTCCAACTCTGCATCTGAAACTGATACAAAGAACTGGTACTCTAAAATCCAATGCTTGTTTGTTCAGATGAGAAACGTGTGAGCTTCGTGAACGATGTACTTCGTTTGAGCTGAAAAGTGACTGCCCTTACCTGAAACGAAGTCTTGCCTGTAGGGAGACACAGAGTCTGGTATTTAACTCCATTTCTGAAGGGAAACATACAGCATAGTTCTCATCCATGGATCACACTCTGCTTTAGAGCAAGAAGCACGCTCTTGCTTTCTAGATTCTCTAATACAGCAGGAAATCTGAGTGTGCCCAGAACAAAAGAACGGTGTTTCTGACACATACGGACTATATGTAGTCCAAATCTTCTTCTGAAACTGATACAATGCACTGGTCCTCTAATATCCAATGGTTGTCAGTTAAGATGAGAAACGTGTGAGCCTTGTGAACGATGTAGTTCCTTTGAGCAGAAAAGTGACTGCCCTTACCTTAAATGAAGTCTTGCTTGTAGGGAGACTCAGAAAATGGGATTTAACTCCATTTCTGAAGTGAAACACACAGCATTGTCTCATCCATTGATCACACTCTGCTTTAGAACAAGAAGCACGCTCTTGCTTTCTAGAGTCTCTAAGACAGCAGGAAACGTGAGTGTGCTGAGAACAAAAGAACGGTGTTTCCGACACATACGGACCATATCAGGTCCAATTCTGCTTCTTAAACTGATACAAAGCACTGGTCCTCTAACATCCAATGCTTGTCTGTTAAGATGAGAAACGTGTGAGCCCTGTGAGCGATGTAGTTCGTTTGAGCTGAAAAGTGACTGCCCTTACCTGAAACGAAGTCTTGCTTGTAGGAAGACTCAGAGCCTGGGATTTAACTCCTTTTCTGAAGGGAAACACACAGCATAGTTCTCATCCATGGATGACACTCTGCTTTAGATCGAGAAGCACGCACTTGCTTTCTAAAGTCTCTAAGACAGCAGGAAACGTGAGTGTGCTGAGAACAAAAGAACGGTGTTTCCTACACATACGGACCATATTTAGTCCAACTCTGCTTCTGAAACTGATACAAAGCACTGGTCCTCTAACATCCAATGCTTGTCAGTTAAGATGAGAAACGTGTGAGCTTTGTGAATGATGTAGTTCCTTTGAACTGAAAAGTGACTGCCCTTACCTGAAACGAAGTCTTGCCTGTAGGAAGACACAGAGCCTGGGATTTAACTCCATTTCTGAAGGGAAACACACAGCATAGTTCACATCCATGGATCACACTCTGCTTTAGAGCAAGAAGCACGCTCTTGCTTTCTAGATTCTCTAAAACAGCAGGAAACGTGAGTGTGCTGAGTAGTAAAGAACGCTGTTTCCTACACATTCGGACCATATCTAGTCCAACTCTGCTTCTGAAACTGATACAAAGCACTAGTCCTCTAACATCCAATGCTTGTCTGTTAAGATGAGAAACGTGTGAGCTCAGTTAACGATGTAGTTCGTTTGAGCTGAAAAGTGACTGCCCTTACCTGAAACGAAGTCGTGCTTGTAGGAAGACACAGAGCCTGGGATTTAACTCCATTTCTGAAGGGAAATACACAGCATAGTTTTCATCCATGGATAATACTCTGCTTTAGAACAAGAAGCACGCTCTTGCTTTCTAGAGTCTCTAAGACAGCAGGAAACGTGAGTGTGCTGAGAACAAAAGAACGGTGTATCCTACACATACGGACATTATATAGTCCAACTCTGCATCTGAAACTGATACAAAGAACTGGTCCTCTAAAATCCAATGCATGTCTGTTAAGATGAGAAACGTGTGAGCTTCGTGAACGATGTAGTTCATTTGAGCTGAAAAGTGACTGCCCTTACCTGAAACGAAGTCTTGCCTGTAGGAAGACACAGAGTCTGGGATTTAACTCCATTTCTGAAGGGAAACATACAGCATAGTTCTCATCCATGGATCACACTCTGCTTTAGAGCAAGAAGCATGCTCTTGCTTTCTAGAGTCTCTAATACAGCAGGAAATCTGAGTGTGCCCAGAACAAAAGAACGGTGTTTCCTACACATACTGACTATATGTAGTACAAATCTTCTTCTGAAACTGATAGAATGCACTGGTCCTCTAACATCCAATGCTCGTCAATTAAGATGAGAAACATGTGAGCTTCGTGAAGGATGTAGTTCCTTTGACCAGAAAAGTGACTGCCCTTACCTTAAACGAAGTCTTGCTTGTAGGGACACTCAGAGCATGGGATTTAACTCCATATCTGAAGTGAAACACACAGCATTGTCTCATCCATTGATCACACTCTGCTTTAGAACAAGAAGCACGCTCTTGCTTTCTAGAGTCTCTAAGACAGCAGGAAACGTGAGTGTGCTGAGAACAAAAGAACGGTGTTTCCTACACATACGGACCATATCTAGTCCAACTCTGCTTCTGAAACTGATACAAAGCACTGGTCCTCTAACATCCAATGCTTGTCTGTTAAGATGAGAAACGTGTGAGCTCAGTGAACGGTGTATTTTGTTTGAGCTGAAAAGTGACTGCCCTTACCTGAAACGAAGTCTTGCTTGTAGGGAGACTCAGAGCATGGGATTTAACTCCAATTCTGAAGTGAAACACACAGCATTGTCTCATCCATTGATCACACTCTGCTTTAGAACAAGAAGCACGCTCTTGCTTTCTAGAGTCTCTAAGACAGCAGGAAACGTGAGTGTGCTGAGAAAAAAAGAACGGTGTATCCTACACATACGGACATTATATAGTCCAACTCTGCATCTGAAACTGATACAAAGAACTGGTCCTCTAAAATCCAATGCATGTCTGTTAAGATGAGAAACGTGTGAGCTTCGTGAACGATGTAGTTCATTTGAGCTGAAAAGTGACTGCCCTTACCTGAAACGAAGTCTTGCCTGTAGGAAGACACAGAGTCTGGGATTTAACTCCATTTCTGAAGGGAAACATACAGCATAGTTCTCATCCATGGATCACACTCTGCTTTAGAGCAAGAAGCACGCTCTTGCTTTCTAGAGTCTCTAATACAGCAGGAAATCTGAGTGTGCCCAGAACAAAAGAACGGTGTTTCCTACACATACTGACTATATGTAGTCCAAATCTTCTTCTGAAACTGATACAATGCACTGGTCCTCTAACATCCAATGCTTGTCAGTTAAGATGAGAAACGTGTGAGCTTCGTGAACGATGTAGTTCCTTTGAGCAGAAAAGTGACTGACCTTACCTTAAACGAAGTCTTGCTTGGAGGGAGACTCAGAGTATGGGATTTAACTCCATTTCTGAAGTGAAACACACAGCATTGTCTCATCCATTGATCACACTCTGCTTTAGAACAAGAAGCACGCTCTTGTTTTCTAGAGTCTCTAAGACAGCAGGAAACGTGAGTGTGCTGAGAACAAAAGAACGGTGTTTCCTACACATACGGACCATATCAGGTCCAACACTGCTTCTTAAACTGATACAAAGCACTGGTCCTCTAACATCCAATGCTTGTCTGTTAAGATGAGAAACGTGTGAGCCCTGTGAACGATGTAGTTCGTTTGAGCTGAAAAGTGTCTGCCCTTACCTGAAACGAAGTCTTGCTTGTAGGAAGACACAGAGTCTGGGATTTAACTCCTTTTCTGAAGGGAAACACACAGCATAGTTCTCATCCATGGATGACACTCTGCTTTAGATCGAGAAGCACGCACTTGCTTTCTAAAGTCTCTAAGACAGCAGGAAACGTGAGTGTGCTGAGAACAAAAGAACGGTGTTTCCTACACATACGGACCATATTTAGTCCAACTCTGCTTCTGAAACTGATACAAAGCACTGGTCCTCTAACATCCAATGCTTGTCAGTTAAGATGAGAAACGTGTGAGCTTTGTGAATGATGTAGTTCCTTTGAACTGAAAAGTGACTGCCCTTACCTGAAACGAAGTCTTGCCTGTAGGAAGACACAGAGCCTGGGATTTAACTCCATTTCTGAAGGGAAACACACAGCATAGTTCACATCCATGGATCACACTCTGCTTTAGAGCAAGAAGCACGCTCTTGCTTTCTAGATTCTCTAAGACAGCAGGAAACGTGAGTGTGCTGAGTAGTAAAGAACGCTGTTTCCTACACATTCGGACCATATCTAGTCCAACTCTGCTTCTGGAACTGATACAAAGCACTAGTCCTCTAACATCCAATGCTTGTCTGTTAAGATGAGAAACGTGTGAGCTCAGTTAACGATGTAGTTCGTTTGAGCTGAAAAGTGACTGCCCTTACCTGAAACGAAGTCGTGCTTGTAGGAAGACACAGAGCCTGGGATTTAACTCCATTTCTGAAGGGAAATACACAGCATAGTTTTCATCCATGGATAATACTCTGCTTTAGAACAACAAGCACGCTCTTGCTTTCTAGAGTCTCTAAGACAGCAGGAAACGTGAGTGTGCTGAGAACAAAAGAACGGTGTATCCTACACATACGGACATTATATAGTCCAACTCTGCATCTGAAACTGATACAAAGAACTGGTCCTCTAAAATCCAATGCATGTCTGTTAAGATGAGAAACGTGTGAGCTTCGTGAACGATGTAGTTCATTTGAGCTGAAAAGTGACTGCCCTTACCTGAAACGAAGTCTTGCCTGTAGGAAGACACAGAGTCTGGGATTTAACTCCATTTCTGAAGGGAAACATACAGCATAGTTCTCATCCATGGATCACACTCTGCTTTAGAGCAAGAAGCACGCTCTTGCTTTCTAGAGTCTCTAATACAGCAGGAAATCTGAGTGTGCCCAGAACAAAAGAACGGTGTTTCCTACACATACTGACTATATGTAGTACAAATCTTCTTCTGAAACTGATACAATGCACTGGTCCTCTAACATCCAATGCTTGTCAGTTAAGATGAGAAACGTGTGAGCTTCGTGAACGATGTAGTTCCTTTGAGCAGAAAAGTGACTGACCTTACCTTAAACGAAGTCTTGCTTGGAGGGAGACTCAGAGTATGGGATTTAACTCCATTTCTGAAGTGAAACACACAGCATTGTCTCATCCATTGATCACACTCTGCTTTAGAACAAGAAGCACGCTCTTGTTTTCTAGAGTCTCTAAGACAGCAGGAAACGTGAGTGTGCTGAGAACAAAAGAACGGTGTTTCCTACACATACGGACCATATCAGGTCCAACACTGCTTCTTAAACTGATACAAAGCACTGGTCCTCTAACATCCAATGCTTGTCTGTTAAGATGAGAAACGTGTGAGCCCTGTGAACGATGTAGTTCGTTTGAGCTGAAAAGTGTCTGCCCTTACCTGAAACGAAGTCTTGCTTGTAGGAAGACACAGAGTCTGGGATTTAACTCCTTTTCTGAAGGGAAACACACAGCATAGTTCTCATCCATGGATGACACTCTGCTTTAGATCGAGAAGCACGCACTTGCTTTCTAAAGTCTCTAAGACAGCAGGAAACGTGAGTGTGCTGAGAACAAAAGAACGGTGTTTCCTACACATAAGGACCATATTTAGTCCAACTCTGCTTCTGAAACTGATACAAAGCACTGGTCCTCTAACATCCAATGCTTGTCAGTTAAGATGAGAAACGTGTGAGCTTTGTGAATGATGTAGTTCCTTTGAACTGAAAAGTGACTGCCCTTACCTGAAACGAAGTCTTGCCTGTAGGAAGACACAGAGCCTGGGATTTAACTCCATTTCTGAAGGGAAACACACAGCATAGTTCACATCCATGGATCACACTCTGCTTTAGAGCAAGAAGCACGCTCTTGCTTTCTAGATTCTCTAAGACAGCAGGAAACGTGAGTGTGCTGAGTAGTAAAGAACGCTGTTTCCTACACATTCGGACCATATCTAGTCCAACTCTGCTTCTGGAACTGATACAAAGCACTAGTCCTCTAACATCCAATGCTTGTCTGTTAAGATGAGAAACGTGTGAGCTCAGTTAACGATGTAGTTCGTTTGAGCTGAAAAGTGACTGCCCTTACCTGAAACGAAGTCGTGCTTGTAGGAAGACACAGAGCCTGGGATTTAACTCCATTTCTGAAGGGAAATACACAGCATAGTTTTCATCCATGGATAATACTCTGCTTTAGAACAACAAGCACGCTCTTGCTTTCTAGAGTCTCTAAGACAGCAGGAAACGTGAGTGTGCTGAGAACAAAAGAACGGTGTATCCTACACATACGGACATTATATAGTCCAACTCTGCATCTGAAACTGATACAAAGAACTGGTCCTCTAAAATCCAATGCATGTCTGTTAAGATGAGAAACGTGTGAGCTTCGTGAACGATGTAGTTCATTTGAGCTGAAAAGTGACTGCCCTTACCTGAAACGAAGTCTTGCCTGTAGGAAGACACAGAGTCTGGGATTTAACTCCATTTCTGAAGGGAAACATACAGCATAGTTCTCATCCATGGATCACACTCTGCTTTAGAGCAAGAAGCACGCTCTTGCTTTCTAGAGTCTCTAATACAGCAGGAAATCTGAGTGTGCCCAGAACAAAAGAACGGTGTTTCCTACACATACTGACTATATGTAGTACAAATCTTCTTCTGAAACTGATACAATGCACTGGTCCTCTAACATCCAATGCTTGTCAGTTAAGATGAGAAACGTGTGAGCTTCGTGAACGATGTAGTTCCTTTGAGCAGAAAAGTGACTGCCCTTACCTTAAACGAAGTCTTGCTTGTAGGGAGACTCAGAGCATGGGATTTAACTCCATATCTGAAGTGAAACACACAGCATTGTCTCATCCATTGATCACCCTCTGCTTTAGAACAAGAAGCACGCTCTTGCTTTCTAGAGTCTCTAAGACAGCAGGAAACGTGAGTGTTCTGAGAACAAAAGAACGGTGTTTCCTACACATACGGACATTATATAGTCCAACTCTTCTTCGGAAACTGATACAAAGCACTGGTCCTCTAACATCCAATGCTTGTCAATTAAGATGAGAAACGTGTGAGCTTCGTGAACAATGTAGTTCGTTTGAGCAGAAAAGTGACTGCCCTTACCTGAAACGAAGTCTTGCTTGTAGGAAGACACAGAGCCTGGGATTTAACTCCATTTCTTAAGGGAAACACACAGCATAGTTCTCATCCATGGATCACACTCTGCTTTAGAGCGAAAAGCACACTCTTGCTTTCTAGACTCTCTAATACAGCAGGAAATCTGAGTGTGCCCAGAACAAAAGAACGTTGTTTCCTACACATACAGACCATATCTAGTCCAACTCTGCTTCTTAAACTGATACAAAGCACTGGTCCTCTAACATCCAATGCTTGTCAGTTAAGATGAGAAACGTGTGAGCTTGGTGAACGATATGGTTCCTTTGAGCAGAAAAGTGACAGCCCTTACCTGAAACGAAGTCTTTCTTGTAGGGAGACTCAGAGCATGGGATTTAACTCCATTTCTGAAGTGAAACACACAACATTGTCTGATCCATTGATCACACTCTGCTTTAGAACAAGAAGCACGCTCTTGCTTTCTAGAGTCTCTAAGACAGCAGGAAACGTGAGTGTGCTGAGTAGAAAAGAACGGTTTTCCTACACATACGGACCAAATCTAGTCCAACTCTGCTTCTGAAACTGAAACAAAGCACTGGTCCTCTAACATCCAATGCTTGTCTGTTAAGATGAGAAACGTGTGAGCTCAGTGAACGGTGCATTTTGTTTGAGCTGAAAAGGGACTGCCCTTACCTGAAACGAAGTCTTGCTTGTAGGAAGACACAGAGCCTGGGATTTAAGTCCATTTCTGAAGGGAAACATACAGCATAGTTCTCATCCATGGATCACACTCTGCTTTAGAGCAAGAAGCACGCTCTTGCTTTCTAGAGTCTCTAATACAGCAGGAAATCTGAGTGTGCCCAGAACAAAAGAACGGTGTTTCCTACACATACTGACTATATGTAGTACAAATCTTCTTCTGAAACTGATACAATGCACTGGTCCTCTAACATCCAATGCTTGTCAGTTAAGATGAGAAACGTGTGAGCTTCGTGAACGATGTAGTTCCTTTGAGCAGAAAAGTGACTGACCTTACCTTAAACGAAGTCTTGCTTGGAGGGAGACTCAGAGTATGGGATTTAACTCCATTTCTGAAGTGAAACACACAGCATTGTCTCATCCATTGATCACACTCTGCTTTAGAACAAGAAGCACGCTCTTGTTTTCTAGAGTCTCTAAGACAGCAGGAAACGTGAGTGTGCTGAGAACAAAAGAACGGTGTTTCCTACACATACGGACCATATCAGGTCCAACACTGCTTCTTAAACTGATACAAAGCACTGGTCCTCTAACATCCAATGCTTGTCTGTTAAGATGAGAAACGTGTGAGCCCTGTGAACGATGTAGTTCGTTTGAGCTGAAAAGTGTCTGCCCTTACCTGAAACGAAGTCTTGCTTGTAGGAAGACACAGAGTCTGGGATTTAACTCCTTTTCTGAAGGGAAACACACAGCATAGTTCTCATCCATGGATGACACTCTGCTTTAGATCGAGAAGCACGCACTTGCTTTCTAAAGTCTCTAAGACAGCAGGAAACGTGAGTGTGCTGAGAACAAAAGAACGGTGTTTCCTACACATAAGGACCATATTTAGTCCAACTCTGCTTCTGAAACTGATACAAAGCACTGGTCCTCTAACATCCAATGCTTGTCAGTTAAGATGAGAAACGTGTGAGCTTTGTGAATGATGTAGTTCCTTTGAACTGAAAAGTGACTGCCCTTACCTGAAACGAAGTCTTGCCTGTAGGAAGACACAGAGCCTGGGATTTAACTCCATTTCTGAAGGGAAACACACAGCATAGTTCACATCCATGGATCACACTCTGCTTTAGAGCAAGAAGCACGCTCTTGCTTTCTAGATTCTCTAAGACAGCAGGAAACGTGAGTGTGCTGAGTAGTAAAGAACGCTGTTTCCTACACATTCGGACCATATCTAGTCCAACTCTGCTTCTGGAACTGATACAAAGCACTAGTCCTCTAACATCCAATGCTTGTCTGTTAAGATGAGAAACGTGTGAGCTCAGTTAACGATGTAGTTCGTTTGAGCTGAAAAGTGACTGCCCTTACCTGAAACGAAGTCGTGCTTGTAGGAAGACACAGAGCCTGGGATTTAACTCCATTTCTGAAGGGAAATACACAGCATAGTTTTCATCCATGGATAATACTCTGCTTTAGAACAACAAGCACGCTCTTGCTTTCTAGAGTCTCTAAGACAGCAGGAAACGTGAGTGTGCTGAGAACAAAAGAACGGTGTATCCTACACATACGGACATTATATAGTCCAACTCTGCATCTGAAACTGATACAAAGAACTGGTCCTCTAAAATCCAATGCATGTCTGTTAAGATGAGAAACGTGTGAGCTTCGTGAACGATGTAGTTCATTTGAGCTGAAAAGTGACTGCCCTTACCTGAAACGAAGTCTTGCCTGTAGGAAGACACAGAGTCTGGGATTTAACTCCATTTCTGAAGGGAAACATACAGCATAGTTCTCATCCATGGATCACACTCTGCTTTAGAGCAAGAAGCACGCTCTTGCTTTCTAGAGTCTCTAATACAGCAGGAAATCTGAGTGTGCCCAGAACAAAAGAACGGTGTTTCCTACACATACTGACTATATGTAGTACAAATCTTCTTCTGAAACTGATACAATGCACTGGTCCTCTAACATCCAATGCTTGTCAGTTAAGATGAGAAACGTGTGAGCTTCGTGAACGATGTAGTTCCTTTGAGCAGAAAAGTGACTGCCCTTACCTTAAACGAAGTCTTGCTTGTAGGGAGACTCAGAGCATGGGATTTAACTCCATATCTGAAGTGAAACACACAGCATTGTCTCATCCATTGATCACCCTCTGCTTTAGAACAAGAAGCACGCTCTTGCTTTCTAGAGTCTCTAAGACAGCAGGAAACGTGAGTGTTCTGAGAACAAAAGAACGGTGTTTCCTACACATACGGACATTATATAGTCCAACTCTTCTTCGGAAACTGATACAAAGCACTGGTCCTCTAACATCCAATGCTTGTCAATTAAGATGAGAAACGTGTGAGCTTCGTGAACAATGTAGTTCGTTTGAGCAGAAAAGTGACTGCCCTTACCTGAAACGAAGTCTTGCTTGTAGGAAGACACAGAGCCTGGGATTTAACTCCATTTCTTAAGGGAAACACACAGCATAGTTCTCATCCATGGATCACACTCTGCTTTAGAGCGAAAAGCACACTCTTGCTTTCTAGACTCTCTAATACAGCAGGAAATCTGAGTGTGCCCAGAACAAAAGAACGTTGTTTCCTACACATACAGACCATATCTAGTCCAACTCTGCTTCTTAAACTGATACAAAGCACTGGTCCTCTAACATCCAATGCTTGTCAGTTAAGATGAGAAACGTGTGAGCTTGGTGAACGATATGGTTCCTTTGAGCAGAAAAGTGACAGCCCTTACCTGAAACGAAGTCTTTCTTGTAGGGAGACTCAGAGCATGGGATTTAACTCCATTTCTGAAGTGAAACACACAACATTGTCTGATCCATTGATCACACTCTGCTTTAGAACAAGAAGCACGCTCTTGCTTTCTAGAGTCTCTAAGACAGCAGGAAACGTGAGTGTGCTGAGTAGAAAAGAACGGTTTTCCTACACATACGGACCAAATCTAGTCCAACTCTGCTTCTGAAACTGAAACAAAGCACTGGTCCTCTAACATCCAATGCTTGTCTGTTAAGATGAGAAACGTGTGAGCTCAGTGAACGGTGCATTTTGTTTGAGCTGAAAAGGGACTGCCCTTACCTGAAACGAAGTCTTGCTTGTAGGAAGACACAGAGCCTGGGATTTAAGTCCATTTCTGAAGTGAAACACACAGCGTAGTTCTCATCCATGGATCACACTCTGCTTTAGAGCAAGAAGCACGCTCTTGCTTTCTAGATTCTCTAATACAGCAGGAAATCTGAGTGTGCCCAGAACAAAAGAACGGTGTTTCCTACACATACGGACCATATCTAGTCCAACTCTGCTTCTTAAACTGATACAAAGCACTGGTCCTCTAACATCCAATGCTTGTCTCTTAAGATGAGAAACGTGTGAGCCCTGTGAACGATGTAGTTCCTTTGAGCAGAAAAGTGACTGCCCTTACCTGAAACGAAGTCTTGCTTGTAGGGAGACTCAGAGCATGGGATTTAACTCCATTTCTGAAGTGAAACACACAGCATTGTCTCATCCATGGATCACACTCTGCTTTAGAACAAGAAGCATGCTCTTGCTTTCTAGAGTCTCTAAGACAGCAGGAAACGTGACTGTGCTGAGAACAAAAGAACGGTGTATCCTACACATACGGACATTATATAGTCCAACTCTACTTCTGAAACTGATACAAAGCACTGGTCCTCTAAAATCCAATGCTTGTCTGTTAAGATGAGAAACGTGTGAGCTTCGTGAACGATGTAGTTCGTTTGAGCTGAAAAGTGACTTCCCTTACCTGAAACGAAGTCTTGCTTGTAGGAAGACACAGAGCCTGGGATTTAACTCCTTTTCTGAAGTGGAACACACAGCATAGTTCTCATCCATGGATGACACTCTGCTTTAGAGCGAGAAGCACGCTCTTGCTATCTAAAGTCTCTAAGACAGCAGGAAATCTGAGTGTGCCCAGAACAAAAGAACGTTGTTTTGTACACATACGGACCATATCTAGTCCAACTCTGCTTCTTAAACTGATACAAAGCACTGGTCCTCTAAAATCCAATGCTTGTCTGTTAAGATGAAAAACGTGTGAGCTCAGTGAACGATGTAGTTCGTTTGAGCTGAAAAGTGACTGCCCTTACATGAAACGAAGTCTTGCTTCTAGGAAGACACAGAGCCTGGGATTTCACACCATTTATGAAGTGAAACACACAGCATAGTTCTCATCCATGGATCACACTCTGCTTTAGAATGAGAAGCACGCTCTTGCTTTCTAGAATCTCTAATACAGCAGGAAATCTGAGTGTGCACAGAACAAAAGAACGGTGTTATACACATACGGACAATATGTACTCCAAATCTTCTTCTGAAACTGATAGAATGCACTGGTCCTCTAACATCCAATGCTTGTCAGTTAAGATGAGAAACATGTGAGCTTCGTGAAAGATGTAGTTCGTTTGAGCAGAAAAGTGACTGCCCTTACCTGAAACGAAGTCTTGCTTGTAGGAAGACACAGAGTCTGTGATTTAACTCCATTCTGAAGGGAAATATACAGCATAGTTCTCATCCATGGATCACACTATGCTTTAGAACAAGAAGCACAATCTTGCTTTCTATAGTCTCTAAGACAGCAGGAAACGTGAGTTTGCTGAGAACAAAAGAACGGTGTTTCCTACACATACGGACCATATCTAGTCCAACTCTGCTTCTGAAACTGATACAAAGCACTGGTCCTCTATCATCCAATGCTTGTCTGTTAAGATGAGAAACGTGTGAGCTCCGTGAACAATGTAGTTCGTTTGAGCTGAAAAGTGACTGCCCTTACTTGAAAAGAAGTCTTGCTTGTAGGAAGACACAGAGCCTGGGATTTAAGTCCATTTCTGAAGGGAAACACACAGCATAGTTCTCATCCATGGATCACACTCTGCTTTAGAGTGAGAAGCACACTCTTGCTTTCTAGAGTCTCTAATACAGCAGGAAATCTGAGTGTGACCAGAACAAAAGCACGTTGTTTCCTACACAAATGGACCAAATGTTGTCCAAATCTGCTTCTGAAACTGATACAAAGCACTGACCCTCTAACATCCAATGCTTGTCTGTTAAGAGGAGAAACGTGTGAGCTCAGTGAACGGTGTATTTCGTTTGAGCTGAAAAGTGACTGCCCTTACCTGAAACGAAGTCTTGCTTGTAGGAAGACTCAGAGCCTGGGATTTAACTCCATTTCTGAAGTGAAAAACACAGCATAGTTCTCATCCATGGATCACACTCTGCTTTCGAGCAAGAAGCACGCTCTTGCTTTCTAGAGTCTCTAATACAGCCAGAAATCTGAGTGTGTCCGGCACAAAAGAACGGTGTTTCCTACACATAAGGACTATATGTAATCCAAATCTTCTTCTGAAACTGATAGAATGCACTGGTCCTCTAACATCCAATGCTCGTCAGTTAAGATGAGAAACATGTGAGCTTCGTGAATGATGTAGTTCCTTTGACCTGAAAAGTGACTGCCCTTACCTTAAACGAAGTCTTGCTTGTAGGGAGACTCAGAGCATGGGATTTAACTCCATATCTGAAGTGAAACACACAGCATTGTCTCATCCATTGATCACACTCTGCTTTAGATCGAGAAGCACGCACTTGCTTTCTAAAGTCTCTAAGACAGCAGGAAACGTGAGTGTGCTGAGAACAAAAGAACGGTGTTTCCTACACATAAGGACCATATTTAGTCCAACTCTGCTTCTGAAACTGATACAAAGCACTGGTCCTCTAACATCCAATGCTTGTCAGTTAAGATGAGAAACGTGTGAGCTTTGTGAATGATGTAGTTCCTTTGAACTGAAAAGTGACTGCCCTTACCTGAAACGAAGTCTTGCCTGTAGGAAGACACAGAGCCTGGGATTTAACTCCATTTCTGAAGGGAAACACACAGCATAGTTCACATCCATGGATCACACTCTGCTTTAGAGCAAGAAGCACGCTCTTGCTTTCTAGATTCTCTAAGACAGCAGGAAACGTGAGTGTGCTGAGTAGTAAAGAACGCTGTTTCCTACACATTCGGACCATATCTAGTCCAACTCTGCTTCTGGAACTGATACAAAGCACTAGTCCTCTAACATCCAATGCTTGTCTGTTAAGATGAGAAACGTGTGAGCTCAGTTAACGATGTAGTTTGTTTGAGCTGAAAAGTGACTGCCCTTACCTGAAACGAAGTCGTGCTTGTAGGAAGACACAGAGCCTGGGATTTAACTCCATTTCTGAAGGGAAATACACAGCATAGTTTTCATCCATGGATAATACTCTGCTTTAGAACAACAAGCACGCTCTTGCTTTCTAGAGTCTCTAAGACAGCAGGAAACGTGAGTGTGCTGAGAACAAAAGAACGGTGTATCCTACACATACGGACATTATATAGTCCAACTCTGCATCTGAAACTGATACAAAGAACTGGTCCTCTAAAATCCAATGCATGTCTGTTAAGATGAGAAACGTGTGAGCTTCGTGAACGATGTAGTTCATTTGAGCTGAAAAGTGACTGCCCTTACCTGAAACGAAGTCTTGCCTGTAGGAAGACACAGAGTCTGGGATTTAACTCCATTTCTGAAGGGAAACATACAGCATAGTTCTCATCCATGGATCACACTCTGCTTTAGAGCAAGAAGCACGCTCTTGCTTTCTAGAGTCTCTAATACAGCAGGAAATCTGAGTGTGCCCAGAACAAAAGAACGGTGTTTCCTACACATACTGACTATATGTAGTACAAATCTTCTTCTGAAACTGATACAATGCACTGGTCCTCTAACATCCAATGCTTGTCAGTTAAGATGAGAAACGTGTGAGCTTCGTGAACGATGTAGTTCCTTTGAGCAGAAAAGTGACTGACCTTACCTTAAACGAAGTCTTGCTTGGAGGGAGACTCAGAGTATGGGATTTAACTCCATTTCTGAAGTGAAACACACAGCATTGTCTCATCCATTGATCACACTCTGCTTTAGAACAAGAAGCACGCTCTTGTTTTCTAGAGTCTCTAAGACAGCAGGAAACGTGAGTGTGCTGAGAACAAAAGAACGGTGTTTCCTACACATACGGACCATATCAGGTCCAACACTGCTTCTTAAACTGATACAAAGCACTGGTCCTCTAACATCCAATGCTTGTCTGTTAAGATGAGAAACGTGTGAGCCCTGTGAACGATGTAGTTCGTTTGAGCTGAAAAGTGTCTGCCCTTACCTGAAACGAAGTCTTGCTTGTAGGAAGACACAGAGTCTGGGATTTAACTCCTTTTCTGAAGGGAAACACACAGCATAGTTCTCATCCATGGATGACACTCTGCTTTAGATCGAGAAGCACGCACTTGCTTTCTAAAGTCTCTAAGACAGCAGGAAACGTGAGTGTGCTGAGAACAAAAGAACGGTGTTTCCTACACATAAGGACCATATTTAGTCCAACTCTGCTTCTGAAACTGATACAAAGCACTGGTCCTCTAACATGCAATGCTTGTCAGTTAAGATGAGAAACGTGTGAGCTTTGTGAATGATGTAGTTCCTTTGAACTGAAAAGTGACTGCCCTTACCTGAAACGAAGTCTTGCCTGTAGGAAGACACAGAGCCTGGGATTTAACTCCATTTCTGAAGGGAAACACACAGCATAGTTCACATCCATGGATCACACTCTGCTTTAGAGCAAGAAGCACGCTCTTGCTTTCTAGATTCTCTAAGACAGCAGGAAACGTGAGTGTGCTGAGTAGTAAAGAACGCTGTTTCCTACACATTCGGACCATATCTAGTCCAACTCTGCTTCTGGAACTGATACAAAGCACTAGTCCTCTAACATCCAATGCTTGTCTGTTAAGATGAGAAACGTGTGAGCTCAGTTAACGATGTAGTTCGTTTGAGCTGAAAAGTGACTGCCCTTACCTGAAACGAAGTCGTGCTTGTAGGAAGACACAGAGCCTGGGATTTAACTCCATTTCTGAAGGGAAATACACAGCATAGTTTTCATCCATGGATAATACTCTGCTTTAGAACAACAAGCACGCTCTTGCTTTCTAGAGTCTCTAAGACAGCAGGAAACGTGAGTGTGCTGAGAACAAAAGAACGGTGTATCCTACACATACGGACATTATATAGTCCAACTCTGCATCTGAAACTGATACAAAGAACTGGTCCTCTAAAATCCAATGCATGTCTGTTAAGATGAGAAACGTGTGAGCTTCGTGAACGATGTAGTTCATTTGAGCTGAAAAGTGACTGCCCTTACCTGAAACGAAGTCTTGCCTGTAGGAAGACACAGAGTCTGGGATTTAACTCCATTTCTGAAGGGAAACATACAGCATAGTTCTCATCCATGGATCACACTCTGCTTTAGAGCAAGAAGCACGCTCTTGCTTTCTAGAGTCTCTAATACAGCAGGAAATCTGAGTGTGCCCAGAACAAAAGAACGGTGTTTCCTACACATACTGACTATATGTAGTACAAATCTTCTTCTGAAACTGATACAATGCACTGGTCCTCTAACATCCAATGCTTGTCAGTTAAGATGAGAAACGTGTGAGCTTCGTGAACGATGTAGTTCCTTTGAGCAGAAAAGTGACTGCCCTTACCTTAAACGAAGTCTTGCTTGTAGGGAGACTCAGAGCATGGGATTTAACTCCATATCTGAAGTGAAACACACAGCATTGTCTCATCCATTGATCACCCTCTGCTTTAGAACAAGAAGCACGCTCTTGCTTTCTAGAGTCTCTAAGACAGCAGGAAACGTGAGTGTTCTGAGAACAAAAGAACGGTGTTTCCTACACATACGGACATTATATAGTCCAACTCTTCTTCGGAAACTGATACAAAGCACTGGTCCTCTAACATCCAATGCTTGTCAATTAAGATGAGAAACGTGTGAGCTTCGTGAACAATGTAGTTCGTTTGAGCAGAAAAGTGACTGCCCTTACCTGAAACGAAGTCTTGCTTGTAGGAAGACACAGAGCCTGGGATTTAACTCCATTTCTTAAGGGAAACACACAGCATAGTTCTCATCCATGGATCACACTCTGCTTTAGAGCGAAAAGCACACTCTTGCTTTCTAGACTCTCTAATACAGCAGGAAATCTGAGTGTGCCCAGAACAAAAGAACGTTGTTTCCTACACATACAGACCATATCTAGTCCAACTCTGCTTCTTAAACTGATACAAAGCACTGGTCCTCTAACATCCAATGCTTGTCAGTTAAGATGAGAAACGTGTGAGCTTGGTGAACGATATGGTTCCTTTGAGCAGAAAAGTGACAGCCCTTACCTGAAACGAAGTCTTTCTTGTAGGGAGACTCAGAGCATGGGATTTAACTCCATTTCTGAAGTGAAACACACAACATTGTCTGATCCATTGATCACACTCTGCTTTAGAACAAGAAGCACGCTCTTGCTTTCTAGAGTCTCTAAGACAGCAGGAAACGTGAGTGTGCTGAGTAGAAAAGAACGGTTTTCCTACACATACGGACCAAATCTAGTCCAACTCTGCTTCTGAAACTGAAACAAAGCACTGGTCCTCTAACATCCAATGCTTGTCTGTTAAGATGAGAAACGTGTGAGCTCAGTGAACGGTGCATTTTGTTTGAGCTGAAAAGGGACTGCCCTTACCTGAAACGAAGTCTTGCTTGTAGGAAGACACAGAGCCTGGGATTTAAGTCCATTTCTGAAGTGAAACACACAGCGTAGTTCTCATCCATGGATCACACTCTGCTTTAGAGCAAGAAGCACGCTCTTGCTTTCTAGATTCTCTAATACAGCAGGAAATCTGAGTGTGCCCAGAACAAAAGAACGGTGTTTCCTACACATACGGACCATATCTAGTCCAACTCTGCTTCTTAAACTGATACAAAGCACTGGTCCTCTAACATCCAATGCTTGTCTCTTAAGATGAGAAACGTGTGAGCCCTGTGAACGATGTAGTTCCTTTGAGCAGAAAAGTGACTGCCCTTACCTGAAACGAAGTCTTGCTTGTAGGGAGACTCAGAGCATGGGATTTAACTCCATTTCTGAAGTGAAACACACAGCATTGTCTCATCCATGGATCACACTCTGCTTTAGAACAAGAAGCATGCTCTTGCTTTCTAGAGTCTCTAAGACAGCAGGAAACGTGACTGTGCTGAGAACAAAAGAAC
Source organism: Onychomys leucogaster (assembly GCA_949786385.1). NCBI lineage: Eukaryota > Metazoa > Chordata > Mammalia > Rodentia > Cricetidae > Onychomys > Onychomys leucogaster. The sequence goes on from CATKUP010000081.1 coordinate 382,884, forward strand.
GGTGTATCCTACACATACGGACATTATATAGTCCAACTCTACTTCTGAAACTGATACAAAGCACTGGTCCTCTAAAATCCAATGCTTGTCTGTTAAGATGAGAAACGTGTGAGCTTCGTGAACGATGTAGTTCGTTTGAGCTGAAAAGTGACTTCCCTTACCTGAAACGAAGTCTTGCTTGTAGGAAGACACAGAGCCTGGGATTTAACTCCTTTTCTGAAGTGGAACACACAGCATAGTTCTCATCCATGGATGACACTCTGCTTTAGAGCGAGAAGCACGCTCTTGCTATCTAAAGTCTCTAAGACAGCAGGAAATCTGAGTGTGCCCAGAACAAAAGAACGTTGTTTTGTACACATACGGACCATATCTAGTCCAACTCTGCTTCTTAAACTGATACAAAGCACTGGTCCTCTAAAATCCAATGCTTGTCTGTTAAGATGAAAAACGTGTGAGCTCAGTGAACGATGTAGTTCGTTTGAGCTGAAAAGTGACTGCCCTTACATGAAACGAAGTCTTGCTTCTAGGAAGACACAGAGCCTGGGATTTCACACCATTTATGAAGTGAAACACACAGCATAGTTCTCATCCATGGATCACACTCTGCTTTAGAATGAGAAGCACGCTCTTGCTTTCTAGAATCTCTAATACAGCAGGAAATCTGAGTGTGCACAGAACAAAAGAACGGTGTTATACACATACGGACAATATGTACTCCAAATCTTCTTCTGAAACTGATAGAATGCACTGGTCCTCTAACATCCAATGCTTGTCAGTTAAGATGAGAAACATGTGAGCTTCGTGAAAGATGTAGTTCGTTTGAGCAGAAAAGTGACTGCCCTTACCTGAAACGAAGTCTTGCTTGTAGGAAGACACAGAGTCTGTGATTTAACTCCATTCTGAAGGGAAATATACAGCATAGTTCTCATCCATGGATCACACTATGCTTTAGAACAAGAAGCACAATCTTGCTTTCTATAGTCTCTAAGACAGCAGGAAACGTGAGTTTGCTGAGAACAAAAGAACGGTGTTTCCTACACATACGGACCATATCTAGTCCAACTCTGCTTCTGAAACTGATACAAAGCACTGGTCCTCTATCATCCAATGCTTGTCTGTTAAGATGAGAAACGTGTGAGCTCCGTGAACAATGTAGTTCGTTTGAGCTGAAAAGTGACTGCCCTTACTTGAAAAGAAGTCTTGCTTGTAGGAAGACACAGAGCCTGGGATTTAAGTCCATTTCTGAAGGGAAACACACAGCATAGTTCTCATCCATGGATCACACTCTGCTTTAGAGTGAGAAGCACACTCTTGCTTTCTAGAGTCTCTAATACAGCAGGAAATCTGAGTGTGACCAGAACAAAAGCACGTTGTTTCCTACACAAATGGACCAAATGTTGTCCAAATCTGCTTCTGAAACTGATACAAAGCACTGACCCTCTAACATCCAATGCTTGTCTGTTAAGAGGAGAAACGTGTGAGCTCAGTGAACGGTGTATTTCGTTTGAGCTGAAAAGTGACTGCCCTTACCTGAAACGAAGTCTTGCTTGTAGGAAGACTCAGAGCCTGGGATTTAACTCCATTTCTGAAGTGAAACACACAGCATAGTTCTCATCCATGGATCACACTCTGCTTTCGAGCAAGAAGCACGCTCTTGCTTTCTAGAGTCTCTAATACAGCCAGAAATCTGAGTGTGTCCGGCACAAAAGAACGGTGTTTCCTACACATAAGGACTATATGTAATCCAAATCTTCTTCTGAAACTGATAGAATGCACTGGTCCTCTAACATCCAATGCTCGTCAGTTAAGATGAGAAACATGTGAGCTTCGTGAATGATGTAGTTCCTTTGACCTGAAAAGTGACTGCCCTTACCTTAAACGAAGTCTTGCTTGTAGGGAGACTCAGAGCATGGGATTTAACTCCATATCTGAAGTGAAACACACAGCATTGTCTCATCCATTGATCACACTCTGCTTTAGAGCGAGAAGCACGCACTTGCTTTCTAAAGTCTCTAAGACAGCAGGAAACGTGAGTGTGCTGAGAACAAAACAACGGTGTTTCCTACACATACGGACCATATCTAGTCCAACTCTGCTTCTGAAACTGATACAAAGCACTGGTCCTCTAACATCCAATGCTTGTCTGTTAAGATGAGAAACGTGTGAGCTCAGTGAATGGTGTATTTTGTTTGAGCTGAAAAGTGACTGCCCTTACCTGAAATGAAGTCTTGCTTGTAGGGAGACTCAGAGCATGGGATTTAACTCCATTTCTGAAGTGAAACACACAGCATTGTCTCATCCATTGATCACACTCTGCTTTAGAACAAGAAGCACGGTCTTGCTTTCTAGAGTCTCTAAGACAGCAGGAAACGTGAGTGTGCTGAGAACAAAAGAACGGTGTTTCCTACACATACGGACCATATCATGTCCAACACTGCTTCTTAAACTGATACAAAGCACTGGTCCTCTAACATCCAATGCTTGTCTGTTAAGATGAGAAACGTGTGAGCCCTGTGAACGATGTAGTTCGTTTGAGCTGAAAAGTGTCTGCCCTTACCTGAAACGAAGTCTTGCTTGTAGGAAGACACAGAGTCTGGGATTTAACTCCTTTTCTGAAGGGAAACACACAGCATAGTTCTCATCCATGGATGACACTCTGCTTTAGATCGAGAAGCACGCACTTGCTTTCTAAAGTCTCTAAGACAGCAGGAAACGTGAGTGTGCTGAGAACAAAAGAACGGTGTTTCCTACACATACGGACCATATTTAGTCCAACTCTGCTTCTGAAACTGATACAAAGCACTGTTCCTCTAACATCCAATGCTTGTCAGTTAAGATGAGAAACGTGTGAGCTTCGTGAACGATGTAGTTCCTTTGAGCAGAAAAGTGACTGCCCTTACCTTAAACGAAGTCTTTCTTGTAGGGAGACTCAGAGCATGGGATTTAACTCCATATCTGAAGTGAAACACACAGCATTGTCTCATCCATTGATCACCCTCTGCTTTAGAACAAGAAGCACGCTCTTGCTTTCTAGAGTCTCTAAGACAGCAGGAAACGTGAGTGTTCTGAGAACAAAAGAACGGTGTTTCCTACACATACGGACATTATATTGTCCAACTCTGCATCTGAAACTGATACAAAGAACTGGTACTCTAAAATCCAATGCTTGTTTGTTCAGATGAGAAACGTGTGAGCTTCGTGAACGATGTACTTCGTTTGAGCTGAAAAGTGACTGCCCTTACCTGAAACGAAGTCTTGCCTGTAGGGAGACACAGAGTCTGGGATTTAACTCCATTTCTGAAGGGAAACACACAGCATAGTTCTCATCCATGGATCACACTCTGCTTTAGAGCAAGAAGCACGCTCTTGCTTTCTAGATTCTCTAATTCAGCAGGAAATCTGAGTGTGCCCAGAACAAAAGAACAGTGTTTCTGACACATACGGACTATATGTAGTCCAAATCTTCTTCTGAAACTGATACAATGCACTGGTCCTCTAACATCCAATGCTTGTCTGTTAAGATGAGAAACGTGTGAGCCCTGTGAGCGATGTAGTTCGTTTGAGCTGAAAAGTGACTGCCCTTACCTGAAACGAAGTCTTGCTTGTAGGAAGACTCAGAGCCTGGGATTTAACTCCTTTTCTGAAGGGAAACACACAGCATAGTTCTCATCCATGGATCACACTCTGCTTTAGAGCGAGATGCACACTCTTGCTTTCTAGACTCTCTAATACAGCAGGAAATCTGAGTGTGCCCAGAACAAAAGAACGGAGTTTCCTACACATACATACCATATCTTTTCCAACTCTGCTTCTTAAACTGATACAAAGCACTGGTCCTCTAACATCCAATGCTTGTCAGTTAAGATGAGAAACGTGTGAGCTTTGTGAATGATGTAGTTCCTTTGAACTGAAAAGTGACTGCTCTTACCTGAAAAGAAGTCTTGCTTGTAGGAAGACACAGAGCCTGGGATTTAAGTCCATTTCTGAAGGGAAACACACAGCATAGTTCTCATCCATGGATAACACTCTGCTTTAGAGCGAGAAGCACGCTCTTGCTTTCTAAAGTCTCTAAGGAAAACGTGAGAGTGCTGAGAACAAAAGAACGGTGTTTCCTACACATACGGACCATATCTAGTCCAACTCTTCTTCGGAAACTGATACAAAGCACTGGTCCTCTAACATCCAATGCTTGTCAATTAAGATGAGAAACGTGTGAGCTTCGTGAACAATGTAGTTCGTTTGAGCAGAAAAGTGACTGCCCTTACCTGAAACGAAGTCTTGCTTGTAGGAAGACACAGAGCCTGGGATTTAACTCCATTTCTTAAGGGAAACACACAGCATAGTTCTCATCCATGGATCACACTCTGCTTTAGAGCGAAAAGCACACTCTTGCTTTCTAGACTCTCTAATACAGCAGGAAATCTGAGTGTGCCCAGAACAAAAGAACGGTGTTTCCTACACATACAGACCATATCTAGTCCAACTCTGCTTCTTAAACTGATACAAAGCACTGGTCCTCTAACATCCAATGCTTGTCAGTTAAGATGAGAAACGTGTGAGCTTGGTGAACGATATGGTTCCTTTGAGCAGAAAAGTGACAGCCCTTACCTGAAACGAAGTCTTTCTTGTAGGGAGACTCAGAGCATGGGATTTAACTCCATTTCTGAAGTGAAACACACAACATTGTCTGATCCATTGATCACACTCTGCTTTAGAACAAGAAGCACGCTCTTGCTTTCTAGAGTCTCTAAGACAGCAGGAAACGTGAGTGTGCTGAGTAGAAAAGAACGGTGTTTCCTACACATACGGACCATATCTAGTCCAACTCTGCTTCTGAAACTGAAACAAAGCACTGGTCCTCTAACATCCAATGCTTGTCTGTTAAGATGAGAAACGTGTGAGCTCAGTGAACGGTGTATTTTGTTTGAGCTGAAAAGGGACTGCCCTTACCTGAAACGAAGTCTTGCTTGTAGGAAGACTCAGAGCCTGGAATTTAACCCCATTTCTGAAGTGAAACACACAGCATAGTTCTCATCCATGGATCACACTCTGCTTTAGAGCAAGTAGCACGCTCTTGCTTTCTAGATTCTCTAATACAGCAGGAAATCCGAGTGTGCCCAGAACAAAAGAACCGTGTTTCCTACACATAAGGACTATATATAATCCAAATCTTCTTCTGAAAATGATAGAATGCAATGGTCCTCTAACATCCAATGCTTGTCAGTTAAGATGAGAAACATGTGAGCTTCGTTTACGATGTAGTTCCTTTGAGCAGAAAAGTGACTGCCCTTACCTTAAACGAAGTCTTGCTTGTAGGGAGACTCAGAGCATGGGATTTAACTCCATTTCTGAAGTGAAACACACAGCATTGTCTCATTCATTGATCACCCTCTGCTTTAGAACAAGACGCATGCTCTTGTTTCTAGAGTCTCTAAGACAGCAGGAAACGTGAGTGTGCTGAGAACAAAAGAACGGTGTTTCCTACAAATACGGACCATATCTAGTCCAACTCTGCTTCTTAAACTGATACAAAGCACTGGTCCTCTAAAATCCAATGCTTGTCTGTTAAGATGAGAAACGTGTGAGCTTCGTGAATGATGTAGTTCATTAGAGGTGAAAAGTGACTGCCCTTACCTGAAACGAAGTCTTGCCTGTAGGAAGACACAGAGTCTGGGATTTAACTCTATTTCTGAAGGGAAACATACAGCATAGTTCTTATCCATGGTTCACACTCTGCTTTAGAGCAAGAAGCACGCTCTTGCTTTCTAGAGTCTCTAATACAGCAGGAAATCTGAGTGTGCCCAGAACAAAAGAACGGTGTTTCCTACACATACTGACTAAATGTAGTCCAAATCTTCTTCTGAAACTGATACAATGCACTGGTCCTCTAACATCCAATGCTTGTCTGTTAAGATGAGAAACGTGTGAGCCCTGTGAACGATGTAGTTCGTTTGAGCTGAAAAGTGACAGCCCTTACCTGAAACGAAGTCTTGCTTGTAGGAAGACACAGAGCCTGGGATTTAACTCCTTTTCTAAAGGGAAACACACAGCATAGTTCTCATCCATGGATGACACTCTGCTTTAGAGCGAGAAGCACGCTCTTGCTTTCTAAAGTCTCTAAGACAGCAGGAAACGTAAGTGTGCTGAGAACAAAAGAACGGAGTTTCCTACACATACGGACCATATCTAGTCCAACTCTGCTTCTGAAACTGACACAAAGCATTGGTCCTCTAACATCCAATGCTTGTCAGTTAAGATGAGAAACGTTTGAGCTTCGTGAAAGATGTAGTTTCTTTGAGCAGAAAAGTGACTGCCCTTACCTGAAACGAAGTCTTGCTTGTAGGAAGACACAGAGCCTGGGATTTAAGTCCATTTCTGAAGTGAAACACACAGCGTAGTTCTCATCCATGGATCACACTCTGCTTTAGAGCAAGAAGCACGCTCTTGCTTTCTAGATTCTCTAATACAGCAGGAAATCTGAGTGTGCCCAGAACAAAAGAACGGTGTTTCCTACACATACGGACCATATCTAGTCCAACTCTGCTTCTTAAACTGATACAAAGCACTGGTCCTCTAACATCCAATGCTTGTCTCTTAAGATGAGAAACGTGTGAGCCCTGTGAACGATGTAGTTCCTTTGAGCAGAAAAGTGACTGCCCTTACCTGAAACGAAGTCTTGCTTGTAGGGAGACTCAGAGCATGGGATTTAACTCCATTTCTGAAGTGAAACACACAGCATTGTCTCATCCATGGATCACACTCTGCTTTAGAACAAGAAGCATGCTCTTGCTTTCTAGAGTCTCTAAGACAGCAGGAAACGTGACTGTGCTGAGAACAAAAGAACGGTGTATCCTACACATACGGACATTATATAGTCCAACTCTACTTCTGAAACTGATACAAAGCACTGGTCCTCTAAAATCCAATGCTTGTCTGTTAAGATGAGAAACGTGTGAGCTTCGTGAACGATGTAGTTCGTTTGAGCTGAAAAGTGACTTCCCTTACCTGAAACGATGTCTTGCTTGTAGGAAGACACAGAGCCTGGGATTTAACTCCTTTTCTGAAGTGGAACACACAGCATAGTTCTCATCCATGGATGACACTCTGCTTTAGAGCGAGAAGCACGCTCTTGCTATCTAAAGTCTCTAAGACAGCAGGAAATCTGAGTGTGCCCAGAACAAAAGAACGTTGTTTTGTACACATACGGACCATATCTAGTCCAACTCTGCTTCTTAAACTGATACAAAGCACTGGTCCTCTAAAATCCAATGCTTGTCTGTTAAGATGAAAAACGTGTGAGCTCAGTGAACGATGTAGTTCGTTTGAGCTGAAAAGTGATTGCCCTTACATGAAACGAAGTCTTGCTTCTAGGAAGACACAGAGCCTGGGATTTCACACCATTTATGAAGTGAAACACACAGCATAGTTCTCATCCATGGATCACACTCTGCTTTAGAATGAGAAGCACGCTCTTGCTTTCTAGAATCTCTAATACAGCAGGAAATCTGAGTGTGCACAGAACAAAAGAACGGTGTTATACACATACGGACAATATGTACTCCAAATCTTCTTCTGAAACTGATAGAATGCACTGGTCCTCTAACATCCAATGCTTGTCAGTTAAGATGAGAAACATGTGAGCTTCGTGAAAGATGTAGTTCGTTTGAGCAGAAAAGTGACTGCCCTTACCTGAAACGAAGTCTTGCTTGTAGGAAGACTCAGAGCCTGGAATTTAACTCCATTTCTGAAGTGAAACACACAGCAGTGTTCTCATCCATTTATCACACTATGCTTTAGAACAAGAAGCACAATCTTGCTTTCTATAGTCTCTAAGACAGCAGGAAACGTGAGTTTGCTGAGAACAAAAGAACGGTGTTTCCTACACATACGGACCATATCTAGTCCAACTCTGCTTCTGAAACTGATACAAAGCACTGGTCCTCTATCATCCAATGCTTGTCTGTTAAGATGAGAAACGTGTGAGCTCCGTGAACAATGTAGTTCGTTTGAGCTGAAAAGTGACTGCCCTTACTTGAAAAGAAGTCTTGCTTGTAGGAAGACACAGAGCCTGGGATTTAAGTCCATTTCTGAAGGGAAACACACAGCATAGTTCTCATCCATGGATCACACTCTGCTTTAGAGCGAGAAGCACACTCTTGCTTTCTAGAGTCTCTAATACAGCAGGAAATCTGAGTGTGACCAGAACAAAAGCACGTTGTTTCCTACACAAATGGACCAAATGTTGTCCAAATCTGCTTCTGAAACTGATACAAAGCACTGACCCTCTAACATCCAATGCTTGTCTGTTAAGAGGAGAAACGTGTGAGCTCAGTGAACGGTGTATTTCGTTTGAGCTGAAAAGTGACTGCCCTTACCTGAAACGAAGTCTTGCTTGTAGGAAGACTCAGAGCCTGGGATTTAACTCCATTTCTGAAGTGAAACACACAGCATAGTTCTCATCCATGGATCACACTCTGCTTTCGAGCAAGAAGCACGCTCTTGCTTTCTAGAGTCTCTAATACAGCCAGAAATCTGAGTGTGTCCGGAACAAAAGAACGGTGTTTCCTACACATAAGGACTATATGTAATCCAAATCTTCTTCTGAAACTGATAGAATGCACTGGTCCTCTAACATCCAATGCTCGTCAGTTAAGATGAGAAACATGTGAGCTTCGTGAACGATGTAGTTCCTTTGACCTGAAAAGTGACTGCCCTTACCTTAAACGAAGTCTTGCTTGTAGGGAGACTCAGAGCATGGGATTTAACTCCATATCTGAAGTGAAACACACAGCATTGTCTCATCCATTGATCACACTCTGCTTTAGAGCGAGAAGCACGCACTTGCTTTCTAAAGTCTCTAAGACAGCAGGAAACGTGAGTGTGCTGAGAACAAAAGAACGGTGTTTCCTACACATACGGACCATATCTAGTCCAACTCTGCTTCTGAAACTGATACAAAGCACTGGTCCTCTAACATCCAATGCTTGTCTGTTAAGATGAGAAACGTGTGAGCTCAGTGAACGGTGTATTTTGTTTGAGCTGAAAAGTGACTGCCCTTACCTGAAACGAAGTCTTGCTTGTAGGGAGACTCAGAGCATGGGATTTAACTCCATTTCTGAAGTGAAACACACAGCATTGTCTCATCCATTGATCACACTCTGCTTTAGAACAAGAAGCACGCTCTTGCTTTCTAGAGTCTCTAAGACAGCAGGAAACGTGAGTGTGCTGAGAACAAAAGAACGGTGTATCCTACACATACGGACATTATATAGTCCAACTCTGCATCTGAAACTGATACAAAGAACTGGTCCTCTAAAATGCAATGCATGTCTGTTAAGTTGAGAAACGTGTGAGCTTCGTGAACGATTTAGTTCATTTGAGCTGAAAAGTGACTGCCCTTACCTGAAACGAAGTCTTGCCTGTAGGAAGACACAGAGTCTGGGATTTAACTCCATTTCTGAAGGGAAACATACAGCATAGTTCTCATCCATGGATCACACTCTGCTTTAGAGCAAGAAGCACGCTCTTGCTTTCTAGAGTCTCTAATACAGCAGGAAATCTGAGTGTGCCCAGAACAAAAGAACGGTGTTTCCTACACATACTGACTATATGTAGTACAAATCTTCTTCTGAAACTGATACAATGCACTGGTCCTCTAACATCCAATGTTTGTCAGTTAAGATGAGAAACGTGTGAGCTTCGTGAACGATGTAGTTCCTTTGAGCAGAAAAGTGACTGACCTTACCTTAAACGAAGTCTTGCCTGTAGGAAGACACAGAGCCTGGGATTTAACTCCATTTCTGAAGGGAAACACACAGCATAGTTCACATCCATGGATCACACTCTGCTTTAGAGCAAGAAGCACGCTCTTGCTTTCTAGATTCTCTAAGTCAGCAGGAAACGTGAGTGTGCTGAGTAGTAAAGAACGCTGTTTCCTACACATTCGGACCATATCTAGTCCAACTCTGCTTCTGAAACTGATACAAAGCACTAGTCCTCTAACATCCAATGCTTGTCTGTTAAGATGAGAAACGTGTGAGCTCAGTTAACGATGTAGTTCGTTTGAGCTGAAAAGTGACTGCCCTTACCTGAAACGAAGTCGTGCTTGTAGGAAGACACAGAGCCTGGGATTTAACTCCATTTCTGAAGGGAAATACACAGCATAGTTTTCATCCATGGATAATACTCTGCTTTAGAACAACAAGCACGCTCTTGCTTTCTAGAGTCTCTAAGACAGCAGGAAACGTGAGTGTGCTGAGAACAAAAGAACGGTGTATCCTACACATACGGACATTATATAGTCCAACTCTGCATCTTAAACTGATACAAAGAACTGGTCCTCTAAAATCCAATGCATGTCTGTTAAGATGAGAAACGTGTGAGCTTCGTGAACGATTTAGTTCATTTGAGCTGAAAAGTGACTGCCCTTACCTGAAACGAAGTCTTGCCTGTAGGAAGACACAGAGTCTGGGATTTAACTCCATTTCTGAAGGGAAACATACAGCATAGTTCTCATCCATGGATCACACTCTGCTTTAGAGCAAGAAGCACGCTCTTGCTTTCTAGAGTCTCTAATACAGCAGGAAATCTGAGTGTGCCCAGAACAAAAGAACGGTGTTTCCTACACATACTGACTATATGTAGTACAAATCTTCTTCTGAAACTGATACAATGCACTGGTCCTCTAACATCCAATGTTTGTCAGTTAAGATGAGAAACGTGTGAGCTTCGTGAACGATGTAGTTCCTTTGAGCAGAAAAGTGACTGACCTTACCTTAAACGAAGTCTTGCTTGGAGGGAGACTCAGAGCATGGGATTTAACTCCATTTCTGAAGTGAAACACACAGCATTGTCTCATCCATTGATCACACTCTGCTTTAGAACAAGAAGCACGCTCTTGTTTTCTAGAGTCTCTAAGACAGCAGGAAACGTGAGTGTGCTGAGAACAAAAGAACAGTGTTTCCTACACATCCGGACCATATCAGGTCTAACACTGCTTCTTAAACTGATACAAAGCACTGGTCCTCTAACATCCAATGCTTGTCTGTTAAGATGAGAAACGTGTGAGCCCTGTGAACGATGTAGTTCCTTTGAGCTGAAAAGTGTCTGCCCTTACCTGAAACGAAGTCTTGCTTGTAGGAAGACACAGAGTCTGGGATTTAACTACTTTTCTGAAGGGAAACACACAGCATAGTTCTCATCCATGGATGACACTCTGCTTTAGATCGAGAAGCACGCACTTGCTTTCTAAAGTCTCTAAGACAGCAGGAAACGTGAGTGTGCTGAGAACAAAAGAACGGTGTTTCCTACACATACGGACCATATTTAGTCCAACTCTGCTTCTGAAACTGATACAAAGCACTGGTCCTCTAACATCCAATGCTTGTCAGTTAAGATGAGAAACGTGTGAGCTTTGTGAATGATGTAGTTCCTTTGAACTGAAAAGTGACTGCCCTTACCTGAAACGAAGTCTTGCCTGTAGGAAGACACAGAGCCTGGGATTTAACTCCATTTCTGAAGGGAAACACACAGCATAGTTCACATCCATGGATCACACTCTGCTTTAGAGCAAGAAGCACGCTCTTGCTTTCTAGATTCTCTAAGTCAGCAGGAAACGTGAGTGTGCTGAGTAGTAAAGAACGCTGTTTCCTACACATTCGGACCATATCTAGTCCAACTCTGCTTCTGAAACTGATACAAAGCACTAGTCCTCTAACATCCAATGCTTGTCTGTTAAGATGAGAAACGTGTGAGCTCAGTTAACGATGTAGTTCGTTTGAGCTGAAAAGTGACTGCCCTTACCTGAAACGAAGTCGTGCTTGTAGGAAGACACAGAGCCTGGGATTTAACTCCATTTCTGAAGGGAAATACACAGCATAGTTTTCATCCATGGATAATACTCTGCTTTAGAACAACAAGCACGCTCTTGCTTTCTAGAGTCTCTAAGACAGCAGGAAACGTGAGTGTGCTGAGAACAAAAGAACGGTGTATCCTACACATACGGACATTATATAGTCCAACTCTGCATCTGAAACTGATACAAAGAACTGGTCCTCTAAAATCCAATGCATGTCTGTTAAGATGAGAAACGTGTGAGCTTCGTGAACGATGTAGTTCATTTGAGCTGAAAAGTGACTGCCCTTACCTGAAACGAAGTCTTGCCTGTAGGAAGACACAGAGTCTGGGATTTAACTCCATTTCTGAAGGGAAACATACAGCATAGTTCTCATCCATGGATCACACTCTGCTTTAGAGCAAGAAGCACGCTCTTGCTTTCTAGAGTCTCTAATACAGCAGGAAATCTGAGTGTGCCCAGAACAAAAGAACGGTGTTTCCTACACATACTGACTATATGTAGTACAAATCTTCTTCTGAAACTGATACAATGCACTGGTCCTCTAACATCCAATGCTTGTCAGTTAAGATGAGAAACGTGTGAGCTTCGTGAACGATGTAGTTCCTTTGAGCAGAAAAGTGACTGCCCTTACCTTAAACGAAGTCTTGCTTGGAGGGAGACTCAGAGCATGGGATTTAACTCCATTTCTGAAGTGAAACACACAGCATTGTCTCATCCATTGATCACACTCTGCTTTAGAACAAGAAGCACGCTCTTGTTTTCTAGAGTCTCTAAGACAGCAGGAAACATGAGTGTGCTGAGAAAAAAAGAACGGTGTTTCCTACACATCCGGACCATATCAGGTCCAACACTGCTTCTTAAACTGATACAAAGCACTGGTCCTCTAACATCCAATGCTTGTCTGTTAAGATGAGAAACGTGTGAGCCCTGTGAACGATGTAGTTCGTTTGAGCTGAAAAGTGTCTGCCCTTACCTGAAACGAAGTCTTGCTTGTAGGAAGACACAGAGTCTGGGATTTAACTCCTTTTCTGAAGGGAAACACACAGCATAGTTCTCATCCATGGATGACACTCTGCTTTAGATCGAGAAGCACGCACTTGCTTTCTAAAGTCTCTAAGACAGCAGGAAACGTGAGTGTGCTGAGAAAAAAAGAACGGTGTTTCCTACACATACGGACCATATTTAGTCCAACTCTGCTTCTGAAACTGATACAAAGCACTGGTCCTCTAACATCCAATGCTTGTCAGTTAAGATGAGAAACGTGTGAGCTTTGTGAATGATGTAGTTCCTTTGAACTGAAAAGTGACTGCCCTTACCTGAAACGAAGTCTTGCCTGTAGGAAGACACAGAGCCTGGGATTTAACTCCATTTCTGAAGGGAAACACACAGCATAGTTCACATCCATGGATCACACTCTGCTTTAGAGCAAGAAGCACGCTCTTGCTTTCCAGATTCTCTAAGACAGCAGGAAACGTGAGTGTGCTGAGTAGTAAAGAACGCTGTTTCCTACACATTCGGACCATATCTAGTCCAACTCTGCTTCTGGAACTGATACAAAGCACTAGTCCTCTAACATCCAATGCTTGTCTGTTAAGATGAGAAACGTGTGAGCTCAGTTAACGATGTAGTTCGTTTGAGCTGAAAAGTGACTGCCCTTACCTGAAACGAAGTCGTGCTTGTAGGAAGACACAGAGCCTGGGATTTAACTCCATTTCTGAAGGGAAATACACAGCATAGTTTTCATCCATGGATAATACTCTGCTTTAGAACAAGAAGCACGCTCTTGCTTTCTAGAGTCTCTAAGACAGCAGGAAACGTGAGTGTGCTGAGAACAAAAGAACGGTGTATCCTACACATACGGACATTATATAGTCCAACCTTGCATCTGAAACTGATACAAAGAACTGGTCCTCTAAAATCCAATGCATGTCTGTTAAGATGAGAAACGTGTGAGCTTCGTGAACGATGTAGTTCATTTGAGCTGAAAAGTGACTGCCCTTATCTGAAACGAAGTCTTGCCTGTAGGAAGACACAGAGTTGGGATTTAACTCCATTTCTGAAGGGAAACATACAGCATAGTTCTCATCCATGGATCACACTCTGCTTTAGAGCAAGAAGCACGCTCTTGCTTTCTAGAGTCTCTAATACAGCAGGAAATCTGAGTGTGCCCAGAACAAAAGAACGGTGTTTCCTACACATACTGACTATATGTAGTCCAAATCTTCTTCTGAAACTGATACAATGCACTGGTCCTCTAACATCCAATGCTTGTCAGTTAAGATGAGAAACGTGTGAGCTTCGTGAACGATGTAGTTCCTTTGAGCAGAAAAGTGACTGACCTTACCTGAAACGAAGTCTTGCCTGTAGGAAGACACAGAGCCTGGGATTTAACTCCATTTCTGAAGGGAAACACACAGCATAGTTCTCATCCATGGATCACACTCTGCTTTAGAGCAAGAAGCACGCTCTTGCTTTCTAGATTCTCTAAGACAGCAGGAAACGTGAGTGTGCTGAGTAGTAAAGAACGCTGTTTCCTACACATTGGGACCATATCTAGTCCAACTCTGCTTCTGAAACTGATACAAAGCACTAGTCCTCTAACATCCAATGCGTGTCTGTTAAGATGAGTAACGTGTGAGCTCAGTTAACGATGTAGTTCTTTTGAGCTGAAAAGTGACTGCCCTTACCTGAAACGAAGTCTTTCTTGTAGGAAGACTCAGAGCCTGGGATTTAACTCCATTTCTGAAGTGAAACACACAGCATAGTTTACATCCATGGATCACACTCTGCTTTAGAGCAATAAGCACGCTCTTGCTTTCTAGATTCTCTAATACAGCAGGAAATCTGAGTGTGCCCAGAACAAAAGAACGGTGTTTCCTACACATACGGACCATATCTAGTCCAACTCTGCTTCTGAAACTGATACAAAGCACTAGTCCTCTAACATTCAATGCTTGTCAGTTAAGATGAGAAACATGTGAGCTTCGTTTACGATGTAGTTCCTTTGAGCAGAAAAGTGACTGCCCTTACCTTAAACGAAGTCTTGCTTGTAGGAAGACTCAGAGCATGGGATTTAACTCCATATCTGAAGTGAAACACACAGCATTGTCTCATCCATTGATCACCCTCTGCTTTAGAACAAGAAGCATGCTCTTGCTTTCTAGAGTCTCTAAGACAGCAGGAAACGTGAGTGTTCTGAGAACAAAAAAACGGTGTTTCCTACACATACGGACCATATCTAGTCCAACTCTGCATCTGAAACTGATACAAAGAACTGGTCCTCTAAAATCCAATGCTTGTTTGTTCAGATGAGAAACGTGTGAGCTTCGTGAACGATGTACTTCGTTTGAGCTGAAAAGTGACTGCCCTTACCTGAAACGAAGTCTTGCCTGTAGGAAGACACAGAGTCTGGGATTTAACTCCATTTCTGAAGGGAAACATACAGCATAGTTCTCATCCATGGATCACACTCTGCTTTAGAGCAAGAAGAACGCTCTTGCTTTCTAGAGTATCTAATACAGCAGGAAATCTGAGTGTGCCCAGAACAAAAGAACGGTGTTTCCTACACATACGGACCATATTTAGTCCAACTCTGCTTCTGAAACTGATACAAAGCACTGGTCCTCTAACATCCAATGCTTGTCAGTTAAGATGAGAAACGTGTGAGCTTTGTGAATGATGTAGTTCCTTTGAACTGAAAAGTGACTGCCCTTACCTGAAACGAAGTCTTGCCTGTAGGAAGACACAGAGCCTGGGATTTAACTCCATTTCTGAAGGGAAACACACAGCATAGTTCACATCCATGGATCACACTCTGCTTTAGAGCAAGAAGCACGCTCTTGCTTTCTAGATTCTCTAAGACAGCAGGAAACGTGAGTGTGCTGAGTAGTAAAGAACGCTGTTTCCTACACATTCGGACCATATCTAGTCCAACTCTGCTTCTGGAACTGATACAAAGCACTAGTCCTCTAACATCCAATGCTTGTCTGTTAAGATGAGAAACGTGTGAGCTCAGTTAACGATGTAGTTCGTTTGAGCTGAAAAGGGACTGCCCTTACCTGAAACGAAGTCGTGCTTGTAGGAAGACACAGAGCCTGGGATTTAACTCCATTTCTGAAGGGAAATACACAGCATAGTTTTCATCCATGGATAATACTCCGCTTTAGAACAAGAAGCACGCTCTTGCTTTCTAGATTCTCTAAGACAGCAGGAAACGTGAGTGTGCTGAGAACAAAAGAACGGTGTATCCTACACATACGGACATTATATAGTCCAACTCTGCATCTGAAACTGATACAAAGAACTGGTCCTCTAAAATCCAATGCATGTCTGTTAAGATGAGAAACGTGTGAGCTTCGTGAACGATGTAGTTCATTTGAGCTGAAAAGTGACTGCCCTTATCTGAAACGAAGTCTTGCCTGTAGGAAGACACAGAGTCTGGGATTTAACTCCATTTCTGAAGGGAAACATACAGCATAGTTCTCATCCATGGATCACACTCTGCTTTAGAGCAAGAAGCATGCTCTTGCTTTCTAGAGTCTCTAATACAGCAGGAAATCTGAGTGTGCCCAGAACAAAAGAACGGTCTTTCCTACACATACTGACTATATGTAGTACAAATCTTCTTCTGAAACTGATACAATGCACTGGTCCTCTAACATCCAATGCTTGTCAGTTAAGATGAGAAACGTGTGAGCTTCGTGAACGATGTAGTTCCTTTGAGCAGAAAAGTGACTGACCTTACCTGAAACGAAGTCTTGACTGTAGGAAGACACAGAGCCTGGGATTTAACTCCATTTCTGAAGGGAAACACACAGCATAGTTCTCATCCATGGATCACACTCTGCTTTAGAGCAAGAAGCACGCTCTTGCTTTCTAGATTCTCTAAGACAGCAGGAAACGTGAGTGTGCTGAGTAGTAAAGAACGCTGTTTCCTACACATTGCGACCATATCTAGTCCAACTCTGCTTCTGAAACTGATACAAAGCACTAGTCCTCTAACATCCAATGCTTGTCTGTTAAGATGAGTAACGTGTGAGCTCAGTTAACGATGTAGTTCTTTTGAGCTGAAAAGTGACTGCCCTTACCTGAAACGAAGTCTTTCTTGTAGGAAGACTCAGAGCCTGGGATTTAACTCCATTTCTGAAGTGAAACACACAGCATAGTTTACATCCATGGATCACACTCTGCTTTAGAGCAATAAGCACGCTCTTGCTTTCTAGATTCTCTAATACAGCAGGAAATCTGAGTGTGCCCACAACAAAAGAACAGTGTTTCCTACACATACGGACCATATCTAGTCCAACTCTGCTTCTGAAACTGATACAAAGCACTAGTCCTCTAACATTCAATGCTTGTCAGTTAAGATGAGAAACATGTGAGCTTCGTTTACGATGTAGTTCCTTTGAGCAGAAAAGTGACTGCCCTTACCTTAAACGAAGTCTTGCTTGTAGGGAGACTCAGAGCATGGGATTTAACTCCATATCTGAAGTGAAACACACAGCATTGTCTCATCCATTGATCACCCTCTGCTTTAGAACAAGAAGCATGCTCTTGCTTTCTAGAGTCTCTAAGACAGCAGGAAACGTGAGTGTTCTGAGAACAAAAAAACGGTGTTTCCTACACATACGGACCATATCTAGTCCAACTCTGCATCTGAAACTGATACAAAGAACTGGTCCTCTAAAATCCAATGCTTGTTTGTTCAGATGAGAAACGTGTGAGCTTCGTGAACGATGTACTTCGTTTGAGCTGAAAAGTGACTGCCCTTACCTGAAACGAAGTCTTGCCTGTAGGAAGACACAGAGTCTGGGATTTAACTCCATTTCTGAAGGGAAACATACAGCATAGTTCTCATCCATGGATCACACTCTGCTTTAGAGCAAGAAGAACGCTCTTGCTTTCTAGAGTATCTAATACAGCAGGAAATCTGAGTGTGCCCAGAACAAAAGAACGGTGTTTCCTACACATACGGACCATATTTAGTCCAACTCTGCTTCTGAAACTGATACAAAGCACTGGTCCTCTAACATCCAATGCTTGTCAGTTAAGATGAGAAACGTGTGAGCTTTGTGAATGATGTAGTTCCTTTGAACTGAAAAGTGACTGCCCTTACCTGAAACGAAGTCTTGCCTGTAGGAAGACACAGAGCCTGGGATTTAACTCCATTTCTGAAGGGAAACACACAGCATAGTTCACATCCATGGATCACACTCTGCTTTAGAGCAAGAAGCACGCTCTTGCTTTCTAGATTCTCTAAGACAGCAGGAAACGTGAGTGTGCTGAGTAGTAAAGAACGCTGTTTCCTACACATTCGGACCATATCTAGTCCAACTCTGCTTCTGGAACTGATACAAAGCACTAGTCCTCTAACATCCAATGCTTGTCTGTTAAGATGAGAAACGTGTGAGCTCAGTTAACGATGTAGTTCGTTTGAGCTGAAAAGGGACTGCCCTTACCTGAAACGAAGTCGTGCTTGTAGGAAGACACAGAGCCTGGGATTTAACTCCATTTCTGAAGGGAAATACACAGCATAGTTTTCATCCATGGATAATACTCCGCTTTAGAACAAGAAGCACGCTCTTGCTTTCTAGAGTCTCTAAGACAGCAGGAAACGTGAGTGTGCTGAGAACAAAAGAACGGTGTATCCTACACATATGGACATTATATAGTCCAACTCTGCATCTGAAACTGATACAAAGAACTGGTCCTCTAAAATCCAATGCTTGTCTGTTAAGATGAGAAACGTGTGAGCTTCGTGAACGATGTAGTTCATTTGAGCTGAAAAGTGACTGCCCTTATCTGAAACGAAGTCTTGCCTGTAGGAAGACACAGAGTCTGGGATTTAACTCCATTTCTGAAGGGAAACATACAGCATAGTTCTCATCCATGGATCACACTCTGCTTTAGAGCAAGAAGCACGCTCTTGCTTTCTAGAGTCTCTAATACAGCAGGAAATCTGAGTGTGCCCAGAACAAAAGAACGGTCTTTCCTACACATACTGACTATATGTAGTACAAATCTTCTTCTGAAACTGATACAATGCACTGGTCCTCTAACATCCAATGCTTGTCAGTTAAGATGAGAAACGTGTGAGCTTCGTGAACGATGTAGTTCCTTTGAGCAGAAAAGTGACTGACCTTACCTGAAACGAAGTCTTGACTGTAGGAAGACACAGAGCCTGGGATTTAACTCCATTTCTGAAGGGAAACACACAGCATAGTTCTCATCCATGGATCACACTCTGCTTTAGAGCAAGAAGCACGCTCTTGCTTTCTAGATTCTCTAAGACAGCAGGAAACGTGAGTGTGCTGAGTAGTAAAGAACGCTGTTTCCTACACATTGGGACCATATCTAGTCCAACTCTGCTTCTGAAACTGATACAAAGCACTAGTCCTCTAACATCCAATGCTTGTCTGTTAAGATGAGTAACGTGTGAGCTCAGTTAACGATGTAGTTCTTTTGAGCTGAAAAGTGACTGCCCTTACCTGAAACGAAGTCTTTCTTGTAGGAAGACTCAGAGCCTGGGATTTAACTCCATTTCTGAAGTGAAACACACAGCATAGTTTACATCCATGGATCACACTCTGCTTTAGAGCAATAAGCACGCTCTTGCTTTCTAGATTCTCTAATACAGCAGGAAATCTGAGTGTGCCCACAACAAAAGAACAGTGTTTCCTACACATACGGACCATATCTAGTCCAACTCTGCTTCTGAAACTGATACAAAGCACTAGTCCTCTAACATTCAATGCTTGTCAGTTAAGATGAGAAACATGTGAGCTTCGTTTACGATGTAGTTCCTTTGAGCAGAAAAGTGACTGCCCTTACCTTAAACGAAGTCTTGCTTGGAGGGAGACTCAGAGCATGGGATTTAACTCCATATCTGAAGTGAAACACACAGCATTGTCTCATCCATTGATCACCCTCTGCTTTAGAACAAGAAGCACGCTCTTGCTTTCTAGAGTCTCTAAGACAGCAGGAAACGTGAGTGTGCTGAGAACAAAAGAACGGTGTTTCCGACACATACGGATCATATCAGGTCCAATTCTGCTTCTTAAACTGATACAAAGCACTGGTCCACTAACATCCAATGCTTGTCTGTTAAGATGAGAAACGTGTGAGCCCTGTGAGCGATGTAGTTCGTTTGAGCTGAAAAGTGACTGCCCTTACCTGAAACGAAGTCTTGCTTGTAGGAAGACTCAGAGCCTGGGATTTAACTCCTTTTCTGAAGGGAAACACACAGCATAGTTCTCATCCATGGATCACACTCTGCTTTAGAGCGAGAAACGTGTGAGCCCTGTGAGCGATGTAGTTCCTTTGAGCAGAAAAGTGACTGCCCTTACCTGAAACGAAGTCTTGCTTGGAGGGAGACTCAGAGCATGGGATTTAACTCCATTTCTGAAGTGAAACACACAGCATTGTCTCAAACATTGATCACACTCTGCTTTAGAACAAGAAGCACGCTTTTGCTTTCTAGAGTCTCAAAGACAGCAGGAAACGTGAGTGTGCTGAGAACAAAGAACAGTGTTTCAAACACATACGGACCATATTTAGTCCAACTCTGCTTCTGAAACTGATACAAAGCACTGGTCCTCTAACATCCAATGCTTGTCAGTTAAGATGAGAAACGTGTGAGCTTTGTGAATGATGTAGTTCCTTTGAACTGAAAAGTGACTGCCCTTACCTGAAACGAAGTCTTGCCTGTAGGAAGAAACAGAGCCTGGGATTTAACTCTATTTCTGAAGGGAAACACACAGCATAGTTCACATCCATGGATCACACTCTGCTTTAGAGCAAGAAGCACGCTCTTGCTTTCTATATTCTCTAAGACAGCAGGAAACTTGAGTGTGCTGAGTAGTAAAGAACGCTGTTTCCTACACATTCGGACCATATCTAGTCCAACTCTTCTTCTGAAACTGATACAAAGCACTAGTCCTCTAACATCCAATGCTTGTCTGTTAAGATGAGAAACGTGTGAGCTCAGTGAACGATGTAGTTCGTTTGAGCAGAAAAGTGACTGCCCTTACCTGAATTGAAGTCTTGCTTGTAGGAAGACTCAGAGCCTGGGATTTAACTCCATTTCTGAAGGGAAATACACAGCATAGTTTTCATCCATGGATAATACTCTGCTTTAGAACAAGAAGCACGCTCTTGCTTTCTAGAGTCTCTAAGACAGCAGGAAACGTGAGTGTGCTGAGAACAAAAGAACGGTGTATCCTACACATACGGACATTATGTAGTCCAACTCTGCATCTGAAACTGATACAAAGAACTGGTCCTCTAAAATCCAATGCATGTCTGTTAAGATGAGAAACGTGTGAGCTTCGTGAACGATGTAGTTCATTTGAGCTGAAAAGTGACTGCCCTTACCTGAAACGAAGTCTTGCCTGTAGGAAGACACAGAGCCTGGGATTTAACTCCATTTCTGAAGGGAAACACACAGCATAGTTCTCATCCATGGATCACCCTCTGCTTTAGAGCAAGAAGCACGCTCTTGCTTTCTAGATTCTCTAAGACAGCAGGAAACGTGAGTGTGCTGAGTAGTAAAGAACGCTGTTTCCTACACATTGGGGCCATATCTAGTCCAACTCTGCTTCTGAAACTGATACAAAGCACTAGTCCTCTAACATCCAATGCTTGTCTCTTAAGATGAGTAACGTGTGAGCTCAGTTAACGATGTAGTTCTTTTGAGCTGAAAAGTGACTGCCCTTACCTGAAACGAAGTCTTTCTTGTAGGAAGACTCAGAGCCTGGGATTTAACTCCATTTCTGAAGTGAAACACACAGCATAGTTTACATCCATGGATCACACTCTGCTTTAGAGCAATAAGCACGCTCTTGCTTTCTAGATTCTCTAATACAGCAGGAAATCTGAGTGTGCCCACAACAAAAGAACAGTGTTTCCTACACATACGGACCATATCTAGTCCAACTCTGCTTCTGAAACTGATACAAAGCACTGGTCCTCTAACATCCAATGCTTGTCAGTTAAGATGAGAAACGTGTGAGCTTTGTGAATGATGTAGTTCCTTTGAACTGAAAAGTGACTGCCCTTACCTGAAACGAAGTCTTGCCTGTAGGAAGACACAGAGCCTGGGATTTAACTCCATTTCTGAAGGGAAACACACAGCATAGTTCACATCCATGGATCACACTCTGCTTTAGAGCAAGAAGCACGCTCTTGCTTTCTAGATTCTCTAAGACAGCAGGAAACGTGAGTGTGCTGAGTAGTAAAGAACGCTGTTTCCTACACATTCGGACCATATCTAGTCCAACTCTGCTTCTGGAACTGATACAAAGCACTAGTCCTCTAACATCCAATGCTTGTCTGTTAAGATGAGAAACGTGTGAGCTCAGTTAACGATGTAGTTCGTTTGAGCTGAAAAGGGACTGCCCTTACCTGAAACGAAGTCGTGCTTGTAGGAAGACACAGAGCCTGGGATTTAACTCCATTTCTGAAGGGAAATACACAGCATAGTTTTCATCCATGGATAATACTCCGCTTTAGAACAAGAAGCACGCTCTTGCTTTCTAGAGTCTCTAAGACAGCAGGAAACGTGAGTGTGCTGAGAACAAAAGAACGGTGTATCCTACACATACGGACATTATATAGTCCAACTCTGCATCTGAAACTGATACAAAGAACTGGTCCTCTAAAATCCAATGCTTGTCTGTTAAGATGAGAAACGTGTGAGCTTCGTGAACGATGTAGTTCATTTGAGCTGAAAAGTGACTGCCCTTATCTGAAACGAAGTCTTGCCTGTAGGAAGACACAGAGTCTGGGATTTAACTCCATTTCTGAAGGGAAACATACAGCATAGTTCTCATCCATGGATCACACTCTGCTTTAGAGCAAGAAGCACGCTCTTGCTTTCTAGAGTCTCTAATACAGCAGGAAATCTGAGTGTGCCCAGAACAAAAGAACGGTCTTTCCTACACATACTGACTATATGTAGTACAAATCTTCTTCTGAAACTGATACAATGCACTGGTCCTCTAACATCCAATGCTTGTCAGTTAAGATGAGAAACGTGTGAGCTTCGTGAACGATGTAGTTCCTTTGAGCAGAAAAGTGACTGACCTTACCTGAAACGAAGTCTTGACTGTAGGAAGACACAGAGCCTGGGATTTAACTCCATTTCTGAAGGGAAACACACAGCATAGTTCTCATCCATGGATCACACTCTGCTTTAGAGCAAGAAGCACGCTCTTGCTTTCTAGATTCTCTAAGACAGCAGGAAAGGTGAGTGTGCTGAGTAGTAAAGAACGCTGTTTCCTACACATTGGGACCATATCTAGTCCAACTCTGCTTCTGAAACTGATACAAAGCACTAGTCCTCTAACATCCAATGCTTGTCTGTTAAGATGAGTAACGTGTGAGCTCAGTTAACGATGTAGTTCTTTTGAGCTGAAAAGTGACTGCCCTTACCTGAAACGAAGTCTTTCTTGTAGGAAGACTCAGAGCCTGGGATTTAACTCCATTTCTGAAGTGAAACACACAGCATAGTTTACATCCATGGATCACACTCTGCTTTAGAGCAATAAGCACGCTCTTGCTTTCTAGATTCTCTAATACAGCAGGAAATCTGAGTGTGCCCACAACAAAAGAACAGTGTTTCCTACACATACGGACCATATCTAGTCCAACTCTGCGTCTGAATCTCATACAAAGCACTGGTCCTCTAACATCCAATGCTTGTCAGTTAAGATGGGAAACGTGTGAGCTTCATGAACGATGTAGTTTGTTTGAGCAATAAGTGACTGCCCTTACCTTAAACGAAGTCTTGCTTGTACAAAGACTCAGAGCCTGGGATTTAACTCCATTTCTGAATTGAAACACACAGCAGTGTTCTCATCCATTGATCACACTCTGCTTTAGAACAAGAAGCACGCTCTTGCTTTTTAGAGTCTCTAAGACAGGAGGAAACGTGATTTTGCTGAGAACAAAAGAACGGAGTTTCCTACACATACAGACCATATCTAGTCCAACTCTGCTTCTGAAACTGATACAAAGCACTGGTCTTCTAACATCCAATGTTTGTCAGTTAAGATGAGAAACGTGTAAGCTTTTTGAATGATGTAGTTCGTTTGAGCTGAAAAGTGACTGCCCTTACCTGAAACGAAGTCTTGCTTGTAGGAAGACACAGAGCCTGGGATTTAACTCCTTTTCTAAAGGTAAACACACAGCATAGTATTCATCCATGGATCACACTCTGGTTAGAGCGAGAATCACACTCTTGCTTTCTAGAGTCTCTAAGACAGCAGGAAATCTGAGTGTGCCCAGAACAATAGAACGGTGTTTCCTACACATATGGACCATATCCAGTCCAAATCTGCTTCTGAAACTGATACAAAGCACTGGTCCTCTAACATCCAATGTTTGTCAGTTAAGATGAGAAACGTGTGGGCTTTGTGAATGATGTAGTTCCTTTGAACTGAAAAGTGACTGCCCTTACCTGAAACGAAGTCTTGCTTGTAGGAAGACACAGAGCCTGGGATTTAACTCCATTTCTAAAGGGAAACACACAGCATAGTTCTCATCCATTGATCAGAATCTGCTTTAGAGCGAGAAGCACGCTCTTGCTTTCTAGAGTCTCTAACACAGCAGGAAACGTGAGTGTGCTGAGAACAAAAGAACGGTGTTTCCTACACATACGGACCATATCTAGTCCAACTCTGCGTCTGAATCTCATACAAAGCACTGGTCCTCTAACATCCAATGCTTGTCAGTTAAGATGGGAAACGTGAGAGCTTCATGAACGATGTAGTTTGTTTGAGCAATAAGTGACTGCCCTTACCTTAAACGAAGTCTTGCTTGTACAAAGACTCAGAGCCTGGGATTTAACTCCATTTCTGAATTGAAACACACAGCAGTGTTCTCATCCATTGATCACACTCTGCTTTAGAACAAGAAGCACGCTCTTGCTTTTTAGAGTCTCTAAGACAGGAGGAAACGTGATTTTGCTGAGAACAAAAGAACGGAGTTTCCTACACATACGGACCATATCTAGTCCAACTCTGCTTCTTAAACTGATACAAAGCACTGGTCCTCTAACATCCAATGCTTGTCTGTTAATATGAGAAACGTGTGAGCTCCGTGAACGATGTAATTCGTTTGAGCTGAAAAGTGACTGCCCTTACCTGAAACGAAGTCTTGCTTGTAGGAAGACACAGAGCCTAGAATTTAACTCCATTTCTTAAGAGAAACACACAGCATAGTTCTCATCCACGGATCACACTCTGCTTTAGAGCGAGAAGCACGCTCTTGCTTTCTAGAGTCTCTAAGACAGCAGGAAACCTGAGTGTGCTGAGAACAAAAGAACGGTGTTTCCTACACATACAGACCATATATAGTCCAACTCTGCTTCTTAAACTGATACAAAGCACTGGTCCTCTAACATCCAATGCTTGTCAGTTAAGATGAGAAACGTGTGAGCTTCTGAAACGATGTAGTTCGTTTGAGCAGAAAAGTGACTGCCCTTACCTGAAACGAAGTCTTGCTTGGAGGAAGACTCAGAGCCTGGGATTTAACTCCATTTCTGAAGTGAAACACACAGCGTAGTTCTCATCTATGGATCACACTCTGCTTTAGAGCAAGAAGCATACTCTTGCTTTCTAGAGTCTCAAAGACAGCAGGAAATCTGAGTGTGCCCAGAACAAAAGAACGGTGTTTCCTACACATACGGACTATATGTAGTCCAAAACTTCTTCTGAAACAGATAGAATACACTGGTCCTCTAACATCCAATGCTTGTCAGTTAATATGAGAAACGTGTGTGCTTCGTGAAAGATGTAGTTCGTTTGAGCAGAAAAGTGACTGCCCTTACCTGAAACGAAGTCTTGCTTGTAGGGAGACTCAGAGCCAGGGATTTAACTCCTTTTCTGAAGTGAAACACACAGCATAGTTTTCATCCATGCATCACACTCTGCTTTAGAACAAGAAGCACACTCTTGCTTTCTAGAGTCTCTAAGACAGCAGGAAACGTGAGTGTGCTGAGAACAAAAGAACGGTGTTTCCTACACATACGGACCATATCTAGTCCAACTCTGCTTCTGAAACTGATACAAAGCACTGGTCCTCTAACATCCAATGCTTGTCAGGTAAGATGAGAAACGTGTGAGCTTCTGGAACGATGTAGTTCGTTTGAGCAGAAAAGTTACTGCCCTTACCTGAAACGATGTCTTGCTTGGAGGAAGACTCAGAGCCTGGGATTTAACTCCATTTCTGAAGTGGAACACACAGCGTAGTTCTCATCCATGGATCACACTCTGCTTTAGAGCAAGAAGCACACTCTTGCTTTCTAGATTCTCTAAGACAGCAGGAAATCTGAGTGTGCCCAGAACAAAAGAACGGTGTTTCCTACACATACGGACTATAAGTAGTCCAAAACTTCTTCTGAAACTGATAGAATGCACTGGTCCTCTAACATCCAATGCTTGTCAGTTAAGATGAGAAACGTGTGAGCTTCGTGAAAGATGTAGTTCGTTTGAGCAGAAAAGTGACTGCCCTTACCTGAAACGAAGTCTTGCTTGTAGGAAGACACAGAGCCTGGGATTTAACTCCATTTCTGAAGGGAAACAC
Organism: Onychomys leucogaster; assembly: GCA_949786385.1. NCBI lineage: Eukaryota > Metazoa > Chordata > Mammalia > Rodentia > Cricetidae > Onychomys > Onychomys leucogaster. The sequence goes on from CATKUP010000081.1 coordinate 409,324, forward strand.
ACAGCATAGTATTCATCCATGGATCACACTGTGGTTAGAGCCAGAAGCACACTCTTGCTTTCTAGACTCTCTAAGACAGCAGGAAATTTGAGTGTGCCCAGAACAATAGAACGGTGTTTCCTACACATATGGACCATATCCAGTCCAAATATGCTTCTGAAACTGATATAAAGCATTGACCCTCTAACATCCAATGCTTGTCAGTTAAGATGAGAAACGAGTGAGCTCTGTATACGATGTAGTTCGTTTGAGCATAAAAGTGTCTGTCCTTACCTGAAACGAAGTCTTGCTTGTAGGGAGACTCAGAGCCTGGGATTTAACTCCTTTTCTGATGTGAAACACACAGCATAGTTTTCATCCATGGATCACACTCTGCTTTAGAATGAGAAGCATGCTCTTGCTTAATAGAGTCTCTAAGAAATCAGGAAACGTGAGTGTGCTGAGAACAAAAGAACGGGGTTTCCTACACATACGGACCATATCTAGTCCAACTCTGCTTCTGAAACTGATACAAAGCACTGGTCCTCTAACATCCAATGTTTGTCAGTTAAGATGAGAAATGTGTGAGCTTTGTGAATGATGTAGTTCCTTTAAACTGAAAAGTGACTACCCTTACCTGAAACGAAGTCTTGCTTGTAGGAAGACACAGAGCCTGGGATTTAACTCCATTTCTGAAGGGAACCACACAGCATAGTATTCATCCATGGATCACACTCTGCTTTAGAGCAAGAAGCACACTCTTGCTTTCTGGATTCTCTAAGAGAGCAGGAAATCTGAGTGTGCTGAGAACAACAGAAAGGTGTTTCCTACACATACGGACTATAAGCAGTCCAAAACTTCTTCTGAAACTGATAGAATGCACTGGTCCTCTAACATCCAATGCTTGTCAGTTAAGATGAGAAACGTGTGAGCCTCATGAACGATGTAGTTCGTTTGAGGAGAAAAGTGACTGCCCTTATCTTAAATGAAGTCTTGCTTGTAGGAAGACTCAGAGCCTGGGATTTAACTCCATTTCTGAATTGAAACACACAGCAGTGTTCTCATCCATGGATCACACTCTGCTTTAGAATGAGAAGCATGCTCTTGCTTAATAGAGTCTCTAAGACAGCAGGAAACGTGAGTGTGCTGAGAACAAAAGAACGTTGTTTCCTACACATACGGACCATATCTAGTCCAACTCTGCTTCTGAAACTGATACAAAGCACTGGTCCTCTAACATCCAATGTTTGTCAGTTAAGATGAGAAACGTGTAAGCTTTTTGAATGATGTAGTTCGTTTGAGCTGAAAAGTGACTGCCCTTACCTGAAACGAAGTCTTGCTTGTAGGAAGACACAGAGCCTGGGATTTAACTCCTTTTCTAAAGGGAAACACACAGCATAGTATTCATCCATGGATCACACTCTGGTTAGAGCGAGAAGCACACTCTTGCTTTCTAGAGTCTCTAATATAGCAGGTAATCTGAGTTTGCCCAGAACTAAAGAACGGTGTTTCCTACATATACAGACCATAAGTAGTCCAAATCGGCTTCTGAAACTGATACAAAGCACTGACCCTCTAACATCCAATGCTTGTCAGTTAAGATGAGAAACGTGTGAGCTTCGTGAACGATGTAGTTCGTTTGAGCAGAAAAGTGACTGCCCTTACCTGAATCGAAGTCTTGCTTGTAGGAAGACACAGAGATTGGGATTTAACTCCATTTCTGAAGGGAAACACACAGCATAGTTCTCATCCATTGATCAGAATCTGCTTTAGAGCGAGAAGCACGCTCTTGCTTTCTAGAGTCTCTAACACAGCAGGAAACGTGAGTGTGCTGAGAACAAAAGAACGGTGTTTCCTACACATACGGACCATATCTAGTCCAACTCTGCGTCTGAATCTCATACAAAGCACTGGTCCTCTAACATCCAATGCTTGTCAGTTAAGATGGGAAACGTGAGAGCTTCATGAACGATGTAGTTTGTTTGAGCAATAAGTGACTGCCCTTACCTTAAACGAAGTCTTGCTTGTACAAAGACTCAGAGCCTGGGATTTAACTCCATTTCTGAATTGAAACACACAGCAGTGTTCTCATCCATTGATCACACTCTGCTTTAGAACAAGAAGCACGCTCTTGCTTTTTAGAGTCTCTAAGACAGGAGGAAACGTGATTTTGCTGAGAACAAAAGAACGGAGTTTCCTACACATACGGACCATATCTAGTCCAACTCTGCTTCTGAAACTGATACAAAGCACTGGTCCTCTAACATCCAATGCTTGTCTGTTAATATGAGAAACGTGTGAGCTCCGTGAACGATGTAATTCGTTTGAGCTGAAAAGTGACTGCCCTTACCTGAAACGAAGTCTTGCTTGTAGGAAGACACAGAGCCTAGAATTTAACTCCATTTCTTAAGAGAAACACACAGCATAGTTCTCATCCACGGATCACACTCTGCTTTAGAGCGAGAAGCACGCTCTTGCTTTCTAGAGTCTCTAAGACAGCAGGAAACCTGAGTGTGCTGAGAACAAAAGAACGGTGTTTCCTACACATACAGACCATATATAGTCCAACTCTGCTTCTTAAACTGATACAAAGCACTGGTCCTCTAACATCCAATGCTTGTCAGTTAAGATGAGAAACGTGTGAGCTTCTGAAACGATGTAGTTCGTTTGAGCAGAAAAGTGACTGCCCTTACCTGAAACGAAGTCTTGCTTGGAGGAAGACTCAGAGCCTGGGATTTAACTCCATTTCTGAAGTGAAACACACAGCGTAGTTCTCATCTATGGATCACACTCTGCTTTAGAGCAAGAAGCATACTCTTGCTTTCTAGAGTCTCAAAGACAGCAGGAAATCTGAGTGTGCCCAGAACAAAAGAACGGTGTTTCCTACACATACGGACTATATGTAGTCCAAAACTTCTTCTGAAACAGATAGATACACTGGTCCTCTAACATCCAATGCTTGTCAGTTAATATGAGAAACGTGTGTGCTTCGTGAAAGATGTAGTTCGTTTGAGCAGAAAAGTGACTGCCCTTACCTGAAACGAAGTCTTGCTTGTAGGGAGACTCAGAGCCAGGGATTTAACTCCTTTTCTGAAGTGAAACACACAGCATAGTTTTCATCCATGCATCACACTCTGCTTTAGAACAAGAAGCACACTCTTGCTTTCTAGAGTCTCTAAGACAGCAGGAAACGTGAGTGTGCTGAGAACAAAAGAACGGTGTTTCCTACACATACGGACCATATCTAGTCCAACTCTGCTTCTGAAACTGATACAAAGCACTGGTCCTCTAACATCCAATGCTTGTCAGGTAAGATGAGAAACGTGTGAGCTTCTGGAACGATGTAGTTCGTTTGAGCAGAAAAGTTACTGCCCTTACCTGAAACGATGTCTTGCTTGGAGGAAGACTCAGAGCCTGGGATTTAACTCCATTTCTGAAGTGGAACACACAGCGTAGTTCTCATCCATGGATCACACTCTGCTTTAGAGCAAGAAGCACACTCTTGCTTTCTAGATTCTCTAAGACAGCAGGAAATCTGAGTGTGCCCAGAACAAAAGAACGGTGTTTCCTACACATACGGACTATAAGTAGTCCAAAACTTCTTCTGAAACTGATAGAATGCACTGGTCCTCTAACATCCAATGCTTGTCAGTTAAGATGAGAAACGTGTGAGCTTCGTGAAAGATGTAGTTCGTTTGAGCAGAAAAGTGACTGCCCTTACCTGAAACGAAGTCTTGCTTGTAGGAAGACACAGAGCCTGGGATTTAACTGCATTTCTGAAGGGAAACACACAGCATAGTATTCATCCATGGATCACACTGTGGTTAGAGCCAGAAGCACACTCTTGCTTTCTAGACTCTCTAAGACAGCAGGAAATTTGAGTGTGCCCAGAACAATAGAACGGTGTTTCCTACACATATGGACCATATCCAGTCCAAATATGCTTCTGAAACTGATATAAAGCATTGACCCTCTAACATCCAATGCTTGTCAGTTAAGATGAGAAACGAGTGAGCTCTGTATACGATGTAGTTCGTTTGAGCATAAAAGTGTCTGTCCTTACCTGAAACGAAGTCTTGCTTGTAGGGAGACTCAGAGCCTGGGATTTAACTCCTTTTCTGATGTGAAACACACAGCATAGTTTTCATCCATGGATCACACTCTGCTTTAGAATGAGAAGCATGCTCTTGCTTAATAGAGTCTCTAAGAAATCAGGAAACGTGAGTGTGCTGAGAACAAAAGAACGGGGTTTCCTACACATACGGACCATATCTAGTCCAACTCTGCTTCTGAAACTGATACAAAGCACTGGTCCTCTAACATCCAATGTTTGTCAGTTAAGATGAGAAATGTGTGAGCTTTGTGAATGATGTAGTTCCTTTAAACTGAAAAGTGACTACCCTTACCTGAAACGAAGTCTTGCTTGTAGGAAGACACAGAGCCTGGGATTTAACTCCATTTCTGAAGGGAACCACACAGCATAGTATTCATCCATGGATCACACTCTGCTTTAGAGCAAGAAGCACACTCTTGCTTTCTGGATTCTCTAAGAGAGCAGGAAATCTGAGTGTGCTGAGAACAACAGAAAGGTGTTTCCTACACATACGGACTATAAGCAGTCCAAAACTTCTTCTGAAACTGATAGAATGCACTGGTCCTCTAACATCCAATGCTTGTCAGTTAAGATGAGAAACGTGTGAGCCTCATGAACGATGTAGTTCGTTTGAGGAGAAAAGTGACTGCCCTTATCTTAAATGAAGTCTTGCTTGTAGGAAGACTCAGAGCCTGGGATTTAACTCCATTTCTGAATTGAAACACACAGCAGTGTTCTCATCCATGGATCACACTCTGCTTTAGAATGAGAAGCATGCTCTTGCTTAATAGAGTCTCTAAGACAGCAGGAAACGTGAGTGTGCTGAGAACAAAAGAACGTTGTTTCCTACACATACGGACCATATCTAGTCCAACTCTGCTTCTGAAACTGATACAAAGCACTGGTCCTCTAACATCCAATGTTTGTCAGTTAAGATGAGAAACGTGTAAGCTTTTTGAATGATGTAGTTCGTTTGAGCTGAAAAGTGACTGCCCTTACCTGAAACGAAGTCTTGCTTGTAGGAAGACACAGAGCCTGGGATTTAACTCCTTTTCTAAAGGGAAACACACAGCATAGTATTCATCCATGGATCACACTCTGGTTAGAGCGAGAAGCACACTCTTGCTTTCTAGAGTCTCTAAGACAGCAGGAAATCTGAGTGTGCCCAGAACAATAGAACGGTGTTTCCTACACATATGGACCATATCCATTCCAAATCTGCTTCTGAAACTGATACAAAGCACTGGTCCTCTAACATCCAATGTTTGTCAGTTAAGATGAGAAACGTGTGGGCTTTGTGAATGATGTAGTTCCTTTGAACTGAAAAGTGACTGCCCTTACCTGAAACGAAGTCTTGCTTGTCGGAAGACTCAGAGCCTGGGATTTAACTCCATTTCTGAAGTGAAACACACAGCAATGTTCTCATCCATGGATGACACTCTGCTTTAGAACTAGAAGCACGCTCTTGCTTTCTAGATTCTCTAAGACAGCAGGAAACATGAGTGTGCTGAGAACAAAAGAACGGTGTTTCCTACACATAGGGACCATATCTAGTCCAACTCTGCTTCTGAAACTCATACAAAGCACTGGTCCTCTAACATCCAATGTTTGTCAGTTAAGATGAGAAACGTGTGGGCTTTGTGAATGATGTAGTTTCTTTGAACTGAAAAGTGACTGCCCTTACCTGAAACGAAGTCTTGCTTGTAGGAAGACACAGAGCCTGGGATTTAACTCCATTTCTGAAGGGAAACACACACCATAGTTCTCATCCATGGATCACAATCTGCTTTGGAGCGAGAAGCACGCTCTTGCTTTCTAGAGTCTCTAACACAGCAGGAAACGTGAGTGTGCTGAGAAAAAAAGAACGGTGTTTCCTACACATACGGACCATATCTAGTCCAACTCTGCATCTGAATCTCATACAAAGCACTGGTCCTCTAACATCCAATGCTTGTCAGTTAAGATGGGAAACGTGTGAGCTTCATGAACGATGTAGTTTGTTTGAGCAATAAGTGACTGCCCTTACCTTAAACGAAGTCTTGCTTGTACAAAGACTCAGAGCCTGGGATTTAACTCCATTTCTGAATTGAAACACACAGCAGTGTTCTCATCCATTGATCACACTCTGCTTTAGAACAAGAAGCACGCTCTTGCTTTTTAGAGTCTCTAAGACAGGAGGAAACGTGATTTTGCTGAGAACAAAAGAACGGAGTTTCCTACACATACGGACCATATCTAGTCCAACTCTGCTTCTTAAACTGATACAAAGCACTGGTCCTCTAACATCCAATGCTTGTCTGTTAATATGAGAAACGTGTGAGCTCCGTGAACGATGTAATTCGTTTGAGCTGAAAAGTGACTGCCCTTACCTGAAACGAAGTCTTGCTTGTAGGAAGACACAGAGCCTAGAATTTAACTCCATTTCTTAAGAGAAACACACAGCATAGTTCTCATCCACGGATCACACTCTGCTTTAGAGCGAGAAGCACGCTCTTGCTTTCTAGAGTCTCTAAGACAGCAGGAAACCTGAGTGTGCTGAGAACAAAAGAACGGTGTTTCCTACACATACAGACCATATATAGTCCAACTCTGCTTCTTAAACTGATACAAAGCACTGGTCCTCTAACATCCAATGCTTGTCAGTTAAGATGAGAAACGTGTGAGCTTCTGAAACGATGTAGTTCGTTTGAGCAGAAAAGTGACTGCCCTTACCTGAAACGAAGTCTTGCTTGGAGGAAGACTCAGAGCCTGGGATTTAACTCCATTTCTGAAGTGAAACACACAGCGTAGTTCTCATCTATGGATCACACTCTGCTTTAGAGAAAGAAGCATACTCTTGCTTTCTAGAGTCTCAAAGACAGCAGGAAATCTGAGTGTGCCCAGAACAAAAGAACGGTGTTTCCTACACATACGGACTATATGTAGTCCAAAACTTCTTCTGAAACAGATAGAATACACTGGTCCTCTAACATCCAATGCTTGTCAGTTAATATGAGAAACGTGTGTGCTTCGTGAAAGATGTAGTTCGTTTGAGCAGAAAAGTGACTGCCCTTACCTGAAACGAAGTCTTGCTTGTAGGGAGACTCAGAGCCAGGGATTTAACTCCTTTTCTGAAGTGAAACACACAGCATAGTTTTCATCCATGCATCACACTCTGCTTTAGAACAAGAAGCACACTCTTGCTTTCTAGAGTCTCTAAGACAGCAGGAAACGTGAGTGTGCTGAGAACAAAAGAACGGTGTTTCCTACACATACGGACCATATCTAGTCCAACTCTGCTTCTGAAACTGATACAAAGCACTGGTCCTCTAACATCCAATGCTTGTCAGGTAAGATGAGAAACGTGTGAGCTTCTGGAACGATGTAGTTCGTTTGAGCAGAAAAGTTACTGCCCTTACCTGAAACGAAGTCTTGCTTGGAGGAAGACTCAGAGCCTGGGATTTAACTCCATTTCTGAAGTGGAACACACAGCGTAGTTTTCATCCATGGATCACACTCTGCTTTAGAGCAAGAAGCACACTCTTGCTTTCTAGATTCTCTAAGACAGCAGGAAATCTGAGTGTGCCCAGAACAAAAGAACGGTGTTTCCTACACATACGGACTATAAGTAGTCCAAAACTTCTTCTGAAACTGATAGAATGCACTGGTCCTCTAACATCCAATGCTTGTCAGTTAAGATGAGAAACGTGTGAGCTTCGTGAAAGATGTAGTTCGTTTGAGCAGAAAAGTTACTGCCCTTACCTGAAACGAAGTCTTGCTTGGAGGAAGACTCAGAGCCTGGGATTTAACTCCATTTCTGAAGTGGAACACACAGCGTAGTTCTCATCCATGGATCACACTCTGGTTAGAGCGAGAAGCACACTCTTGCTTTCTAGAGTCTATAATATTTCAGGATATCTGAGTGTGCCCTGAACAAAAGAACGGTGTTGTCTACATATACGGACCATATATAGTCCAACTCTGCTTCTGAAACTGATACAATGCACTGGTCCTCTAACATCCAATGCTTGTCAGTTAAGATGAGAATCGTGTGATCTTCGTTAATGATGTAGTTCGTTTGAGCAGAAAAGTGACTGCCCTTACCTGAAATGAAGTCTTGCTTGTCGGAAGACTCAGAGCCTGGGATTTAACTCCATTTCTGAAGTGAAACACACAGCAGTGTTCTCATCCATGGATGACACTCTGCTTTAGAACAAGAAGCACGCTCTTGCTTTCTAGAGTCTCTAAGACAGCAGGAAACATGAGTGTGCTGAGAACAAAAGAACGGTGTTTACTACACATAGGGACCATATCTAGTCCAACTCTGCTTCTGAAACTCATACAAAGCACTGGTCCTCTAACATCCAATGCTTGTCAGTTAAGATGGGAAACGTGTGAGCTTCATGAACGATGTAGTTCGTTTGAGGAGAAAAGTGACTGCCCTTACGTTAAATGAAGTCTTGCTTGTAGGAAGACTCAGAGCCTGGGATTTAACTCCATTTCTGAATTTAAACACACAGCAGTGTTCTCATCCATGGATCACACTCTGCTTTAGAATGAGAAGCATGCTCTTGCTTAATAGAGTCTCTAAGACAGCAGGAAACGTGAGTGTGCCCAGAACAATAGAACGGTGTTTCCTACACATATGGACCATATCCAGTCCAAATCTGCTTCTGAAACTGATACAAAGCACTGGTCCTCTAACATCCAATGTTTGTCAGTTTAGATGAGAAACGTGTGGGCTTTGTGAATGATGTAGTTCCTTTGAACTGAAAAGTGACTGCCCTTACCTGAAACGAAGTCTTGCTTGTCGGAAGACTCAGAGCCTGGGATTTAACTCCATTTCTGAAGTGAAACACACAGCAGTGTTCTCATCCATGGATCACACTCTGCTTTAGAGCGAGAAGCATGCACTTGCTTTTATAGTCTCTAATATAGCAGGTAATCTGAGTGTGCCCAGAACTAAAGAACGGTGTTTCCTACATATACAGACCATAAGTAGTCCAAATCGGCTTCTGAAACTGATACAAAGCACTGACCCTCTAACATCCAATGCTTGTCACTTAAGATGAGAAACGTGTGAGCTTCATGAACGATGTAGTTCGTTTGAGCAGAAAAGAGACTGCCCTTACCTGAATCGAAGTCTTGCTTGTAGGAAGACACAGAGATTGGGATTTAACTCCATTTCTGAAGGGAAACACACAGCATAGTTCTCATCCATGGATCACAATCTGCTTTAGAGCGAGAAGCACGCTCTTGTTTTCTAGAGTCTCTAACACAGCAGGAAACGTGAGTGTGCTGAGAAAAAAAGAACGGTGTTTCCTACACATACGGACCATATCTAGTCCAACTCTGCGTCTGAATCTCATACAAAGCACTGGTCCTCTAACATCCAATGCTTGTCAGTTAAGATCGGAAACGTGTGAGCTTCATGAACGATGTAGTTTGTTTGAGCAATAAGTGACTGCCCTTACCTTAAACGAAGTCTTGCTTGTACAAAGACTCAGAGCCTGGGATTTAACTCCATTTCTGAATTGAAACACACAGCAGTGTTCTCATCCATTGATCACACTCTGCTTTAGAACAAGAAGCACGCTCTTGCTTTTTAGAGTCTCTAAGACAGGAGGAAACGTGATTTTGCTGAGAACAAAAGAACGGAGTTTCCTACACATACAGACCATATCTAGTCCAACTCTGCTTCTGAAACTGATACAAAGCACTGGTCTTCTAACATCCAATGTTTGTCAGTTAAGATGAGAAACGTGTAAGCTTTTTGAATGATGTAGTTCGTTTGAGCTGAAAAGTGACTGCCCTTACCTGAAACGAAGTCTTGCTTGTAGGAAGACACAGAGCCTGGGATTTAACTCCTTTTCTAAAGGTAAACACACAGCATAGTATTCATCCATGGATCACACTCTGGTTAGAGCGAGAATCACACTCTTGCTTTCTAGAGTCTCTAAGACAGCAGGAAATCTGAGTGTGCCCAGAACAATAGAACGGTGTTTCCTACACATATGGACCATATCTAGTCCAACTCTGCGTCTGAATCTCATACAAAGCACTGGTCCTCTAACATCCAATGCTTGTCAGTTAAGATGGGAAACGTGAGAGCTTCATGAACGATGTAGTTTGTTTGAGCAATAAGTGACTGCCCTTACCTTAAACGAAGTCTTGCTTGTACAAAGACTCAGAGCCTGGGATTTAACTCCATTTCTGAATTGAAACACACAGCAGTGTTCTCATCCATTGATCACACTCTGCTTTAGAACAAGAAGCACGCTCTTGCTTTTTAGAGTCTCTAAGACAGGAGGAAACGTGATTTTGCTGAGAACAAAAGAACGGAGTTTCCTACACATACGGACCATATCTAGTCCAACTCTGCTTCTTAAACTGATACAAAGCACTGGTCCTCTAACATCCAATGCTTGTCTGTTAATATGAGAAACGTGTGAGCTCCGTGAACGATGTAATTCGTTTGAGCTGAAAAGTGACTGCCCTTACCTGAAACGAAGTCTTGCTTGTAGGAAGACACAGAGCCTAGAATTTAACTCCATTTCTTAAGAGAAACACACAGCATAGTTCTCATCCACGGATCACACTCTGCTTTAGAGCGAGAAGCACGCTCTTGCTTTCTAGAGTCTCTAAGACAGCAGGAAACCTGAGTGTGCTGAGAACAAAAGAACGGTGTTTCCTACACATACAGACCATATATAGTCCAACTCTGCTTCTTAAACTGATAAAAAGCACTGGTCCTCTAACATCCAATGCTTGTCAGTTAAGATGAGAAACGTGTGAGCTTCTGAAACGATGTAGTTCGTTTGAGCAGAAAAGTGACTGCCCTTACCTGAAACGAAGTCTTGCTTGGAGGAAGACTCAGAGCCTGGGATTTAACTCCATTTCTGAAGTGAAACACACAGCGTAGTTCTCATCTATGGATCACACTCTGCTTTAGAGAAAGAAGCATACTCTTGCTTTCTAGAGTCTCAAAGACAGCAGGAAATCTGAGTGTGCCCAGAACAAAAGAACGGTGTTTCCTACACATACGGACTATATGTAGTCCAAAACTTCTTCTGAAACAGATAGAATACACTGGTCCTCTAACATCCAATGCTTGTCAGTTAATATGAGAAACGTGTGTGCTTCGTGAAAGATGTAGTTCGTTTGAGCAGAAAAGTGACTGCCCTTACCTGAAACGAAGTCTTGCTTGTAGGGAGACTCAGAGCCAGGGATTTAACTCCTTTTCTGAAGTGAAACACACAGCATAGTTTTCATCCATGCATCACACTCTGCTTTAGAACAAGAAGCACACTCTTGCTTTCTAGAGTCTCTAAGACAGCAGGAAACGTGAGTGTGCTGAGAACAAAAGAACGGTGTTTCCTACACATACGGACCATATCTAGTCCAACTCTGCTTCTGAAACTGATACAAAGCACTGGTCCTCTAACATCCAATGCTTGTCAGGTAAGATGAGAAACGTGTGAGCTTCTGGAACGATGTAGTTCGTTTGAGCAGAAAAGTTACTGCCCTTACCTGAAACGAAGTCTTGCTTGGAGGAAGACTCAGAGCCTGGGATTTAACTCCATTTCTGAAGTGGAACACACAGCGTAGTTCTCATCCATGGATCACACTCTGCTTTAGAGCAAGAAGCACACTCTTGCTTTCTAGATTCTCTAAGACAGCAGGAAATCTGAGTGTGCCCAGAACAAAAGAACGGTGTTTCCTACACATACGGACTATAAGTAGTCCAAAACTTCTTCTGAAACTGATAGAATGCACTGGTCCTCTAACATCCAATGCTTGTCAGTTAAGATGAGAAACGTGTGAGCTTCGTGAAAGATGTAGTTCGTTTGAGCAGAAAAGTGACTGCCCTTACCTGAAACGAAGTCTTGCTTGTAGGGAGACTCAGAGCCTGGGATTTAACTCCTTTTCTGATGTGAAACACACAGCATAGTTTTCATCCATGGATCACACTCTGCTTTAGAATGAGAAGCACGCTCTTGCTTAATAGAGTCTCTAAGAAAGCAGGAAACGTGAGTGTGCTGAGAACAAAAGAACGGTGTTTCCTACACATACGGATCATATCTAGTCCAACTCTGCTTCTGAAACTGATACAAAGCACTGGTCCTCTAACATTCAATGTTTGTCAGTTAAGATGAGAAATGTGTGAGCTTTGTGAATGATGTAGTTCCTTTAAACTGAAAAGTGACTACCCTTACCTGAAACGAAGTCTTGCTTGTAGGAAGACACAGAGCCTGGGATTTAACTCCATTTCTGAAGGGAAACACACAGCATAGTATTCATCCATGGATCACACTGTGGTTAGAGCCAGAAGCACACTCTTGCTCTCTAGACTCTCTAAGACAGCAGGAAATTTGAGTGTGCCCAGAACAATAGAACGGTGTTTCCTACACATATGGACCATATCCAGTCCAAATCTGCTTCTGAAACTGATATAAAGCATTGACCCTCTAACATCCAATGCTTGTCAGTTAAGATGAGAAACGTGTGAGCTCTGTATACGATGTAGTTCGTTTGAGCATAAAAGTGACTGTCCTTACCTGAAACGAAGTCTTGCTTGTAGGGAGACTCAGAGCCTGGGATTTAACTCCTTTTCTGATGTGAAACACACAGCATAGTTTTCATCCATGGATCACACTCTGCTTTAGAATGAGAAGCATGCTCTTGCTTAATAGAGTCTCTAAGAAATCAGGAAACATGAGTGTGCTGAGAACAAAAGAACGGGGTTTCCTACACATACGGACCATATCTAGTCCAACTCTGCTTCTGAAACTGATACAAAGCACTGGTCCTCTAACATCCAATGTTTGTCAGTTAAGATGAGAAATGTGTGAGCTTTGTGAATGATGTAGTTCCTTTAAACTGAAAAGTTACTACCCTTACCTGAAACGAAGTCTTGCTTGTAGGAAGACACAGAGCCTGGGATTTAACTCCATTTCTGAAGGGAACCACACAGCATAGTATTCATCCATGGATCACACTCTGCTTTAGAGCAAGAAGCACACTCTTGCTTTCTGGATTCTCTAAGAGAGCAGGAAATCTGAGTGTGCTGAGAACAACAGAAAGGTGTTTCCTACACATACGGACTATAAGCAGTCCAAAACTTCTTCTGAAACTGATAGAATGCACTGGTCCTCTAACATCCAATGCTTGTCAGTTAAGATGAGAAACGTGTGAGCTTCGTGAAAGATGTAGTTCGTTTGAGCAGAAAAGTGACTGTCCTTACCTGAAACGAGTCTTGCTTGTAGGGAGACTCAGAGCCTGGGATTTAACTCCTTTTCTGATGTGAAACACACAGCATAGTTTTCATCCATGGATCACACTCTGCTTTAGAATGAGAAGCATGCTCTTGCTTAATAGAGTCTCTAAGAAAGCAGGAAACGTGAGTGTGCTGAGAACAAAAGAACGGGGTTTCCTACACATAAGGACCATATCTAGTCCAACTCTGCTTCTGAAACTGATACAAAGCACTGGTCCTCTAACATCCAATGTTTGTCAGTTAAGATGAGAAATGTGTGAGCTTTGTGAATGATGTAGTTCCTTTAAACTGAAAAGTGACTACCCTTACCTGAAACGAAGTCTTGCTTGTAGGAAGACACAGAGCCTGGGATTTAACTTCATTTCTGAAGGGAAACACACAGCATAGTATTCATCCATGGATCACACTGTGGTTAGAGCGAGAAGCACACTCTTGCTTTCTAGTGTCTCTAAGACAGCAGGAAATTTGAGTGTGCCCAGAACAATAGAAGGGTGTTTCCTACACATATGGACCATATCCAGTCCAAATCTGCTTCTGAAACTGATACAATGCACTGGTCCTCTAACATCCAATGCTTGTCAGTTAAGATGGGAAACGTGTGAGCCTCATGAACGATGTAGTTCGTTTGAGGAGAAAAGTGACTGCCCTTATCTTAAATGAAGTCTTGCTTGTAGGAAGACTCAGAGCCTGGGATTTAACTCCATTTCTGAATTGAAACACACAGCAGTGTTCTCATCCATGGATCACACTCTGCTTTAGAATGAGAAGCATGCTCTTGCTTAATAGAGTCTCTAAGACAGCAGGAAACGTGAGTGTGCTGAGAACAAAAGAACGTTGTTTCCTACACATACGGACCATATCTAGTCCAACTCTGCTTCTGAAACTGATACAAAGCACTGGTCCTCTAACATCCAATGTTTGTCAGTTAAGATGAGAAACGTGTAAGCTTTTTGAATGATGTAGTTCGTTTGAGCTGAAAAGTGACTGCCCTTACCTGAAACGAAGTCTTGCTTGTAGGAAGACACAGAGCCTGGGATTTAACTCCTTTTCTAAAGGGAAACACACAGCATAGTATTCATCCATGGATCACACTCTGGTTAGAGCGAGAAGCACACTCTTGCTTTCTAGAGTCTCTAAGACAGCAGGAAATCTGAGTGTGCCCAGAACAATAGAACGGTGTTTCCTACACATATGGACCATATCCATTCCAAATCTGCTTCTGAAACTGATACAAAGTACTGGTCCTCTAACATCCAATGTTTGTCAGTTAAGATGAGAAACGTGTGGGCTTTGTGAATGATGTAGTTCCTTTGAACTGAAAAGTGACTGCCCTTACCTGAAACGAAGTCTTGCTTGTCGGAAGACTCAGAGCCTGGGATTTAACTCCATTTCTGAAGTGAAACACACAGCAATGTTCTCATCCATGGATGACACTCTGCTTTAGAACTAGAAGCACGCTCTTGCTTTCTAGATTCTCTAAGACAGCAGGAAACATGAGTGTGCTGAGAACAAAAGAACAGTGTTTACTACACATAGGGACCATATCTAGTCCAACTCTGCTTCTGAAACTCATACAAAGCACTGGTCCTCTAACATCCAATGTTTGTCAGTTAAGATGAGAAACGTGTGGGCTTTGTGAATGATGTAGTTTCTTTGAACTGAAAAGTGACTGCCCTTACCTGAAACGAAGTCTTGCTTGTAGGAAGACACAGAGCCTGGGATTTAACTCCATTTCTGAAGGGAAACACACACCATAGTTCTCATCCATGGATCACAATCTGCTTTAGAGCAAGAAGCACGCTCTTGCTTTCTAGAGTCTCTAACACAGCAGGAAACGTGAGTGTGCTGAGAAAAAAAGAACGGTGTTTCCTACACATACGGACCATATCTAGTCCAACTCTGCATCTGAATCTCATACAAAGCACTGGTCCTCTAACATCCAATGCTTGTCAGTTAAGATGGGAAACGTGTGAGCTTCATGAACGATGTAGTTTGTTTGAGCAATAAGTGACTGCCCTTACCTTAAACGAAGTCTTGCTTGTACAAAGACTCAGAGCCTGGGATTTAACTCCATTTCTGAATTGAAACACACAGCAGTGTTCTCATCCATTGATCACACTCTGCTTTAGAACAAGAAGCACGCTCTTGCTTTTTAGAGTCTCTAAGACAGGAGGAAACGTGATTTTGCTGAGAACAAAAGAACGGAGTTTCCTACACATATGGACCATATCTTGTCCAACTCTGCTTCTGAAACTGATACAAAGCACTGGTCCTCTAACATCCAATGCTTCTCTGTTAATATGAGAAACGTGTGAGCTCCGTGAATGATGTAATTCGTTTGAGCTGAAAAGTGACTGCCCTTACCTGAAACGAAGTCTTGCTTGTAGGAAGACACAGAGCCTGGGAATTAACTCCATTTCTGAAGGGAAACACACAGCATAGTTCTCATCCATTCAACACACTCTGCTTTAGAGCGAGAAGCACGCTCTTGCTTTCTAGAGTCTCTAAGACAGCAGGAAACGTGAGTGTGCTGAGAAAAAAAGAACCGTGGTTCCTACACATACGGACTATAAGTAGTCCAAAACTTCTTCTGAAACTGATAGAATGCACTGGTCCTCTAACATCCAATGTTTGTCAGTTAAGATGAGAAACGTGTGAGCTTTGTGAATGATGTAGTTCCTTTGAGCTGAAAAGTGACTGCCCTTACCTGAAACGAAGTCTTGCTTGTAGGAAGACACAGAGCCTGGGATTTAACTCCTTTTCTGAAGGGAAACACATATCATAGTATTCATCCGTGGATCACACTCTGGTTTGAGCGAGAAGCACACTCTTTCTTTCTAGAGTCTCTAAGACAGCAGGAAATCTGAGTGTGCCCAGAACAATAGAACGGTGGTTTCCTACACATATGGACCATATATAGTCCAACTCTTCTTCTGAAACTGATACAATGCACTGGTCCTCTAACATCCAATGCTTGTCAGTTAAGATGAGAATCGTGTGATCTTTGTTAATGATGTAGTTCGTTTGAGCAGAAAAGTGACTGCCCTTACCTGAAACGAAGTCTTGCTTGTAGGAAGACTCAGAGCCTGGGATTTAACTCCATTTCTGAAGTGAAACACACAGCAGTGTTCTCATCCATGGATGACACTCTGCTTTAGAACAAGAAGCACGCTCCTGCTTTCTAGAGTCTCTAAGACAGCAGGAAACATGAGTGTGCTGAGAACAAAAGAACGGTGTTTACTACACATAGGGTCCATATCTAGTCCAACTCTGCTTCTGAAACTCATAGAAAGCACTGGTCCTCTAACATCCAATGCTTGTCAGTTAAGATGGGAAACGTGTGAGCTTCATGAACAATGTAGTTCGTTTGAGGAGAAAAGTGACTGCCCTTACCTTAAATGAAGTCTTGCTTGTAGGAAGACTCAGAGCCTGGGATTTAACTCCATTTCTGAATTTAAGCACACAGCAGTGTTCTCATCCATGGATCACACTCTGCTTTAGAATGAGAAGCATGCTCTTGCTTAATAGAGTCTCTAAGACAGCAGGAAACGTGAGTGTGCTGAGAACAAAAGAACGTCGTTTCCTACACATACGGACCATATCTAGTCCAACTCTGCTTCTGAAACTGATACAAAGCACTGGTCCTCTAACATCCAATGTTTGTCAGTTAAGATGAGAAACGTGTAGGCTTTTTGAATGATGTAGTTCGTTTGAGCTGAAAAGTGACTGCCCTTACCTGAAACGAAGTCTTGCTTGTAGGAAGACACAGAGCCTGGGATTTAACTCCTTTTCTAAAGGGAAACACACAGCATAGTATTCATCCATGGATCACACTCTGGTTAGAGCGAGAAGCACACTCTTGCTTTCTAGAGTCTCTAAGACAGCAGGAAATCTGAGTGTGCCCAGAACAATAGAACGGTGTTTCCTACACATATGGACCATATCCAGTCCAAATCTGCTTCTGAAACTGATACAAAGCACTGGTCCTCTAACATCCAATGTTTGTCAGTTAAGATGAGAAACGTGTGGGCTTTGTGAATGATGTAGTTCCTTTGAACTGAAAAGTGACTGCCCTTACCTGAAACGAAGTCTTGCTTGTCGGAAGACTCAGAGCCTGGGATTTAACTCCATTTCTGAAGTGAAACACACAGCAGTGTTCTCATCCATGGATGACACTCTACTTTAGAACAAGAAGCACGGACTTGCTTTCTAGAGTCTCTAAGACAGCAGGAAACATGAGTGTGCTGAGAACAAAAGAACGGTGTATACTACACATAGGGTCCATATCTAGTCCAACTCTGCTTCTGAAACTCATACAAAGCACTGGTCCTCTAACATCCAATGCTTGTCAGTTAAGATGGGAAACGTGTGAGCTTCATGAACGATGTAGTTCGTTTGAGGAGAAAAGTGACTGCCCTTACCTTAAATGAAGTCTTGCTTGTAGGAAGACTCAGAGCCTGGGATTTAACTCCATTTCTGAATTTAAACACACAGCAGTGTTCTCATCCATGGATCACACTCTGCTTTAGAATGAGAAGCATGCTCTTGCTTAATAGAGTCTCTAAGACAGCAGGAAACGTGAGTGTGCAGAGAACAAAAGAACGTCGTTTCCTACACATACGGACCATATCTAGTCCAACTCTGCTTCTGAAACTGATACAAAGCACTGGTCCTCTAACATCCAATGTTTGTCAGTTAAGATGATAAACGTGTAGGCTTTTTGAATGATGTAGTTCGTTTGAGCTGAAAAGTGACTGCCCTTACCTGAAACGAAGTCTTGCTTGTAGGAAGACACAGAGCCTGGGATTTAACTCCTTTTCTAAAGGGAAACACACAGCATAGTATTCATCCATGGATCACACTCTGGTTAGAGCGAGAAGCACACTCTTGCTTTCTAGAGTCTCTAAGACAGCAGGAAATCTGAGTGTGCCCAGAACAATAGAACGGTGTTTCCTACACATATGGACCACATCCAGTCCAAATCTGCTTCTGAAACTGATACAAAGCACTGGTCCTCTAACATCCAATGTTTGTCAGTTAAGATGAGAAACGTGTGGGCTTTGTGAATGATGTAGTTCCTTTGAACTGAAAAGTGACTGCCCTTACCTGAAACGAAGTCTTGCTTGTCGGAAGACTCAGAGCCTGGGATTTAACTCCATTTCTGAAGTGAAACACACAGCAGTGTTCTCATCCATGGATGACACTCTGCTTTAGAACTAGAAGCACGCTCTTGCTTTCTAGAGTCTCTAAGACAGCAGGAAACATGAGTGTGCTGAGAACAAAAGAACGGTGTTTACTACACATGGGACCATATCTAGTCCAACTCTGCTTCTGAAACTCATACAAAGCACTGGTCCTCTAACATCCAATGTTTGTCAGTTAAGATGAGAAACATGTGGGCTTTGTGAATGATGTAGTTTCTTTGAACTGAAAAGTGACTGCCCTTACCTGAAACGAAGTCTTGCTTGTAGGAAGACACAGAGCCTGGGATTTAACTCCATTTCTTAAGGGAAACACACACCATAGTTCTCATCCATGGATCACACTCTGCTTTAGAGCGAGAAGCATGCACTTGCTTTTATAGTCTCTAATATAGCAGGTAATCTGAGTGTGCCCAGAACTAAAGAACGGTGTTTCCTAAATATACAGACCATAAGTAGTCCAAATCGGCTTCTGAAACTGATACAAAGCACTGACCCTCTAACATCCAATGCTTGTCAGTTAAGATGAGAAACGTGTGAGCTCTGTATACGATGTAGTTCGTTTGAGCATAAAAGTGACTGTCCTTACCTGAAACGAAGTCTTGCTTGTAGGGAGACTCAGAGCCTGGGATTTAACTCCTTTTCTGATGTGAAACACACAGCATAGTTTTCATCCATGGATCACACTCTGCTTTAGAATGAGAAGCATGCTCTTGCTTAATAGAGTCTCTAAGAAATCAGGAAACGTGAGTGTGCTGAGAACAAAAGAACGGTGTTTCCTACACATACGGACCATATCTAGTCCAACTCTGCGTCTGAATCTCATACAAAGCACTGGTCCTCTAACATCCAATGCTTGTCAGTTAAGATGGGAAACGTGAGAGCTTCATGAACGATGTAGTTTGTTTGAGCAATAAGTGACTGCCCTTACCTTAAACGAAGTCTTGCTTGTACAAAGACTCAGAGCCTGGGATTTAATTCCATTTCTGAATTGAAACACACAGCAGTGTTCTCATCCATTGATCACACTCTGCTTTAGAACAAGAAGCACGCTCTTGCTTTTTAGAGTCTCTAAGACAGGAGGAAACGTGATTTTGCTGAGAACAAAAGAACGGAGTTTCCTACACATACGGACCATATCTAGTCCAACTCTGCTTCTGAAACTGATACAAAGCACTGGTCCTCTAACATCCAATGCTTGTCTGTTAATATGAGAAACGTGTGAGCTCCGTGAACGATGTAATTCGTTTGAGCTGAAAAGTGACTGCCCTTACCTGAAACGAAGTCTTGCTTGTAGGAAGACACAGAGCCTAGAATTTAACTCCATTTCTTAAGAGAAACACACAGCATAGTTCTCATCCACGGATCACACTCTGCTTTAGAGCGAGAAGCACGCTCTTGCTTTCTAGAGTCTCTAAGACAGCAGGAAACCTGAGTGTGCTGAGAACAAAAGAACGGTGTTTCCTACACATACAGACCATATATAGTCCAACTCTGCTTCTTAAACTGATACAAAGCACTGGTCCTCTAACATCCAATGCTTGTCAGTTAAGATGAGAAACGTGTGAGCTTCTGAAACGATGTAGTTCGTTTGAGCAGAAAAGTGACTGCCCTTACCTGAAACGAAGTCTTGCTTGGAGGAAGACTCAGAGCCTGGGATTTAACTCCATTTCTGAAGTGAAACACACAGCGTAGTTCTCATCTATGGATCACACTCTGCTTTAGAGCAAGAAGCATACTCTTGCTTTCTAGAGTCTCAAAGACAGCAGGAAATCTGAGTGTGCCCAGAACAAAAGAACGGTGTTTCCTACACATACGGACTATATGTAGTCCAAAACTTCTTCTGAAACAGATAGAATACACTGGTCCTCTAACATCCAATGCTTGTCAGTTAATATGAGAAACGTGTGTGCTTCGTGAAAGATGTAGTTCGTTTGAGCAGAAAAGTGACTGCCCTTACCTGAAACGAAGTCTTGCTTGTAGGGAGACTCAGAGCCAGGGATTTAACTCCTTTTCTGAAGTGAAACACACAGCATAGTTTTCATCCATGCATCACACTCTGCTTTAGAACAAGAAGCACACTCTTGCTTTCTAGAGTCTCTAAGACAGCAGGAAACGTGAGTGTGCTGAGAACAAAAGAACGGTGTTTCCTACACATACGGACCATATCTAGTCCAACTCTGCTTCTGAAACTGATACAAAGCACTGGTCCTCTAACATCCAATGCTTGTCAGGTAAGATGAGAAACGTGTGAGCTTCTGGAACGATGTAGTTCGTTTGAGCAGAAAAGTTACTGCCCTTACCTGAAACGATGTCTTGCTTGGAGGAAGACTCAGAGCCTGGGATTTAACTCCATTTCTGAAGTGGAACACACAGCGTAGTTCTCATCCATGGATCACACTCTGCTTTAGAGCAAGAAGCACACTCTTGCTTTCTAGATTCTCTAAGACAGCAGGAAATCTGAGTGTGCCCAGAACAAAAGAACGGTGTTTCCTACACATACGGACTATAAGTAGTCCAAAACTTCTTCTGAAACTGATAGAATGCACTGGTCCTCTAACATCCAATGCTTGTCAGTTAAGATGAGAAACGTGTGAGCTTCGTGAAAGATGTAGTTCGTTTGAGCAGAAAAGTGACTGCCCTTACCTGAAACGAAGTCTTGCTTGTAGGAAGACACAGAGCCTGGGATTTAACTCCATTTCTGAAGGGAAACACACAGCATAGTATTCATCCATGGATCACACTGTGGTTAGAGCCAGAAGCACACTCTTGCTTTCTAGACTCTCTAAGACAGCAGGAAATTTGAGTGTGCCCAGAACAATAGAACGGTGTTTCCTACACATATGGACCATATCCAGTCCAAATATGCTTCTGAAACTGATATAAAGCATTGACCCTCTAACATCCAATGCTTGTCAGTTAAGATGAGAAACGAGTGAGCTCTGTATACGATGTAGTTCGTTTGAGCATAAAAGTGTCTGTCCTTACCTGAAACGAAGTCTTGCTTGTAGGGAGACTCAGAGCCTGGGATTTAACTCCTTTTCTGATGTGAAACACACAGCATAGTTTTCATCCATGGATCACACTCTGCTTTAGAATGAGAAGCATGCTCTTGCTTAATAGAGTCTCTAAGAAATCAGGAAACGTGAGTGTGCTGAGAACAAAAGAACGGGGTTTCCTACACATACGGACCATATCTAGTCCAACTCTGCTTCTGAAACTGATACAAAGCACTGGTCCTCTAACATCCAATGTTTGTCAGTTAAGATGAGAAATGTGTGAGCTTTGTGAATGATGTAGTTCCTTTAAACTGAAAAGTGACTACCCTTACCTGAAACGAAGTCTTGCTTGTAGGAAGACACAGAGCCTGGGATTTAACTCCATTTCTGAAGGGAACCACACAGCATAGTATTCATCCATGGATCACACTCTGCTTTAGAGCAAGAAGCACACTCTTGCTTTCTGGATTCTCTAAGAGAGCAGGAAATCTGAGTGTGCTGAGAACAACAGAAAGGTGTTTCCTACACATACGGACTATAAGCAGTCCAAAACTTCTTCTGAAACTGATAGAATGCACTGGTCCTCTAACATCCAATGCTTGTCAGTTAAGATGAGAAACGTGTGAGCCTCATGAACGATGTAGTTCGTTTGAGGAGAAAAGTGACTGCCCTTATCTTAAATGAAGTCTTGCTTGTAGGAAGACTCAGAGCCTGGGATTTAACTCCATTTCTGAATTGAAACACACAGCAGTGTTCTCATCCATGGATCACACTCTGCTTTAGAATGAGAAGCATGCTCTTGCTTAATAGAGTCTCTAAGACAGCAGGAAACGTGAGTGTGCTGAGAACAAAAGAACGTTGTTTCCTACACATACGGACCATATCTAGTCCAACTCTGCTTCTGAAACTGATACAAAGCACTGGTCCTCTAACATCCAATGTTTGTCAGTTAAGATGAGAAACGTGTAAGCTTTTTGAATGATGTAGTTCGTTTGAGCTGAAAAGTGACTGCCCTTACCTGAAACGAAGTCTTGCTTGTAGGAAGACACAGAGCCTGGGATTTAACTCCTTTTCTAAAGGGAAACACACAGCATAGTATTCATCCATGGATCACACTCTGGTTAGAGCGAGAAGCACACTCTTGCTTTCTAGAGTCTCTAATATAGCAGGTAATCTGAGTTTGCCCAGAACTAAAGAACGGTGTTTCCTACATATACAGACCATAAGTAGTCCAAATCGGCTTCTGAAACTGATACAAAGCACTGACCCTCTAACATCCAATGCTTGTCAGTTAAGATGAGAAACGTGTGAGCTTCGTGAACGATGTAGTTCGTTTGAGCAGAAAAGTGACTGCCCTTACCCGAATCGAAGTCTTGCTTGTAGGAAGACACAGAGATTGGGATTTAACTCCATTTCTGAAGGGAAACACACAGCATAGTTCTCATCCATTGATCAGAATCTGCTTTAGAGCGAGAAGCACACTCTTGCTTTCTAGAGTCTCTAACACAGCAGGAAACGTGAGTGTGCTGAGAACAAAAGAACGGTGTTTCCTACACATACGGACCATATCTAGTCCAACTCTGCGTCTGAATCTCATACAAAGCACTGGTCCTCTAACATCCAATGCTTGTCAGTTAAGATGGGAAACGTGAGAGCTTCATGAACGATGTAGTTTGTTTGAGCAATAAGTGACTGCCCTTACCTTAAACGAAGTCTTGCTTGTACAAAGACTCAGAGCCTGGGATTTAACTCCATTTCTGAATTGAAACACACAGCAGTGTTCTCATCCATTGATCACACTCTGCTTTAGAACAAGAAGCACGCTCTTGCTTTTTAGAGTCTCTAAGACAGGAGGAAACGTGATTTTGCTGAGAACAAAAGAACGGAGTTTCCTACACATACGGACCATATCTAGTCCAACTCTGCTTCTGAAACTGATACAAAGCACTGGTCCTCTAACATCCAATGCTTGTCTGTTAATATGAGAAACGTGTGAGCTCCGTGAACGATGTAATTCGTTTGAGCTGAAAAGTGACTGCCCTTACCTGAAACGAAGTCTTGCTTGTAGGAAGACACAGAGCCTAGAATTTAACTCCATTTCTTAAGAGAAACACACAGCATAGTTCTCATCCACGGATCACACTCTGCTTTAGAGCGAGAAGCACGCTCTTGCTTTCTAGAGTCTCTAAGACAGCAGGAAACCTGAGTGTGCTGAGAACAAAAGAACGGTGTTTCCTACACATACAGACCATATATAGTCCAACTCTGCTTCTTAAACTGATACAAAGCACTGGTCCTCTAACATCCAATGCTTGTCAGTTAAGATGAGAAACGTGTGAGCTTCTGAAACGATGTAGTTCGTTTGAGCAGAAAAGTGACTGCCCTTACCTGAAACGAAGTCTTGCTTGGAGGAAGACTCAGAGCCTGGGATTTAACTCCATTTCTGAAGTGAAACACACAGCGTAGTTCTCATCTATGGATCACACTCTGCTTTAGAGCAAGAAGCATACTCTTGCTTTCTAGAGTCTCAAAGACAGCAGGAAATCTGAGTGTGCCCAGAACAAAAGAACGGTGTTTCCTACACATACGGACTATATGTAGTCCAAAACTTCTTCTGAAACAGATAGAATACACTGGTCCTCTAACATCCAATGCTTGTCAGTTAATATGAGAAACGTGTGTGCTTCGTGAAAGATGTAGTTCGTTTGAGCAGAAAAGTGACTGCCCTTACCTGAAACGAAGTCTTGCTTGTAGGGAGACTCAGAGCCAGGGATTTAACTCCTTTTCTGAAGTGAAACACACAGCATAGTTTTCATCCATGCATCACACTCTGCTTTAGAACAAGAAGCACACTCTTGCTTTCTAGAGTCTCTAAGACAGCAGGAAACGTGAGTGTGCTGAGAACAAAAGAACGGTGTTTCCTACACATACGGACCATATCTAGTCCAACTCTGCTTCTGAAACTGATACAAAGCACTGGTCCTCTAACATCCAATGCTTGTCAGGTAAGATGAGAAACGTGTGAGCTTCTGGAACGATGTAGTTCGTTTGAGCAGAAAAGTTACTGCCCTTACCTGAAACGATGTCTTGCTTGGAGGAAGACTCAGAGCCTGGGATTTAACTCCATTTCTGAAGTGGAACACACAGCGTAGTTCTCATCCATGGATCACACTCTGCTTTAGAGCAAGAAGCACACTCTTGCTTTCTAGATTCTCTAAGACAGCAGGAAATCTGAGTGTGCCCAGAACAAAAGAACGGTGTTTCCTACACATACGGACTATAAGTAGTCCAAAACTTCTTCTGAAACTGATAGAATGCACTGGTCCTCTAACATCCAATGCTTGTCAGTTAAGATGAGAAACGTGTGAGCTTCGTGAAAGATGTAGTTCGTTTGAGCAGAAAAGTGACTGCCCTTACCTGAAACGAAGTCTTGCTTGTAGGAAGACACAGAGCCTGGGATTTAACTCCATTTCTGAAGGGAAACACACAGCATAGTATTCATCCATGGATCACACTGTGGTTAGAGCCAGAAGCACACTCTTGCTTTCTAGACTCTCTAAGACAGCAGGAAATTTGAGTGTGCCCAGAACAATAGAACGGTGTTTCCTACACATATGGACCATATCCAGTCCAAATATGCTTCTGAAACTGATATAAAGCATTGACCCTCTAACATCCAATGCTTGTCAGTTAAGATGAGAAACGAGTGAGCTCTGTATACGATGTAGTTCGTTTGAGCATAAAAGTGTCTGTCCTTACCTGAAACGAAGTCTTGCTTGTAGGGAGACTCAGAGCCTGGGATTTAACTCCTTTTCTGATGTGAAACACACAGCATAGTTTTCATCCATGGATCACACTCTGCTTTAGAATGAGAAGCATGCTCTTGCTTAATAGAGTCTCTAAGAAATCAGGAAACGTGAGTGTGCTGAGAACAAAAGAACGGGGTTTCCTACACATACGGACCATATCTAGTCCAACTCTGCTTCTGAAACTGATACAAAGCACTGGTCCTCTAACATCCAATGTTTGTCAGTTAAGATGAGAAATGTGTGAGCTTTGTGAATGATGTAGTTCCTTTAAACTGAAAAGTGACTACCCTTACCTGAAACGAAGTCTTGCTTGTAGGAAGACACAGAGCCTGGGATTTAACTCCATTTCTGAAGGGAACCACACAGCATAGTATTCATCCATGGATCACACTCTGCTTTAGAGCAAGAAGCACACTCTTGCTTTCTGGATTCTCTAAGAGAGCAGGAAATCTGAGTGTGCTGAGAACAACAGAAAGGTGTTTCCTACACATATGGACTATAAGCAGTCCAAAACTTCTTCTGAAACTGATAGAATGCACTGGTCCTCTAACATCCAATGCTTGTCAGTTAAGATGAGAAACGTGTGAGCCTCATGAACGATGTAGTTCGTTTGAGGAGAAAAGTGACTGCCCTTATCTTAAATGAAGTCTTGCTTGTAGGAAGACTCAGAGCCTGGGATTTAACTCCATTTCTGAATTGAAACACACAGCAGTGTTCTCATCCATGGATCACACTCTGCTTTAGAATGAGAAGCATGCTCTTGCTTAATAGAGTCTCTAAGACAGCAGGAAACGTGAGTGTGCTGAGAACAAAAGAACGTTGTTTCCTACACATACGGACCATATCTAGTCCAACTCTGCTTCTGAAACTGATACAAAGCACTGGTCCTCTAACATCCAATGTTTGTCAGTTAAGATGAGAAACGTGTAAGCTTTTTGAATGATGTAGTTCGTTTGAGCTGAAAAGTGACTGCCCTTACCTGAAACGAAGTCTTGCTTGTAGGAAGACACAGAGCCTGGGATTTAACTCCTTTTCTAAAGGGAAACACACAGCATAGTATTCATCCATGGATCACACTCTGGTTAGAGCGAGAAGCACACTCTTGCTTTCTAGAGTCTCTAATATAGCAGGTAATCTGAGTTTGCCCAGAACTAAAGAACGGTGTTTCCTACATATACAGACCATAAGTAGTCCAAATCGGCTTCTGAAACTGATACAAAGCACTGACCCTCTAACATCCAATGCTTGTCAGTTAAGATGAGAAACGTGTGAGCTTCGTGAACGATGTAGTTCGTTTGAGCAGAAAAGTGACTGCCCTTACCTGAATCGAAGTCTTGCTTGTAGGAAGACACAGAGATTGGGATTTAACTCCATTTCTGAAGGGAAACACACAGCATAGTTCTCATCCATTGATCAGAATCTGCTTTAGAGCGAGAAGCACGCTCTTGCTTTCTAGAGTCTCTAACACAGCAGGAAACGTGAGTGTGCTGAGAACAAAAGAACGGTGTTTCCTACACATACGGACCATATCTAGTCCAACTCTGCGTCTGAATCTCATACAAAGCACTGGTCCTCTAACATCCAATGCTTGTCAGTTAAGATGGGAAACGTGAGAGCTTCATGAACGATGTAGTTTGTTTGAGCAATAAGTGACTGCCCTTACCTTAAACGAAGTCTTGCTTGTACAAAGACTCAGAGCCTGGGATTTAACTCCATTTCTGAATTGAAACACACAGCAGTGTTCTCATCCATTGATCACACTCTGCTTTAGAACAAGAAGCACGCTCTTGCTTTTTAGAGTCTCTAAGACAGGAGGAAACGTGATTTTGCTGAGAACAAAAGAACGGAGTTTCCTACACATACGGACCATATCTAGTCCAACTCTGCTTCTGAAACTGATACAAAGCACTGGTCCTCTAACATCCAATGCTTGTCTGTTAATATGAGAAACGTGTGAGCTCCGTGAACGATGTAATTCGTTTGAGCTGAAAAGTGACTGCCCTTACCTGAAACGAAGTCTTGCTTGTAGGAAGACACAGAGCCTAGAATTTAACTCCATTTCTTAAGAGAAACACACAGCATAGTTCTCATCCACGGATCACACTCTGCTTTAGAGCGAGAAGCACGCTCTTGCTTTCTAGAGTCTCTAAGACAGCAGGAAACCTGAGTGTGCTGAGAACAAAAGAACGGTGTTTCCTACACATACAGACCATATATAGTCCAACTCTGCTTCTTAAACTGATACAAAGCACTGGTCCTCTAACATCCAATGCTTGTCAGTTAAGATGAGAAACGTGTGAGCTTCTGAAACGATGTAGTTCGTTTGAGCAGAAAAGTGACTGCCCTTACCTGAAACGAAGTCTTGCTTGGAGGAAGACTCAGAGCCTGGGATTTAACTCCATTTCTAAAGTGAAACACACAGCGTAGTTCTCATCTATGGATCACACTCTGCTTTAGAGCAAGAAGCATACTCTTGCTTTCTAGAGTCTCAAAGACAGCAGGAAATCTGAGTGTGCCCAGAACAAAAGAACGGTGTTTCCTACACATACGGACTATATGTAGTCCAAAACTTCTTCTGAAACAGATAGAATACACTGGTCCTCTAACATCCAATGCTTGTCAGTTAATATGAGAAACGTGTGTGCTTCGTGAAAGATGTAGTTCGTTTGAGCAGAAAAGTGACTGCCCTTACCTGAAACGAAGTCTTGCTTGTAGGGAGACTCAGAGCCAGGGATTTAACTCCTTTTCTGAAGTGAAACACACAGCATAGTTTTCATCCATGCATCACACTCTGCTTTAGAACAAGAAGCACACTCTTGCTTTCTAGAGTCTCTAAGACAGCAGGAAACGTGAGTGTGCTGAGAACAAAAGAACGGTGTTTCCTACACATACGGACCATATCTAGTCCAACTCTGCTTCTGAAACTGATACAAAGCACTGGTCCTCTAACATCCAATGCTTGTCAGGTAAGATGAGAAACGTGTGAGCTTCTGGAACGATGTAGTTCGTTTGAGCAGAAAAGTTACTGCCCTTACCTGAAACGATGTCTTGCTTGGAGGAAGACTCAGAGCCTGGGATTTAACTCCATTTCTGAAGTGGAACACACAGCGTAGTTCTCATCCATGGATCACACTCTGCTTTAGAGCAAGAAGCACACTCTTGCTTTCTAGATTCTCTAAGACAGCAGGAAATCTGAGTGTGCCCAGAACAAAAGAACGGTGTTTCCTACACATACGGACTATAAGTAGTCCAAAACTTCTTCTGAAACTGATAGAATGCACTGGTCCTCTAACATCCAATGCTTGTCAGTTAAGATGAGAAACGTGTGAGCTTCGTGAAAGATGTAGTTCGTTTGAGCAGAAAAGTGACTGCCCTTACCTGAAACGAAGTCTTGCTTGTAGGAAGACACAGAGCCTGGGATTTAACTCCATTTCTGAAGGGAAACACACAGCATAGTATTCATCCATGGATCACACTGTGGTTAGAGCCAGAAGCACACTCTTGCTTTCTAGACTCTCTAAGACAGCAGGAAATTTGAGTGTGCCCAGAACAATAGAACGGTGTTTCCTACACATATGGACCATATCCAGTCCAAATATGCTTCTGAAACTGATATAAAGCATTGACCCTCTAACATCCAATGCTTGTCAGTTAAGATGAGAAACGAGTGAGCTCTGTATACGATGTAGTTCGTTTGAGCATAAAAGTGTCTGTCCTTACCTGAAACGAAGTCTTGCTTGTAGGGAGACTCAGAGCCTGGGATTTAACTCCTTTTCTGATGTGAAACACACAGCATAGTTTTCATCCATGGATCACACTCTGCTTTAGAATGAGAAGCATGCTCTTGCTTAATAGAGTCTCTAAGAAATCAGGAAACGTGAGTGTGCTGAGAACAAAAGAACGGGGTTTCCTACACATACGGACCATATCTAGTCCAACTCTGCTTCTGAAACTGATACAAAGCACTGGTCCTCTAACATCCAATGTTTGTCAGTTAAGATGAGAAATGTGTGAGCTTTGTGAATGATGTAGTTCCTTTAAACTGAAAAGTGACTACCCTTACCTGAAACGAAGTCTTGCTTGTAGGAAGACACAGAGCCTGGGATTTAACTCCATTTCTGAAGGGAACCACACAGCATAGTATTCATCCATGGATCACACTCTGCTTTAGAGCAAGAAGCACACTCTTGCTTTCTGGATTCTCTAAGAGAGCAGGAAATCTGAGTGTGCTGAGAACAACAGAAAGGTGTTTCCTACACATACGGACTATAAGCAGTCCAAAACTTCTTCTGAAACTGATAGAATGCACTGGTCCTCTAACATCCAATGCTTGTCAGTTAAGATGAGAAACGTGTGAGCCTCATGAACGATGTAGTTCGTTTGAGGAGAAAAGTGACTGCCCTTATCTTAAATGAAGTCTTGCTTGTAGGAAGACTCAGAGCCTGGGATTTAACTCCATTTCTGAATTGAAACACACAGCAGTGTTCTCATCCATGGATCACACTCTGCTTTAGAATGAGAAGCATGCTCTTGCTTAATAGAGTCTCTAAGACAGCAGGAAACGTGAGTGTGCTGAGAACAAAAGAACGTTGTTTCCTACACATACGGACCATATCTAGTCCAACTCTGCTTCTGAAACTGATACAAAGCACTGGTCCTCTAACATCCAATGTTTGTCAGTTAAGATGAGAAACGTGTAAGCTTTTTGAATGATGTAGTTCGTTTGAGCTGAAAAGTGACTGCCCTTACCTGAAACGAAGTCTTGCTTGTAGGAAGACACAGAGCCTGGGATTTAACTCCTTTTCTAAAGGGAAACACACAGCATAGTATTCATCCATGGATCACACTCTGGTTAGAGCGAGAAGCACACTCTTGCTTTCTAGAGTCTCTAAGACAGCAGGAAATCTGAGTGTGCCCAGAACAATAGAACGGTGTTTCCTACACATATGGACCATATCCATTCCAAATCTGCTTCTGAAACTGATACAAAGCACTGGTCCTCTAACATCCAATGTTTGTCAGTTAAGATGAGAAACGTGTGGGCTTTGTGAATGATGTAGTTCCTTTGAACTGAAAAGTGACTGCCCTTACCTGAAACGAAGTCTTGCTTGTCGGAAGACTCAGAGCCTGGGATTTAACTCCATTTCTGAAGTGAAACACACAGCAATGTTCTCATCCATGGATGACACTCTGCTTTAGAACTAGAAGCACGCTCTTGCTTTCTAGATTCTCTAAGACAGCAGGAAACATGAGTGTGCTGAGAACAAAAGAACGGTGTTTCCTACACATAGGGACCATATCTAGTCCAACTCTGCTTCTGAAACTCATACAAAGCACTGGTCCTCTAACATCCAATATTTGTCAGTTAAGATGAGAAACGTGTGGGCTTTGTGAATGATGTAGTTTCTTTGAACTGAAAAGTGACTGCCCTTACCTGAAACGAAGTCTTGCTTGTAGGAAGACACAGAGCCTGGGATTTAACTCCATTTCTGAAGGGAAACACACACCATAGTTCTCATCCATGGATCACAATCTGCTTTGGAGCGAGAAGCACGCTCTTGCTTTCTAGAGTCTCTAACACAGCAGGAAACGTGAGTGTGCTGAGAAAAAAAGAACGGTGTTTCCTACACATACGGACCATATCTAGTCCAACTCTGCATCTGAATCTCATACAAAGCACTGGTCCTCTAACATCCAATGCTTGTCAGTTAAGATGGGAAACGTGTGAGCTTCATGAACTATGTAGTTTGTTTGAGCAATAAGTGACTGCCCTTACCTTAAACGAAGTCTTGCTTGTACAAAGACTCAGAGCCTGGGATTTAACTCCATTTCTGAATTGAAACACACAGCAGTGTTCTCATCCATTGATCACACTCTGCTTTAGAACAAGAAGCACGCTCTTGCTTTTTAGAGTCTCTAAGACAGGAGGAAACGTGATTTTGCTGAGAACAAAAGAACGGAGTTTCCTACACATACGGACCATATCTAGTCCAACTCTGCTTCTTAAACTGATACAAAGCACTGGTCCTCTAACATCCAATGCTTGTCTGTTAATATGAGAAACGTGTGAGCTCCGTGAACGATGTAATTCGTTTGAGCTGAAAAGTGACTGCCCTTACCTGAAACGAAGTCTTGCTTGTAGGAAGACACAGAGCCTAGAATTTAACTCCATTTCTTAAGAGAAACACACAGCATAGTTCTCATCCACGGATCACACTCTGCTTTAGAGCGAGAAGCACGCTCTTGCTTTCTAGAGTCTCTAAGACAGCAGGAAACCTGAGTGTGCTGAGAACAAAAGAACGGTGTTTCCTACACATACAGACCATATATAGTCCAACTCTGCTTCTTAAACTGATACAAAGCACTGGTCCTCTAACATCCAATGCTTGTCAGTTAAGATGAGAAACGTGTGAGCTTCTGAAACGATGTAGTTCGTTTGAGCAGAAAAGTGACTGCCCTTACCTGAAACGAAGTCTTGCTTGGAGGAAGACTCAGAGCCTGGGATTTAACTCCATTTCTGAAGTGAAACACACAGCGTAGTTCTCATCTATGGATCACACTCTGCTTTAGAGAAAGAAGCATACTCTTGCTTTCTAGAGTCTCAAAGACAGCAGGAAATCTGAGTGTGCCCAGAACAAAAGAACGGTGTTTCCTACACATACGGACTATATGTAGTCCAAAACTTCTTCTGAAACAGATAGAATACACTGGTCCTCTAACATCCAATGCTTGTCAGTTAATATGAGAAACGTGTGTGCTTCGTGAAAGATGTAGTTCGTTTGAGCAGAAAAGTGACTGCCCTTACCTGAAACGAAGTCTTGCTTGTAGGGAGACTCAGAGCCAGGGATTTAACTCCTTTTCTGAAGTGAAACACACAGCATAGTTTTCATCCATGCATCACACTCTGCTTTAGAACAAGAAGCACACTCTTGCTTTCTAGAGTCTCTAAGACAGCAGGAAACGTGAGTGTGCTGAGAACAAAAGAACGGTGTTTCCTACACATACGGACCATATCTAGTCCAACTCTGCTTCTGAAACTGATACAAAGCACTGGTCCTCTAACATCCAATGCTTGTCAGGTAAGATGAGAAACGTGTGAGCTTCTGGAACGATGTAGTTCGTTTGAGCAGAAAAGTTACTGCCCTTACCTGAAACGAAGTCTTGCTTGGAGGAAGACTCAGAGCCTGGGATTTAACTCCATTTCTGAAGTGGAACACACAGCGTAGTTCTCATCCATGGATCACACTCTGCTTTAGAGCAAGAAGCACACTCTTGCTTTCTAGATTCTCTAAGACAGCAGGAAATCTGAGTGTGCCCAGAACAAAAGAACGGTGTTTCCTACACATACGGACTATAAGTAGTCCAAAACTTCTTCTGAAACTGATAGAATGCACTGGTCCTCTAACATCCAATGCTTGTCAGTTAAGATGAGAAACGTGTGAGCTTCGTGAAAGATGTAGTTCGTTTGAGCAGAAAAGTTACTGCCCTTACCTGAAACGAAGTCTTGCTTGGAGGAAGACTCAGAGCCTGGGATTTAACTCCATTTCTGAAGTGGAACACACAGCGTAGTTCTCATCCATGGATCACACTCTGGTTAGAGCGAGAAGCACACTCTTGCTTTCTAGAGTCTATAATATAGCAGGATATCTGAGTGTGCCCTGAACAAAAGAACGGTGTTGTCTACATATACGGACCATATATAGTCCAACTCTGCTTCTGAAACTGATACAATGCACTGGTCCTCTAACATCCAATGCTTGTCAGTTAAGATGAGAATCGTGTGATCTTCGTTAATGATGTAGTTCGTTTGAGCAGAAAAGTGACTGCCCTTACCTGAAATGAAGTCTTGCTTGTCGGAAGACTCAGAGCCTGGGATTTAACTCCATTTCTGAAGTGAAACACACAGCAGTGTTCTCATCCATGGATGACACTCTGCTTTAGAACAAGAAGCACGCTCTTGCTTTCTAGAGTCTCTAAGACAGCAGGAAACATGAGTGTGCTGAGAACAAAAGAACGGTGTTTACTACACATAGGGACCATATCTAGTCCAACTCTGCTTCTGAAACTCATACAAAGCACTGGTCCTCTAACATCCAATGCTTGTCAGTTAAGATGGGAAACGTGTGAGCTTCATGAACGATGTAGTTCGTTTGAGGAGAAAAGTGACTGCCCTTACGTTAAATGAAGTCTTGCTTGTAGGAAGACTCAGAGCCTGGGATTTAACTCCATTTCTGAATTTAAACACACAGCAGTGTTCTCATCCATGGATCACACTCTGCTTTAGAATGAGAAGCATGCTCTTGCTTAATAGAGTCTCTAAGACAGCAGGAAACGTGAGTGTGCCCAGAACAATAGAACGGTGTTTCCTACACATATGGACCATATCCAGTCCAAATCTGCTTCTGAAACTGATACAAAGCACTGGTCCTCTAACATCCAATGTTTGTCAGTTTAGATGAGAAACGTGTGGGCTTTGTGAATGATGTAGTTCCTTTGAACTGAAAAGTGACTGCCCTTACCTGAAACGAAGTCTTGCTTGTCGGAAGACTCAGAGCCTGGGATTTAACTCCATTTCTGAAGTGAAACACACAGCAGTGTTCTCATCCATGGATCACACTCTGCTTTAGAGCGAGAAGCATGCACTTGCTTTTATAGTCTCTAATATAGCAGGTAATCTGAGTGTGCCCAGAACTAAAGAACGGTGTTTCCTACATATACAGACCATAAGTAGTCCAAATCGGCTTCTGAAACTGATACAAAGCACTGACCCTCTAACATCCAATGCTTGTCACTTAAGATGAGAAACGTGTGAGCTTCATGAACGATGTAGTTCGTTTGAGCAGAAAAGAGACTGCCCTTACCTGAATCGAAGTCTTGCTTGTAGGAAGACACAGAGATTGGGATTTAACTCCATTTCTGAAGGGAAACACACAGCATAGTTCTCATCCATGGATCACAATCTGCTTTAGAGCGAGAAGCACGCTCTTGTTTTCTAGAGTCTCTAACACAGCAGGAAACGTGAGTGTGCTGAGAAAAAAAGAACGGTGTTTCCTACACATACGGACCATATCTAGTCCAACTCTGCGTCTGAATCTCATACAAAGCACTGGTCCTCTAACATCCAATGCTTGTCAGTTAAGATCGGAAACGTGTGAGCTTCATGAACGATGTAGTTTGTTTGAGCAATAAGTGACTGCCCTTACCTTAAACGAAGTCTTGCTTGTACAAAGACTCAGAGCCTGGGATTTAACTCCATTTCTGAATTGAAACACACAGCAGTGTTCTCATCCATTGATCACACTCTGCTTTAGAACAAGAAGCACGCTCTTGCTTTTTAGAGTCTCTAAGACAGGAGGAAACGTGATTTTGCTGAGAACAAAAGAACGGAGTTTCCTACACATACAGACCATATCTAGTCCAACTCTGCTTCTGAAACTGATACAAAGCACTGGTCTTCTAACATCCAATGTTTGTCAGTTAAGATGAGAAACGTGTAAGCTTTTTGAATGATGTAGTTCGTTTGAGCTGAAAAGTGACTGCCCTTACCTGAAACGAAGTCTTGCTTGTAGGAAGACACAGAGCCTGGGATTTAACTCCTTTTCTAAAGGTAAACACACAGCATAGTATTCATCCATGGATCACACTCTGGTTAGAGCGAGAATCACACTCTTGCTTTCTAGAGTCTCTAAGACAGCAGGAAATCTGAGTGTGCCCAGAACAATAGAACGGTGTTTCCTACACATATGGACCATATCTAGTCCAACTCTGCGTCTGAATCTCATACAAAGCACTGGTCCTCTAACATCCAATGCTTGTCAGTTAAGATGGGAAACGTGAGAGCTTCATGAACGATGTAGTTTGTTTGAGCAATAAGTGACTGCCCTTACCTTAAACGAAGTCTTGCTTGTACAAAGACTCAGAGCCTGGGATTTAACTCCATTTCTGAATTGAAACACACAGCAGTGTTCTCATCCATTGATCACACTCTGCTTTAGAACAAGAAGCACGCTCTTGCTTTTTAGAGTCTCTAAGACAGGAGGAAACGTGATTTTGCTGAGAACAAAAGAACGGAGTTTCCTACACATACGGACCATATCTAGTCCAACTCTGCTTCTTAAACTGATACAAAGCACTGGTCCTCTAACATCCAATGCTTGTCTGTTAATATGAGAAACGTGTGAGCTCCGTGAACGATGTAATTCGTTTGAGCTGAAAAGTGACTGCCCTTACCTGAAACGAAGTCTTGCTTGTAGGAAGACACAGAGCCTAGAATTTAACTCCATTTCTTAAGAGAAACACACAGCATAGTTCTCATCCACGGATCACACTCTGCTTTAGAGCGAGAAGCACGCTCTTGCTTTCTAGAGTCTCTAAGACAGCAGGAAACCTGAGTGTGCTGAGAACAAAAGAACGGTGTTTCCTACACATACAGACCATATATAGTCCAACTCTGCTTCTTAAACTGATACAAAGCACTGGTCCTCTAACATCCAATGCTTGTCAGTTAAGATGAGAAACGTGTGAGCTTCTGAAACGATGTAGTTCGTTTGAGCAGAAAAGTGACTGCCCTTACCTGAAACGAAGTCTTGCTTGGAGGAAGACTCAGAGCCTGGGATTTAACTCCATTTCTGAAGTGAAACACACAGCGTAGTTCTCATCTATGGATCACACTCTGCTTTAGAGAAAGAAGCATACTCTTGCTTTCTAGAGTCTCAAAGACAGCAGGAAATCTGAGTGTGCCCAGAACAAAAGAACGGTGTTTCCTACACATACGGACTATAAGTAGTCCAAAACTTCTTCTGAAACTGATAGAATGCACTGGTCCTCTAACATCCAATGCTTGTCAGTTAAGATGAGAAACGTGTGAGCTTCGTGAAAGATGTAGTTCGTTTGAGCAGAATAGTGACTGCCCTTACCTGAAACGAAGTCTTGCTTGTAGGGAGACTCAGAGCCTGGGATTTAACTCCTTTTCTGATGTGAAACACACAGCATAGTTTTCATCCATGGATCACACTCTGCTTTAGAATGAGAAGCACGCTCTTGCTTAATAGAGTCTCTAAGAAAGCAGGAAACGTGAGTGTGCTGAGAACAAAAGAACGGTGTTTCCTACACATACGGATCATATCTAGTCCAACTCTGCTTCTGAAACTGATACAAAGCACTGGTCCTCTAACATTCAATGTTTGTCAGTTAAGATGAGAAATGTGTGAGCTTTGTGAATGATGTAGTTCCTTTAAACTGAAAAGTGACTACCCTTACCTGAAACGAAGTCTTGCTTGTAGGAAGACACAGAGCCTGGGATTTAACTCCATTTCTGAAGGGAAACACACAGCATAGTATTCATCCATGGATCACACTGTGGTTAGAGCCAGAAGCACACTCTTGCTCTCTAGACTCTCTAAGACAGCAGGAAATTTGAGTGTGCCCAGAACAATAGAACGGTGTTTCCTACACATATGGACCATATCCAGTCCAAATCTGCTTCTGAAACTGATATAAAGCATTGACCCTCTAACATCCAATGCTTGTCAGTTAAGATGAGAAACGTGTGAGCTCTGTATACGATGTAGTTCGTTTGAGCATAAAAGTGACTGTCCTTACCTGAAACGAAGTCTTGCTTGTAGGGAGACTCAGAGCCTGGGATTTAACTCCTTTTCTGATGTGAAACACACAGCATAGTTTTCATCCATGGATCACACTCTGCTTTAGAATGAGAAGCATGCTCTTGCTTAATAGAGTCTCTAAGAAATCAGGAAACGTGAGTGTGCTGAGAACAAAAGAACGGGGTTTCCTACACATACGGACCATATCTAGTCCAACTCTGCTTCTGAAACTGATACAAAGCACTGGTCCTCTAACATCCAATGTTTGTCAGTTAAGATGAGAAATGTGTGAGCTTTGTGAATGATGTAGTTCCTTTAAACTGAAAAGTTACTACCCTTACCTGAAACGAAGTCTTGCTTGTAGGAAGACACAGAGCCTGGGATTTAACTCCATTTCTGAAGGGAACCACACAGCATAGTATTCATCCATGGATCACACTCTGCTTTAGAGCAAGAAGCACACTCTTGCTTTCTGGATTCTCTAAGAGAGCAGGAAATCTGAGTGTGCTGAGAACAACAGAAAGGTGTTTCCTACACATACGGACTATAAGCAGTCCAAAACTTCTTCTGAAACTGATAGAATGCACTGGTCCTCTAACATCCAATGCTTGTCAGTTAAGATGAGAAACGTGTGAGCTTCGTGAAAGATGTAGTTCGTTTGAGCAGAAAAGTGACTGTCCTTACCTGAAACGAGTCTTGCTTGTAGGGAGACTCAGAGCCTGGGATTTAACTCCTTTTCTGATGTGAAACACACAGCATAGTTTTCATCCATGGATCACACTCTGCTTTAGAATGAGAAGCA
Organism: Onychomys leucogaster; assembly: GCA_949786385.1. Taxonomy (NCBI): domain Eukaryota; kingdom Metazoa; phylum Chordata; class Mammalia; order Rodentia; family Cricetidae; genus Onychomys; species Onychomys leucogaster. The sequence continues at coordinate 447,066 of CATKUP010000081.1, forward strand.
TGCTCTTGCTTAATAGAGTCTCTAAGAAAGCAGGAAACGTGAGTGTGCTGAGAACAAAAGAACGGGGTTTCCTACACATAAGGACCATATCTAGTCCAACTCTGCTTCTGAAACTGATACAAAGCACTGGTCCTCTAACATCCAATGTTTGTCAGTTAAGATGAGAAATGTGTGAGCTTTGTGAATGATGTAGTTCCTTTAAACTGAAAAGTGACTACCCTTACCTGAAACGAAGTCTTGCTTGTAGGAAGACACAGAGCCTGGGATTTAACTTCATTTCTGAAGGGAAACACACAGCATAGTATTCATCCATGGATCACACTGTGGTTAGAGCGAGAAGCACACTCTTGCTTTCTAGTGTCTCTAAGACAGCAGGAAATTTGAGTGTGCCCAGAACAATAGAAGGGTGTTTCCTACACATATGGACCATATCCAGTCCAAATCTGCTTCTGAAACTGATACAATGCACTGGTCCTCTAACATCCAATGCTTGTCAGTTAAGATGGGAAACGTGTGAGCCTCATGAACGATGTAGTTCGTTTGAGGAGAAAAGTGACTGCCCTTATCTTAAATGAAGTCTTGCTTGTAGGAAGACTCAGAGCCTGGGATTTAACTCCATTTCTGAATTGAAACACACAGCAGTGTTCTCATCCATGGATCACACTCTGCTTTAGAATGAGAAGCATGCTCTTGCTTAATAGAGTCTCTAAGACAGCAGGAAACGTGAGTGTGCTGAGAACAAAAGAACGTTGTTTCCTACACATACGGACCATATCTAGTCCAACTCTGCTTCTGAAACTGATACAAAGCACTGGTCCTCTAACATCCAATGTTTGTCAGTTAAGATGAGAAACGTGTAAGCTTTTTGAATGATGTAGTTCGTTTGAGCTGAAAAGTGACTGCCCTTACCTGAAACGAAGTCTTGCTTGTAGGAAGACACAGAGCCTGGGATTTAACTCCTTTTCTAAAGGGAAACACACAGCATAGTATTCATCCATGGATCACACTCTGGTTAGAGCGAGAAGCACACTCTTGCTTTCTAGAGTCTCTAAGACAGCAGGAAATCTGAGTGTGCCCAGAACAATAGAACGGTGTTTCCTACACATATGGACCATATCCATTCCAAATCTGCTTCTGAAACTGATACAAAGTACTGGTCCTCTAACATCCAATGTTTGTCAGTTAAGATGAGAAACGTGTGGGCTTTGTGAATGATGTAGTTCCTTTGAACTGAAAAGTGACTGCCCTTACCTGAAACGAAGTCTTGCTTGTCGGAAGACTCAGAGCCTGGGATTTAACTCCATTTCTGAAGTGAAACACACAGCAATGTTCTCATCCATGGATGACACTCTGCTTTAGAACTAGAAGCACGCTCTTGCTTTCTAGATTCTCTAAGACAGCAGGAAACATGAGTGTGCTGAGAACAAAAGAACAGTGTTTACTACACATAGGGACCATATCTAGTCCAACTCTGCTTCTGAAACTCATACAAAGCACTGGTCCTCTAACATCCAATGTTTGTCAGTTAAGATGAGAAACGTGTGGGCTTTGTGAATGATGTAGTTTCTTTGAACTGAAAAGTGACTGCCCTTACCTGAAACGAAGTCTTGCTTGTAGGAAGACACAGAGCCTGGGATTTAACTCCATTTCTGAAGGGAAACACACACCATAGTTCTCATCCATGGATCACAATCTGCTTTAGAGCAAGAAGCACGCTCTTGCTTTCTAGAGTCTCTAACACAGCAGGAAACGTGAGTGTGCTGAGAAAAAAAGAACGGTGTTTCCTACACATACGGACCATATCTAGTCCAACTCTGCATCTGAATCTCATACAAAGCACTGGTCCTCTAACATCCAATGCTTCTCTGTTAATATGAGAAACGTGTGAGCTCCGTGAATGATGTAATTCGTTTGAGCTGAAAAGTGACTGCCCTTACCTGAAACGAAGTCTTGCTTGTAGGAAGACACAGAGCCTGGGAATTAACTCCATTTCTGAAGGGAAACACACAGCATAGTTCTCATCCATTCAACACACTCTGCTTTAGAGCGAGAAGCACGCTCTTGCTTTCTAGAGTCTCTAAGACAGCAGGAAACGTGAGTGTGCTGAGAAAAAAAGAACCGTGGTTCCTACACATACGGACTATAAGTAGTCCAAAACTTCTTCTGAAACTGATAGAATGCACTGGTCCTCTAACATCCAATGTTTGTCAGTTAAGATGAGAAACGTGTGAGCTTTGTGAATGATGTAGTTCCTTTGAGCTGAAAAGTGACTGCCCTTACCTGAAACGAAGTCTTGCTTGTAGGAAGACACAGAGCCTGGGATTTAACTCCTTTTCTGAAGGGAAACACATATCATAGTATTCATCCGTGGATCACACTCTGGTTAGAGCGAGAAGCACACTCTTGCTTTCTAGAGTCTCTAAGACAGCAGGAAATCTGAGTGTGCCCAGAACAATAGAACGGTGGTTTCCTACACATATGGACCATATATAGTCCAACTCTTCTTCTGAAACTGATACAATGCACTGGTCCTCTAACATCCAATGCTTGTCAGTTAAGATGAGAATCGTGTGATCTTCGTTAATGATGTAGTTCGTTTGAGCAGAAAAGTGACTGCCCTTACCTGAAACGAAGTCTTGCTTGTAGGAAGACTCAGAGCCTGGGATTTAACTCCATTTCTGAAGTGAAACACACAGCAGTGTTCTCATCCATGGATGACACTCTGCTTTAGAACAAGAAGCACGCTCCTGCTTTCTAGAGTCTCTAAGACAGCAGGAAACATGAGTGTGCTGAGAACAAAAGAACGGTGTTTACTACACATAGGGTCCATATCTAGTCCAACTCTGCTTCTGAAACTCATAGAAAGCACTGGTCCTCTAACATCCAATGCTTGTCAGTTAAGATGGGAAACGTGTGAGCTTCATGAACAATGTAGTTCGTTTGAGGAGAAAAGTGACTGCCCTTACCTTAAATGAAGTCTTGCTTGTAGGAAGACTCAGAGCCTGGGATTTAACTCCATTTCTGAATTTAAGCACACAGCAGTGTTCTCATCCATGGATCACACTCTGCTTTAGAATGAGAAGCATGCTCTTGCTTAATAGAGTCTCTAAGACAGCAGGAAACGTGAGTGTGCTGAGAACAAAAGAACGTCGTTTCCTACACATACGGACCATATCTAGTCCAACTCTGCTTCTGAAACTGATACAAAGCACTGGTCCTCTAACATCCAATGTTTGTCAGTTAAGATGAGAAACGTGTAGGCTTTTTGAATGATGTAGTTCGTTTGAGCTGAAAAGTGACTGCCCTTACCTGAAACGAAGTCTTGCTTGTAGGAAGACACAGAGCCTGGGATTTAACTCCTTTTCTAAAGGGAAACACACAGCATAGTATTCATCCATGGATCACACTCTGGTTAGAGCGAGAAGCACACTCTTGCTTTCTAGAGTCTCTAAGACAGCAGGAAATCTGAGTGTGCCCAGAACAATAGAACGGTGTTTCCTACACATATGGACCATATCCAGTCCAAATCTGCTTCTGAAACTGATACAAAGCACTGGTCCTCTAACATCCAATGTTTGTCAGTTAAGATGAGAAACGTGTGGGCTTTGTGAATGATGTAGTTCCTTTGAACTGAAAAGTGACTGCCCTTACCTGAAACGAAGTCTTGCTTGTCGGAAGACTCAGAGCCTGGGATTTAACTCCATTTCTGAAGTGAAACACACAGCAGTGTTCTCATCCATGGATGACACTCTACTTTAGAACAAGAAGCACGGACTTGCTTTCTAGAGTCTCTAAGACAGCAGGAAACATGAGTGTGCTGAGAACAAAAGAACGGTGTATACTACACATAGGGTCCATATCTAGTCCAACTCTGCTTCTGAAACTCATACAAAGCACTGGTCCTCTAACATCCAATGCTTGTCAGTTAAGATGGGAAACGTGTGAGCTTCATGAACGATGTAGTTCGTTTGAGGAGAAAAGTGACTGCCCTTACCTTAAATGAAGTCTTGCTTGTAGGAAGACTCAGAGCCTGGGATTTAACTCCATTTCTGAATTTAAACACACAGCAGTGTTCTCATCCATGGATCACACTCTGCTTTAGAATGAGAAGCATGCTCTTGCTTAATAGAGTCTCTAAGACAGCAGGAAACGTGAGTGTGCAGAGAACAAAAGAACGTCGTTTCCTACACATACGGACCATATCTAGTCCAACTCTGCTTCTGAAACTGATACAAAGCACTGGTCCTCTAACATCCAATGTTTGTCAGTTAAGATGATAAACGTGTAGGCTTTTTGAATGATGTAGTTCGTTTGAGCTGAAAAGTGACTGCCCTTACCTGAAACGAAGTCTTGCTTGTAGGAAGACACAGAGCCTGGGATTTAACTCCTTTTCTAAAGGGAAACACACAGCATAGTATTCATCCATGGATCACACTCTGGTTAGAGCGAGAAGCACACTCTTGCTTTCTAGAGTCTCTAAGACAGCAGGAAATCTGAGTGTGCCCAGAACAATAGAACGGTGTTTCCTACACATATGGACCACATCCAGTCCAAATCTGCTTCTGAAACTGATACAAAGCACTGGTCCTCTAACATCCAATGTTTGTCAGTTAAGATGAGAAACGTGTGGGCTTTGTGAATGATGTAGTTCCTTTGAACTGAAAAGTGACTGCCCTTACCTGAAACGAAGTCTTGCTTGTCGGAAGACTCAGAGCCTGGGATTTAACTCCATTTCTGAAGTGAAACACACAGCAGTGTTCTCATCCATGGATGACACTCTGCTTTAGAACTAGAAGCACGCTCTTGCTTTCTAGAGTCTCTAAGACAGCAGGAAACATGAGTGTGCTGAGAACAAAAGAACGGTGTTTACTACACATACGGACCATATCTAGTCCAACTCTGCTTCTGAAACTGATACAAAGCACTGGTCCTCTAACATCCAATGTTTGTCAGTTAAGATGAGAAATGTGTGAGCTTTGTGAATGATGTAGTTCCTTTAAACTGAAAAGTGACTACCCTTACCTGAAACGAAGTCTTGCTTTTAGGAAGACACAGAGCCTGGGATTTAACTCCATTTCTGAAGGGAACCACACAGCATAGTATTCATCCATGGATCACACTCTGCTTTAGAGCAAGAAGCACACTCTTGCTTTCTGGATTCTCTAAGAGAGCAGGAAATCTGAGTGTGCTGAGAACAACAGAAAGGTGTTTCCTACACATACGGACTATAAGCAGTCCAAAACTTCTTCTGAAACTGATAGAATGCACTGGTCCTCTAACATCCAATGCTTGTCAGTTAAGATGAGAAACGTGTGAGCTTCGTGAAAGATGTAGTTCGTTTGAGCAGAAAAGTGACTGTCCTTACCTGAAACGAGTCTTGCTTGTAGGGAGACTCAGAGCCTGGGATTTAACTCCTTTTCTGATGTGAAACACACAGCATAGTTTTCATCCATGGATCACACTCTGCTTTAGAATGAGAAGCATGCTCTTGCTTAATAGAGTCTCTAAGAAAGCAGGAAACGTGAGTGTGCTGAGAACAAAAGAACGGGGTTTCCTACACATAAGGACCATATCTAGTCCAACTCTGCTTCTGAAACTGATACAAAGCACTGGTCCTCTAACATCCAATGTTTGTCAGTTAAGATGAGAAATGTGTGAGCTTTGTGAATGATGTAGTTCCTTTAAACTGAAAAGTGACTACCCTTACCTGAAACGAAGTCTTGCTTGTAGGAAGACACAGAGCCTGGGATTTAACTTCATTTCTGAAGGGAAACACACAGCATAGTATTCATCCATGGATCACACTGTGGTTAGAGCGAGAAGCACACTCTTGCTTTCTAGTGTCTCTAAGACAGCAGGAAATTTGAGTGTGCCCAGAACAATAGAAGGGTGTTTCCTACACATATGGACCATATCCAGTCCAAATCTGCTTCTGAAACTGATACAATGCACTGGTCCTCTAACATCCAATGCTTGTCAGTTAAGATGGGAAACGTGTGAGCCTCATGAACGATGTAGTTCGTTTGAGGAGAAAAGTGACTGCCCTTATCTTAAATGAAGTCTTGCTTGTAGGAAGACTCAGAGCCTGGGATTTAACTCCATTTCTGAATTGAAACACACAGCAGTGTTCTCATCCATGGATCACACTCTGCTTTAGAATGAGAAGCATGCTCTTGCTTAATAGAGTCTCTAAGACAGCAGGAAACGTGAGTGTGCTGAGAACAAAAGAACGTTGTTTCCTACACATACGGACCATATCTAGTCCAACTCTGCTTCTGAAACTGATACAAAGCACTGGTCCTCTAACATCCAATGTTTGTCAGTTAATATGAGAAACGTGTAAGCTTTTTGAATGATGTAGTTCGTTTGAGCTGAAAAGTGACTGCCCTTACCTGAAACGAAGTCTTGCTTGTAGGAAGACACAGAGCCTGGGATTTAACTCCTTTTCTAAAGGGAAACACACAGCATAGTATTCATCCATGGATCACACTCTGGTTAGAGCGAGAAGCACACTCTTGCTTTCTAGAGTCTCTAAGACAGCAGGAAATCTGAGTGTGCCCAGAACAATAGAACGGTGTTTCCTACACATATGGACCATATCCATTCCAAATCTGCTTCTGAAACTGATACAAAGTACTGGTCCTCTAACATCCAATGTTTGTCAGTTAAGATGAGAAACGTGTGGGCTTTGTGAATGATGTAGTTCCTTTGAACTGAAAAGTGACTGTCCTTACCTGAAACGAAGTCTTGCTTGTCGGAAGACTCAGAGCCTGGGATTTAACTCCATTTCTGAAGTGAAACACACAGCAATGTTCTCATCCATGGATGACACTCTGCTTTAGAACTAGAAGCACGCTCTTGCTTTCTAGATTCTCTAAGACAGCAGGAAACATGAGTGTGCTGAGAACAAAAGAACAGTGTTTACTACACATAGGGACCATATCTAGTCCAACTCTGCTTCTGAAACTCATACAAAGCACTGGTCCTCTAACATCCAATGTTTGTCAGTTAAGATGAGAAACGTGTGGGCTTTGTGAATGATGTAGTTTCTTTGAACTGAAAAGTGACTGCCCTTACCTGAAACGAAGTCTTGCTTGTAGGAAGACACAGAGCCTGGGATTTAACTCCATTTCTGAAGGGAAACACACACCATAGTTCTCATCCATGGATCACAATCTGCTTTGGAGCGAGAAGCACGCTCTTGCTTTCTAGAGTCTCTAACACAGCAGGAAACGTGAGTGTGCTGAGAAAAAAAGAACGGTGTTTCCTACACATACGGACCATATCTAGTCCAACTCTGCATCTGAATCTCATACAAAGCACTGGTCCTCTAACATCCAATGCTTGTCAGTTAAGATGGGAAACGTGTGAGCTTCATGAACGATGTAGTTTGTTTGAGCAATAAGTGACTGCCCTTACCTTAAACGAAGTCTTGCTTGTACAAAGACTCAGAGCCTGGGATTTAACTCCATTTCTGAATTGAAACACACAGCAGTGTTCTCATCCATTGATCACACTCTGCTTTAGAACAAGAAGCACGCTCTTGCTTTTTAGAGTCTCTAAGACAGGAGGAAACGTGATTTTGCTGAGAACAAAAGAACGGAGTTTCCTACACATATGGACCATATCTTGTCCAACTCTGCTTCTGAAACTGATACAAAGCACTGGTCCTCTAACATCCAATGCTTCTCTGTTAATATGAGAAACGTGTGAGCTCTGTGAATGATGTAATTCGTTTGAGCTGAAAAGTGACTGCCCTTACCTGAAACGAAGTCTTGCTTGTAGGAAGACACAGAGCCTGGGAATTAACTCCATTTCTGAAGGGAAACACACAGCATAGTTCTCATCCATTCAACACACTCTGCTTTAGAGCGAGAAGCACGCTCTTGCTTTCTAGAGTCTCTAAGACAGCAGGAAACGTGAGTGTGCTGAGAAAAATAGAACCGTGGTTCCTACACATACGGACTATAAGTAGTCCAAAACTTCTTCTGAAACTGATAGAATGCACTGGTCCTCTAACATCCAATGTTTGTCAGTTAAGATGAGAAACGTGTGAGCTTTGTGAATGATGTAGTTCCTTTGAGCTGAAAAGTGACTGCCCTTACCTGAAACGAAGTCTTGCTTGTAGGAAGACACAGAGCCTGGGATTTAACTCCTTTTCTGAAGGGAAACACATATCATAGTATTCATCCGTGGATCACACTCTGGTTAGAGCGAGAAGCACACTCTTGCTTTCTAGAGTCTCTAAGACAGCAGGAAATCTGAGTGTGCCCAGAACAATAGAACGGTGGTTTCCTACACATATGGACCATATATAGTCCAACTCTTCTTCTGAAACTGATACAATGCACTGGTCCTCTAACATCCAATGCTTGTCAGTTAAGATGAGAATCGTGTGATCTTCGTTAATGATGTAGTTCGTTTGAGCAGAAAAGTGACTGCCCTTACCTGAAACGAAGTCTTGCTTGTAGGAAGACTCAGAGCCTGGGATTTAACTCCATTTCTGAAGTGAAACACACAGCAGTGTTCTCATCCATGGATGACACTCTGCTTTAGAACAAGAAGCACGCTCCTGCTTTCTAGAGTCTCTAAGACAGCAGGAAACATGAGTGTGCTGAGAACAAAAGAACGGTGTTTACTACACATAGGGTCCATATCTAGTCCAACTCTGCTTCTGAAACTCATAGAAAGCACTGGTCCTCTAACATCCAATGCTTGTCAGTTAAGATGGGAAACGTGTGAGCTTCATGAACAATGTAGTTCGTTTGAGGAGAAAAGTGACTGCCCTTACCTTAAATGAAGTCTTGCTTGTAGGAAGACTCAGAGCCTGGGATTTAACTCCATTTCTGAATTGAAACACACAGCAGTGTTCTCATCCATGGATCACACTCTGCTTTAGAATGAGAAGCATGCTCTTGCTTAATAGAGTCTCTAAGACAGCAGGAAACGTGAGTGTGCTGAGAACAAAAGAACGTCGTTTCCTACACATACGGACCATATCTAGTCCAACTCTGCTTCTGAAACTGATACAAAGCACTGGTCCTCTAACATCCAATGTTTGTCAGTTAAGATGAGAAACGTGTAGGCTTTTTGAATGATGTAGTTCGTTTGAGCTGAAAAGTGACTGCCCTTACCTGAAACGAAGTCTTGCTTGTAGGAAGACACAGAGCCTGGGATTTAACTCCTTTTCTAAAGGGAAACACACAGCATAGTATTCATCCATGGATCACACTCTGGTTAGAGCGAGAAGCACACTCTTGCTTTCTAGAGTCTCTAAGACAGCAGGAAATCTGAGTGTGCCCAGAACAATAGAACGGTGTTTCCTACACATATGGACCATATCCAGTCCAAATCTGCTTCTGAAACTGATACAAAGCACTGGTCCTCTAACATCCAATGTTTGTCAGTTAAGATGAGAAACGTGTGGGCTTTGTGAATGATGTAGTTCCTTTGAACTGAAAAGTGACTGCCCTTACCTGAAACGAAGTCTTGCTTGTCGGAAGACTCAGAGCCTGGGATTTAACTCCATTTCTGAAGTGAAACACACAGCAGTGTTCTCATCCATGGATGACACTCTACTTTAGAACAAGAAGCACGGACTTGCTTTCTAGAGTCTCTAAGACAGCAGGAAACATGAGTGTGCTGAGAACAAAAGAACGGTGTATACTACACATAGGGTCCATATCTAGTCCAACTCTGCTTCTGAAACTCATACAAAGCACTGGTCCTCTAACATCCAATGCTTGTCAGTTAAGATGGGAAACGTGTGAGCTTCATGAACGATGTAGTTCGTTTGAGGAGAAAAGTGACTGCCCTTACCTTAAATGAAGTCTTGCTTGTAGGAAGACTCAGAGCCTGGGATTTAACTCCATTTCTGAATTTAAACACACAGCAGTGTTCTCATCCATGGATCACACTCTGCTTTAGAATGAGAAGCATGCTCTTGCTTAATAGAGTCTCTAAGACAGCAGGAAACGTGAGTGTGCTGAGAACAAAAGAACGTCGTTTCCTACACATACGGACCATATCTAGTCCAACTCTGCTTCTGAAACTGATACAAAGCACTGGTCCTCTAACATCCAATGTTTGTCAGTTAAGATGATAAACGTGTAGGCTTTTTGAATGATGTAGTTCGTTTGAGCTGAAAAGTGACTGCCCTTACCTGAAACGAAGTCTTGCTTGTAGGAAGACACAGAGCCTGGGATTTAACTCCTTTTCTAAAGGGAAACACACAGCATAGTATTCATCCATGGATCACACTCTGGTTAGAGCGAGAAGCACACTCTTGCTTTCTAGAGTCTCTAAGACAGCAGGAAATCTGAGTGTGCCCAGAACAATAGAACGGTGTTTCCTACACATATGGACCACATCCAGTCCAAATCTGCTTCTGAAACTGATACAAAGCACTGGTCCTCTAACATCCAATGTTTGTCAGTTAAGATGAGAAACGTGTGGGCTTTGTGAATGATGTAGTTCCTTTGAACTGAAAAGTGACTCCCCTTACCTGAAACGAAGTCTTGCTTGTCGGAAGACTCAGAGCCTGGGATTTAACTCCATTTCTGAAGTGAAACACACAGCAGTGTTCTCATCCATGGATGACACTCTGCTTTAGAACTAGAAGCACGCTCTTGCTTTCTAGAGACTCTAAGACAGCAGGAAACATGAGTGTGCTGAGAACAAAAGAACGGTGTTTACTACACATAGGGACCATATCTAGTCCAACTCTGCTTCTGAAACTCATACAAAGCACTGGTCCTCTAACATCCAATGTTTGTCAGTTAAGATGAGAAACATGTGGGCTTTGTGAATGATGTAGTTTCTTTGAACTGAAAAGTGACTGCCCTTACCTGAAACGAAGTCTTGCTTGTAGGAAGACACAGAGCCTGGGATTTAACTCCATTTCTTAAGGGAAACACACACCATAGTTCTCATCCATGGATCACACTCTGCTTTAGAGCGAGAAGCATGCACTTGCTTTTATAGTCTCTAATATAGCAGGTAATCTGAGTGTGCCCAGAACTAAAGAACGGTGTTTCCTAAATATACAGACCATAAGTAGTCCAAATCGGCTTCTGAAACTGATACAAAGCACTGACCCTCTAACATCCAATGCTTGTCAGTTAAGATGAGAAACGTGTGAGCTTCGTGAACGATGTAGTTCGTTTGAGCAGAAAAGTGACTGCCCTTACCTGAATCGAAGTCTTGCTTGTAGGAAGACACAGAGATTGGGATTTAACTCCATTTCTGAAGGGAAACACACAGCATAGTTCTCATCCATGGATCACAATCTGCTTTAGAGCGAGAAGCACGCTCTTGCTTTCTAGAGTCTCTAACACAGCAGGAAACGTGAGTGTGCTGAGAAAAAAAGAACGGTGTTTCCTACACATACGGACCATATCTAGTCCAACTCTGCGTCTGAATCTCATACAATGCACTGGTCCTCTAACATCCAATGCTTGTCAGTTAAGATGGGAAACGTGTGAGGTTCATGAACGATGTAGTTTGTTTGAGCAATAAGTGACTGCCCTTACCTTAAACGAAGTCTTGCTTGTACAAAGACTCAGAGCCTGGGATTTAACTCCATTTCTGAATTGAAACACACAGCAGTGTTCTCATCCATTGATCACACTCTGCTTTAGAACAAGAAGCACGCTCTTGCTTTTTAGAGTCTCTAAGACAGGAGGAAACGTGATTTTGCTGAGAACAAAAGAACGGAGTTTCCTACAAATACGGACCATATCTAGTCCAACTCTGCTTCTGAAACTGATACAAAGCACTGGTCCTCTAACATCCAATGTTTGTCAGTTAAGATGAGAAACGTGTAAGCTTTTTGAATGATGTAGTTCGTTTGAGCTGAAAAGTGACTGCCCTTACCTGAAACGAAGTCTTGCTTGTAGGAAGACACAGAGCCTGGGATTTAAATCCTTTTCTAAAGGTAAACACACAGCATAGTATTCATCCATGGATCACACTCTGGTTAGAGCGAGAATCACACTCTTGCTTTCTAGAGTCTCTAAGACAGCAGGAAATCTGAGTGTGCCCAGAACAATAGAACGGTGTTTCCTACACATATGGACCATATCCAGTCCAAATCTGCTTCTGAAACTGATACAAAGCACTGGTCCTCTAACATCCAATGTTTGTCAGTTAAGATGAGAAACGTGTGGGCTTTGTGAATGATGTAGTTCCTTTGAACTGAAAAGTGACTGCCCTTACCTGAAACGAAGTCTTGCTTGTGAGAAGACTCAGAGCTTGGGATTTAACTCCATTTCTGAAGTGAAACACACAGCAGTGTTCTCATCCATGGATGACACTCTGCTTTAGAACTAGAAGCACGCTCTTGCTTTCTAGATTCTCTAAGACAGCAGGAAACATGAGTGTGCTGAGAACAAAAGAACGGTGTTTACTACACATAGGGACCATATCTAGTCCAACTCTGCTTCTGAAACTCATACAAAGCACTGGTCCTCTAACATCCAATGTTTGTCAGTTAAGATGAGAAACGTGTGGGCTTTGTGAATGATGTAGTTCCTTTGAACTGTAAAGTGACTGCCCTTACCTGAAACGAAGTCTTGCTTGTAGGAAGACACAGAGCCTGGGATTTAACTCCATTTCTGAAGGGAAACACACACCATAGTTCTCATCCATGGATCACACTCTGCTTTAGAGCGAGAAGCATGCACTTGCTTTTATAGTCTCTAATATAGCAGGTAATATGAGTGTGCCCAGAACTAAAGAACGGTGTTTCCTACATATACAGACCATAAGTAGTCCAAATCGGCTTCTGAAACTGATACAAAGCACTGACCCTCTAACATCCAATGCTTGTCAGTTAAGATGAGAAACGTGTGAGCTTCGTGAACGATGTAGTTCGTTTGAGCAGAAAAGTGACTGCCCTTACCTGAATCGAAGTCTTGCTTGTAGGAAGACACAGAGATTGGGATTTAACTCCATTTCTGAAGGGAAACACACAGCATAGTTCTCATCCATGGATCACAATCTGCTTTAGAGCGAGAAGCACGCTCTTGCTTTCTAGAGTCTCTAACACAGCAGGAAACGTGAGTGTGCTGAGAACAAAAGAACGGTGTTTCCTACACATACGGACCATATCTAGTCCAACTCTGCGTCTGAATCTCATACAAAGCACTGGTCCTCTAACATCCAATGCTTGTCAGTTAAGATGGGAAACGTGTGAGCTTCATGAACGATGTTGTTCGTTTGAGGAGAAAAGTGACTGCCCTTACCTTAAATGAAGTCTTGCTTGTAGGAAGACACAGAGATTGGGATTTAACTCCATTTCTGAAGGCAAACATACAGCATAGTTCTCATCCATGGATCACACTCTGCTTTAGAGCGAGAAGCACGCCCTTGCTTTCTAGAGTCTCTAAGACAGCAGGAAACGTGAGTGTGCTGAGAACAAAAGAACGGTGTTTCCTACACATACGGACCATATCTAGTCCAAATCTGCTTCTGAAACTGATATAAAGCATTGACCCTCTAACATCCAATGCTTGTCAGTTAAGATGAGAAACGTGTGAGCTCTGTATACGATGTAGTTCGTTTGAGCATAAAAGTGACTGTCCTTACCTGAAACGAAGTCTTGCTTGTAGGGAGACTCAGAGCCTGGGATTTAACTCCTTTTCTGATGTGAAACACACAGCATAGTTTTCATCCATGGATCACACTCTGCTTTAGAATGAGAAGCATGCTCTTGCTTAATAGAGTCTCTAAGAAAGCAGGAAACGTGAGTGTGCTGAGAACAAAAGAACGGGGTTTCCTACACATACGGACCATATCTAGTCCAACTCTGCTTCTGAAACTGATACAAAGCACTGGTCCTCTAACATCCAATGTTTGTCAGTTAAGATGAGAAATGTGTGAGCTTTGTGAATGATGTAGTTCCTTTAAACTGAAAAGTGACTACCCTTACCTGAAAGGAAGTCTTGCTTGTAGGAAGACACAGAGCCTGGGATTTAACTCCATTTCTGAAGGGAAACACACAGCATAGTATTCATCCATGGATCACACTCTGCTTTAGAGCAAGAAGCACACTCTTGCTTTCTGGATTCTCTAAGAGAGCAGGAAATCTGAGTGTGCTGAGAACAACAGAAAGGTGTTTCCTACACATACGGACTATAAGCAGTCCAAAACTTCTTCTGAAACTGATAGAATGCACTGGTCCTCTAACATCCAATGCTTGTCAGTTAAGATGAGAAACGTGTGAGCTTCGTGAAAGATGTAGTTCGTTTGAGCAGAAAAGTGACTGTCCTTACCTGAAACGAGTCTTGCTTGTAGGGAGACTCAGAGCCTGGGATTTAACTCCTTTTCTGATGTGAAACACACAGCATAGTTTTCATCCATGGATCACACTCTGCTTTAGAATGAGAAGCATGCTCTTGCTTAATAGAGTCTCTAAGAAAGCAGGAAACGTGAGTGTGCTGAGAACAAAAGAACGGGGTTTCCTACACATAAGGACCATATCTAGTCCAACTCTGCTTCTGAAACTGATACAAAGCACTGGTCCTCTAACATCCAATGTTTGTCAGTTAAGATGAGAAATGTGTGAGCTTTGTGAATGATGTAGTTCCTTTAAACTGAAAAGTGACTACCCTTACCTGAAACGAAGTCTTGCTTGTAGGAAGACACAGAGCCTGGGATTTAACTCCATTTCTGAAGGGAAACACACAGCATAGTATTCATCCATGGATCACACTGTGGTTAGAGCGAGAAGCACACTCTTCCTTTCTAGATTCTCTAAGACAGCAGGAAATTTGAGTGTGCCCAGAACAATAGAACGGTGTTTCCTACACATTTGGACCATATCCAGTCCAAATGTGCTTCTGAAACTGAAATAAAGCATTGACCTTCTAACATCCAATGCTTGTCAGTTAAGATGAGAAACGTGTGAGCTCTGTGAACAATGTAGTTCCGTTGAGCAGAAAAGTTACTGTCCTTACCTGAAACGAAGTCTTGCTTGTAGGAAGACTCAGAGCCTGGGATTTAACTCCATTTCTGAAGACAAACACACAGCATAGTTCTCATGCATGGATCCCACTCTGCTTTAGAGCGAAAAGCACGCTCTTGCTTTCTAGAGTCTCTAAGACAGCAGGAAACGTGAGTGTGCTGAGAACAAAAGAACGGTGTTTCCTACACATACGGACCATATCTAGTCCAACTCATCTTCTGAAACTGATACAAAGACCTGGTCCTCTAACATCCAATGCTTGTCAGTTAAGATGGGAAACGTGTGAGCTTCATGAAGGATGTAGTTCGTTTGAGCAAAAAAGTGACTGCCCTTACCTTAAACGAAGTCTTGCTTGTACGAAGACTCAGAGCCTGCGATTTAACTCCATTTCTGAAATGAAACACACAGCAGTTTTCTCATCCATTGATCACACTCTGCTTTAGAATAAGATGCACGCTCTTGCTTTTTAGAGTCTCTAAGACAGCAGGAAACGTGATTTTGCTGAGAACAAAAGAACGGAGTTTCCTACACATACGGACCATATCTAGTCCAAATCTGCTTCTGAAACTGATACAAATCACTGACCCTCTAACATCCAATGCTTGTCAGTTAAGATGAGAAACGTGTGAGCTTCATGAACGATGTAGTTCGTTTGAGCTGAAAAGTGACTGCCCTTACCTGAAACGAAGTCTTGCTTGTAGGAAGACTCAGAGCCTGGGATTTAACTCCATTTCTGAAGGCAAACACACAGCATAGTTCTCATCCATGGATCACACTCTGCTTTAGAGCGAGAAGCATGCTCTTGCTTTCTAGAGTCTCTAAGACAGCAGGAAACGTGAGTGTGCTGAGAAAAAAAGAACGGTGTTTCCTACACATACGGACCATATCTAGTCCAACTCTGCTTCTGCAACTGATACAAAGCACTGGTCCTCTAACATCCAATGCTTGTCAGTTAAGATGAGAAACGTGTGAGCTTCTGGAACGATGTAGTTCGTTTGAGCAGAAAAGTGACTGCCCTTACCTGAAACGAATTCTTGCTTGTAGGAAGACTCAGAGCCTGGGATTTAACTCCATTTCTGAAGTGAATCACACAGTGTAGTTCTCATCCATGGATCACACTCTGCTTTAGAGCAAGAAGCACACTCTTGCTTTCTAGATTCTCTAAGACAGCAGTAAATCTGAGTGTGCCCAGAACAAAAGAACGGTGTTTCCTACACATACGGACTATAAGCAGTCCAAAACTTCTTCTGAAACTGATAGAATGCACTGGTCCTCTAACATCCAATGCTTGTCAGTTAAGATGAGAAACGTGTGAGCTTCGTGAAAGATGTAGTTCGTTTGAGCAGAAAAGTGACTGCCCTTACCTGAAACGAAGTCTTGCTTGTAGGGAGACTCAGAGCCTGGGATTTAACTCCTTTTCTGATGTGAAACACACAGCATAGTTTTCATCCATGGATCACACTCTGCTTTAGAATGAGAAGCACGCTCTTGCTTAATAGAGTTTCTAAGAAAGCAGGAAACGTGAGTGTGCTGAGAACAAAAGAACGGGGTTTCCTACACATACGGACCATATCTAGTCCAACTCTGCTTCTGAAACTGATACAAAGCACTGGTCCTCTAACATCCAATGTTTGTCAGTTAAGATGAGAAATGTGTGAGCTTTGTGAATGATGTAGTTCCTTTAAACTGAAAAGTGACTACCCTTACCTGAAACGAAGTCTTGCTTGTAGGAAGACACAGAGCCTGGGATTTAACTCCATTTCTGAAGGGAAACACACAGCATAGTATTCATCCATGGATCACACTGTGGTTAGAGCGAGAAGCACACTCTTCCTTTCTAGAGTCTTTAAGACAGCAGGAAATTTGAGTGTGCCCAGAAAAATAGAACGGTGTTTCCTACACATATGGACCATATCCAGTCCAAATCTGCTTCTGAAACTGATATAAAGCATTGACCCTCTAACATCCAATGCTTGTCAGTTAAGATGAGAAACGTGTGAGCTCTGTATACGATGTAGTTGTTTGAGCAGAAAAGTGACTGCCTTACCTGAATTGAAGTCTTGCATGTAGGAAGACTAAGAGCCTGGGATTTAACTCCATTTCTGAAGGCAAACACAGAGCATAGTTCTCATCCATGGATCACACTCTGCTTTAGAGCGAGAAGCACGCTCTTGCTTTCTAGAGTCTCTAAGACAGCAGGAAACCTGAGTGTGCTGAGAACAAAAGAACGGTGTTTCCTACACATACAGACCATATATAGTCCAGCTCTGCTTCTTAAACTGATACAAAGCACTGGTCCTCTAACATCCAATGCTTGTCAGTTAAGATGAGAAACGTGTGAGCTTCTGAAACGATGTAGTTCGTTTGAGCAGAAAAGTGACTGCCCTTACCTGAAACGAAGTCTTGCTTGAAGGAAGACTCAGAGCCTGGGATTTAACTCCATTTCTGAAGTGAAACACACAGCGTAGTTCTCATCTATGGATCACACTCTGCTTTAGTGCAAGAAGCATACTCTTGCTTTCTAGAGTCTCAAAGACAGCAGGAAATCCGAGTGTGCCCAGAACAAAAGAACGGTGTTTCCTACACATACGGACTATATGTAGTCCAAAACTTCTTCTGAAACAGATAGAATACACTGGTCCTCTAACATCCAATGCTTGTCAGTTAAGATGAGAAACGTGTGTGCTTCGTAAAAGATGTAGTTCGTTTGAGCAGAAAAGTGACTGCCCTTACCTGAAACGAAGTCTTGCTTGTAGGGAGACTCAGAGCCAGGGATTTAACTCCTTTTCTGAAGTGAAACACACAGCATAGTTTTCATCCATGCATCACACTCTGCTTTAGAACAAGAAGCACACTCTTGCTTTCTAGAGTCTCTAAGACAGCAGGAAACGTGATTTTGCTGAGAACAAAAGAACGGTGTTTCCTACACATATGGACCATATCCAGTCCAAATCTGCTTCTGAAACTGATACAAAGCACTGGTCCTCTAACATCCAATGTTTGTCAGTTAAGATGAGAAACGTGTGGGCTTTGTGAATGATGTAGTTCCTTTGAACTGAAAAGTGACTGCCCTTACCTGAAACGAAGTCTTGCTTGTGAGAAGACTCAGAGCTTGGGATTTAACTCCATTTCTGAAGTGAAACACACAGCAGTGTTCTCATCCATGGATGACACTCTGCTTTAGAACTAGAAGCACGCTCTTGCTTTCTAGATTCTCTAAGACAGCAGGAAACATGAGTGTGCTGAGAACAAAAGAACGGTGTTTACTACACATAGGGACCATATCTAGTCCAACTCTGCTTCTGAAACTCATACAAAGCACTGGTCCTCTAACATCCAATGTTTGTCAGTTAAGATGAGAAACGTGTGGGCTTTGTGAATGATGTAGTTCCTTTGAACTGTAAAGTGACTGCCCTTACCTGAAACGAAGTCTTGCTTGTAGGAAGACACAGAGCCTGGGATTTAACTCCATTTCTGAAGGGAAACACACACCATAGTTCTCATCCATGGATCACACTCTGCTTTAGAGCGAGAAGCATGCACTTGCTTTTATAGTCTCTAATATAGCAGGTAATATGAGTGTGCCCAGAACTAAAGAACGGTGTTTCCTACATATACAGACCATAAGTAGTCCAAATCGGCTTCTGAAACTGATACAAAGCACTGACCCTCTAACATCCAATGCTTGTCAGTTAAGATGAGAAACGTGTGAGCTTCGTGAACGATGTAGTTCGTTTGAGCAGAAAAGTGACTGCCCTTACCTGAATCGAAGTCTTGCTTGTAGGAAGACACAGAGATTGGGATTTAACTCCATTTCTGAAGGCAAACATACAGCATAGTTCTCATCCATGGATCACACTCTGCTTTAGAGCGAGAAGCACGCCCTTGCTTTCTAGAGTCTCTAAGACAGCAGGAAACGTGAGTGTGCTGAGAACAAAAGAACGGTGTTTCCTACACATACGGACCATATCTAGTCCAAATCTGCTTCTGAAACTGATATAAAGCATTGACCCTCTAACATCCAATGCTTGTCAGTTAAGATGAGAAACGTGTGAGCTCTGTATACGATGTAGTTCGTTTGAGCATAAAAGTGACTGTCCTTACCTGAAACGAAGTCTTGCTTGTAGGGAGACTCAGAGCCTGGGATTTAACTCCTTTTCTGATGTGAAACACACAGCATAGTTTTCATCCATGGATCACACTCTGCTTTAGAATGAGAAGCATGCTCTTGCTTAATGGAGTCTCTAAGAAAGCAGGAAACGTGAGTGTGCTGAGAACAAAAGAACGGGGTTTCCTACACATACGGACCATATCTAGTCCAACTCTGCTTCTGAAACTGATACAAAGCACTGGTCCTCTAACATCCAATGTTTGTCAGTTAAGATGAGAAATGTGTGAGCTTTGTGAATGATGTAGTTCCTTTAAACTGAAAAGTGACTACCCTTACCTGAAAGGAAGTCTTGCTTGTAGGAAGACACAGAGCCTGGGATTTAACTCCATTTCTGAAGGGAAACACACAGCATAGTATTCATCCATGGATCACACTCTGCTTTAGAGCAAGAAGCACACTCTTGCTTTCTGGATTCTCTAAGAGAGCAGGAAATCTGAGTGTGCTGAGAACAACAGAAAGGTGTTTCCTACACATACGGACTATAAGCAGTCCAAAACTTCTTCTGAAACTGATAGAATGCACTGGTCCTCTAACATCCAATGCTTGTCAGTTAAGATGAGAAACGTGTGAGCTTCGTGAAAGATGTAGTTCGTTTGAGCAGAAAAGTGACTGTCCTTACCTGAAACGAGTCTTGCTTGTAGGGAGACTCAGAGCCTGGGATTTAACTCCTTTTCTGATGTGAAACACACAGCATAGTTTTCATCCATGGATCACACTCTGCTTTAGAATGAGAAGCATGCTCTTGCTTAATAGAGTCTCTAAGAAAGCAGGAAACGTGAGTGTGCTGAGAACAAAAGAACGGGGTTTCCTACACATACGGACCATATCTAGTCCAAATCTGCTTCTGAAACTGATACAAAGCACTGGTCCTCTAACATCCAATGCTTGTCAGTTAAGATGAGAAACGTGTGAGCTCTGTATACGATGTAGTTGTTTGAGCAGAAAAGTGACTGCCTTACCTGAATTGAAGTCTTGCATGTAGGAAGACTAAGAGCCTGGGATTTAACTCCATTTCTGAAGGCAAACACAGAGCATAGTTCTCATCCATGGATCACACTCTGCTTTAGAGCGAGAAGCACGCTCTTGCTTTCTAGAGTCTCTAAGACAGCAGGAAAACTGAGTGTGCTGAGAACAAAAGAACGGTGTTTCCTACACATACAGACCATATATAGTCCAGCTCTGCTTCTTAAACTGATACAAAGCACTGGTCCTCTAACATCCAATGCTTGTCAGTTAAGATGAGAAACGTGTGAGCTTCTGAAACGATGTAGTTCGTTTGAGCAGAAAAGTGACTGCCCTTACCTGAAACGAAGTCTTGCTTGAAGGAAGACTCAGAGCCTGGGATTTAACTCCATTTCTGAAGTGAAACACACAGCGTAGTTCTCATCTATGGATCACACTCTGCTTTAGTGCAAGAAGCATACTCTTGCTTTCTAGAGTCTCAAAGACAGCAGGAAATCCGAGTGTGCCCAGAACAAAAGAACGGTGTTTCCTACACATACGGACTATATGTAGTCCAAAACTTCTTCTGAAACAGATAGAATACACTGGTCCTCTAACATCCAATGCTTGTCAGTTAAGATGAGAAACGTGTGTGCTTCGTAAAAGATGTAGTTCGTTTGAGCAGAAAAGTGACTGCCCTTACCTGAAACGAAGTCTTGCTTGTAGGGAGACTCAGAGCCAGGGATTTAACTCCTTTTCTGAAGTGAAACACACAGCATAGTTTTCATCCATGCATCACACTCTGCTTTAGAACAAGAAGCACACTCTTGCTTTCTAGAGTCTCTAAGACAGCAGGAAACGTGATTTTGCTGAGAACAAAAGAACGGTGTTTCCTACACATATGGACCATATCCAGTCCAAATCTGCTTCTGAAACTGATACAAAGCACTGGTCCTCTAACATCCAATGTTTGTCAGTTAAGATGAGAAACGTGTGGGCTTTGTGAATGATGTAGTTCCTTTGAACTGAAAAGTGACTGCCCTTACCTGAAACGAAGTCTTGCTTGTGAGAAGACTCAGAGCTTGGGATTTAACTCCATTTCTGAAGTGAAACACACAGCAGTATTCTCATCCATGGATGACACTCTGCTTTAGAACTAGAAGCACGCTCTTGCTTTCTAGATTCTCTAAGACAGCAGGAAACATGAGTGTGCTGAGAACAAAAGAACGGTGTTTACTACACATAGGGACCATATCTAGTCCAACTCTGCTTCTGAAACTCATACAAAGCACTGGTCCTCTAACATCCAATGTTTGTCAGTTAAGATGAGAAACGTGTGGGCTTTGTGAATGATGTAGTTCCTTTGAACTGTAAAGTGACTGCCCTTACCTGAAACGAAGTCTTGCTTGTAGGAAGACACAGAGCCTGGGATTTAACTCCATTTCTGAAGGGAAACACACACCATAGTTCTCATCCATGGATCACACTCTGCTTTAGAGCGAGAAGCATGCACTTGCTTTTATAGTCTCTAATATAGCAGGTAATATGAGTGTGCCCAGAACTAAAGAACGGTGTTTCCTACATATACAGACCATAAGTAGTCCAAATCGGCTTCTGAAACTGATACAAAGCACTGACCCTCTAACATCCAATGCTTGTCAGTTAAGATGAGAAACGTGTGAGCTTCGTGAACGATGTAGTTCGTTTGAGCAGAAAAGTGACTGCCCTTACCTGAATCGAAGTCTTGCTTGTAGGAAGACACAGAGATTGGGATTTAACTCCATTTCTGAAGGCAAACATACAGCATAGTTCTCATCCATGGATCACACTCTGCTTTAGAGCGAGAAGCACGCCCTTGCTTTCTAGAGTCTCTAAGACAGCAGGAAACGTGAGTGTGCTGAGAACAAAAGAACGGTGTTTCCTACACATACGGACCATATCTAGTCCAAATCTGCTTCTGAAACTGATATAAAGCATTGACCCTCTAACATCCAATGCTTGTCAGTTAAGATGAGAAACGTGTGAGCTCTGTATACGATGTAGTTCGTTTGAGCATAAAAGTGACTGTCCTTACCTGAAACGAAGTCTTGCTTGTAGGGAGACTCAGAGCCTGGGATTTAACTCCTTTTCTGATGTGAAACACACAGCATAGTTTTCATCCATGGATCACACTCTGCTTTAGAATGAGAAGCATGCTCTTGCTTAATAGAGTCTCTAAGAAAGCAGGAAACGTGAGTGTGCTGAGAACAAAAGAACGGGGTTTCCTACACATACGGACCATATCTAGTCCAACTCTGCTTCTGAAACTGATACAAAGCACTGGTCCTCTAACATCCAATGTTTGTCAGTTAAGATGAGAAATGTGTGAGCTTTGTGAATGATGTAGTTCCTTTAAACTGAAAAGTGACTACCCTTACCTGAAAGGAAGTCTTGCTTGTAGGAAGACACAGAGCCTGGGATTTAACTCCATTTCTGAAGGGAAACACACAGCATAGTATTCATCCATGGATCACACTCTGCTTTAGAGCAAGAAGCACACTCTTGCTTTCTGGATTCTCTAAGAGAGCAGGAAATCTGAGTGTGCTGAGAACAACAGAAAGGTGTTTCCTACACATACGGACTATAAGCAGTCCAAAACTTCTTCTGAAACTGATAGAATGCACTGGTCCTCTAACATCCAATGCTTGTCAGTTAAGATGAGAAACGTGTGAGCTTCGTGAAAGATGTAGTTCGTTTGAGCAGAAAAGTGACTGTCCTTACCTGAAACGAGTCTTGCTTGTAGGGAGACTCAGAGCCTGGGATTTAACTCCTTTTCTGATGTGAAACACACAGCATAGTTTTCATCCATGGATCACACTCTGCTTTAGAATGAGAAGCATGCTCTTGCTTAATAGAGTCTCTAAGAAAGCAGGAAACGTGAGTGTGCTGAGAACAAAAGAACGGGGTTTCCTACACATACGGACCATATCTAGTCCAACTCTGCTTCTGAAACTGATACAAAGCACTGGTCCTCTAACATCCAATGTTTGTCAGTTAAGATGAGAAATGTGTGAGCTTTGTGAATGATGTAGTTCCTTTAAACTGAAAAGTGACTACCCTTACCTGAAAGGAAGTCTTGCTTGTAGGAAGACACAGAGCCTGGGATTTAACTCCATTTCTGAAGGGAAACACACAGCATAGTATTCATCCATGGATCACACTCTGCTTTAGAGCAAGAAGCACACTCTTGCTTTCTGGATTCTCTAAGAGAGCAGGAAATCTGAGTGTGCTGAGAACAACAGAAAGGTGTTTCCTACACATACGGACTATAAGCAGTCCAAAACTTCTTCTGAAACTGATAGAATGCACTGGTCCTCTAACATCCAATGCTTGTCAGTTAAGATGAGAAACGTGTGAGCTTCGTGAAAGATGTAGTTCGTTTGAGCAGAAAAGTGACTGTCCTTACCTGAAACGAGTCTTGCTTGTAGGGAGACTCAGAGCCTGGGATTTAACTCCTTTTCTGATGTGAAACACACAGCATAGTTTTCATCCATGGATCACACTCTGCTTTAGAATGAGAAGCATGCTCTTGCTTAATAGAGTCTCTAAGAAAGCAGGAAACGTGAGTGTGCTGAGAACAAAAGAACGGGGTTTCCTACACATAAGGACCATATCTAGTCCAACTCTGCTTCTGAAACTGATACAAAGCACTGGTCCTCTAACATCCAATGTTTGTCAGTTAAGATGAGAAATGTGTGAGCTTTGTGAATGATGTAGTTCCTTTAAACTGAAAAGTGACTACCCTTACCTGAAACGAAGTCTTGCTTGTAGGAAGACACAGAGCCTGGGATTTAACTCCATTTCTGAAGGGAAACACACAGCATAGTATTCATCCATGGATCACACTGTGGTTAGAGCGAGAAGCACACTCTTCCTTTCTAGATTCTCTAAGACAGCAGGAAATTTGAGTGTGCCCAGAACAATAGAACGGTGTTTCCTACACATTTGGACCATATCCAGTCCAAATGTGCTTCTGAAACTGAAATAAAGCATTGACCTTCTAACATCCAATGCTTGTCAGTTAAGATGAGAAACGTGTGAGCTCTGTGAACAATGTAGTTCCGTTGAGCAGAAAAGTTACTGTCCTTACCTGAAACGAAGTCTTGCTTGTAGGAAGACTCAGAGCCTGGGATTTAACTCCATTTCTGAAGACAAACACACAGCATAGTTCTCATGCATGGATCCCACTCTGCTTTAGAGCGAAAAGCACGCTCTTGCTTTCTAGAGTCTCTAAGACAGCAGGAAACGTGAGTGTGCTGAGAACAAAAGAACGGTGTTTCCTACACATACGGACCATATCTAGTCCAACTCATCTTCTGAAACTGATACAAAGACCTGGTCCTCTAACATCCAATGCTTGTCAGTTAAGATGGGAAACGTGTGAGCTTCATGAAGGATGTAGTTCGTTTGAGCAAAAAAGTGACTGCCCTTACCTTAAACGAAGTCTTGCTTGTACGAAGACTCAGAGCCTGCGATTTAACTCCATTTCTGAAATGAAACACACAGCAGTTTTCTCATCCATTGATCACACTCTGCTTTAGAATAAGATGCACGCTCTTGCTTTTTAGAGTCTCTAAGACAGCAGGAAACGTGATTTTGCTGAGAACAAAAGAACGGAGTTTCCTACACATACGGACCATATCTAGTCCAAATCTGCTTCTGAAACTGATACAAATCACTGACCCTCTAACATCCAATGCTTGTCAGTTAAGATGGGAAACGTGTGAGCTTCATGAACGATGTAGTTCGTTTGAGCTGAAAAGTGACTGCCCTTACCTGAAACGAAGTCTTGCTTGTAGGAAGACTCAGAGCCTGGGATTTAACTCCATTTCTGAAGGCAAACACACAGCATAGTTCTCATCCATGGATCACACTCTGCTTTAGAGCGAGAAGCATGCTCTTGCTTTCTAGAGTCTCTAAGACAGCAGGAAACGTGAGTGTGCTGAGAAAAAAAGAACGGTGTTTCCTACACATACGGACCATATCTAGTCCAACTCTGCTTCTGCAACTGATACAAAGCACTGGTCCTCTAACATCCAATGCTTGTCAGTTAAGATGAGAAACGTGTGAGCTTCTGGAACGATGTAGTTCGTTTGAGCAGAAAAGTGACTGCCCTTACCTGAAACGAATTCTTGCTTGTAGGAAGACTCAGAGCCTGGGATTTAACTCCATTTCTGAAGTGAATCACACAGTGTAGTTCTCATCCATGGATCACACTCTGCTTTAGAGCAAGAAGCACACTCTTGCTTTCTAGATTCTCTAAGACAGCAGTAAATCTGAGTGTGCCCAGAACAAAAGAACGGTGTTTCCTACACATACGGACTATAAGCAGTCCAAAACTTCTTCTGAAACTGATAGAATGCACTGGTCCTCTAACATCCAATGCTTGTCAGTTAAGATGAGAAACGTGTGAGCTTCGTGAAAGATGTAGTTCGTTTGAGCAGAAAAGTGACTGCCCTTACCTGAAACGAAGTCTTGCTTGTAGGGAGACTCAGAGCCTGGGATTTAACTCCTTTTCTGATGTGAAACACACAGCATAGTTTTCATCCATGGATCACACTCTGCTTTAGAATGAGAAGCACGCTCTTGCTTAATAGAGTTTCTAAGAAAGCAGGAAACGTGAGTGTGCTGAGAACAAAAGAACGGGGTTTCCTACACATACGGACCATATCTAGTCCAACTCTGCTTCTGAAACTGATACAAAGCACTGGTCCTCTAACATCCAATGTTTGTCAGTTAAGATGAGAAATGTGTGAGCTTTGTGAATGATGTAGTTCCTTTAAACTGAAAAGTGACTATCCTTACCTGAAACGAAGTCTTGCTTGTAGGAAGACACAGAGCCTGGGATTTAACTCCATTTCTGAAGGGAAACACACAGCATAGTATTCATCCATGGATCACACTGTGGTTAGAGCGAGAAGCACACTCTTCCTTTCTAGAGTCTTTAAGACAGCAGGAAATTTGAGTGTGCCCAGAAAAATAGAACGGTGTTTCCTACACATATGGACCATATCCAGTCCAAATCTGCTTCTGAAACTGATATAAAGCATTGACCCTCTAACATCCAATGCTTGTCAGTTAAGATGAGAAACGTGTGAGCTCTGTATACGATGTAGTTGTTTGAGCAGAAAAGTGACTGCCTTACCTGAATTGAAGTCTTGCATGTAGGAAGACTAAGAGCCTGGGATTTAACTCCATTTCTGAAGGCAAACACAGAGCATAGTTCTCATCCATGGATCACACTCTGCTTTAGAGCGAGAAGCACGCTCTTGCTTTCTAGAGTCTCTAAGACAGCAGGAAACCTGAGTGTGCTGAGAACAAAAGAACGGTGTTTCCTACACATACAGACCATATATAGTCCAGCTCTGCTTCTTAAACTGATACAAAGCACTGGTCCTCTAACATCCAATGCTTGTCAGTTAAGATGAGAAACGTGTGAGCTTCTGAAACGATGTAGTTCGTTTGAGCAGAAAAGTGACTGCCCTTACCTGAAACGAAGTCTTGCTTGAAGGAAGACTCAGAGCCTGGGATTTAACTCCATTTCTGAAGTGAAACACACAGCGTAGTTCTCATCTATGGATCACACTCTGCTTTAGTGCAAGAAGCATACTCTTGCTTTCTAGAGTCTCAAAGACAGCAGGAAATCCGAGTGTGCCCAGAACAAAAGAACGGTGTTTCCTACACATACGGACTATATGTAGTCCAAAACTTCTTCTGAAACAGATAGAATACACTGGTCCTCTAACATCCAATGCTTGTCAGTTAAGATGAGAAACGTGTGTGCTTCGTGAAAGATGTAGTTCGTTTGAGCAGAAAAGTGACTGCCCTTACCTGAAACGAAGTCTTGCTTGTAGGGAGACTCAGAGCCAGGGATTTAACTCCTTTTCTGAAGTGAAACACACAGCATAGTTTTCATCCATGCATCACACTCTGCTTTAGAACAAGAAGCACACTCTTGCTTTCTAGAGTCTCTAAGACAGCAGGAAACGTGATTTTGCTGAGAACAAAAGAACGGTGTTTCCTACACATACGGACATTATATAGTCCAACTCTGCTTCTGAAACTGATACAAAGGACTGGTCCTCTAATATCCAATGCTTGTCTTTTAAGGTGAGAAAATTGTGAGCTTCGTGAACGATGTAGTTCGTTTGAGCTGAAAAGTGACAGCCCTTACCTGAAACGAAGTCTTGCTTGTAGGAAGACTCAGAGCCTGGGATTTAACTCCATTTCTGAAGGCAAACACACAGCATAGTTCTCATCCATGGATCACACTCTGCTTTAGAGCGAGAAGCACACTCTTGCTTTCTAGAGTCTCTAAGACAGCAGGAAATGTGATTTTGCTGAGAACAAAAGAACGGTGTTTCCTACACATACGGACATTATATAGTCCAACTCTGCTTCGGAAACTGATACAAAGGACTGGTCCTCTAATATCCAATGCTTGTCTGTTAAGGTGAGAAACTTGTGAGCTTCGTGAACGATGTAGTTCATTTGAGCTGAAAAGTAACTGCCCTTACCTGAAACGAAGTCTTGCTTGTAGGAAGACTCAGAGCCTGGGATTTAACTCCATTTCTGAAGGCAAACACACAGCATAGTTCTCATCCATGGATCACACTCTGCTTTAGAACGAGAAGCACGCTCTAGCTTTCTAGAGTCTCTAAGACAGCAGGAAACGTGAGTGTGCTGACAACAAAAGAATGGTGTTTCCCACACATACGGACCATATCTAGTCCAAATCTGCTTCTTAAACTGATACAAAGCAATGATCCTCTAACATCCAATGCTTGTCTCTTAAGATGAGAAACGTGTGAGCTTCATGAACGATGTAGTTCGTTTGAGCAGAAAAGTGACTGCCCTTACCTGAAACGAAGTCTTGCTTATAGTAAGACACAGAGCCAGGGATTTAACTCCATTTCTGAAGTGAAACACACAGCAGTGTTCCCATCCATTGATGACACTCTGCTTTAGAACAAGATGCACGATCTTGCTTTCTAGAGTCTCTAAGACAGCAGGAAACGTGAGTGTGCTGAGAACAAAAGAACGGTGTTTCCTACACATAGGGACCATATCTAGTCCAACTCTGCTTCTTAAACTGATACAAAGCACTGGTCCTCTAACATCCAATGCTTGTCTATTAAGATGAGAAACGTGTGAGCTCTGTGAACGATGTAGTTCGTTTGAGCTGAAAAGTGACTGCCCTTACCTGAAACGAAGTCTTGCTTGTAGGAAGACACAGAGCCTGGGATTTAACTCCATTTCTGAAGGCAAACACACAGCATAGTTCTCATCCATGGATCACACTCTGCTTTAGAGCGAGAAGCATGCTCTTGCTTTCTAGAGTCTCTAAGACAGCAGGAAAAGTGTGTGTGCCCAGAACAAAAGAACGGTGTTTCCTACACATACGGACTATATGTAGTCCAAAACTTCTTCTGAAACAGATAGAATGCACTGGTCCTCTAACATCCAATGCTTGTCAGTTAAGATGAGAAACGTGTGTGCTTCGTGAAAGATGTAGTTCCTTTGAGCAGAAAAGTGACTGCCATTACCTGAAATGAAGTCTTGCTTGTAGGGAGACTCAGAGCCTGGGATTTAACTCCTTTTCTGATGTGAAACACACAGCATAGTTCTCATCCATGGATCACACTCTGCTTTAGAGCGAGAAGCATGCTCTTGCTTTTAGAGTCTCTAATATAGCAGGAAATCTGAGTGTGCCCAGAACAAAAGAACGGTGTTTCCTACATATACGGAACATATGTAGTCCAAATCTGCCTCTGAAACGGATACAATGAACTGGTCCTCTAACATCCAATGCTTGTCAGTTAAGATGAGAATCGTGTGATCTTCGTTAACGATGTAGTTCGTTTGAGCAGAAAAGTGACTGCCCTTACCTGAATTGAAGTCTTGCTTGTAGGAAGACTCAGAGCCTGGGATTTAATTCCATTTCTGAAGTAAAACACACAGCAGTGTAATCATCCATTGATCACACTCTGCTTTAGAACAAGAAGCACACTCTTGCTTTCTAGAGTCTCTAAGACAGCAGGAAACATGATTTTGCTGAGAACATAAGAACGGTGTTTCCTACACATACGGACATTATATAGTCCAACTCTGCTTCTGTAACTGATACAAAGCAATGGTCCTCTAACATCCAATGCTTGTCTGTTAAGGTGAGAAACATGTGAGCTTCTGGAACGATGTATTTCGTTTGAGCTGAAAAGTGACTGCCCTTACCTGAAACGAAGTCTTGCTTGTAGGGAGACTCAGAGCCTGGGATTTAACTCCTTTTCTGAGGTGAAACACACAGCATAGTTTTCATCCATGGATCACACTCTGCTTTAGAACGAGAAGCACGCTCTTGCTTTCTAGAGTCTCTAAGACAGCAGGAAACGTGAGTGTGCTGAGAACAAAAGAACGGTGTTTCCTACACATACGGATATTATATAGTCCAACTCTGCTTCTGAAACTGAAACAAAGCACTGGTCCTCTAACATCCAATGCTTGTCTGTTAAGATGAGAAACGTGTGAGCTTTGTGAATGATATAGTTCCTTTGAACTGAAAAGTGACTGCCCTTACCCGAAAAGAAGTCTTGCTTGTAGGAAGACACAGAGCCTGGGATTTAAGTCCATTTCTGAAGGGAAACACACAGCATAGTTCTCATCCATGGATCACGCTCTGCTATAGAGCGAGAATCACACTCTTGCTTTCTAGAGTCTCTAATACAACAGGAAATCTGAGTGTGCTGAGAACAAAAGAACGGTGTTTCCTACACATACGGACCATATGTAGTCCAAATCTGCTTCTGAAACTGATACAAAGCACTGACTTTCTAACATCCAATGCTTGTCAGTTAAGATGGGAAACGTGTGAGCTTCATGAACGATGTAGTTCGTTTGAGCAGAAAAGTGACTGCCCTTACCTGAATTGAAGTCTTGCTTGTAGGAAGACTCAGAGCCTGGGATTTAACTCCATTTCTGAAGTAAAACACACAGCAGTGTAATCATCCATTGATCACACTCTGCTTTAGAACAAGAAGCACGCTCTTGCTTTCTAGAGTCTCAACAACAACAGGAAACGTGATTTTGCTGAGAACAAAAGAACGGTGTTTCCTACACATACGGACATTATATAGTCCAACTCTGCTTCTTAAACTGATACAAAGCACTGGTCCTCTAACATCCAATGCTTGTCTGTTAAGATGAGAAACGTGTGAGCTTCGTGAACGATGTAGTTCTTTTGAGCTGAAAAGTGACTGCCCTTACCTGAAACTAAGTCTTGCCTGTAGGAAGACACAGAGCAAGGGATTTAACTCCATTTTTGAAGGGAAACACACAGCATAGTTCTCAACCATGGATCACTATCTGCTTTAGAGCGAGAAGTATGCTCTTGCTTTCTAAAGTCTCTAACACAGCAGGAAATCTGAGTGTGCCCAGAACAAAAGAATGGTGTTTCCTACACATACGGACTATATGTAGTCCAAAACTTCTTCTGAAACTGATACAATGCACTGGTCCTCTAACATCCAATGTTTGCCAGTTAAGATGATAATCTTGTGATCTTCGTTAACGATGTAGTTCGTTTGAGCAGAAAAGTGACTGCCCTTGCCTGAAATGAAGTCTTGCTTGTAGGAAGACTCAGAGCCTGGGATTTAACTCCATTTCTGAAGTGAAACACACAGCAGTGTTCTCATCCATTGATGACCCTC
Source organism: Onychomys leucogaster (assembly GCA_949786385.1). Classification (NCBI taxonomy): domain Eukaryota; kingdom Metazoa; phylum Chordata; class Mammalia; order Rodentia; family Cricetidae; genus Onychomys; species Onychomys leucogaster. The sequence continues at coordinate 477,886 of CATKUP010000081.1, forward strand.
TGCTTTAGAACAAGAAGCATGCTCTTGCTTTCTAGAGTCTCTAAGACAGCAGGAAACGTTAGTGTGCTGAGAACAAAAGAACGGTGTTTCCTACACATACGGACCATATCTAGTCCAACTCATCTTCTGAAACTGATACAAAGACCTGGTCCTCTAACATCCAATGCTTGTCAGTTAAGATGGGAAACGTGTGAGCTTCATGAAGGATGTAGTTCGTTTGAGCAAAAAAGTGACTGCCCTTACCTTAAACGAAGTCTTGCTTGTACCAAGACTCAGAGCCTGGGATTTAACTCCATTTCTGAATTGAAACACACAGCAGTGTTCTCATCCATTGATAACACTCTGCTTTAGAATAAGAAGCACGCTCTTGCTTTTTAGAGTCTCTAAGACAGGAGGAAACGTGATTTTGCTGAGAACAAAAGAACGGAGTTTCCTACACATACGGACCATATCTAGTCCAAATCTGCTTCTGAAACTGATACAATTCACTGACCCTCTAACATCCAATGCTTGTCAGTTAAGATGGGAAACGTGTGAGCTTCATGAACGATGTAGTTCGTTTGAGCTGAAAAGTGACTGCCCTTACCTGAAACGAAGTCTTGCTTGTAGGAAGACTCAGAGCCTGGGATTTAACTCCATTTCTGAAGGAAAACACACAGCATAGTTCTCATCCATGGATCACACTCTGCTTTAGAGCGAGAAGCATGCTCTTGCTTTCTAGAGTCTCTAAGACAGCAGGAAACGTGAGTGTGCTGAGAACAAAAGAACGGTGTTTCCTACACATACGGACCATATCTAGTCCAACTCTGCTTCTGAAACTGATACAAAGCACTGGTCCTCTAACATCCGATGCTTGTCAGTTAAGATGAGAAACGTCTGAGCTTCTGGAACGATGTAGTTCGTTTGAGCAGAAAAGTGACTGCCCTTACCTGAAATGATGTCTTGCTTGGAGGAAGACTCAGAGCCTGGGATTTAACTCCATTTCTGAAGTGGAACACACAGCGTACTTCTCATCCATGGATCACACTCTGCTTTAGAGCGAGATGCACACACTTGCTTTCTAGATTCTCTAAGACAGCAGGAAATCTGAGTGTGCCCAGACCAAAGAACGGTGTTTCCTACATATACGGACTATAAGCAATCCAAAACTTCTTCTGAAACTGATAGAATGCACTGGTCCTCTAACATCCAATGCTTGTCAGTTAAGATGAGAAACGTGTGAGCTTCGTGAAAGATGTAGTTCGTTTGAGCAGAAAAGTGACTGCCCTTACCTGAAACGAAGTCTTGCTTGTAGGGAGACTCAGAGCCTGGGATTTAACTCCATTTCTGAAGGCAAACACACAGCATAGTTCTCATCCATGGATCACACTCTGCTTTAGAGCGAGAAGCACACTCTTGCTTTCTAGAGTCTCTAAGACAGCAGGAAATGTGATTTTGCTGAGAACAAAAGAACGGTGTTTCCTACACATACGGACATTATATAGTCCAACTCTGCTTTGGAAACTGATACAAAGGACTGGTCCTCTAATATCCAATGCTTGTCTGTTAAGGTGAGAAACTTGTGAGCTTCGTGAACGATGTAGTTCATTTGAGCTGAAAAGTAACTGCCCTTACCTGAAACGAAGTCTTGCTTGTAGGAAGACTCAGAGCCTGGGATTTAACTCCATTTCTGAAGGCAAACACACAGCATAGTTCTCATCCATGGATCACACTCTGCTTTAGAACGAGAAGCACGCTCTTGCTTTCTAGAGTCTCTAAGACAGCAGGAAACGTGAGTGTGCTGACAACAAAAGAATGGTGTTTCCCCCACATACGGACCATATCCAGTCCAAATCTGCTTCTTAAACTGATACAAAGCAATGATCCTCTAACATCCAATGCTTGTCTCTTAAGATGAGAAACGTGTGAGCTTCATGAACGATGTAGTTCGTTTGAGCAGAAAAGTGACTGCCCTTACCTGAAACGAAGTCTTGCTTATAGTAAGACACAGAGCCAGGGATTTAACTCCATTTCTGAAGTGAAACACACAGCAGTGTTCCCATCCATTGATGACACTCTGCTTTAGAACAAGATGCACGATCTTGCTTTCTAGAGTCTCTAAGACAGCAGGAAACGTGAGTGTGCTGAGAACAAAGAACGGTGTTTCCTACACATAGGGACCATATCTAGTCCAACTCTGCTTCTTAAACTGATACAAAGCACTGGTCCTCTAACATCCAATGCTTGTCTATTAAGATGAGAAACGTGTGAGCTCTGTGAACGATGTAGTTCTTTTGAGCTGAAAAGTGACTGCCCTTACCTGAAACGAAGTCTTGCTTGTAGGAAGACACAGAGCCTGGGATTTAACTCCATTTCTGAAGGCAAACACACAGCATAGTTCTCATCCATGGATCACACTCTGCTTTAGAGCGAGAAGCATGCTCTTGCTTTCTAGAGTCTCTAAGACAGCAGGAAAAGTGTGTGTGCCCAGAACAAAAGAACGGTGTTTCCTACACATACGGACTATATGTAGTCCAAAACTTCTTCTGAAACAGATAGAATGCACTGGTCCTCTAACATCCAATGCTTGTCAGTTAAGATGAGAAACGTGTGTGCTTCGTGAAAGATGTAGTTCCTTTGAGCAGAAAAGTGACTGCCATTATTTGAAATGAAGTCTTGCTTGTAGGGAGACTCAGAGCCTGGGATTTAACTCCTTTTCTGATGTGAAACACACAGCATAGTTCTCATCCATGGATCACACTCTGCTTTAGAATGAGAAGCACGCTCTTGCTTAATAGAGTTTCTAAGAAAGCAGGAAACGTGAGTGTGCTGAGAACAAAAGAACGGGGTTTCCTACACATACGGACCATATCTAGTCCAACTCTGCTTCTGAAACTGATACAAAGCACTGGTCCTCTAACATCCAATGTTTGTCAGTTAAGATGAGAAATGTGTGAGCTTTGTGAATGATGTAGTTCCTTTAAACTGAAAAGTGACTACCCTTACCTGAAACGAAGTCTTGCTTGTAGGAAGACACAGAGCCTGGGATTTAACTCCATTTCTGAAGGGAAACACACAGCATAGTATTCATCCATGGATCACACTGTGGTTAGAGCGAGAAGCACACTCTTCCTTTCTAGAGTCTCTAAGACAGCAGGAAATTTGAGTGTGCCCAGAAAAATAGAACGGTGTTTCCTACACATATGGACAATATCCAGTCCAAATCTGCTTCTGAAACTGATATAAAGCATTGACCCTCTAACATCCAATGCTTGTCAGTTAAGATGAGAAACGTGTGAGCTCTGTATACGATGTAGTTCGTTTGAGCATAAAAGTGACTGTCCTTACCTGAAACGAAGTCTTGCTTGTAGGAAGACTCAGAGCCTGGGATTTAACTGCATTTCTAAAGGCAAACACACAGCATAGTTCTCATCCATGGATCACACTCTGCTTTAGAGCGAGAAGCACGCTCTTGCTTTCTAGAGTCTCTAAGACAGCAGGAAACGTGAGTGTGCTGAGAACAAAAGAACGTAGTTTCCTACACATACGGACTATATCTAATCCAAATCTGCTTCTCAAACTGTTACACAGCACTGACCCTCTAACATCCAATGCTTGTTAGTTAAGATGGGAAACGTGTGAGCTTCATAAACGATGTAGTTGTTTGAGCAGAAAAGTGACTGCCTTACCTGAATTGAAGTCTTGCATGTAGGAAGACTAAGAGCCTGGGATTTAACTCCATTTCTGAAGGCAAACACACAGCATAGTTCTCATCCATGGATCACACTCTGCTTTAGAGCGAGAAGCACGCTCTTGCTTTCTAGAGTCTCTAAGACAGCAGGAAACCTGAGTGTGCTGAGAACAAAAGAACGGTGTTTCCTACACATACAGACCATATATAGTCCAGCTCTGCTTCTTAAACTGATACAAAGCACTGGTCCTCTAACATCCAATGCTTGTCAGTTAAGATGAGAAACGTGTGAGCTTCTGAAACGATGTAGTTCGTTTGAGCAGAAAAGTGACTGCCCTTACCTGAAACGAAGTCTTGCTTGAAGGAAGACTCAGAGCCTGGGATTTAACTCCATTTCTGAAGTGAAACACACAGCGTAGTTCTCATCTATGGATCACACTCTGCTTTAGTGCAAGAAGCATACTCTTGCTTTCTAGAGTCTCAAAGACAGCAGGAAATCCGAGTGTGCCCAGAACAAAAGAACGGTGTTTCCTACACATACGGACTATATGTAGTCCAAAACTTCTTCTGAAACAGATAGAATACACTGGTCCTCTAACATCCAATGCTTGTCAGTTAAGATGAGAAACGTGTGTGCTTCGTGAAAGATGTAGTTCGTTTGAGCAGAAAAGTGACTGCCCTTACCTGAAACGAAGTCTTGCTTGTAGGGAGACTCAGAGCCAGGGATTTAACTCCTTTTCTGAAGTGAAACACACAGCATAGTTTTCATCCATGCATCACACTCTGCTTTAGAACAAGAAGCACACTCTTGCTTTCTAGAGTCTCTAAGACAGCAGGAAACGTGATTTTGCTGAGAACAAAAGAACGGTGTTTCCTACACATACGGACATTATATAGTCCAACTCTGCTTCTGAAACTGATACAAAGGACTGGTCCTCTAATATCCAATGCTTGTCTTTTAAGGTGAGAAAATTGTGAGCTTCGTGAACGATGTAGTTCGTTTGAGCTGAAAAGTGACAGCCCTTACCTGAAACGAAGTCTTGCTTGTAGGAAGACTCAGAGCCTGGGATTTAACTCCATTTCTGAAGGCAAACACACAGCATAGTTCTCATCCATGGATCACACTCTGCTTTAGAGCGAGAAGCACACTCTTGCTTTCTAGAGTCTCTAAGACAGCAGGAAATGTGATTTTGCTGAGAACAAAAGAACGGTGTTTCCTACACATACGGACATTATATAGTCCAACTCTGCTTCGGAAACTGATACAAAGGACTGGTCCTCTAATATCCAATGCTTGTCTGTTAAGGTGAGAAACTTGTGAGCTTCGTGAACGATGTAGTTCATTTGAGCTGAAAAGTAACTGCCCTTACCTGAAACGAAGTCTTGCTTGTAGGAAGACTCAGAGCCTGGGATTTAACTCCATTTCTGAAGGCAAACACACAGCATAGTTCTCATCCATGGATCACACTCTGCTTTAGAACGAGAAGCACGCTCTAGCTTTCTAGAGTCTCTAAGACAGCAGGAAACGTGAGTGTGCTGACAACAAAAGAATGGTGTTTCCCACACATACGGACCATATCTAGTCCAAATCTGCTTCTTAAACTGATACAAAGCAATGATCCTCTAACATCCAATGCTTGTCTCTTAAGATGAGAAACGTGTGAGCTTCATGAACGATGTAGTTCGTTTGAGCAGAAAAGTGACTGCCCTTACCTGAAACGAAGTCTTGCTTATAGTAAGACACAGAGCCAGGGATTTAACTCCATTTCTGAAGTGAAACACACAGCAGTGTTCCCATCCATTGATGACACTCTGCTTTAGAACAAGATGCACGATCTTGCTTTCTAGAGTCTCTAAGACAGCAGGAAACGTGAGTGTGCTGAGAACAAAAGAACGGTGTTTCCTACACATAGGGACCATATCTAGTCCAACTCTGCTTCTTAAACTGATACAAAGCACTGGTCCTCTAACATCCAATGCTTGTCTATTAAGATGAGAAACGTGTGAGCTCTGTGAACGATGTAGTTCGTTTGAGCTGAAAAGTGACTGCCCTTACCTGAAACGAAGTCTTGCTTGTAGGAAGACACAGAGCCTGGGATTTAACTCCATTTCTGAAGGCAAACACACAGCATAGTTCTCATCCATGGATCACACTCTGCTTTAGAGCGAGAAGCATGCTCTTGCTTTCTAGAGTCTCTAAGACAGCAGGAAAAGTGTGTGTGCCCAGAACAAAAGAACGGTGTTTCCTACACATACGGACTATATGTAGTCCAAAACTTCTTCTGAAACAGATAGAATGCACTGGTCCTCTAACATCCAATGCTTGTCAGTTAAGATGAGAAACGTGTGTGCTTCGTGAAAGATGTAGTTCCTTTGAGCAGAAAAGTGACTGCCATTACCTGAAATGAAGTCTTGCTTGTAGGGAGACTCAGAGCCTGGGATTTAACTCCTTTTCTGATGTGAAACACACAGCATAGTTCTCATCCATGGATCACACTCTGCTTTAGAGCGAGAAGCATGCTCTTGCTTTTAGAGTCTCTAATATAGCAGGAAATCTGAGTGTGCCCAGAACAAAAGAACGGTGTTTCCTACATATACGGAACATATGTAGTCCAAATCTGCCTCTGAAACGGATACAATGAACTGGTCCTCTAACATCCAATGCTTGTCAGTTAAGATGAGAATCGTGTGATCTTCGTTAACGATGTAGTTCGTTTGAGCAGAAAAGTGACTGCCCTTACCTGAATTGAAGTCTTGCTTGTAGGAAGACTCAGAGCCTGGGATTTAATTCCATTTCTGAAGTAAAACACACAGCAGTGTAATCATCCATTGATCACACTCTGCTTTAGAACAAGAAGCACACTCTTGCTTTCTAGAGTCTCTAAGACAGCAGGAAACATGATTTTGCTGAGAACATAAGAACGGTGTTTCCTACACATACGGACATTATATAGTCCAACTCTGCTTCTGTAACTGATACAAAGCAATGGTCCTCTAACATCCAATGCTTGTCTGTTAAGGTGAGAAACATGTGAGCTTCTGGAACGATGTATTTCGTTTGAGCTGAAAAGTGACTGCCCTTACCTGAAACGAAGTCTTGCTTGTAGGGAGACTCAGAGCCTGGGATTTAACTCCTTTTCTGAGGTGAAACACACAGCATAGTTTTCATCCATGGATCACACTCTGCTTTAGAACGAGAAGCACGCTCTTGCTTTCTAGAGTCTCTAAGACAGCAGGAAACGTGAGTGTGCTGAGAACAAAAGAACGGTGTTTCCTACACATACGGATATTATATAGTCCAACTCTGCTTCTGAAACTGAAACAAAGCACTGGTCCTCTAACATCCAATGCTTGTCTGTTAAGATGAGAAACGTGTGAGCTTTGTGAATGATATAGTTCCTTTGAACTGAAAAGTGACTGCCCTTACCCGAAAAGAAGTCTTGCTTGTAGGAAGACACAGAGCCTGGGATTTAAGTCCATTTCTGAAGGGAAACACACAGCATAGTTCTCATCCATGGATCACGCTCTGCTATAGAGCGAGAATCACACTCTTGCTTTCTAGAGTCTCTAATACAACAGGAAATCTGAGTGTGCTGAGAACAAAAGAACGGTGTTTCCTACACATACGGACCATATGTAGTCCAAATCTGCTTCTGAAACTGATACAAAGCACTGACTTTCTAACATCCAATGCTTGTCAGTTAAGATGGGAAACGTGTGAGCTTCATGAACGATGTAGTTCGTTTGAGCAGAAAAGTGACTGCCCTTACCTGAATTGAAGTCTTGCTTGTAGGAAGACTCAGAGCCTGGGATTTAACTCCATTTCTGAAGTAAAACACACAGCAGTGTAATCATCCATTGATCACACTCTGCTTTAGAACAAGAAGCACGCTCTTGCTTTCTAGAGTCTCAACAACAACAGGAAACGTGATTTTGCTGAGAACAAAAGAACGGTGTTTCCTACACATACGGACATTATATAGTCCAACTCTGCTTCTTAAACTGATACAAAGCACTGGTCCTCTAACATCCAATGCTTGTCTGTTAAGATGAGAAACGTGTGAGCTTCGTGAACGATGTAGTTCTTTTGAGCTGAAAAGTGACTGCCCTTACCTGAAACTAAGTCTTGCCTGTAGGAAGACACAGAGCAAGGGATTTAACTCCATTTTTGAAGGGAAACACACAGCATAGTTCTCAACCATGGATCACTATCTGCTTTAGAGCGAGAAGTATGCTCTTGCTTTCTAAAGTCTCTAACACAGCAGGAAATCTGAGTGTGCCCAGAACAAAAGAATGGTGTTTCCTACACATACGGACTATATGTAGTCCAAAACTTCTTCTGAAACTGATACAATGCACTGGTCCTCTAACATCCAATGTTTGCCAGTTAAGATGATAATCTTGTGATCTTCGTTAACGATGTAGTTCGTTTGAGCAGAAAAGTGACTGCCCTTGCCTGAAATGAAGTCTTGCTTGTAGGAAGACTCAGAGCCTGGGATTTAACTCCATTTCTGAAGTGAAACACACAGCAGTGTTCTCATCCATTGATGACCCTCTGCTTTAGAACAAGAAGCATGCTCTTGCTTTCTAGAGTCTCTAAGACAGCAGGAAACGTTAGTGTGCTGAGAACAAAAGAACGGTGTTTCCTACACATACGGACCATATCTAGTCCAACTCATCTTCTGAAACTGATACAAAGACCTGGTCCTCTAACATCCAATGCTTGTCAGTTAAGATGGGAAACGTGTGAGCTTCATGAAGGATGTAGTTCGTTTGAGCAAAAAAGTGACTGCCCTTACCTTAAACGAAGTCTTGCTTGTACCAAGACTCAGAGCCTGGGATTTAACTCCATTTCTGAATTGAAACACACAGCAGTGTTCTCATCCATTGATAACACTCTGCTTTAGAATAAGAAGCACGCTCTTGCTTTTTAGAGTCTCTAAGACAGGAGGAAACGTGATTTTGCTGAGAACAAAAGAACGGAGTTTCCTACACATACGGACCATATCTAGTCCAAATCTGCTTCTGAAACTGATACAAATCACTGACCCTCTAACATCCAATGCTTGTCAGTTAAGATGGGAAACGTGTGAGCTTCATGAACGATGTAGTTCGTTTGAGCTGAAAAGTGACTGCCCTTACCTGAAACGAAGTCTTGCTTGTAGGAAGACTCAGAGCCTGGGATTTAACTCCATTTCTGAAGGAAAATACACAGCATAGTTCTCATCCATGGATCACACTCTGCTTTAGAGCGAGAAGCATGCTCTTGCTTTCTAGAGTCTCTAAGACAGCAGGAAACGTGAGTGTGCTGAGAACAAAAGAACGGTGTTTCCTACACATACGGACCATATCTAGTCCAACTCTGCTTCTGAAACTGATACAAAGCACTGGTCCTCTAACATCCGATGCTTGTCAGTTAAGATGAGAAACGTCTGAGCTTCTGGAACGATGTAGTTCGTTTGAGCAGAAAAGTGACTGCCCTTACCTGAAATGATGTCTTGCTTGGAGGAAGACTCAGAGCCTGGGATTTAACTCCATTTCTGAAGTGGAACACACAGCGTACTTCTCATCCATGGATCACACTCTGCTTTAGAGCGAGATGCACACACTTGCTTTCTAGATTCTCTAAGACAGCAGGAAATCTGAGTGTGCCCAGACCAAAGAACGGTGTTTCCTACATATACGGACTATAAGCAATCCAAAACTTCTTCTGAAACTGATAGAATGCACTGGTCCTCTAACATCCAATGCTTGTCAGTTAAGATGAGAAACGTGTGAGCTTCGTGAAAGATGTAGTTCGTTTGAGCAGAAAAGTGACTGCCCTTACCTGAAACGAAGTCTTGCTTGTAGGGAGACTCAGAGCCTGGGATTTAACTCCATTTCTGAAGGCAAACACACAGCATAGTTCTCATCCATGGATCACACTCTGCTTTAGAGCGAGAAGCACACTCTTGCTTTCTAGAGTCTCTAAGACAGCAGGAAATGTGATTTTGCTGAGAACAAAAGAACGGTGTTTCCTACACATACGGACATTATATAGTCCAACTCTGCTTTGGAAACTGATACAAAGGACTGGTCCTCTAATATCCAATGCTTGTCTGTTAAGGTGAGAAACTTGTGAGCTTCGTGAACGATGTAGTTCATTTGAGCTGAAAAGTAACTGCCCTTACCTGAAACGAAGTCTTGCTTGTAGGAAGACTCAGAGCCTGGGATTTAACTCCATTTCTGAAGGCAAACACACAGCATAGTTCTCATCCATGGATCACACTCTGCTTTAGAACGAGAAGCACGCTCTTGCTTTCTAGAGTCTCTAAGACAGCAGGAAACGTGAGTGTGCTGACAACAAAAGAATGGTGTTTCCCACACATACGGACCATATCCAGTCCAAATCTGCTTCTTAAACTGATACAAAGCAATGATCCTCTAACATCCAATGCTTGTCTCTTAAGATGAGAAACGTGTGAGCTTCATGAACGATGTAGTTCGTTTGAGCAGAAAAGTGACTGCCCTTACCTGAAACGAAGTCTTGCTTATAGTAAGACACAGAGCCAGGGATTTAACTCCATTTCTGAAGTGAAACACACAGCAGTGTTCCCATCCATTGATGACACTCTGCTTTAGAACAAGATGCACGATCTTGCTTTCTAGAGTCTCTAAGACAGCAGGAAACGTGAGTGTGCTGAGAACAAAGAACGGTGTTTCCTACACATAGGGACCATATCTAGTCCAACTCTGCTTCTTAAACTGATACAAAGCACTGGTCCTCTAACATCCAATGCTTGTCTATTAAGATGAGAAACGTGTGAGCTCTGTGAACGATGTAGTTCGTTTGAGCTGAAAAGTGACTGCCCTTACCTGAAACGAAGTCTTGCTTGTAGGAAGACACAGAGCCTGGGATTTAACTCCATTTCTGAAGGCAAACACACAGCATAGTTCTCATCCATGGATCACACTCTGCTTTAGAGCGAGAAGCATGCTCTTGCTTTCTAGAGTCTCTAAGACAGCAGGAAAAGTGTGTGTGCCCAGAACAAAAGAACGGTGTTTCCTACACATACGGACTATATGTAGTCCAAAACTTCTTCTGAAACAGATAGAATGCACTGGTCCTCTAACATCCAATGCTTGTCAGTTAAGATGAGAAACGTGTGTGCTTCGTGAAAGATGTAGTTCCTTTGAGCAGAAAAGTGACTGCCATTACCTGAAATGAAGTCTTGCTTGTAGGGAGACTCAGAGCCTGGGATTTAACTCCTTTTCTGATGTGAAACACACAGCATAGTTCTCATCCATGGATCACACTCTGCTTTAGAGCGAGAAGCATGCTCTTGCTTTTAGAGTCTCTAATATAGCAGGAAATCTGAGTGTGCCCAGAACAAAAGAACGGTGTTTCCTACATATACGGAACATATGTAGTCCAAATCTGCCTCTGAAACGGATACAATGAACTGGTCCTCTAACATCCAATGCTTGTCAGTTAAGATGAGAATCGTGTGATCTTCGTTAACGATGTAGTTCGTTTGAGCAGAAAAGTGACTGCCCTTACCTGAATTGAAGTCTTGCTTGTAGGAAGACTCAGAGCCTGGGATTTAATTCCATTTCTGAAGTAAAACACACAGCAGTGTAATCATCCATTGATCACACTCTGCTTTAGAACAAGAAGCACACTCTTGCTTTCTAGAGTCTCTAAGACAGCAGGAAACATGATTTTGCTGAGAACATAAGAACGGTGTTTCCTACACATACGGACATTATATAGTCCAACTCTGCTTCTGTAACTGATACAAAGCAATGGTCCTCTAACATCCAATGCTTGTCTGTTAAGGTGAGAAACATGTGAGCTTCTGGAACGATGTATTTCGTTTGAGCTGAAAAGTGACTGCCCTTACCTGAAACGAAGTCTTGCTTGTAGGGAGACTCAGAGCCTGGGATTTAACTCCTTTTCTGAGGTGAAACACACAGCATAGTTTTCATCCATGGATCACACTCTGCTTTAGAACGAGAAGCACGCTCTTGCTTTCTAGAGTCTCTAAGACAGCAGGAAACGTGAGTGTGCTGAGAACAAAAGAACGGTGTTTCCTACACATACGGATATTATATAGTCCAACTCTGCTTCTGAAACTGAAACAAAGCACTGGTCCTCTAACATCCAATGCTTGTCTGTTAAGATGAGAAACGTGTGAGCTTTGTGAATGATATAGTTCCTTTGAACTGAAAAGTGACTGCCCTTACCCGAAAAGAAGTCTTGCTTGTAGGAAGACACAGAGCCTGGGATTTAAGTCCATTTCTGAAGGGAAACACACAGCATAGTTCTCATCCATGGATCACGCTCTGCTATAGAGCGAGAATCACACTCTTGCTTTCTAGAGTCTCTAATACAACAGGAAATCTGAGTGTGCTGAGAACAAAAGAACGGTGTTTCCTACACATACGGACCATATGTAGTCCAAATCTGCTTCTGAAACTGATACAAAGCACTGACTTTCTAACATCCAATGCTTGTCAGTTAAGATGGGAAACGTGTGAGCTTCATGAACGATGTAGTTCGTTTGAGCAGAAAAGTGACTGCCCTTACCTGAATTGAAGTCTTGCTTGTAGGAAGACTCAGAGCCTGGGATTTAACTCCATTTCTGAAGTAAAACACACAGCAGTGTAATCATCCATTGATCACACTCTGCTTTAGAACAAGAAGCACGCTCTTGCTTTCTAGAGTCTCAACAACAACAGGAAACGTGATTTTGCTGAGAACAAAAGAACGGTGTTTCCTACACATACGGACATTATATAGTCCAACTCTGCTTCTTAAACTGATACAAAGCACTGGTCCTCTAACATCCAATGCTTGTCTGTTAAGATGAGAAACGTGTGAGCTTCGTGAACGATGTAGTTCTTTTGAGCTGAAAAGTGACTGCCCTTACCTGAAACTAAGTCTTGCCTGTAGGAAGACACAGAGCAAGGGATTTAACTCCATTTTTGAAGGGAAACACACAGCATAGTTCTCAACCATGGATCACTATCTGCTTTAGAGCGAGAAGTATGCTCTTGCTTTCTAAAGTCTCTAACACAGCAGGAAATCTGAGTGTGCCCAGAACAAAAGAATGGTGTTTCCTACACATACGGACTATATGTAGTCCAAAACTTCTTCTGAAACTGATACAATGCACTGGTCCTCTAACATCCAATGTTTGTCAGTTAAGATGATAATCGTGTGATCTTCGTTAACGATGTAGTTCGTTTGAGCAGAAAAGTGACTGCCCTTGCCTGAAATGAAGTCTTGCTTGTAGGAAGACTCAGAGCCTGGGATTTAACTCCATTTCTGAAGTGAAACACACAGCAGTGTTCTCATCCATTGATGACCCTCTGCTTTAGAACAAGAAGCATGGTCTTGCTTTCTAGAGTCTCTAAGACAGCAGGAAACGTTAGTGTGCTGAGAACAAAAGAACGGTGTTTCCTACACATATGGACCATATCTAGTCCAACTCATCTTCTGAAACTGTTACAAAGACCTGGTCCTCTAACATCCAATGCTTGTCAGTTAAGATGGGAAACGTGTGAGCTTCATGAAGGATGTAGTTCGTTTGAGCAAAAAAGTGACTGCCCTTACCTTAAACGAAGTCTTGCTTGTACCAAGACTCAGAGCCTGGGATTTCACTCCATTTCTGAATTGAAACACACAGCAGTGTTCTCATCCATTGATAACACTCTGATTTAGAATAAGAAGCACGCTCTTGCTTTTTAGAGTCTCTAAGACAGGAGGAAACGTGATTTTGCTGAGAACAAAAGAACGGAGTTTCCTACACATACGGACCATATCTAGTCCAAATCTGCTTCTGAAACTGATACAAATCACTGACCCTCTAACATCCAATGCTTGTCAGTTAAGATGGGAAACGTGTGAGCTTCATGAACGATGTAGTTCGTTTGAGCTGAAAAGTGACTGCCCTTACCTGAAACGAAGTCTTGCTTGTAGGAAGACTCAGAGCCTGGGATTTAACTCCATTTCTGAAGAAAAACACACAGCATAGTTCTCATCCATGGATCACACTCTGCTTTAGAGCGAGAAGCATGCTCTTGCTTTCTAGAGTCTCTAAGACAGCAGGAAACGTGAGTGTGCTGAGAACAAAAGAACGGTGTTTCCTACACATACGGACCATATCTAGTCCAACTCTGCTTCTGAATCTGATACAAAGCACTGGTCCTCTAACATCCGATGCTTGTCAGTTAAGATGAGAAACGTGTGAGCTTCTGGAACGATGTAGTTCGTTTGAGCAGAAAAGTTACTGCCCTTACCTGAAACGATGTCTTGCTTGGAGGAAGACTCAGAGCCTGGGATTTAACTCCATTTCTGAAGTGGAACACACAGCGTAGTTCTCATCCATGGATCACACTCTGCTTTAGAGCGAGATGCACACTCTTGCTTTCTAGATTCTCCAAGACAGCAGGAAATCTGAGTGTGCCCAGACCAAAGAACGGTGTTTCCTACACATACGGACTATAAGCAATCCAAAACTTCTTCTGAAACTGATAGAATGCACTGGTCCTCTAACATCCAATGCTTGTCAGTTAAGATGAGAAACGTGTGAGCTTCGTGAAAGATGTAGTTCGTTTGAGCAGAAAAGTGACTGCCCTTACCTGAAACGAAGTCTTGCTTGTAGGGAGACTCAGAGCCTGGGATTTAACTCCATTTCTGAAGGCAAACACACAGCATAGTTCTCATCCATGGATCACACTCTGCTTTAGAGCGAGAAGCACACTCTTGCTTTCTAGAGTCTCTAAGACAGCAGGAAATGTGATTTTGCTGAGAACAAAAGAACGGTGTTTCCTACACATACGGACATTATATAGTCCAACTCTGCTTTGGAAACTGATACAAAGGACTGGTCCTCTAATATCCAATGCTTGTCTGTTAAGGTGAGAAACTTGTGAGCTTCGTGAACGATGTAGTTCATTTGAGCTGAAAAGTAACTGCCCTTACCTGAAACGAAGTCTTGCTTGTAGGAAGACTCAGAGCCTGGGATTTAACTCCATTTCTGAAGGCAAACACACAGCATAGTTCTCATCCATGGATCACACTCTGCTTTAGAACGAGAAGCACGCTCTTGCTTTCTAGAGTCTCTAAGACAGCAGGAAACGTGAGTGTGCTGACAACAAAAGAATGGTGTTTCCCACACATACGGACCATATCTAGTCCATATCTGCTTCTTAAAATGATACAAAGCAATGATCCTCTAACATCCAATGCTTGTCTCTTAAGATGAGAAACGTGTGAGCTTCATGAACGATGTAGTTCGGTTGAGCAGAAAAGTGACTGCCCTTACCTGAAACGAAGTCTTGCTTATAGTAAGACACAGAGCCAGGGATTTAACTCCATTTCTGAAGTGAAACACACAGCAGTGTTCCCATCCATTGATGACACTCTGCTTTAGAACAAGATGCACGATCTTGCTTTCTAGAGTCTCTAAGACAGCAGGAAACGTGAGTGTGCTGAGAACTAAGAACGGTGTTTCCTACACATAGGGACCATATCTAGTCCAACTCTGCTTCTTAAACTGATACAAAGCACTGGTCCTCTAACATCCAATGCTTGTCTATTAAGATGAGAAACGTGTGAGCTCTGTGAACGATGTAGTTCGTTTGAGCTAAAAAGTGACTGCCCTTACCTGAAACGAAGTCTTGCTTGTAGGAAGACACAGAGCCTGGGATTTAACTCCATTTCTGAAGGCAAACACACAGCATAGTTCTCATCCATGGATCACACTCTGCTTTAGAGCGAGAAGCATGCTCTTGCTTTCTAGAGTCTCTAAGACAGCAGGAAACGTGAGTGTGCTGACAACAAAAGAATGGTGGTTCCCACACATACGGACCATATCTAGTCCAAATCTGCTTCTTAAACTGATACAAAGCAATGATCCTCTAACATCCAATGCTTGTCAGTTAAGATGAGAAACGTGTGTGCTTCGTGAAAGATGTAGTTCCTTTGAGCAGAAAAGTGACTGCCATTACCTGAAATGAAGTCTTGCTTGTAGGGAGACTCAGAGCCTGGGATTTAACTCCTTTTCTGATGTGAAACACACAGCATAGTTCTCATCCATGGATCACACTCTGCTTTAGAGCGAGAAGCATGCTCTTGCTTTTAGAGTCTCTAATATAGCAGGAAATCTGAGTGTGCCCAGAACAAAAGAACGGTGTTTCCTACATATACGGAACATATGTAGTCCAAATCTGCCTCTGAAACGGATACAATGAACTGGTCCTCTAACATCCAATGCTTGTCAGTTAAGATGAGAATCGTGTGATCTTCGTTAACGATGTAGTTCGTTTGAGCAGAAAAGTGACTGCCCTTACCTGAATTGAAGTCTTGCTTGTAGGAAGACTCAGAGCCTGGGATTTAATTCCATTTCTGAAGTAAAACACACAGCAGTGTAATCATCCATTGATCACACTCTGCTTTAGAACAAGAAGCACACTCTTGCTTTCTAGAGTCTCTAAGACAGCAGGAAACATGATTTTGCTGAGAACATAAGAACGGTGTTTCCTACACATACGGACATTATATAGTCCAACTCTGCTTCTGTAACTGATACAAAGCAATGGTCCTCTAACATCCAATGCTTGTCTGTTAAGGTGAGAAACATGTGAGCTTCTGGAACGATGTATTTCGTTTGAGCTGAAAAGTGACTGCCCTTACCTGAAACGAAGTCTTGCTTGTAGGGAGACTCAGAGCCTGGGATTTAACTCCTTTTCTGAGGTGAAACACACAGCATAGTTTTCATCCATGGATCACACTCTGCTTTAGAACGAGAAGCACGCTCTTGCTTTCTAGAGTCTCTAAGACAGCAGGAAACGTGAGTGTGCTGAGAACAAAAGAACGGTGTTTCCTACACATACGGATATTATATAGTCCAACTCTGCTTCTGAAACTGAAACAAAGCACTGGTCCTCTAACATCCAATGCTTGTCTGTTAAGATGAGAAACGTGTGAGCTTTGTGAATGATATAGTTCCTTTGAACTGAAAAGTGACTGCCCTTACCCGAAAAGAAGTCTTGCTTGTAGGAAGACACAGAGCCTGGGATTTAAGTCCATTTCTGAAGGGAAACACACAGCATAGTTCTCATCCATGGATCACGCTCTGCTATAGAGTGAGAATCACACTCTTGCTTTCTAGAGTCTCTAATACAACAGGAAATCTGAGTGTGCTGAGAACAAAAGAACGGTGTTTCCTACACATACGGACCATATGTAGTCCAAATCTGCTTCTGAAACTGATACAAAGCACTGACTTTCTAACATCCAATGCTTGTCAGTTAAGATGGGAAACGTGTGAGCTTCATGAACGATGTAGTTCGTTTGAGCAGAAAAGTGACTGCCCTTACCTGAATTGAAGTCTTGCTTGTAGGAAGACTCAGAGCCTGGGATTTAACTCCATTTCTGAAGTAAAACACACAGCAGTGTAATCATCCATTGATCACACTCTGCTTTAGAACAAGAAGCACGCTCTTGCTTTCTAGAGTCTCAACAACAACAGGAAACGTGATTTTGCTGAGAACAAAAGAACAGTGTTTCCTACACATACGGACATTATATAGTCCAACTCTGCTTCTTAAACTGATACAAAGCACTGGTCCTCTAACATCCAATGCTTGTCTGTTAAGATGAGAAACGTGTGAGCTTCGTGAACGATGTAGTTCTTTTGAGCTGAAAAGTGACTGCCCTTACCTGAAACTAAGTCTTGCCTGTAGGAAGACACAGAGCAAGGGATTTAACTCCATTTTTGAAGGGAAACACACAGCATAGTTCTCAACCATGGATCACTATCTGCTTTAGAGCGAGAAGTATGCTCTTGCTTTCTAAAGTCTCTGACACAGCAGGAAATCTGAGTGTGCCCAGAACAAAACAATGGTGTTTCCTACATATACGGACTATATGTAGTCCAAAACTTCTTCTGAAACTGATACAATGCACTGGTCCTCTAACATCCAATGTTTGTCAGTTAAGATGATAATCGTGTGATCTTCGTTAACGATGTAGTTCGTTTGAGCAGAGAAGTGACTGCCCTTGCCTGAAATGAAGTCTTGCTTGTAGGAAGACTAAGAGCCTGGGATTTAACTCCATTTCTGAAGTGAAACACACAGCAGTGTTCTCATCCATTGATGACCCTCTGCTTTAGAACAAGAAGCATGCTCTTGCTTTCTAGAGTCTCTAAGACAGCAGGAAACGTTAGTGTGCTGAGAACAAAAGAACGGTGTTTCCTACACATACGGACCATATCTAGTCCAACTCATCTTCTGAAACTGATACAAAGACCTGGTCCTCTAACATCCAATGCTTGTCAGTTAAGATGGGAAACGTGTGAGCTTCATGAAGGATGTAGTTCGTTTGAGCAAAAAAGTGACTGCCCTTACCTTAAACGAAGTCTTGCTTGTACCAAGACTCAGAGCCTGGGATTTCACTCCATTTCTGAATTGAAACACACAGCAGTGTTCTCATCCATTGATAACACTCTGCTTTAGAATAAGAAGCACGCTCTTGCTTTTTAGAGTCTCTAAGACAGGAGGAAACGTGATTTTGCTGAGAACAAAAGAACGGAGTTTCCTACACATACGGACCATATCTAGTCCAAATCTGCTTCTGAAACTGATACAAATCACTGACCCTCTAACATCCAATGCTTGTCAGTTAAGATGGGAAACGTGTGAGCTTCATGAACGATGTAGTTCGTTTGAGCTGAAAAGTGACTGCCCTTACCTGAAACGAAGTCTTGCTTGTAGGAAGACTCAGAGCCTGGGATTTAACTCCATTTCTGAAGGAAAACACACAGCATAGTTCTCATCCATGGATCACACTCTGCTTTAGAGCGAGAAGCATGCTCTTGCTTTCTAGAGTCTCTAAGACAGCAGGAAACGTGAGTGTGCTGAGAACAAAAGAACGGTGTTTCCTACACATACGGACCATATCTAGTCCAACTCTGCTTCTGAAACTGATACAAAGCACTGGTCCTCTAACATCCGATGCTTGTCAGTTAAGATGAGAAACGTGTGAGCTTCTGGAACGATGTAGTTCGTTTGAGCAGAAAAGTGACTGCCCTTACCTGAAACGATGTCTTGCTTGGAGGAAGACTCAGAGCCTGGGATTTAACTCCATTTCTGAAGTGGAACACACAGCGTAGTTCTCATCCATGGATCACACTCTGCTTTAGAGCGAGATGCACACTCTTGCTTTCTAGATTCTCTAAGACAGCAGGAAATCTGAGTGTGCCCAGACCAAAGAACGGTGTTTCCTACACATACGGACAATAAGCAATCCAAAACTTCTTCTGAAACTGATAGAATGCACTGGTCCTCTAACATCCAATGCTTGTCAGTTAAGATGAGAAACGTGTGAGCTTCGTGAAAGATGTAGTTCGTTTGAGCAGAAAAGTGACTGCCCTTACCTGAAACGAAGTCTTGCTTGTAGGGAGACTCAGAGCCTGGGATTTAACTCCTTTTCTGATGTGAAACACACAGCATAGTTTTCATCCATGGATCACACTCTGCTTTAGAATGAGAAGCACGCTCTTGCTTAATAGAGTCTCTAAGAAAGCAGGAAACATGAGTGTGCTGAGAACAAAAGAACGGTGTTTCCTACACATACGGACCATATCTAGTTCAACTCTGCTTCTGAAACTGATACAAAGCACTGGTCCTCTAACATCCAATGTTTGTCAGTTAACATGAGAAATGTGTGAGCTTTGTGAATGATGTAGTTCCTTTAAACTGAAAAGTGACTACCCTTACCTGAAACGAAGTCTTGCTTGTAGGAAGACACAGAGCCTGGGATTTAACTCCATTTCTGAAGGGAAACACACAGCATAGTATTCTTCCATGGATCACACTGTGGTTAGAGCGAGAATCACACTCTTGCTTTCTAGAGTCTCTAAGACAGCAGGAAATTTGAGTGTGCCCAGAACAATAGAACGGTGTTTCCTACACATATGGACCATATCCAGTCCAAATATGCTTCTGAAACTGATATAAAGCATTGACCCTCTAACATCCTATGCTTGTCAGTTAAGATGAGAAACGTGTGAGCTCTGTATACGATGTAGTTCGTTTGAGCATAAAAGTGACTGTCCTTACCTGAAACGAAGTCTTGCTTGTAGGAAGACTCAGAGCCTGGGATTTAACTGCATTTCTAAAGGCAAACACACAGCATAGTTCACATCCATGGATCACACTCTGCTTTAGAGCGAGAAGCACGCTCTTGCTCTCTAGAGTCTCTAAGACAGCAGGAAACGTGAGTGTGCTGAGAACAAAAGAATGGAGTTTCCTACACATACGGACTATATCTAGTCCAAATCTGCTTCTGAAACTGTTACAAAGCACTGACCCTCTAACATCCAATGCTTGTTAGTTAAGATGGGAAACGTGTGAGCTTCATGAATGATGTAGTTGTTTGAGCAGAAAAGTGACTGCCTTACCTGAATTGAAGTCTTGCTTGTAGGAAGACTCAGAGCCTGGGATTTAACTCCATTTCTGAAGGCAAACACACAGCATAGTTCTCATCCATGGATCACACTCTGCTTTAGAGCGAGAAGCACGCTCTTGCTTTCTAGAGTCTCTAAGACAGCAGGAAACGTGATTTTGCTGAGAACAAAAGAACGGTGTTTCCTACACATACGGACATTATATAGTCCAACTCTGCTTCTGAAACTGATACAAAGGACTGGTCCTCTAATATCCAATGCTTGTCTGTTAAGGTGAGAAACTTGTGAGCTTCTTGAACGATGTAGTTCGTTTGAGCTGAAAAGTAACTGCCCTTACCTGAAACGAAGTCTTGCTTGTAGGAAGACTCAGAGCCTGGGATTTAACTCCATTTCTGAAGGCAAACACACAGCATAGTTCTCATCCATGGATCACACTCTGCTTTAGAGCGAAAAGCACGCTCTTGCTTTCTAGAGTCTCTAAGACAGCATGAAACGTGAGTGTGCTGACAACAAAAAAACGGTGTTTCCTACACATACGGACCATATCTAGTCCAACTCATCTTCTGAAACTGATACAAAGACCGGTCCTCAAACATCCAATGCTTGTCAGTTAAGATGGGAAACGTGTGAGCTTCATGAAGGATGTAGTTCGTTTGAGCAAAAAAGTGACTGCCCTTACCTTAAACGAAGTCTTGCTTGTACGAAGACTCAGAGCCTGGGATTTAACTCCATTTCTGAATTGAAAAACACAGCAGTGTTCTCATCCATTGATCACACTCTGTTTTAGAACAAGAAGCACGCTCTTGCTTTTTAGAGTTTCTAAGACAGGAGGAAACGTGATTTTGCTGAGAACAAAAGAACGGAGTTTCCTACACATACGGACCATATCTAGTCCAAATCTGCTTCTGAAACTGATACAAATCACTGACCCTCTAACATCCAATGCTTGTGAGTTAAGATGGGAAACGTGTGAGCTTCTTGAACGATGCAGTTCGTTTGAGCTGAAAAGTGACTGCCCTTACCTGAAACGAAGTCTTGCTTGTAGGAAGACTCAGAGCCTGGGATTTAACTCCATTTCTGAAGGCAAACACACAGCATAGTTCTCATCCATGGATCGCACTCTGCTTTAGAGCGAGAAGCATGCTCTTGCTTTCTAGAGTCTCTAAGACAGCAGGAAATGTGAGTGTGCTGAGAACAAAAGAACGGTGTTTCCTACACATACGGACCATATCTAGTCCAACTCTGCTTCTGAAACTGATACAAAGCACTGGTCCTCTAACATCCAATGCTTGTCAGTTAAGATGAGAAACGTGTGAGCTTCTGGAACGATGTAGTTCGTTTGAGCAGAAAAGTGACTGCCCTTACCTGAAACGATGTCTTGCTTGGAGGAAAACTCAGAGCCTGGGATTTAACTCCATTTCTGAAGTGAAACACACAGCGTAGTTCTCATCCATGGATCACACTCTGCTTTAGAGCAAGAAGCACACTCTTACTTTCTAGATTCTCTAAGACAGCAGGAAATCTGAGTGTGCCCAGAACAAAAGAACGGTGTTTCCTACACATACGGACTATAAGTAGTCCAAAACTTCTTCTGAAACTGATAGAATGCACTGGTCCTCTAACATCCAATGCTTGTCAGTTAAGATGAGAAACGTGTGAGCTTCGTGAAAGATGTAGTTCGTTTGAGCAGAAAAGTGACTGCCCTTACCTGAAACGAAGTCTTGCTTGTAGGGAGACTCAGAGCCTGGGATTTAACTCCTTTTCTGATGTGAAACACACAGCATAGTTTTCATCCATGGATCACACTCTGCTTTAGAATGAGAAGCATGCTCTTGCTTAATAGAGTCTCTAAGAAAGCAGGAAACGTGAGTGTG
The DNA here is from genome assembly GCA_949786385.1 of Onychomys leucogaster. Taxonomy (NCBI): domain Eukaryota; kingdom Metazoa; phylum Chordata; class Mammalia; order Rodentia; family Cricetidae; genus Onychomys; species Onychomys leucogaster. The sequence goes on from CATKUP010000081.1 coordinate 499,887, forward strand.
CTGAGAACAAAAGAACGGGGTTTCCTACACATACGGACCATATCTAGTCCAACTCTGCTTCTGAAACTGATACAAAGCACTGGTCCTCTAACATCCAATGTTTGTCAGTTAAGATGAGAAATGTGTGAGCTTTGTGAATGATGTAGTTCCTTTAAACTGAAAAGTGACTACCCTTACCTGAAACGAAGTCTTGCTTGTAGGAAGACACAGAGCCTGGGATTTAACTCCATTTCTGAAGGGAAACACACAGCATAGTATTCTTCCATGGATCACACTGTGGTTAGAGCGAGAATCACACTCTTGCTTTCTAGAGTCTCTAAGACAGCAGGAAATTTGAGTGTGCCCAGAACAATAGAACGGTGTTTCCTACACATATGGACCATATCCAGTCCAAATATGCTTCTGAAACTGATATAAAGCATTGACCCTCTAACATCCTATGCTTGTCAGTTAAGATGAGAAACGTGTGAGCTCTGTATACGATGTAGTTCGTTTGAGCATAAAAGTGACTGTCCTTACCTGAAACGAAGTCTTGCTTGTAGGAAGACTCAGAGCCTGGGATTTAACTGCATTTCTAAAGGCAAACACACAGCATAGTTCACATCCATGGATCACACTCTGCTTTAGAGCGAGAAGCACGCTCTTGCTCTCTAGAGTCTCTAAGACAGCAGGAAACGTGAGTGTGCTGAGAACAAAAGAATGGAGTTTCCTACACATACGGACTATATCTAGTCCAAATCTGCTTCTGAAACTGTTACAAAGCACTGACCCTCTAACATCCAATGCTTGTTAGTTAAGATGGGAAACGTGTGAGCTTCATGAATGATGTAGTTGTTTAAGCAGAAAAGTGACTGCCTTACCTGAATTGAAGTCTTGCTTGTAGGAAGACTCAGAGCCTGGGATTTAACTCCATTTCTGAAGGCAAACACACAGCATAGTTCTCATCCATGGATCACACTCTGCTTTAGAGCGAGAAGCACGCTCTTGCTTTCTAGAGTCTCTAAGACAGCAGGAAACCTGAGTGTGCTGAGAACAAAAGAACGGTGTTTCCTACACATACAGACCATATATAGTCCAACTCTGCTTCTTAAACTGATACAAAGCACTGGTCCTCTAACATACAATGCTTGTCAGTTAAGATGAGAAACGTGTGAGCTTCTGGAACGATGTAGTTCGTTTGAGCAGAAAAGTGACTGCCCTTACCTGAAATGAAGTCTTGCTTGGAGGAAGACTCAGAGCCTGGGATTTAACTCCATTTCTGAAGTGGAACACACAGCGTAGTTGTCATCTATGGATCACACTCTGCTTTAGAGCAAGAAGCATACTCTTGCTTTCTAGAGTCTCAAAGACAGCAGGAAATCTGAGTGTGCCCAGAACAAAAGAACGGTGTTTCCTACACATACGGACTATATGTAGTCCAAAACTTCTTCTGAAACAGATAGAATACACTGGTCCTCTAACATCCAATGCTTGTCAGTTAAGATGAGAAACGTGTGTGCTTCATGAAAGATGTAGTTCGTTTGAGCAGAAAAGTGACTGCCCTTACCTGAAACGAAGTCTTGCTTGTAGGGAGACTCAGAGCCAGGGATTTAACTCCTTTTCTGAAGTGAAACACACAGCATAGTTTTCATCCATGCATCACACTCTGCTTTAGAACAAGAAGCACACTCTTGCTTTCTAGAGTCTCTAAGACAGCAGGAAACGTGATTTTGCTGAGAACAAAAGAACGGTGTTTCCTACACATACGGACATTATATAGTCCAACTCTGCTTCTGAAACTGATACAAAGGACTGGTCCTCTAATATCCAATGCTTGTCTGTTAAGGTGAGAAACTTGTGAGCTTCTTGAGCGATGTAGTTCGTTTGAGCTGAAAAGTAACTGCCCTTACCTGAAACGAAGTCTTGCTTGTAGGAAGACTCAGAGCCTGGGATTTAACTCCATTTCTGAAGGCAAACACACAGCATAGTTCTCATCCATGGATCACACTCTGCTTTAGAGCGAAAAGCACGCTCTTGCTTTCTAGAGTCTCTAAGACAGCATGAAACGTGAGTGTGCTGACAACAAAAAAACGGTGTTTCCTACACATACGGACCATATCTAGTCCAACTCATCTTCTGAAACTGATACAAAGACCGGTCCTCAAACATCCAATGCTTGTCAGTTAAGATGGGAAACGTGTGAGCTTCATGAAGGATGTAGTTCGTTTGAGCAAAAAAGTGACTGCCCTTACCTTAAACGAAGTCTTGCTTGTACGAAGACTCAGAGCCTGGGATTTAACTCCATTTCTGAATTGAAACACACAGCAGTGTTCTCATCCATTGATCACACTCTGTTTTAGAACAAGAAGCACGCTCTTGCTTTTTAGAGTTTCTAAGACAGGAGGAAACGTGATTTTGCTGAGAACAAAAGAACGGAGTTTCCTACACATACGGACCATATCTAGTCCAAATCTGCTTCTGAAACTGATACAAATCACTGACCCTCTAACATCCAATGCTTGTGAGTTAAGATGGGAAACGTGTGAGCTTCTTGAACGATGCAGTTCGTTTGAGCTGAAAAGTGACTGCCCTTACCTGAAACGAAGTCTTGCTTGTAGGAAGACTCAGAGCCTGGGATTTAACTCCATTTCTGAAGGCAAACACACAGCATAGTTCTCATCCATGGATCGCACTCTGCTTTAGAGCGAGAAGCATGCTCTTGCTTTCTAGAGTCTCTAAGACAGCAGGAAATGTGAGTGTGCTGAGAACAAAAGAACGGTGTTTCCTACACATACGGACCATATCTAGTCCAACTCTGCTTCTGAAACTGATACAAAGCACTGGTCCTCTAACATCCAATGCTTGTCAGTTAAGATGAGAAACGTGTGAGCTTCTGGAACGATGTAGTTCGTTTGAGCAGAAAAGTGACTGCCCTTACCTGAAACGATGTCTTGCTTGGAGGAAAACTCAGAGCCTGGGATTTAACTCCATTTCTGAAGTGAAACACACAGCGTAGTTCTCATCCATGGATCACACTCTGCTTTAGAGCAAGAAGCACACTCTTACTTTCTAGATTCTCTAAGACAGCAGGAAATCTGAGTGTGCCCAGAACAAAAGAACGGTGTTTCCTACACATACGGACTATAAGTAGTCCAAAACTTCTTCTGAAACTGATAGAATGCACTGGTCCTCTAACATCCAATGCTTGTCAGTTAAGATGAGAAACGTGTGAGCTTCGTGAAAGATGTAGTTCGTTTGAGCAGAAAAGTGACTGCCCTTACCTGAAACGAAGTCTTGCTTGTAGGGAGACTCAGAGCCTGGGATTTAACTCCTTTTCTGATGTGAAACACACAGCATAGTTTTCATCCATGGATCACACTCTGCTTTAGAATGAGAAGCATGCTCTTGCTTAATAGAGTCTCTAAGAAAGCAGGAAACGTGAGTGTGCTGAGAACAAAAGAACGGGGTTTCCTACACATACGGACCATATCTAGTCCAACTCTGCTTCTGAAACTGATACAAAGCACTGGTCCTCTAACATCCAATGTTTGTCAGTTAAGATGAGAAATGTGTGAGCTTTGTGAATGATGTAGTTCCTTTAAACTGAAAAGTGACTACCCTTACCTGAAACGAATTCTTGTTTGTAGGAAGACACAGAGCCTGGGATTTAACTCCATTTCTGAAGGGAAACACACAGCATAGTATTCATCCATGGATCACACTGTAGTTAGAGCGAGAAGCACACTCTTGCTTTCTAGAGTCTCTAAGACAGCAGGAAATTTGAGTGTGCCCAGAACAATAGAACGGTGTTTCCTACACATATGGACCATATCCAGTCCAAATCTGCTTCTGAAACTGATATAAAGCATTGACCCTCTAACATCCAATGCTTGTCAGTTAAGATGAGAAACGTGTGAGCTCTGTATACGATGTAGTTCATTTGAGCATAAAAGTGACTGTCCTTACCTGAAACGAAGTCTTGCTTGTAGGAAGACTCAGAGCCTGGGATTTAACTGCATTTCTAAAGGCAAACACACAGCATAGTTCTCATCCATGGATCACACTCTGCTTTAGAGCGAGAAGCACGCTCTTGCTTTCTAGAGTCTCTAAGACAGCAGGAAACGTGTGTGTGCTGAGAACAAAAGAACGGTGTTTCCTACACATACGGACCATATCTAGTCCAACTCATCTTCTGAAACTGATACAAAGACCTGGTCCTCTAACATCCAATCCTTGTCAGTTAAGATGGGAAACTTGTGAGCTTCATGAAGGATGTAGTTCGTTTGAGCAAAAAAGTGACTGCCCTTACCTTAAACGAAGTCTTGCTTGTACGAAGACTCAGAGCCTGGGATTTAACTCCATTTCTGAATTGAAACACACAGCAGTGTTCTCATCCATTGATCACACTCTGCTTTAGAATAAGAAGCACGCTCTTGCTTTTTAGAGTTTCTAAGACAGGAGGAAACGTGATTTTGCTGAGAACAAAAGAACGGAGTTTCCTACACATACGGACCATATCTAGTCCAAATCTGCTTCTGAAACTGATACAAAGCACTGGTCCTCTAACATCCAATGCTTGTCAGTTAAGATGAGAAACGTGTGAGCTTCTGGAACGATGTAGTTCGTTTGAGCAGAAAAGTGACTGCCCTTACCTTAAACGAAGTCTTGCTTGTACGAAGACTCAGAGCCTGGGATTTAACTCCATTTCTGAATTGAAACACACAGCAGTGTTCTCATCCATTGATCACACTCTGCTTTAGAATAAGAAGCACGCTCTTGCTTTTTAGAGTTTCTAAGACAGGAGGAAACGTGATTTTGCTGAGAACAAAAGAACGGAGTTTCCTACACATACGGACCATATCTAGTCCAAATCTGCTTCTGAAACTGATACAAATCACTGACCCTCTAACATCCAATGCTTGTCAGTTAAGATGGGAAACGTGTGAGCTTCTTGAACGATGCAGTTCGTTTGAGCTGAAAAGTGACTGCCCTTACCTGAAACGAAGTCTTGCTAGTAGGAAGACTCAGAGCCTGGGATTTAACTCCATTTCTGAAGGCAAACACACAGCATAGTTCTCATCCATGGATCACACTCTGCTTTAGAGCGAGAAGCACGCTCTTGCTTTCTAGAGTCTCTAAGACAGCAGGAAACGTGAGTGTGCTGAGAACAAAAGAACGGTGTTTCCTACACATACGGACCATATCTAGTCCAACTCTGCTTCTGAAACTGATACAAAGCACTGGTCCTCTAACATCCAATGCTTGTCAGTTAAGATGAGAAACGTGTGAGCTTCTGGAACGATGTAGTTCGTTTGAGCAGAAAAGTTACTGCCCTTACCTGAAACGATGTCTTGCTTGGAGGAAGACTCAGAGCCTGGGATTTAACTCCATTTCTGAAGTGAAACACACAGCGTAGTTCTCATCCATGGATCACACTCTGCTTTAGAGCAAGAAGCACACTCTTGCTTTCTAGATTCTCTAAGACAGCAGGAAATCTGAGTGTGCCCAGAACAAAAGAACGGTGTTTCCTACACATACGGACTATAAGCAGTCCAAAACTTCTTCTGAAACTGATAGAATGCACTGGTCCTCTAACATCCAATGCTTGTCAGTTAAGATGAGAAACGTGTGAGCTTCGTGAAAGATGTAGTTCGTTTGAGCAGAAAAGTGACTGCCCTTACCTGAAACGAAGTCTTGCTTGTAGGGAGACTCAGAGCCTGGGATTTAACTCCTTTTCTGATGTGAAACACACAGCATAGTTTTCATCCATGGATCACACTCTGCTTTAGAATGAGAAGCACGCTCTTGCTTAATAGAGTCTCTAAGAAAGCAGGAAACGTGAGTGTGCTGAGAACAAAAGAACGGTGTTTCCTACACATACGGACCATATGTAGTCCAACTCTGCTTCTGAAACTGATACAAAGCACTGGTCCTCTAACATCCAATGTTTGTCAGTTAAGATGAGAAATGTGTGAGCTTTGTGAATGATGTAGTTCCTTTAAACTGAAAAGTGACTACCCTTACCTGAAACGAAGTCTTGCTTGTAGGAAGACACAGAGACTGGGATTTAACTCCATTTCTGAAGGGAACCACACAGCATAGTATTCATCCATGGATCACACTGTGGTTAGAGCGAGAAGCACACTCTTGCTTCTCTAGAGTCTCTAAGACAGCAGGAAATTTGAGTGTGCCCAGAACAATAGAACGGTGTTTCCTACACATATGGACCATATCCAGTCCAAATCTGCTTCTGAAACTAATATAAAGCATTGACCCTCTAACATCCAATGCTTGTCAGTTAAGATGAGAAACGTGTGAGCTCTGTATACGATGTAGTTCATTTGAGCATAAAAGTGACTGTCCTTACCTGAAACGAAGTCTTGCTTGTAGGAAGACTCAGAGCCTGGGATTTAACTGCATTTCTAAAGGCAAACACACAGCATAGTTTTCATCCATGGATCACACTCTGCTTTAGAGCGAGAAGCACGCTCTTGCTTTCTAGAGTCTCTAAGACAGCAGGAAACGTGAGTGTGCTGAGAACAAAAGAACGGTGTTTCCTACACATACGGACCATATCTAGTCCAACTCATCTTCTGAAACTGATACAAAGACCTGGTCCTCTAACATCCAATCCTTGTCAGTTAAGATGGGAAACTAGTGAGCTTCATGAAGGATGTAGTTCGTTTGAGCAAAAAAGTGACTGCCCTTACCTTAAACGAAGTCTTGCTTGTACGAAGACTCAGAGCCTGGGATTTAACTCCATTTATGAATTGAAACACACAGCAGTGTTCTCATCCATTGATCACACTCTGCTTTAGAATAAGAAGCACGCTCTTGCTTTTTAGAGTTTCTAAGACAGGAGGAAACGTGATTTTGCTGAGAACAAAAGAACGGAGTTTCCTACACATACGGACCATATCTAGTCCAAATCTGCTTCTGAAACTGATACAAATCACTGACCCTCTAACATCCAATGCTTGTCAGTTAAGATGGGAAACGTGTGAGCTTCTTGAACGATGCAGTTCGTTTGAGCTGAAAAGTGACTGCCCTTACCTGAAACGAAGTCTTGCTTGTAGGAAGACTCAGAGCCTGGGATTTAACTCCATTTCTGAAGGCAAACACACAGCATAGTTCTCATCCATGGATCACACTCTGCTTTAGAGCGAGAAGCACGCTCTTGCTTTCTAGAGTCTCTAAGACAGCAGGAAACGTGAGTGTGCTGAGAACAAAAGAACGGTGTTTCCTACACATACGGACCATATCTAGTCCAACTCTGCTTCTGAAACTGATACAAAGCACTGGTCCTCTAACATCCAATGCTTGTCAGTTAAGATGAGAAACGTGTGAGCTTCTGGAACGATGTAGTTCGTTTGAGCAGAAAAGTGACTGCCCTTACCTGAAACGATGTCTTGCTTGGAGGAAGACTCAGAGCCTGGGATTTAACTCCATTTCTGAAGTGAAACACACAGCGTAGTTCTCATCCATGGATCACACTCTGCTTTAGAGCAAGAAGCACACTCTTGCTTTCTAGATTCTCTAAGACAGCAGGAAATCTGAGTGTGCCCAGAACAAAAGAACGGTGTTTCCTACACATACGGACTATAAGCAGTCCAAAACTTCTTCTGAAACTGATAGAATGCACTGGTCCTCTAACATCCAATGCTTGTCAGTTAAGATGAGAAACGTGTGAGCTTCGTGAAAGATGTAGTTCGTTTGAGCAGAAAAGTGACTGCCCTTACCTGAAACGAAGTCTTGCTTGTAGGGAGACTCAGAGCCTGGGATTTAACTCCTTTTCTGATGTGAAACACACAGCATAGTTTTCATCCATGGATCACACTCTGCTTTAGAATGAGAAGCACGCTCTTGCTTAATAGAGTCTCTAAGAAAGCAGGAAACGTGAGTGTGCTGAGAACAAAAGAACGGTGTTTCCTACACATACGGACCATATGTAGTCCAACTCTGCTTCTGAAACTGATACAAAGCACTGGTCCTCTAACATCCAATGTTTGTCAGTTAAGATGAGAAATGTGTGAGCTTTGTGAATGATGTAGTTCCTTTAAACTGAAAAGTGACTACCCTTACCTGAAACGAAGTCTTGCTTGTAGGAAGACACAGAGCCTGGGATTTAACTCCATTTCTGAAGAGAAACACACAGCATAGTATTCATCCATGGATCACACTGTAGTTAGAGCGAGAAGCACACTCTTGCTTTCTAGAGTCTCTAAGACAGCAGGAAATTTGAGTGTGCCCAGAACAATAGAACGGTGTTTCCTACACATATGGACCATATCCAGTCCAAATCTGCTTCTGAAACTGATATAAAGCATTGACCCTCTAACATCCAATGCTTGTCAGTTAAGATGAGAAACGTGTGAGCTCTGTATACGATGTAGTTCGTTTGAGCATAAAAGTGACTGTCCTTACCTGAAAAGAAGTCTTGCTTGTAGGGAGACTCAGAGCCTGGGATTTAACTGCATTTCTAAAGGCAAACACACAGCATAGTTCTCATCCATGGATCACACTCTGCTTTAGAGCGAGAAGCACGCTCTTGCTTTCTAGAGTCTCTAAGACAGCAGGAAACGTGAGTGTGCTGAGAACAAAAGAACGGTGTTTCCTAGACATACGGACCATATCTAGTCCAACTCATCTTCTGAAACTGATACAAAGACCTGGTCCTCTAACATCCAATCCTTGTCAGTTAAGATGGGAAACTTGTGAGCTTCTGGAACGATGTAGTTCGTTTGAGCAGAAAAGTGACTGCCATTACCTTAAACGAAGTCTTGCTTGTATGAAGACTCAGAGCCTGGGATTTAACTCCATTTCTGAATTGAAACACACAGCAGTGTTCTCAACCATTGATCACACTCTGCTTTAGAATAAGAAGCACGCACTTGCTTTTTAGAGTTTCTAAGACAGGAGGAAACGTGATTTTGCTGAGAACAAAAGAACGGAGTTTCCTACATATACGGACCATATCTAGTCCAAATCTGCTTCTGAAACTGATACAAATCACTGACCCTCTAACATCCAATGCTTGTCAGTTAAGATGGGAAACGTGTGAGCTTCTTGAACGATGCAGTTCGTTTGAGCTGAAAAGTGACTGCCCTTACCTGAAACGAAGTCTTGCTAGTAGGAAGACTCAGAGCCTGGGATTTAACTCCATTTCTGAAGGCAAACACACAGCATAGTTCTCATCCATGGATCACACTCTGCTTTAGAGCGAGAAGCACGCTCTTGCTTTCTAGAGTCTCTAAGACAGCAGGAAACGTGAGTGTGCTGAGAACAAAAGAACGGTGTTTCCTACACATACGGACCATATCTAGTCCAACTCTGCTTCTGAAACTGATACAAAGCACTGGTCCTCTAACATCCAATGCTTGTCAGTTAAGATGAGAAACGTGTGAGCTTCTGGAACGATGTAGTTCGTTTGAGCAGAAAAGTGACTGCCCTTACCTGAAACGATGTCTTGCTTGGAGGAAGACTCAGAGCCTGGGATTTAACTCCATTTCTGAAGTGAAACACACAGCGTAGTTCTCATCCATGGATCACACTCTGCTTTAGAGCAAGAAGCACACTCTTGCTTTCTAGATTCTCTAAGACAGCAGGAAATCTGAGTGTGCCCAGAACAAAAGAACGGTGTTTCCTACACATACGGACTATAAGCAGTCCAAAACTTCTTCTGAAACTGATAGAATGCACTGGTCCTCTAACATCCAATGCTTGTCAGTTAAGATGAGAAACGTGTGAGCTTCGTGAAAGATGTAGTTCGTTTTAGCAGAAAAGTGACTGCCCTTACCTGAAACGAAGTCTTGCTTGTAGGAAGACACAGAGCCTGGGATTTAACTCCATTTCTGAAGGGAACCACACAGCATAGTATTCATCCATGGATCACACTGTGGTTAGAGCGAGAAGCACACTCTTGCTTCTCTAGATTCTCTAAGAGAGCAGGAAATTTGAGTGTGCCCAGAACAATAGAACGGTGTTTCCTACACATATGGACCATATCCAGTCCAAATCTGCTTCTGAAACTGATATAAAGCATTGACCCTCTAACATCCAATGCTTGTCAGTTAAGATGAGAAACGTGTGAGCTCTGTATACGATGTAGTTCGTTTGAGCATAAAAGTGACTGTCCTTACCTGAAACGAATTCTTGCTTGTAGGGAGACTCAGAGCCTGGGATTTAACTCCTTTTCTGATGTGAAACACACAGCATAGTTTTCATCCATGGATCACACTTTGCTTTAGAATGAGAAGCATGGTCTTGCTTAATAGAGTCTCTAAGAAAGCAGGAAACGTGAGTGTGCTGAGAACAAAAGAACGGGGTTTCCTACACATACGGACCATATCTAGTCCAACTCTGCTTCTGAAACTGATACAAAGGACTGGTCCTCTAACATCCAATGTTTGTCAGTTAAGATGAGAAATGTGTGAGCTTTGTGAATGATGTAGTTCCTTTAAACTGAAAAGTGACTACCCTTACCTGAAACGAAGTCTTGCTTGTAGGAAGACACAGAGCCTGGGATTTAACTCCATTTCTGAAGGGAAACACACAGCATAGTATTCATCCATGGATCACACTCTGCTTTAGAGCAAGAAGCACACTCTTGCTTTCTAGATTCTCTAAGAGAGCAGGAAATCTGAGTGTGCTGAGAACAACAGAAAGGTGTTTCCTACACATACGGACTATAAGCAGTCCAAAACTTCTTCTGAAACTGATAGAATGCACTGGTCCTCTAACATCCAATGCTTGTCAGTTAAGATGAGAAACGTGTGAGGTTCGTGAAAGATGTAGTTCGTTTGAGCAGAAAAGTGACTGCCCTTACCTGAAACGAAGTCTTGCTTGTAGGGAGACTCGGAGCCTGGGATTTAACTCCTTTTCTGATGTGAAACACACAGCATAGTTTTCATCCATGGATCACACTCTGCTTTAGAATGAGAAGCATGCTCTTGCTTAATAGAGTCTCTAAGAAAGCAGGAAACGTGAGTGTGCTGAGAACAAAAGAACGGGGTTTCCTACACATACGGACCATATCTAGTCCAACTCTGCTTCTGAAACTCATACAAAGCACTGGTCCTCTAACATCCAATGTTTGTCAGTTAAGATGAGAAATGTGTGAGCTTTGTGAATGATGTAGTTCCTTTAAACTGAAAAGTGACTACCCTTACCTGAAACGAAGTCTTGCTTGTAGGAAGACACAGAGACTGGGATTTAACTCCATTTCTGAAGGGAACCACACAGCATAGTATTCATCCATGGATCTCACTGTGGTTAGAGCGAGAAGCACACTCTTGCTTCTCTAGATTCTCTAAGAGAGCAGGAAATTTGAGTGTGCCCAGAACAATAGAACGGTGTTTCCTACACATATGGACCATATCCAGTCCAAATCTGCTTCTGAAACTGATATAAAGCATTGACCCTCTAACATCCAATGCTTGTCAGTTAAGATGAGAAACGTGTGAGCTCTGTATACGATGTAGTTCGTTTGAGCATAAAAGTGACTGTCCTTACCTGAAACGAAGTCTTGCTTGTAGGAAGACTCAGAGCCTGGGATTTAACTGCATTTCTAAAGGCAAACACACAGCATAGTTCTCATCCATGGATCACACTCTGCTTTAGAATGAGAAGCACGCTCTTGCTTTCTAGAGTCTCTACGACAGCAGGAAACGTGAGTGTACTGAGAACAAAAGAACGGAGTTTCCTACACATACGGACTATATCTAGTCCAAATCTGCTTCTGAAACTGATACAAAGCACTGGTCCTCTAACATCCAATGTATGTCAGTTAAGATGAGAAATGTGTGAGCTTTGTGAATGATGTAGTTCCTTTAAACTGAAAAGTGACTACCCTTACCTGAAACGAAGTCTTGCTTGTAGGAAGACACAGAGCCTGGGATTTAACTCCATTTCTGAAGGGAAACACACAGCATAGTATTCATCCATGGATCACACTCTGCTTTAGAGCAAGAAGCACACTCTTGCTTTCTAGATTCTCTAAGAGAGCAGGAAATCTGAGTGTGCTGAGAACAACAGAAAGGTGTTTCCTACACATACGGACTATAAGCAGTCCAAAACTTCTTCTGAAACTGATAGAATGCACTGGTCCTCTAACATCCAATGCTTGTCAGTTAAGATGAGAAACGTGTGAGGTTCGTGAAAGATGTAGTTCGTTTGAGCAGAAAAGTGACTGCCCTTACCTGAAACGAAGTCTTGCTTGTAGGGAGACTCGGAGCCTGGGATTTAACTCCTTTTCTGATGTGAAACACACAGCATAGTTTTCATCCATGGATCACACTCTGCTTTAGAATGAGAAGCATGCTCTTGCTTAATAGAGTCTCTAAGAAAGCAGGAAACGTGAGTGTGCTGAGAACAAAAGAACGGGGTTTCCTACACATACGGACCATATCTAGTCCAACTCTGCTTCTGAAACTGATACAAAGCACTGGTCCTCTAACATCCAATGTTTGTCAGTTAAGATGAGAAATGTGTGAGCTTTGTGAATGATGTAGTTCCTAAAAACTGAAAAGTGACTACCCTTACCTGAAACGAAGTCTTGCTTGTAGGAAGACACAGAGCCTGGGATTTAACTCCATTTCTGAAGGGATACTCACAGCATAGTATTCATCAATGGATCACACTGTGGTTAGAGCGAGAAGCACACTCTTGCTTTCTAGAGTCTCTAAGACAGCAGGAAATTTGAGTGTGCCCAGAACAATAGAACGGTGTTTCCTACACATATGGACCATATCCAGTCCAAATCTGCTTCTGAAACTGATATAAAGCATTGACCCTCTAACATCCAATGCTTGTCAGTTAAGATGAGAAACGTGTGAGCTCTGTATACGATGTAGTTCGTTTGAGCATAAAAGTGACTGTCCTTACCTGAAACGAAGTCTTGCTTGTAGGAAGACTCAGAGCCTGGGATTTAACTGCATTTCTAAAGGCAAACACACAGCATAGTTCTCATCCATGGATCACACTCTGCTTTAGAATGAGAAGCATGGTCTTGCTTAATAGAGTCTCTAAGACAGCAGGAAACGTGAGTGTGCTGAGAACAAAAGAACGGAGTTTCCTACACATACGGACTATATCTAGTCCACATCTGCTTCTGAAACTGTTACAAAGCACTGACCCTCTAACATCCAATGCTTGTTAGTTAAGATGGGAAACGTGTGAGCTTCATGAACGATGTAGTTCGTTTGAGCAGAAAAGTGACTGCCCTTACCTGAAACGAAGTCTTGCTTGGAGGAAGACTCTGAGCCTGGGATTTAACTCCATTTCTGAAGTGAAACACACAGCGTAGTTCTCATCCATGGATCACACTCTGCTTTAGAGCAAGAAGCACACTCTTGCTTTCTAGATTCTCTAAGACAGCAGGAAATCTGAGTGTGCCCAGAACAAAAGAACGGTGTTTCCTACACATACGGACTATAAGCAGTCCAAAACTTCTTCTGAAACTGATAGAATGCACTGGTCCTCTAACATCCAATGCTTGTCAGTTAAGATGAGAAACGTGTGAGCTTCGTGAAAGATGTAGTTCGTTTGAGCAGAAAAGTGACTGCCCTTACCTGAAACGAAGTCTTGCTTGTAGGGAGACTCAGAGCCTGGGATTTAACTCCTTTTCTGATGTGAAACACACAGCATAGTTTTCATCCATGGATCACACTCTGCTTTAGAATGAGAAGCACGCTCTTGCTTAATAGAGTCTCTAAGAAAGCAGGAAACGTGAGTGTGCTGAGAACAAAAGAACGGGGTTTCCTACACATACGGACCATATCTAGTCCAACTCTGCTTCTGAAACTGATACAAAGACCTGGTCCTCTAACATCCAATCCTTGTCAGTTAAGATGGGAAACTTGTGAGCTTCATGCAGGATGTAGTTCGTTTGAGCAAAAAAGTGAGTGCCCTTACCTTAAACGAAGTCTTGCTTGTACGAAGACTCAGAGCCTGGGATTTAACTCCATTTCTGAATTGAAACACACAGCAGTCCTCTAACATCCAATGTTTGTCAGTTAAGATGAGAAATGTGTGAGCTTTGTGAATGATGTAGTTCCTTTAAACTGAAAAGTGACTACCCTTACCTGAAACGAAGTCTTCCTTGTAGGAAGACACAGAGCCTGGGATTTAACTCCATTTCTGAAGGGAAACACACAGCATAGTATTCATCCATGGATCACACTGTGGTTAGAGCGAGAAGCACACTCTTGCTTTCTAGAGTCTCTAAGACAGCAGGAAATTTGAGTGTGCCCAGAACAATAGAACGGTGTTTCCTACACATATGGACCATATCCAGTCCAAATCTGCTTCTGAAACTGATATAAAGCATTGACCCTCTAACATCCAATGCTTGTCAGTTAAGATGAAAACGTGTGAGCTCTGTATACGATGTAGTTCGTTTGAGCATAAAAGTGACTGTCCTTACCTGAAACGAAGTCTTGCTTGTAGGGAGACTCAGAGCCTGTGATTTAACTCCTTTTCTGATGTGAAACACACAGCATAGTTTTCATCCATGGATCACACTTTGCTTTAGAACGAGAAGCATGGTCTTGCTTAATAGAGTCTCTAAGAAAGCAGGAAACGTGAGTGTGCTGAGAACAAAAGAACGGGGTTTCCTACACATACAGACCATATCTAGTCCAACTCTGCTTCTGAAACTGATACAAAGCACTGGTCCGCTAACATCCAATGCTTGTCAGTTAAGATGAGAAACGTGTGAGCGTCTGGAACGATGTAGTTCGTTTGAGCAGAAAAGTGACTACCCTTACCTGAAACGAAGTCTTGCTTGTAGGAAGACACAGAGCCTGGGATTTAACTCCATTTCTGAAGGGAAACACACAGCATAGTATTCATCCATGGATCACACTCTGCTTTAGAGCAAGAAGCACACTCTTGCTTTCTAGATTCTCTAAGAGAGCAGGAAATCTGAGTGTGCCCAGAACAACAGAAAGGTGTTTCCTACACATACGGACTATAAGCAGTCCAAAACTTCTTCTGAAACTGATAGAATGCACTGGTCCTCTAACATCCAATGCTTGTCAGTTAAGATGAGAAACGTGTGAGGTTCGTGAAAGATGTAGTTCGTTTGAGCAGAAAAGTGACTGCCCTTACCTGAAACGAAGTCTTGCTTGTAGGGAGACTCGGAGCCTGGGATTTAACTCCTTTTCTGATGTGAAACACACAGCATAGTTTTCATCCATGGATCACACTCTGCTTTAGAATGAGAAGCATGCTCTTGCTTAATAGAGTCTCTAAGAAAGCAGGAAACGTGAGTGTGCTGAGAACAAAAGAACGGGGTTTCCTACACATACGGACCATATCTAGTCCAACTCTGCTTCTGAAACTGATACAAAGCACTGGTCCTCTAACATCCAATGTTTGTCAGTTAAGATGAGAAATGTGTGAGCTTTGTGAATGATGTAGTTCCTTTAAACTGAAAAGTGACTACCCTTACCTGAAACGAAGTCTTGCTTGTAGGAAGACACAGAGACTGGGATTTAACTCCATTTCTGAAGGGAAACACACAGCATAGTATTCATCCATGGATCTCACTGTGGTTAGAGCGAGAAGCACACTCTTGCTTTCTAGAGTCTCTAAGACAGCAGGAAATTTGAGTGTGCCCAGAACAATAGAACGGTGTTTCCTACACATATGGACCATATCCAGTCCAAATCTGCTTCTGAAACTGATATAAAGCATTGACCCTCTAACATCCAATGCTTGTCAGTTAAGATGAGAAACGTGTGAGCTCTGTATACGATGTAGTTTGTTTGAGCATAAAAGTGACTGTCCTTACCTGAAAGGAAGTCTTGCTTGTAGGGAGACTCAGAGCCTGGGATTTAACTCCTTTTCTGATGTGAAACACACAGCATAGTTTTCATCCATGGATCACACTTTGCTTTAGAATGAGAAGCATGGTCTTGCTTAATAGAGTCTCTAAGAAAGCAGGAAACGTGAGTGTGCTGAGAACAAAAAGAACGGGGTTTCCTACACATACGGACTATATCTAGTCCAACTCTGCTTCTGAAACTGATACAAAGCACTGGTCCTCTAACATCCAATGTATGTCAGTTAAGATGAGAAATGTGTGAGCTTTGTGAATGATGTAGTTCCTTTAAACTGAAAAGTGACTACCCTTACCTGAAACGAAGTCTTGCTTGTAGGAAGACACAGAGCCTGGGATTTAACTCCATTTCTGAAGGGAAACACACAGCATAGTATTCATCCATGGATCACACTCTGCTTTAGAGCGAGAAGCAAGCTCTTGCTTTCTAGAGTCTCTAAGACAGCAGGAAACCTGAGTGTGCTGAGAACAAATGAACGGTGTTTCCTACACATACGGACTATAAGCAGTCCAAAACTTCTTCTGAAACTGATAGAATGCACTGGTCCTCTAACATCCAATGCTTGTCAGTTAAGATGAGAAACGTGTGAGGTTCGTGAAAGATGTAGTTCGTTTGAGCAGAAAAATGACTGCCCTTACCTGAAACGAAGTCTTGCTTGGAGGAAGACTCAGAGCCTGGGATTTAACTCCTTTTCTGATGTGAAACACACAGCATAGTTTTCATCCATGGATCACACTCTGCTTTAGAATGAGAAGCATGCTCTTGCTTAATAGAGTCTCTAAGAAAGCAGGAAACGTGAGTGTGCTGAGAACAAAAGAACGGGGTTTCCTACACATACGGACCATATCTAGTCCAACTCTGCTTCTGAAACTGATACAAAGCACTGGTCCTCTAACATCCAATGTTTGTCAGTTAAGATGAGAAATGTGTGAGCTTTGTGAATGATGTAGTTCCTAAAAACTGAAAAGTGACTACCCTTACCTGAAACGAAGTCTTGCTTGTAGGAAGACACAGAGCCTGGGATTTAACTCCATTTCTGAAGGGAAACTCACAGCATAGTATTCATCAATGGATCACACTGTGGTTAGAGCGAGAAGCACACTCTTGCTTTCTAGAGTCTCTAAGACAGCAGGAAATTTGAGTGTGCCCAGAACAATAGAACGGTGTTTCCTACACATATGGACCATATCCAGTCCAAATCTGCTTCTGAAACTGATATAAAGCATTGACCCTCTAACATCCAATGCTTGTCAGTTAAGATGAGAAACGTGTGAGCTCTGTATACGATGTAGTTCGTTTGAGCATAAAAGTGACTGTCCTTACCTGAAACGAAGTCTTGCTTGTAGGAAGACTCAGAGCCTGGGATTTAACTCCATTTCTGAAGGCAAACACACAGCATAGTTCTCATCCATGGATCACACTCTGCTTTAGAATGAGAAGCACGGTCTTGCTTAATAGAGTCTCTAAGACAGCAGGAAACGTGAGTGTGCTGAGAACAAAAGAACGGAGTTTCCTACACATACGGACTATATCTAGTCCACATCTGCTTCTGAAACTGTTACAAAGCACTGACCCTCTAACATCCAATGCTTGTTAGTTAAGATGGGAAACGTGTGAGCTTCATGAACGATGTAGTTCGTTTGAGCAGAAAAGTGACTGACCTTACCTGAAACGAAGTCTTGCTTGGAGGAAGACTCAGAGCCTGGGATTTAACTCCATTTCTGAAGTGAAACACACAGCGTAGTTCTCATCCATGGATCACACTCTGCTTTAGAGCAAGAAGCACACTCTTGCTTTCTAGATTCTCTAAGACAGCAGGAAATCTGAGTGTGCCCAGAACAAAAGAACGGTGTTTCCTACACATACGGACTATAAGCAGTCCAAAACTTCTTCTGAAACTGATAGAATGCACTGGTCCTCTAACATCCAATGCTTGTCAGTTAAGATGAGAAACGTGTGAGCTTCGTGAAAGATGTAGTTCGTTTGAGCAGAAAAGTGACTGCCCTTACCTGAAACGAAGTCTTGCTTGTAGGGAGACTCAGAGCCTGGGATTTAACTCCTTTTCTGATGTGAAACACACAGCATAGTTTTCATCCATGGATCACACTCTGCTTTAGAATGAGAAGCACGCTCTTGCTTAATAGAGTCTCTAAGAAAGCAGGAAACGTGAGTGTGCTGAGAACAAAAGAACGGGGTTTCCTACACATACGGACCATATCTAGTCCAACTCTGCTTCTGAAACTGATACAAAGCACTGGTCCTCTAACATCCAATGTTTGTCAGTTAAGATGAGAAATGTGTGAGCTTTGTGAATGATGTAGTTCCTTTAAACTGAAAAGTGACTACCCTTACCTGAAACGAAGTCTTGCTTGTGGGAAGACATAGAGCCTGGGATTTAACTACTTTTCTGAAGGGAAACACACAGCATAGTTTTCATCCATGGATCACACTCTGCTTTAGAGCGAGAAGCACGCTCTTGCTTTCTAGAGTCTCTAAAACAGCAGGTAATCTCAGTGTGCCCAGAACAAAAGAACGGTGTTTCCTACACATACAGACCATATGTAGTCCAAATCTGCTTCTGAAAATGATACAAAGCACTGACCCTCTAACATGCATTGCTTGTCAGTTAAGATGAGAAACGTGTGAGCTTCGTGAACGATGTAGTTCGTTTGAGGAGAAAAGTGACTGCCCTTACCTGAATCGAAGTCTTGCTTGTAGGAAGACTCAGAGCCTTGGATTTAACTCCATTTCTGAAGTGAAACACACAGCAGTGTAATCATCCATTGATCACACTCTGCTTTAGAACAAGAAGCACGCTCTTGCTTTCTAGAGTCTCTAAGACAGCAGGAAACGTGTGTGTGCTGAGAAAAAAAGATCGGTGTTTCCTACACATACGGACCATATCTAGTCCAACTCTCCTTCTTAAACTGATACAAAGCACTGGTCCCCTAACATCCAATGCTTGTCTGTTAAGAAGGGAAATGTGTGAGCTCAGTGAACGATGTAGTTCGTTTGAGCTGAAAAGTGACTGCCGTTACCTGAAACGAAGTCTTGCTTGTAGGAAGACACAGAGTTTGAGATTAACTCCATTTATGAAGGGAAACACACAGCATAGTTCTCATCCATGGATCACACTCTGCTTTAGAGCGAGAAGCACGCTCTTGCTTTCTGGAGTCTCTAAAACAGCAGGACACGTGATTTTGCTGAGAACAAAGAACGGTGTTTCCTACACATACGGACCATATCTAGTCCAACTCTGTTTCTGAAACTGACACAAAGCACTGGTCCTCTAACATCCAAGGCTTGTCAGTTAAGATTAGAAACGTGTGAGCTTTGAGAATGATGTAGTTCCTTTGAACTGAAAAGTGACTGCCCTTACCTGAATCGAAGTCTTGCTTGTAGGAAGACTCAGAGCCTGGGATTTAACTCCATATCTGAAGTGAAACACACAGCAGTGTAATCATCCATGGATCACACTCTGCTTTAGAACAAGAAGCACGCTCTTGCTTTTTAGAGTCTCTAAGACAGCAGGAAACGTGTGTGCTGAGAACAAAAGAACGGTGTTTCCTACACATACAGACCATATCTAGTTCAACTCTGCTTCTGAAACTGATACAAAGCACTGGTCCTCTAACATCCAATGCTTGTCTGTTAAGATGAGAAACGTGTGAGCTTCGGGAACGATGTAGTTCGTCTGAACAGAAAAGTGACTGCCCTTACCTGAATCGAAGTCTTTCTTGTAGGAAGACTCAGAGCCTGGGATTTAACTCCATTTCTGAAGTGAAACACACAGCAGTGTAATCATCCATTGATCACACTCTGCTTTAGAACAAGAAGCACGCTCTTGCTTTCTAGATTCTCTAAGACAGCAGGAAACGTTGTGTGCTGAGAACAAAAGAACAGTGTTTCCTACACTTACAGACCATATGTAGTCCAAATCTGCTTCTGAAACTGATACAAAGCACTGACCCTTCTAACATCCAATGCTTGTCTGTTAAGATGAGAAACGTGTGAGCTTCGTGAACGATGTAGTTCGTTTGAGCTGAAAAGTGACTGCCCTTACCTTAAACGAAGTCTTGCTTGTAGGAAGACACAGAGCCTGGGATTTAACTCCATTTCTGAAGGGAAACACACAGCATTTTTCTCATCCATGGATCACACTCTGCTTTAGAGTGAGAAGCACGCTCTTGCTTTCTAGAGTCTCTAAGACAGCAGGAAACGTGTGTGTGCTGAGAACAAAAGAACGGTGTTTCCTACACATACAGACCATATATAGTTCAAATCTGCTTCTGAAACTCATACAAAGCACTGGTCCTCTAACATCCAATGCTTGTCTGTTAAGATGAGAAACGTGTGAGCTTCGTGAACGATGTAGTTCGTTTGAGCTGAGAAGTGACTGCCCTTACCTTAAACGAAGTCTTGCTTGTAGGAAGACACAGAGTCAGGGATTTAACTCCATTTCTGAAGGGAAACACACAGCATTTTTCTCATCCATGGATCACACTCTGCTTTAGAGCGAGAAGCACGCTCTTGCTTTTAGACTCTCTAATATAGCAGGTAATCTGAGTGTGCCCAGAACAAAAGAATGGTGTTTCCTACACATACAGACCATATGTAGTTCAAATCTGCTTCTGAAACTGATAAAAAGCACTGACCCTCTAACATTCAATGCTTGTCAGTTAAGATGAGAAACGTGTGAGCTTTGTGAACGATGTAGTTCATTTGAGCAGAAAAGTGACTGCCTTTACCTGAATCGAAGTCTTGCTTATAGGAAGACTCAGAGCCTGGGATTTAACTCCATTTCTGAAGTGAAACACACAGCAGTGTAATCATCCATTGATCACACTCTGCTTTAGAACAAGAAGCACGCTCTTGCTTTCTAGAGTCTCTAAGACAGCAGGAAACGTGTGTGTGCTGAGAACAAAAGAACGGTGTTTCCTACACATACAGACCATATCTAGTTCAACTCTGCTTCTGAAACTGATACAAATCACTGGTCCTCTAACATCCAATGCCTGTCTGTTAAGATGAGAAACGTGTGAGCTTCGTGAATGATGTAGTTCGTTTGAGCTGAGAAGTGACTGCCCTTACCTTAAACGAAGTCTTGCTTGTAGGAAGACACAGAGTCTAGGATTTACCTCCATTTCTGAAGGGAAACACACAGCATAGTTCTCATCCATGGATCACACTCTGCTTTAGAGCGAGAAGCACGCTCTTGCTTTCTAGAGTCTCTAAGACAGCAGGAAACGTGTGTGTGCTGAGAACAAAAGAACGGTGTTTCCTAAATATACAGACCATAGGTAGTCCAAATCTGCTTCTGAAACTGATACAAAGCACTGACCCTTCTAACATCCAATGCTTGTCAGTTAAGATGAGAAACGTGTGAGCTTCGTGAACGATGTAGTTCGTTTGAGCTGAAAAGTGACTGCCCTTACCTGAATCGAAGTCTTGCTTGTAGGAAGACTCAGAGCCTTGGATTTAACTCCATTTCTGAAGTGAAACACACAGCAGTGTAATCATCCATTGATCACACTCTGCTTTAGAACAAGAAGCACGCTCTTGCTTTCTAGAGTCTCTAAGACAGCAGGAAACGTGAGTGTGCTGAGAACAAAAGAATGGTGTTTCCTACACATACGGACCATATCTAGTCCAAATCTGCTTCTTAAACTGATACAAAGCACTGGTCCTCAAACATCCAATGCTTGTCTGTTAAGAAGATAAATGTGTGAGCTCCTTGAACGATGTAGTTCGTTTCAGCTGAAAAGTGACTGCCCTTACCTGAATCGAAGTCCTGCTTGTAGGAAGACTCAGAGCCTGGGATTTAACTCCATTTCTGAAGTGAAACACACAGCAGTGTAATCATCCATTGATCACACTCTGCATTAGAACAAGAAGCATGCTCTTGCTGTCTAGAGTCTCTAATACAGCAGGAAACATGAGTTTGCTGAGATCAAAAGAAGGGTGTTTCCTACATATACGGACCATATCTAGTCGAACTCTGCTTCTGAAACTGACACAAAGCACTGGTCTTCTAACGTCCAATGCTTATCTGTTAAGATGAGAAACGTGTGAGCTCCGTGAAAGATGTAGTTCGTTTGAGCTGAAAAGTGACTGCCCTTACCTGAAACGAAGTCTTGCTTGTGGGAAGACATAGAGCCTGGGATTTAACTACTTTTCTGAAGGGAAACACACAGCATAGTTTTCATCCATGGATCACACTCTGCTTTAGAGCGAGAAGCACGCTCTTGCTTTCTAGAGTCTCTAAAACAGCAGGTAATCTCAGTGTGCCCAGAACAAAAGAACAGTGTTTCCTACACATACAGACCATATGTAGTCCAAATCTGCTTCTGAAACTGATACAAAGCACTGACCCTCTAACATGCATTGCTTGTCAGTTAAGATGAGAAACGTGTGAGCTTCGTGAACGATGTAGTTCGCTTGAGGAGAAAAGTGACTGCCCTTACCTGAATCGAAGTCTTGCTTGTAGGAAGACTCAGAGCCTTGGATTTAACTCCATTTCTGAAGTGAAACACACAGCAGTGTAATCATCCATTGATCACACTCTGCTTTAGAACAAGAAGCACGCTCTTGCTTTCTAGAGTCTCTAAGACAGCAGGAAACGTGTGTGTGCTGAGAAAAAAAGATCGGTGTTTCCTACACATACGGACCATATCTAGTCCAACTCTGTTTCTGAAACTGA
The DNA here is from genome assembly GCA_949786385.1 of Onychomys leucogaster. Lineage (NCBI taxonomy): Eukaryota > Metazoa > Chordata > Mammalia > Rodentia > Cricetidae > Onychomys > Onychomys leucogaster. Next base: position 522,408 of record CATKUP010000081.1, read on the forward strand.
CACAAAGCACTGGTCCTCTAACATCCAAGGCTTGTCAGTTAAGATTAGAAACGTGTGAGCTTTGAGAATGATGTAGTTCCTTTGAACTGAAAAGTGACTGCCCTTACCTGAATCGAAGTCTTGCTTGTAGGAAGACTCAGAGCCTGGGATTTAACTCCATTTCTGAAGTGAAACACACAGCAGTGTAATCATCCATGGATCACACTCTGCTTTAGAACAAGAAGCACGCTCTTGCTTTTTAGAGTCTCTAAGACTGCAGGAAACGTGTGTGCTGAGAACAAAAGAACGGTGTTTCCTACACATACAGACCCTATCTAGTTCAACTCTGCTTCTGAAACTGATACAAAGCACTGGTCCTCTAACATCCAATGCTTGTCTGTTAAGATTAGAAACGTGTGAGCTTTGAGAATGATGTAGTTCCTTTGAACTGAAAAGTGACTGCCCTTACCTGAATCGAAGTCTTGCTTGTAGGAAGACTCAGAGCCTGGGATTTAACTCCATTTCTGAAGTGAAACACAAAGCAGTGTAATCATCCATGGATCACACTCTGCTTTAGAACAAGAAGCACGCTCTTGCTTTTTAGAGTCTCTAAGACTGCAGGAAACGTGTGTGCTGAGAACAAAAGAACGGTGTTTCCTACACATACAGACCATATCTAGTTCAACTCTGCTTCTGAAACTGATACAAAGCACTGGTCCTCTAACATCCAATGCTTGTCTGTTAAGATGAGAAACGTGTGAGCTTCGGGAACGATGTAGTTCGTCTGAACAGAAAAGTGACTGCCCTTACCTGAATCGAAGTCTTTCTTGTAGGAAGACTCAGAGCCTGGGATTTAACTCCATTTCTGAAGTGAAACACACAGCAGTGTAATCATCCATTGATCACACTCTGCTTTAGAACAAGAAGCACGCTCTTGCTTTCTAGATTCTCTAAGACAGCAGGAAACGTTGTGTGCTGAGAACAAAAGAACAGTGTTTCCTACACTTACAGACCATATGTAGTCCAAATCTGCTTCTGAAACTGATACAAAGCACTGACCCATCTAACATCCAATGCTTGTCTGTTAAGATGAGAAACGTGTGAGCTTCGTGAACGATGTAGTTCGTTTGAGCTGAAAAGTGACTGCCCTTACCTTAAACGAAGTCTTGCTTGTAGGAAGACACAGAGCCTGGGATTTAACTCCATTTCTGAAGGGAAACACACAGCATTTTTCTCATCCATGGATCACACTCTGCTTTAGAGTGAGAAGCACGCTCTTGCTTTCTAGAGTCTCTAAGACAGCAGGAAACGTGTGTGTGCTGAGAACAAAAGAACGGTGTTTCCTACACATACAGACCATATCTAGTTCAAATCTGCTTCTGAAACTCATACAAAGCACTGGTCCTCTAACATCCAATGCTTGTCTGTTAAGATGAGAAACGTGTGAGCTTCGTGAACGATGTAGTTCGTTTGAGCTGAGAAGTGACTGCCCTTACCTTAAACGAAGTCTTGCTTGTAGGAAGACACAGAGTCAGGGATTTAACTCCATTTCTGAAGGGAAACACACAGCATTTTTCTCATCCATGGATCACACTCTGCTTTAGATCGAGAAGCACGCTCTTGCTTTTAGACTCTCTAATATAGCAGGTAATCTGAGTGTGCCCAGAACAAAAGAATGGTGTTTCCTACACATACAGACCATATGTAGTCCAAATCTGCTTCTGAAACTGATAAAAAGCACTGACCCGCTAACATTCAATGCTTGTCAGTTAAGATGAGAAACGTGTGAGCTTTGTGAACGATGTAGTTCATTTGAGCAGAAAAGTGACTGCCTTTACCTGAATCGAAGTCTTGCTTGTAGGAAGACTCAGAGCCTGGGATTTAACTCCATTTCTGAAGTGAAACACACAGCAGTGTAATCATCCATTGATCACACTCTGCTTTAGAACAAGAAGCACGCTCTTGCTTTCTAGAGTCTCTAAGACAGCAGGAAACGTGTGTGTGCTGAGAACAAAAGAACGGTGTTTCCTACACATACAGACCATATCTAGTTCAACTCTGCTTCTGAAACTGATACAAATCACTGGTCCTCTAACATCCAATGCCTGTCTGTTAAGATGAGAAACGTGTGAGCTTCATGAATGATGTAGTTCGTTTGAGCTGAGAAGTGACTGCCCTTACCTTAAACGAAGTCTTGCTTGTAGGAAGACACAGAGTCTGGGATTTACCTCCATTTCTGAAGGGAAACACACAGCATAGTTCTCATCCATGGATCACACTCTGCTTTAGAGCGAGAAGCACGCTCTTGCTTTCTAGAGTCTCTAAGACAGCAGGAAACGTGTGTGTGCTGAGAACAAAAGAACGGTGTTTCCTAAATATACAGACCATAGGTAGTCCAAATCTGCTTCTGAAACTGATACAAAGCACTGACCCTTCTAACATCCAATGCTTGTCAGTTAAGATGAGAAACGTGTGAGCTTCGTGAACGATGTAGTTCGTTTGAGCTGAAAAGTGACTGCCCTTACCTGAATCGAAGTCTTGCTTGTAGGAAGACTCAGAGCCTTGGATTTAACTCCATTTCTGAAGTGAAACACACAGCAGTGTAATCATCCATTGATCACACTCTGCTTTAGAACAAGAAGCACGCTCTTGCTTTCTAGAGTCTCTAAGACAGCAGGAAACGTGAGTGTGCTGAGAACAAAAGAATGGTGTTTCCTACACATACGGACCATATCTAGTCCAAATCTGGTTCTTAAACTGATACAAAGCACTGGTCCTCAAACATCCAATGCTTGTCTGTTAAGAAGATAAATGTGTGAGCTCCTTGAACGATGTAGTTCGTTTGAGCTGAAAAGTGACTGCCCTTACCTGAATCGAAGTCCTGCTTGTAGGAAGACTCAGAGCCTGGGATTTAACTCCATTTATGAAGTGAAACACACAGCAGTGTAATCATCCATTGATCACACTCTGCTTTAGAACAAGAAGCACGCTCTTGCTTTCTAGAGTCTCTAAGACAGCAGGAAACGTGTGTGTGCTGAGAACAAAAGAACGGTGTTTCCTACACATACGGACCATATCTAGTCCAAGTCTGTTTCTGAAACTGACACAAAGCACTGGTCCTCTAACATCCAAGGCTTGTCAGTTAAGATGAGAAACGTGTGAGCTTTGAGAATGATGTAGTTCCTTTGAACTGAAAAGTGACTGCCCTTACCTGAATCGAAGTCTTGCTTGTAGGAAGACTCAGAGCCTTGGATTTAACTCCATTTCTGAAGTGAAACACACAGCAGTGTAATCATCCATTGATCACACTCTGCTTTAGAACAAGAAGCACGCTCTTGCTTTCTAGAGTCTATAAGACAGCAGGAAACGTGAGTGTGCCGAGAACAAAAGAATGGTGTTTCCTACACATACAGACCATATCTAGTCCAAATCTGCTTCTTAAACTGATACAAATCACTGGTCCTCTAACATCCAATGCCTGTCTGTTAAGATGAGAAACGTGTGAGCTTCGTGAACGATGTAGTTCGTTTGAGCTGAGAAGTGACTGCTCTTAACTTAAACGAAGTCTTGCTTGTAGGAAGACACAGAGTCTGGGATTTACCTCCATTTCTGAAGGGAAACACACAGCATAGTTCTCATCCATGGATCACACTCTGCTTTAGAGCGAGAAGCACGCTCTTGCTTTCTAGATTCTCTAAGACAGCAGGAAACGTGTGTGTGCTGAGAAAAAAAGAACGGTGTTTCCTAAATATACAGACCATATGTAGTCCAAATCTGCTTCTTAAACTGATACAAAGCACTGGTCCTCAAACATCCAATGCTTGTCTGTTAAGAAGATAAATGTGTGAGCTCCTTGAACGATGTAGTTCGTTTGAGCTGAAAAGTGACTGCCCTTACCTGAATCGAAGTCCTGCTTGTAGGAAGACTCAGAGCCTGGGATTTAACTCCATTTCTGAAGTGAAACACACAGCAGTGTAATCATCCATTGATCACACTCTGCTTTAGAACAAGAAGCATGCTCTTGCTTTCTAGAGTCTCTAAGACAGAAGGAAACGTGTGTGTGCTGAGAACAAAAGAACGGTGTTTCCTACACATACGGACCATATCTAGTCCAACTCTGTTTCTGAAACTGACACAAAGCACTGGTCCTCTAACATCCAAGGCTTGTCAGTTAAGATGAGAAACGTGTGAGCTTTGAGAATGATGTAGTTCCTTTGAACTGAAAAGTGACTGCCCTTACCTGAATCGAAGTCTTGCTTGTAGGAAGACTCAGAGACTTGGATTTAACTCCATTTCTGAAGTGAAACACACAGCAGTGTAATCATCCATTGATCACACTCTGCTTTAGAACAAGAAGCACGCTCTTGCTTTCTAGAGTCTCTAAGACAGCAGGAAACGTGAGTGTGCTGAGAACAAAAGAATGGTGTTTCCTACACATACGGACCATATCTAGTCCAAATCTGCTTCTGAAACTGACACAAAGCACTGTTCCTCAAACATCCAATGCTTGTCTGTTAAGAAGAGAAATGTGTGAGCTCCTTGAACGATGTAGTTCGTTTGAGCTGAAAAGTGACTGCCCTTACCTGAATCGAAGTCTTGCTTGTAGGAAGACTCAGAGCCTTGGATTTAACTCCATTTCTGAAGTGAAACACACAGCAGTGTAATCATCCATTGATCACACTCTGCTTTAGAACAAGAAGCACGCTCTTGCTTTCTAGAGTCTCTAAGACAGCAGGAAACGTGAGTGTGCTGAGAACAAAAGAATGGTGTTTCCTACACATACGGACCATATCTAGTCCAAATCTGCTTCTTAAACTGATACAAAGCACTGGTCCTCAAACATCCAATGCTTGTCTGTTAAGAAGATAAATGTGTGAGCTCCTTGAACGATGTAGTTCGTTTCAGCTGAAAAGTGACTGCCCTTACCTGAATCGAAGTCCTGCTTGTAGGAAGACTCAGAGCCTGGGATTTAACTCCATTTCTGAAGTGAAACACACAGCAGTGTAATCATCCATTGATCACACTCTGCATTAGAACAAGAAGCATGCTCTTGCTGTCTAGAGTCTCTAATACAGCAGGAAACATGAGTTTGCTGAGATCAAAAGAAGGGTGTTTCCTACATATACGGACCATATCTAGTCGAACTCTGCTTCTGAAACTGACACAAAGCACTGGTCTTCTAACGTCCAATGCTTATCTGTTAAGATGAGAAACGTGTGAGCTCCGTGAAAGATGTAGTTCGTTTGAGCTGAAAAGTGACTGCCCTTACCTGAAACGAAGTCTTGCTTGTGGGAAGACATAGAGCCTGGGATTTAACTACTTTTCTGAAGGGAAACACACAGCATAGTTTTCATCCATGGATCACACTCTGCTTTAGAGCGAGAAGCACGCTCTTGCTTTCTAGAGTCTCTAAAACAGCAGGTAATCTCAGTGTGCCCAGAACAAAAGAACAGTGTTTCCTACACATACAGACCATATGTAGTCCAAATCTGCTTCTGAAACTGATACAAAGCACTGACCCTCTAACATGCATTGCTTGTCAGTTAAGATGAGAAACGTGTGAGCTTCGTGAACGATGTAGTTCGCTTGAGGAGAAAAGTGACTGCCCTTACCTGAATCGAAGTCTTGCTTGTAGGAAGACTCAGAGCCTTGGATTTAACTCCATTTCTGAAGTGAAACACACAGCAGTGTAATCATCCATTGATCACACTCTGCTTTAGAACAAGAAGCACGCTCTTGCTTTCTAGAGTCTCTAAGACAGCAGGAAACGTGTGTGTGCTGAGAAAAAAAGATCGGTGTTTCCTACACATACGGACCATATCTAGTCCAACTCTGTTTCTGAAACTGACACAAAGCACTGGTCCTCTAACATCCAAGGCTTGTCAGTTAAGATTAGAAACGTGTGAGCTTTGAGAATGATGTAGTTCCTTTGAACTGAAAAGTGACTGCCCTTACCTGAATCGAAGTCTTGCTTGTAGGAAGACTCAGAGCCTGGGATTTAACTCCATTTCTGAAGTGAAACACACAGCAGTGTAATCATCCATGGATCACACTCTGCTTTAGAACAAGAAGCACGCTCTTGCTTTTTAGAGTCTCTAAGACTGCAGGAAACGTGTGTGCTGAGAACAAAAGAACGGTGTTTCCTACACATACAGACCCTATCTAGTTCAACTCTGCTTCTGAAACTGATACAAAGCACTGGTCCTCTAACATCCAATGCTTGTCTGTTAAGATTAGAAACGTGTGAGCTTTGAGAATGATGTAGTTCCTTTGAACTGAAAAGTGACTGCCCTTACCTGAATCGAAGTCTTGCTTGTAGGAAGACTCAGAGCCTGGGATTTAACTCCATTTCTGAAGTGAAACACACAGCAGTGTAATCATCCATGGATCACACTCTGCTTTAGAACAAGAAGCACGCTCTTGCTTTTTAGAGTCTCTAAGACTGCAGGAAACGTGTGTGCTGAGAACAAAAGAACGGTGTTTCCTACACATACAGACCATATCTAGTTCAACTCTGCTTCTGAAACTGATACAAAGCACTGGTCCTCTAACATCCAATGCTTGTCTGTTAAGATGAGAAACGTGTGAGCTTCGGGAACGATGTAGTTCGTCTGAACAGAAAAGTGACTGCCCTTACCTGAATCGAAGTCTTTCTTGTAGGAAGACTCAGAGCCTGGGATTTAACTCCATTTCTGAAGTGAAACACACAGCAGTGTAATCATCCATTGATCACACTCTGCTTTAGAACAAGAAGCACGCTCTTGCTTTCTAGATTCTCTAAGACAGCAGGAAACGTTGTGTGCTGAGAACAAAAGAACAGTGTTTCCTACACTTACAGACCATATGTAGTCCAAATCTGCTTCTGAAACTGATACAAAGCACTGACCCATCTAACATCCAATGCTTGTCTGTTAAGATGAGAAACGTGTGAGCTTCGTGAACGATGTAGTTCGTTTGAGCTGAAAAGTGACTGCCCTTACCTTAAACGAAGTCTTGCTTGTAGGAAGACACAGAGCCTGGGATTTAACTCCATTTCTGAAGGGAAACACACAGCATTTTTCTCATCCATGGATCACACTCTGCTTTAGAGTGAGAAGCACGCTCTTGCTTTCTAGAGTCTCTAAGACAGCAGGAAACGTGTGTGTGCTGAGAACAAAAGAACGGTGTTTCCTACACATACAGACCATATCTAGTTCAAATCTGCTTCTGAAACTCATACAAAGCACTGGTCCTCTAACATCCAATGCTTGTCTGTTAAGATGAGAAACGTGTGAGCTTCGTGAACGATGTAGTTCGTTTGAGCTGAGAAGTGACTGCCCTTACCTTAAACGAAGTCTTGCTTGTAGGAAGACACAGAGTCAGGGATTTAACTCCATTTCTGAAGGGAAACACACAGCATTTTTCTCATCCATGGATCACACTCTGCTTTAGATCGAGAAGCACGCTCTTGCTTTTAGACTCTCTAATATAGCAGGTAATCTGAGTGTGCCCAGAACAAAAGAATGGTGTTTCCTACACATACAGACCATATGTAGTCCAAATCTGCTTCTGAAACTGATAAAAAGCACTGACCCGCTAACATTCAATGCTTGTCAGTTAAGATGAGAAACGTGTGAGCTTTGTGAACGATGTAATTCATTTGAGCAGAAAAGTGACTGCCTTTACCTGAATCGAAGTCTTGCTTGTAGGAAGACTCAGAGCCTGGGATTTAACTCCATTTCTGAAGTGAAACACACAGCAGTGTAATCATCCATTGATCACACTCTGCTTTAGAACAAGAAGCACGCTCTTGCTTTCTAGAGTCTCTAAGACAGCAGGAAACGTGTGTGTGCTGAGAACAAAAGAACGGTGTTTCCTACACATACAGACCATATCTAGTTCAACTCTGCTTCTGAAACTGATACAAATCACTGGTCCTCTAACATCCAATGCCTGTCTGTTAAGATGAGAAACGTGTGAGCTTCATGAATGATGTAGTTCGTTTGAGCTGAGAAGTGACTGCCCTTACCTTAAACGAAGTCTTGCTTGTAGGAAGACACAGAGTCTGGGATTTACCTCCATTTCTGAAGGGAAACACACAGCATAGTTCTCATCCATGGATCACACTCTGCTTTAGAGCGAGAAGCACGCTCTTGCTTTCTAGAGTCTCTAAGACAGCAGGAAACGTGTGTGTGCTGAGAACAAAAGAACGGTGTTTCCTAAATATACAGACCATAGGTAGTCCAAATCTGCTTCTGAAACTGATACAAAGCACTGACCCTTCTAACATCCAATGCTTGTCAGTTAAGATGAGAAACGTGTGAGCTTCGTGAACGATGTAGTTCGTTTGAGCTGAAAAGTGACTGCCCTTACCTGAATCGAAGTCTTGCTTGTAGGAAGACTCAGAGCCTTGGATTTAACTCCATTTCTGAAGTGAAACACACAGCAGTGTAATCATCCATTGATCACACTCTGCTTTAGAACAAGAAGCACGCTCTTGCTTTCTAGAGTCTCTAAGACAGCAGGAAACGTGAGTGTGCTGAGAACAAAAGAATGGTGTTTCCTACACATACGGACCATATCTAGTCCAAATCTGGTTCTTAAACTGATACAAAGCACTGGTCCTCAAACATCCAATGCTTGTCTGTTAAGAAGATAAATGTGTGAGCTCCTTGAACGATGTAGTTCGTTTGAGCTGAAAAGTGACTGCCCTTACCTGAATCGAAGTCCTGCTTGTAGGAAGACTCAGAGCCTGGGATTTAACTCCATTTATGAAGTGAAACACACAGCAGTGTAATCATCCATTGATCACACTCTGCTTTAGAACAAGAAGCACGCTCTTGCTTTCTAGAGTCTCTAAGACAGCAGGAAACGTGTGTGTGCTGAGAACAAAAGAACGGTGTTTCCTACACATACGGACCATATCTAGTCCAAGTCTGTTTCTGAAACTGACACAAAGCACTGGTCCTCTAACATCCAAGGCTTGTCAGTTAAGATGAGAAACGTGTGAGCTTTGAGAATGATGTAGTTCCTTTGAACTGAAAAGTGACTGCCCTTACCTGAATCGAAGTCTTGCTTGTAGGAAGACTCAGAGCCTTGGATTTAACTCCATTTCTGAAGTGAAACACACAGCAGTGTAATCATCCATTGATCACACTCTGCTTTAGAACAAGAAGCACGCTCTTGCTTTCTAGAGTCTATAAGACAGCAGGAAACGTGAGTGTGCCGAGAACAAAAGAATGGTGTTTCCTACACATACAGACCATATCTAGTCCAAATCTGCTTCTTAAACTGATACAAATCACTGGTCCTCTAACATCCAATGCCTGTCTGTTAAGATGAGAAACGTGTGAGCTTCGTGAACGATGTAGTTCGTTTGAGCTGAGAAGTGACTGCTCTTAACTTAAACGAAGTCTTGCTTGTAGGAAGACACAGAGTCTGGGATTTACCTCCATTTCTGAAGGGAAACACACAGCATAGTTCTCATCCATGGATCACACTCTGCTTTAGAGCGAGAAGCACGCTCTTGCTTTCTAGATTCTCTAAGACAGCAGGAAACGTGTGTGTGCTGAGAAAAAAAGAACGGTGTTTCCTAAATATACAGACCATATGTAGTCCAAATCTGCTTCTTAAACTGATACAAAGCACTGGTCCTCAAACATCCAATGCTTGTCTGTTAAGAAGATAAATGTGTGAGCTCCTTGAACGATGTAGTTCGTTTGAGCTGAAAAGTGACTGCCCTTACCTGAATCGAAGTCCTGCTTGTAGGAAGACTCAGAGCCTGGGATTTAACTCCATTTCTGAAGTGAAACACACAGCAGTGTAATCATCCATTGATCACACTCTGCTTTAGAACAAGAAGCATGCTCTTGCTTTCTAGAGTCTCTAAGACAGAAGGAAACGTGTGTGTGCTGAGAACAAAAGAACGGTGTTTCCTACACATACGGACCATATCTAGTCCAACTCTGTTTCTGAAACTGACACAAAGCACTGGTCCTCTAACATCCAAGGCTTGTCAGTTAAGATGAGAAACGTGTGAGCTTTGAGAATGATGTAGTTCCTTTGAACTGAAAAGTGACTGCCCTTACCTGAATCGAAGTCTTGCTTGTAGGAAGACTCAGAGCCTTGGATTTAACTCCATTTCTGAAGTGAAACACACAGCAGTGTAATCATCCATTGATCACACTCTGCTTTAGAACAAGAAGCACGCTCTTGCTTTCTAGAGTCTCTAAGACAGCAGGAAACGTGAGTGTGCTGAGAACAAAAGAATGGTGTTTCCTACACATACGGACCATATCTAGTCCAAATCTGCTTCTGAAACTGACACAAAGCACTGTTCCTCAAACATCCAATGCTTGTCTGTTAAGAAGAGAAATGTGTGAGCTCCTTGAACGATGTAGTTCGTTTGAGCTGAAAAGTGACTGCCCTTACCTGAATCGAAGTCCTGCTTATAGGAAGACGCAGAGCCTGGGATTTAACTCCATTTCTGAAGTGAAACACACAGCAGTGTAATCATCCATTGATCACACTCTGCTTTAGAACAAGAAGCACGCTCTTGCTTTCTAGAGTCTCTAAGACAGCAGGAAACGTGTGTGTGCTGAGAACAAAAGAACGGTGTTTCCTACACATACAGACCATGTCTAGTTCAACTCTGCTTCTGAAACTGATACAAATCACTGGTGCTCTAACATCCAATGCCTGTCTGTTAAGATGAGAAACGTGTGAGCTGAGTGAATGATGTAGTTCCTTTGAACTGAAAAGCGACTGCCCTTACCTGAAATGAAGTCTTGCTTGTAGTAAGACACAGAGCATGGGATTTAAGTCCATTTCTGAAGGGAAACACACAGTATAATTCTCATCGATGGATCACACTCTGCATTAGAGCGAGAAGCACACTCTTGCTTTCTAGAGTCTCTAATACAGCAGGAAATATGAGTGTGCCCAGAACAAAAGAAGGGTGTTTCCTACACATATGGACCATATGTAGTCCAAATCTGCTTCTGAAACTGAAAAAAAGCACTGACCATCTTACATCCAATGCTTGTCAGTTAAGATGAGAAACGTGTGAGCTTTGTGAACGATGTAGTTCGTTTGAGCAGAGAAGTGACTGCCCTTACCTGAATTGAAGTCTTGCTTGTAGGAAGACTCAGAGCATGGGATTTAACTCCATTTCTGAAGGCAAACACAAAGCATAGGTCTCATCCATGGATCACACTCGGCTTTAGAAAGAAGCACGCTCTTACTTTCTAGATTCTCTAAGACAGCAGGAAACGTGAGTGTGCTGAGAACAAAAGAACGGTGTTTCCTACACATACGGACCATATTTAGTCCAACTCTTCTTCTGAAACTGATACAAAGCACTGGTCCTCTAACATCCAATGCTTGTCAGTTAAGATGAGAAAGGTGTGAGCTTGGTGAACGATGTAGTTCGTTTGAGCAGAAAACTGACTGCCCTTACCTGAAACGAAGTCTTGCTTGTAGGAAGACTCAGAGCCTGGGATTTAACTCCATTTCTGAAGTGAAACACAGAGCAGTGTTCTCATCCATTGATCACACTCTGCGTTAGAACAAGAAGCATGCTCTTGCTTTCTAGAGTCTCTAAGACAGCATGAAATCTGAGTGTGCCCAGAACAAAAGAACGGTGTTTCCTACACATAAGGACTATATGTAATCCAAATCTTCTTCTGAAACTGATAGAATGCACTGGTCCTCTAACATCCAATGCTTGTCAGTTAAGATGAGAAACGTGTGAGCTTCGTGAAAGATGTAGTTCGTTTGAGCAGAAAAGTGACTGCCCTTACCTGAAACGAAGTCTTGCTTGTAGGAAGACTCAGAGCCTGGGATTTAACTCCATTTCTGAAGTGAAACACACAACTGTGTTCTCATCCATTGATCACACTCTGCTTTAGAACAAGAAGCACGATCTTGCTTTCTAGAGTCTCTAAGACAGCAGGAAACGTGAGTTTGCTGAGAACAAAAGAACGGTGTTTCCTACACATACGGACCATATCTAGTCCAACTCTGCTTCTGAAACTGATACAAAGCACTGGTCCTCTAACATCCAATGCTTGTCAGTTAAGATGAGAAACGTGTGAGCTCCGTGAACGGTGTAGTTCGTTCGAGCAGAAAAGTGACTGCCTTTACCTGAATTGAAGTCTTGCTTGTAGGAAGACTCAGAGCATGGGATTTAACTCCATTTCTGAAGTAAAACACACAGCAGTGTAATCATCCATTGATCACACTCTGCTTTAGAGCGAGAAGCATGCTCTTGCTTTCTAAAATCTCTAAGACAGCAGGAAACGTGAGTGTGCTGAGAACGAAAGAACGGTGTTTCTTACACATATGGACCATATCTAGTCCAACTCTTCCTCTGAAGTTGAAACAAAGCACTGGTCCTCTAACATCCAATGCTTCTCATTTAAGATGAGAAACGTGTGAATTTCGTGAACGATGTAGTTCGTTTGAGCAGAAAAGTTACTACCCTTACCTGAAATGAAGTCTTGCTTGTAGGAAGACTCAGAGCGTGGGATTTAACTCCATTTCTGAAGTGAAACACACCGAAGTATTCTCATCCATTGATCACACTCTGCTTTAGAACAAGAAGCATGATCTTGCTTTCTAGAGTCTCTAAACAGCAGGAAACTTGAGTTTGCTGAGAACAAAAGAATTGTGTTTCCTACACATATGGAACATATCTAGTCCAACTCTGCTTCTGAAACTTATACAAAGCACTGGTCCTCTAACGTCCAATGCTTGTCTGTTAAGATTAGAAACGTGTGAGCTCCGTGAACGATGTAGTTCGTTTGAGCTGAAAAGTGACTGCCCTTACCTGAAACGAAGTCTTGCTTGTAGGAAGACACAGAGCCTGGGATTTAACTCCTTTTCTGAAGGGAAACACACAGCATAGTTCTCATCCATGGTTCACACTCTGCTTTAGAGCGAGAAGCACGCTCTTGCTTTCTACAGTCTCTAAGACAGCAGGAAACGTGAGTGTGCTGAGAACAAAAGAACGGTTTTTCCTACACATACGGACCATATCTAGTCCAACTCTGCTTCTGTAACTGATACATAGCACTGGTCCTCTAACATCCAATGCTTGTCAGTTAAGATGAGAAAAGTGTGAGCTTAGTGAATGATGTAGTTCCTTTACACTGAAAAGCGACTGCCCTTACCTGAAACGAAGTCTTGCTTGTAGTAAGACACAGAGCCTGGGATTTAACACCATTTCTGAAGGGAAACACACAGTATAATTCTCATCGATGGATCATACTCTGCTTTAGAGCGAGAAGCACACTCTTGCTTTCTAGAATCTCTAATACAGCAGGAAATCTGAGTGTGCCCAGAACAAAGGAAGGGTGTTTCCTACACATATGGACCATATCTAGTCCAAATCTGCTTCTGAAACTGAAAAAAAGCACTGACCATCTTACATCCAATGCTTGTCAGTTAAGATGAGAAACGTGTGAGCTTCGTGAACGATGTAGTTCGTTTGAGCAGAAAAGTGACTGCCCTTACCTGAAACGAAGTCTTGCTTGTAGGAAGACTCAGAGCCTGGGATTTAATTCCATTTCTGAAGTGAAACACAGAGCAGTGTTCTCATCCATTGATCACACTCTGCATTAGAACAAGAAGCATGCTCTTGCTTTCTAGAGTCTCTAAGACAGCATGAAATCTGAGTGTGCCCAGAACAAAAGAACGGTGTTTCCTACACATAAGGACTATATGTAATCCAAATCTTCTTCTGAAACTGATAGAATGCACTGGTCCTCTAACATCCAATGCTTGTCAGTTAAGATGAGAAACGTGTGAGCTTCGTGAAAGATGTAGTTCGTTTGAGCAGAAAAGTGACTGCCCTTACCTGAAACGAAGTCTTGCTTGTAGGAAGACTCAGAGCCTGGGATTTAACTCCATTTCTGAAGTGAAACACACAACTGTGTTCTCATCCATTGATCACACTCTGCTTTAGAACAAGAAGCACGATCTTGCTTTCTAGAGTCTCTAAGACAGCAGGAAACGTGAGTTTGCTGAGAACAAAAGAACGGTGTTTCCTACACATACGGACCATATCTAGTCCAACTCTGCTTCTGAAACTGATACAAAGCACTGGTCCTCTAACATCCAATGCTTGTCAGTTAAGATGAGAAACGTGTGAGCTCCGTGAACGGTGTAGTTCGTTTGAGCAGAAAAGTGACTGCCTTTACCTTAATTGAAGTCTTGCTTGTAGGAAGACTCAGAGCATGGGATTTAACTCCATTTCTGAAGTAAAACACACAGCAGTGTAATCATCCATTGATCACACTCTGCTTTAGAGCGAGAAGCATGCTCTTGCTTTCTAAAGTCTCTACGACAGCAGGAAACCTGAGTGTGCTGAGAACAAAAGAACGGTGTTTCTTACACATACGGACCATATCTAGTCCAACTCTTCCTCTGAAAATGAAACAAAGCACTGGTCCTCTAACATCCAATGCTTCTCAATTAAGATGAGAAACGTGTGAATTTCGTGAACGATGTAGTTCGTTTGAGCAGAAAAGTGACTGACCTTACCTGAAACGAAGTCTTGCTTGTAGGAAGACTCAGAGCGTGGGATTTAACTCCATTTCTGAAGTGAAACACACAGAAGTATTCTCATCCATTGATCACACTCTGCTTTAGAACAAGAAGCACGATCTTGCTTTCTAGAGTCTCTAAACAGCAGGAAACTTGAGTTTGCTGAGAACAAAAGAATTGTGTTTCCTACACATATGGACCATATCTAGTCCAACTCTTCCTCTGAAAATGAAACAAAGCACTGGTCCTCTAACGTCCAATGCTTGTCTGTTAAGATGAGAAATGTGTGAGCTCCGTGAACGATGTAGTTCCTTTGAGCTGAAAAGTGACTGCCCTTACCTGAAACGAAGTCTTGCTTGTAGGAAGACACAGAGCCTGTGATTTAACTCCTTTTCTGAAGGGAAACACACAGAATAGTTCTCATCCATGGTTCACACTCTGCTTTAGAGCGAGAAGCACGCTCTTGCTTTCTACTGTCTCTAAGACAGCAGGAAACGTGAGTGTGCTGAGAACAAAAGAACGGTGATTCCTACACATACGGACCATCTGTAGTCCAAATCTGGTTCTGAAACTGATACAAAGCACTGACCCTCTAACATCCAATGATTGTCAGTTAAGATGAGAAACGTGTGAGCTTCGTGTAGGATGTAGTTCGTTTGAGCACAAAACTGACTGCCCTTACCTGAAACGAAGTCTTGCTAGTAGGAAGACTCAGAGCCTGGGATTTAACTCCATTTCTGAAGCGAAACACACAGCAGTGTTCTCATCCATTGATCACACTCTGCGTTAGAACAAGAAGCATGCTCTTGCTTTCTAGAGTCTCTAAGACAGCAGGAAACATGAGTTTGCTGAGATCAAAAGAAGGGTGTTTCCTACATATACGGACCATATCTAGTCGAACTCTGCTTCTGAAACTGACACAAAGCTCTGGTCCTCTAACATCCAATGCTTGTCTGTTAAGATGAGAAACGTGTGAGCTCCGTGAAAGATGTAGTTCGTTTGAGCTGAAAAGTGACTGCCCTTACCTGAAACGAAGTCTTGCTTGTAGGAAGACATAGAGCCTGGGAATTAACTACTTTTCTGAAGTGAAACACACAGCATAGTTTTCATCCATGGATCACACTCTGCTTTAGAGCGAGAAGCACACAATTGCTTTCTAGAGTCTCTAAGACAGCAGGAAATCTGAGTGTGCCCAGAACAAAAGAACGGTGTTTCCTACACATCCGGACCATATCTAGTCCAACTCTGCTTCTGAAAGTGATACAAAGCACTGGTCATCTAACATCCAATGCTTGTCAGTTAAGATGAGAAAGGTGTGAGATTCGTGAACGATGTAGTTCGTTTCAGCAGAAAACTGACTGCCCTTACCTGAAACGAAGTCTTGCTTGTAGGAAGACTCAGAGCCTGGGATTTAACTCCATTTCTGAAGTGAAACACACAGCAGTGTTTTCATCCATTGATCACACTCTGCGTTAGAACAAGAAGCATGCTCTTGCTTTCTAGAGTCTCTAAGACAGCAGGAAATCTGAGTGTGCCCATAACAAAAGAACGGTGTTTCCTACACATAAGGACTATATGTAATCCAAATTTTCTTCTGAAACTGATAGAATGAACTTGTCCTCTAACATCCAATGCTTGTCAGTTAAGAATAGAAACGTGTGAGCTTCGTGAAAGATGTAGTTCATTTGAGCAGAAAAGTGCCTGCCCTTACCTGAATTAAAGTCTTGCTTGTAGGAAGACTCAGAGCCTGGGATTTAACTCCATTTCTGAAGTGAAACACACAACTGTGTTCTCATCCATTCATCACACTCTGCTTTAGAACAAGAAGCACGATCTTGCTTTCTAGAGTCTCTAAGACAGCAGGAAACGTGAGTTTGCTGAGAACAAAAGAACGGTGTTTCCTACACATATGGACCATATCTAGTCCAACTCTGCTTCTGAAACTGATACAAAGCACTGGTCCTCTAACATCCAATGCTTGTCAGTTAAGATGAGAAACGTGTGAGCTTCGTGCACGATGTAGTTCCTTTGAGCAGAAAAGTGACTCCCCTTACCTGAATTGAAGTCTTGCTTATAGGAAGACTCAGAGCATGGGATTTAACTCCATTTCTGAAGTAAAACACACAGCAGTGTAATCATCCATTGATCACACTCTGCTTTAGAGCGAGATGCATGTTCTTGCTTTCTAAAGTCTCTAAGACAGCAGGAAACATGAGTGTGCTGAGAACAAAAGAATGGTGTTTCCTACACATACGGACCATATCTAGTCCAACTCTTCCTCTGAAACTGAAACAAAGCACTGGTCCTCTAACATCCAATGCTTCTCAATTAAGATGAGAAACGTGTGAATTTCGTGAACGATGTAGTTCGTTTGAGCAGAAAAGTGACTGCCCTTAAATGAAACGAAGTCTTGCTTGTAGGAAGACTCAGAGCCTGGGATTTAACTCCATTTCTGAAGGCAAACACACAGCATAGTTCTCATCCATGGATCACACTCTGCTTTAAAAAGAAGCACGCTCTTGCTTTCTAGAGTCTCTAAGACAGCAGGAAACATGAGTGTGCTGAGAACAAAAGAACGGGGTTTCCTACCCATACGGACCATATCTAGTCCAACTCTGCTTCTGAAAGTGATACAAAGCACTGGTCATCTAACATCCAATGCTTGTCAGTTAAGATGAGAAAGGTGTGAGCTTCGTGAACGATGTAGTTCGTTTGAGCAGAAAACTGACTGCCCTTACCTGAAACGAAGTCTTGCTTGTAGGAAGACTCAGAGCCTGGGATTTAACTCCATTTCTGAAGTGAAACACACAGCAGTGTTCTCATCCATTGATCACACTCTGCGTTAGAACAAGAAGCATGCTCTTGCTTTCTAGAGTCTCTAAGACAGCAGGAAATCTGAGTGTGCCCAGAACAAAAGAACGGTGTTTCCTACACATAAGGACTATATGTAATCCAAATTTTCTTCTGAAACTGATAGAATGAACTGGTCCTCTAACATCCAATGCTTGTCAGTTAAGATGAGAAACGTGTGAGCTTCGTGAAAGATGAAGTTCGTTTGAGCAGAAAAGTGCCTGCCCTTACCTGAAACGAAGTCTTGCTTGTAGGGAGACATAGAGCATGGGATTTAACTCCATTTCTGAAGTGAAACACACAGCATAGTCTCATCCATGGATCACACTCTGCTTTAGAGCGAGAAGCACGCTCTTGCTTTCTAGATTCTCTAAGACAGCAGGAAACGTGTGTGTGCTGAGAACAAAAGAACGGTGTTTCCTACACATACATACCATATGTAGTCCAAATCTGCTTCTGAAACTGATACAAAGCACTGACCCTTCTAACATCTAATGCTTGCCTGTTAAGATGAGAAACGTGTGAGCTTCGTGAACGATGTAGTTCCTTTGAGCTGAAAAGTGACTGCCCTTACCTGAATCCAAGTCTTGCTTGTAGGAAGACTCAGAGCCTGGGATTTAACTCCATTTCTGAAGTGAAACACACAGCAGTGTAATCATCCATTGATCACACTCTGCTTTAGAACAAGAAGCACGCTCTTGCTTTCTAGAGTCTCTAAGACAGCAGGAAACGTGTGTGTGCTGAGAACAAAAGAACGGTGTTTCCTACACATACGGACCATATCTAGTCCAAGTCTGTTTCTGAAACTGACACAAAGCACTGGTCCTCTAACATCCAAGGCTTGTCAGTTAAGATGAGAAACGTGTGAGCTTTGAGAATGATGTAGTTCCTTTGAACTGAAAAGTGACTGCCCTTACCTGAATCGAAGTCTTGTTTGTAGGAAGACTCAGAGCCTGGGATTTAACTCCATTTCTGAAGTGAAACACACAGCAGTGTAATCATCCATTGATCACACTCTGCTTTAGAGCGAGATGCATGCTCTTGCTTTCTAAAGTCTCTAAGACAGCAGGAAACATGAGTGTGCTGAGAACAAAAGAATGGTGTTTCCTACACATACGGACCATATCTAGTCCAACTCTTCCTCTGAAACTGAAACAAAGCACTGGTCCTCTAACATCCAATGCTTCTCAATTAAGATGAGAAACGTGTGAATTTCGTGAACGATGTAGTTCGTTTGAGCAGAAAAGTGACTGCCCTTAAGTGAAACGAAGTCTTGCTTGTAGGAAGACTCAGAGCCTGGGATTTAACTCCATTTCTGAAGTGAAACACACAAGTGTTCTCATCCATTGATCACACTCTGCTTTAGAACAAGAAGCACGATCTTGCTTTCTAGAGTCTCTGAGACAGCAGGAAACGTGAGTTTGCTGAGAACAAAAGAACGGTGTTTCCTACACATATGGACCATATCTAGTCCAACTCTGCTTCTGAAACAGATACAAAGCACTGGTCCTCTAACATCCAATGTTTGTCCGTTAAGATGAGAAACGTGTGAGCTCCGTGAAATATGTAGTTCATTTGAGCTGAAAAGTGACTGCCCTTACCTGAAACGAAGTCTTGCTTGTAGGAAGACATAGAGGCTGGGATTTAACTACTTTTCTGAAGGGAAACACACAGCATAGTTTTCATCCATGGATCACACTCTGCTTTAGAGCAAGAAGCACACTCTTGCTTTCTAGAGTCTCTAAGTCTACAGGAAATCTGAGTGTGCCCAGAACAAAAGAACAGTGTTTCCTACACATATGGACCATATCTAGTCCAACTCTGCTTCTGAAGCAGATACAAAGCACTGGTCCTCTAACATCAAATGCTTGTCAGTTAAGATGAGAAACGTGTGAGCTTCGTGAATGATGTAGTTCCTTTGAGCAGAAAAGTGACTGCCCTTACCTGAAACGAAGTCTTGCTTGTAGGGAGACATAGAGCATGGGATTTAACTCCATTTCCGAAGTGAAACACACAGCATAGTCTCATCCATGGATCACACTCTGTTTTAGAGTGAGAAGCACGCTCTTGTTTTCTAGAGTCTCTAAGACAGCAGGAAACGTGAGTGTGCCCAGAACAAAAGATCGGTGTTTCCTACACATATGGACCATATGTAGTCCAAATCTGCTTCTGAAACTGATACAAAGCACTGACATTCTAACATCCAATGCTTGTCAGTTAAGATGAGAAACGTGTGAGCTTCGTGAACGATGTAGTTCGTTTGAGCACAAAACTGACTGCCCTTACCTGAAACGAAGTCTTGCTTGTAGGAAGACTCAGAGCCTGGGATTTAACTCCATTTCTGAAGTGAAACACACAGCAGTGTTCTCATCCATTGATCACACTCTGCATTAGAACAAGAAGCATGCTCTTGCTGTCTAGAGTCTCTAATACAGCAGGAAACATGAGTTTGCTGAGATCAAAAGAAGGGTGTTTCCTACATATACGGACCATATCTAGTCGAACTCTGCTTCTGAAACTGACACAAAGCACTGGTCTTCTAACGTCCAATGCTTATCTGTTAAGATGAGAAACGTGTGAGCTCCGTGAAAGATGTAGTTCGTTTGAGCTGAAAAGTGACTGCCCTTACCTGAAACGAAGTCTTGCTTGTGGGAAGACATAGAGCCTGGGATTTAACTACTTTTCTGAAGGGAAACACACAGCATAGTTTTCATCCATGGATCACACTCTGCTTTAGAGCGAGAAGCACGCTCTTGCTTTCTAGAGTCTCTAAAACAGCAGGTAATCTCAGTGTGCCCAGAACAAAAGAACGGTGTTTCCTACACATACAGACCATATGTAGTCCAAATCTGCTTCTGAAAATGATACAAAGCACTGACCCTCTAACATGCATTGCTTGTCAGTTAAGATGAGAAACGTGTGAGCTTCGTGAACGATGTAGTTCGTTTGAGGAGAAAAGTGACTGCCCTTACCTGAATCGAAGTCTTGCTTGTAGGAAGACTCAGAGCCTTGGATTTAACTCCATTTCTGAAGTGAAACAAACAGCAGTGTAATCATCCATTGATCACACTCTGCTTTAGAACAAGAAGCACGCTCTTGCTTTCTAGAGTCTCTAAGACAGCAGGAAACGTGTGTGTGCTGAGAAAAAAAGATCGGTGTTTCCTACACATACGGACCATATCTAGTCCAACTCTCCTTCTTAAACTGATACAAAGCACTGGTCCCCTAACATCCAATGCTTGTCTGTTAAGAAGGGAAATGTGTGAGCTCAGTGAACGATGTAGTTCGTTTGAGCTGAAAAGTGACTGCCGTTACCTGAAACGAAGTCTTGCTTGTAGGAAGACACAGAGTTTGAGATTAACTCCATTTATGAAGGGAAACACACAGCATAGTTCTCATCCATGGATCACACTCTGCTTTAGAGCGAGAAGCACGCTCTTGCTTTCTGGAGTCTCTAAAACAGCAGGACACGTGATTTTGCTGAGAACAAAGAACGGTGTTTCCTACACATACGGACCATATCTAGTCCATCTCTTCTTCTGAAACTGATGCAAATCACTGGTCCTCTAACATCCAATGCTTGTCTGTTAAGATGAGAAACGTGTGTGCTTCGTGAACGATGTAGTTCGTTTGAGCTGAGAAGTGACTGCCCTTACCTTAAACGAAGTCTTGCTTGGAGGAAGACATAGAGTCTGGGATTTAACTCCATTTCTGAAGTGAAACACACAGCAGTGTAATCATCCATTGATCACACTCTGCTTAAGAACAAGATGCACGCTCTTGCTTTCTAGAGTCTCTAAGACAGCAGGAAACGTGTGTGTGCTGAGAACAAAAGAACGGTGTTTCCTACACATACGGACCATATCTAGTCCAACTCTGTTTCTGAAACTGACACAAAGCACTGGTCCTCTAACATCCAAGGCTTGTCAGTTAAGATTAGAAACGTGTGAGCTTTGAGAATGATGTAGTTCCTTTGAACTGAAAAGTGACTGCCCTTACCTGAATCGAAGTCTTGCTTGTAGGAAGACTCAGAGCCTGGGATTTAACTCCATTTCTGAAGTGAAACACACAGCAGTGTAATCATCCATGGATCACACTCTGCTTTAGAACAAGAAGCACGCTCTTGCTTTTTAGAGTCTCTAAGACAGCAGGAAACGTGTGTGCTGAGAACAAAAGAACGGTGTTTCCTACACATACAGACCATATCTAGTTCAACTCTGCTTCTGAAACTGATACAAAGCACTGGTCCTCTAACATCCAATGCTTGTCTGTTAAGATGAGAAACGTGTGAGCTTCGGGAACGATGTAGTTCGTCTGAACAGAAAAGTGACTGCCCTTACCTGAATCGAAGTCTTTCTTGTAGGAAGACTCAGAGCCTGGGATTTAACTCCATTTCTGAAGTGAAACACACAGCAGTGTAATCATCCATTGATCACACTCTGCTTTAGAACAAGAAGCACGCTCTTGCTTTCTAGATTCTCTAAGACAGCAGGAAACGTTGTGTGCTGAGAACAAAAGAACAGTGTTTCCTACACTTACAGACCATATGTAGTCCAAATCTGCTTCTGAAACTGATACAAAGCACTGACCCTTCTAACATCCAATGCTTGTCTGTTAAGATGAGAAACGTGTGAGCTTCGTGAACGATGTAGTTCGTTTGAGCTGAAAAGTGACTGCCCTTACCTTAAACGAAGTCTTGCTTGTAGGAAGACACAGAGCCTGGGATTTAACTCCATTTCTGAAGGGAAACACACAGCATTTTTCTCATCCATGGATCACACTCTGCTTTAGAGTGAGAAGCACGCTCTTGCTTTCTAGAGTCTCTAAGACAGCAGGAAACGTGTGTGTGCCCAGAACAAAAGAACGGTGTTTCCTACACATACAGACCATATCTAGTTCAAATCTGCTTCTGAAACTCATACAAAGCACTGGTCCTCTAACATCCAATGCTTGTCTGTTAAGATGAGAAACGTGTGAGCTTCGTGAACGATGTAGTTCGTTTGAGCTGAGAAGTGACTGCCCTTACCTTAAACGAAGTCTTGCTTGTAGGAAGACACAGAGTCAGGGATTTAACTCCATTTCTGAAGGGAAACACACAGCATTTTTCTCATCCATGGATCACACTCTGCTTTAGAGCGAGAAGCACGCTCTTGCTTTCTAGAGTCTCTAATATAGCAGGTAATCTGAGTGTGCCCAGAACAAAAGAATGGTGTTTCCTACACATACAGACCATATGTAGTCCAAATCTGCTTCTGAAACTGATAAAAAGCACTGACCCTCTAACATTCAATGCTTGTCAGTTAAGATGAGAAACGTGTGAGCTTTGTGAACGATGTAGTTCATTTGAGCAGAAAAGTGACTGCCTTTACCTGAATCGAAGTCTTGCTTATAGGAAGACTCAGAGCCTGGGATTTAACTCCATTTCTGAAGTGAAACACACAGCAGTGTAATCATCCATTGATCACACTCTGCTTTAGAACAAGAAGCACGCTCTTGCTTTCTAGAGTCTCTAAGACAGCAGGAAACGTGTGTGTGCTGAGAACAAAAGAACGGTGTTTCCTACACATACAGACCATATCTAGTTCAACTCTGCTTCTGAAACTGATACAAATCACTGGTCCTCTAACATCCAATGCCTGTCTGTTAAGATGAGAAACGTGTGAGCTTCGTGAATGATGTAGTTCGTTTGAGCTGAGAAGTGACTGCCCTTACCTTAAACGAAGTCTTGCTTGTAGGAAGACACAGAGTCTGGGATTTACCTCCATTTCTGAAGGGAAACACACAGCATAGTTCTCATCCATGGATCACACTCTGCTTTAGAGCGAGAAGCACGCTCTTGCTTTCTAGAGTCTCTAAGACAGCAGGAAACGTGTGTGTGCTGAGAACAAAAGAACGGTGTTTCCTAAATATACAGACCATAGGTAGTCCAAATCTGCTTCTGAAACTGATACAAAGCACTGACCCTTCTAACATCCAATGCTTGTCAGTTAAGATGAGAAACGTGTGAGCTTCGTGAACGATGTAGTTCGTTTGAGCTGAAAAGTGACTGCCCTTACCTGAATCGAAGTCTTGCTTGTAGGAAGACTCAGAGCCTTGGATTTAACTCCATTTCTGAAGTGAAACACACAGCAGTGTAATCATCCATTGATCACACTCTGCTTTAGAACAAGAAGCACGCTCTTGCTTTCTAGAGTCTCTAAGACAGCAGGAAACGTGAGTGTGCTGAGAACAAAAGAATGGTGTTTCCTACACATACGGACCATATCTAGTCCAAATCTGCTTCTTAAACTGATACAAAGCACTGGTCCTCAAACATCCAATGCTTGTCTGTTAAGAAGATAAATGTGTGAGCTCCTTGAACGATGTAGTTCGTTTCAGCTGAAAAGTGACTGCCCTTACCTGAATCGAAGTCCTGCTTGTAGGAAGACTCAGAGCCTGGGATTTAACTCCATTTCTGAAGTGAAACACACAGCAGTGTAATCATCCATTGATCACACTCTGCATTAGAACAAGAAGCATGCTCTTGCTGTCTAGAGTCTCTAATACAGCAGGAAACATGAGTTTGCTGAGATCAAAAGAAGGGTGTTTCCTACATATACGGACCATATCTAGTCGAACTCTGCTTCTGAAACTGACACAAAGCACTGGTCTTCTAACGTCCAATGCTTATCTGTTAAGATGAGAAACGTGTGAGCTCCGTGAAAGATGTAGTTCGTTTGAGCTGAAAAGTGACTGCCCTTACCTGAAACGAAGTCTTGCTTGTGGGAAGACATAGAGCCTGGGATTTAACTACTTTTCTGAAGGGAAACACACAGCATAGTTTTCATCCATGGATCACACTCTGCTTTAGAGCGAGAAGCACGCTCTTGCTTTCTAGAGTCTCTAAAACAGCAGGTAATCTCAGTGTGCCCAGAACAAAAGAACAGTGTTTCCTACACATACAGACCATATGTAGTCCAAATCTGCTTCTGAAACTGATACAAAGCACTGACCCTCTAACATGCATTGCTTGTCAGTTAAGATGAGAAACGTGTGAGCTTCGTGAACGATGTAGTTCGCTTGAGGAGAAAAGTGACTGCCCTTACCTGAATCGAAGTCTTGCTTGTAGGAAGACTCAGAGCCTTGGATTTAACCCCATTTCTGAAGTGAAACACACAGCAGTGTAATCATCCATTGATCACACTCTGCTTTAGAACAAGAAGCACGCTCTTGCTTTCTAGAGTCTCTAAGACAGCAGGAAACGTGTGTGTGCTGAGAAAAAAAGATCGGTGTTTCCTACACATACGGACCATATCTAGTCCAACTCTCCTTCTTAAACTGATACAAAGCACTGGTCCCCTAACATCCAATGCTTGTCTGTTAAGAAGGGAAATGTGTGAGCTCAGTGAACGATGTAGTTCGTTTGAGCTGAAAAGTGACTGCCGTTACCTGAAACGAAGTCTTGCTTGTAGGAAGACACAGAGTTTGAGATTAACTCCATTTATGAAGGGAAACACACAGCATAGTTCTCATCCATGGATCACACTCTGCTTTAGAGCGAGAAGCACGCTCTTGCTTTCTGGAGTCTCTAAAACAGCAGGACACGTGATTTTGCTGAGAACAAAGAACGGTGTTTCCTACACATACGGACCATATCTAGTCCATCTCTTCTTCTGAAACTGATGCAAATCACTGGTCCTCTAACATCCAATGCTTGTCTGTTAAGATGAGAAACGTGTGTGCTTCGTGAACGATGTAGTTCGTTTGAGCTGAGAAGTGACTGCCCTTACCTTAAACGAAGTCTTGCTTGGAGGAAGACACAGAGTCTGGGATTTAACTCCATTTCTGAAGGGAAACACACAGCATAGTTCTCATCCATGGATCACACTCTGCTTTAGAGCGAGAAGCACGCTCTTGCTTTCTAGATTCTCTAAGACAGCAGGAAACGTGTGTGTGCCGAGAACAAAAGAACGGTGTTTCCTACACATACAGACCATATGTAGTCCAAATCTGCTTCTGAAACTGATACAAAGCACTGACCCTTCTAACATCCAATGCTTGTCTGTTAAGATGAGAAACGTGTGAGCTTCGTGAACGATGTAGTTCCTTTGAGCTGAAAAGTGACTGCCCTTACCTGAATCGAAGTCTTGCTTGTAGGAAGACTCAGAGCCTGGGATTTAACTCCATTTCTGAAGTGAAACACACAGCAGTGTAATCATCCATTGATCACACTCTGCTTAAGAACAAGAAGCACGCTCTTGCTTTCTAGAGTCTCTAAGACAGCAGGAAACGTGTGTGTGCTGAGAACAAAAGAACGGTGTTTCCTACACATACGGACCATATCTAGTCCAACTCTGTTTCTGAAACTGACACAAAGCACTGGTCCTCTAACATCCAAGGCTTGTCAGTTAAGATTAGAAACGTGTGAGCTTTGAGAATGATGTAGTTCCTTTGAACTGAAAAGTGACTGCCCTTACCTGAATCGAAGTCTTGCTTGTAGGAAGACTCAGAGCCTGGGATTTAACTCCATTTCTGAAGTGAAACACACAGCAGTGTAATCATCCATGGATCACACTCTGCTTTAGAACAAGAAGCACGCTCTTGCTTTTTAGAGTCTCTAAGACTGCAGGAAACGTGTGTGCTGAGAACAAAAGAACGGTGTTTCCTACACATACAGACCCTATCTAGTTCAACTCTGCTTCTGAAACTGATACAAAGCACTGGTCCTCTAACATCCAATGCTTGTCTGTTAAGATTAGAAACGTGTGAGCTTTGAGAATGATGTAGTTCCTTTGAACTGAAAAGTGACTGCCCTTACCTGAATCGAAGTCTTGCTTGTAGGAAGACTCAGAGCCTGGGATTTAACTCCATTTCTGAAGTGAAACACACAGCAGTGTAATCATCCATGGATCACACTCTGCTTTAGAACAAGAAGCACGCTCTTGCTTTTTAGAGTCTCTAAGACTGCAGGAAACGTGTGTGCTGAGAACAAAAGAACGGTGTTTCCTACACATACAGACCATATCTAGTTCAACTCTGCTTCTGAAACTGATACAAAGCACTGGTCCTCTAACATCCAATGCTTGTCTGTTAAGATGAGAAACGTGTGAGCTTCGGGAACGATGTAGTTCGTCTGAACAGAAAAGTGACTGCCCTTACCTGAATCGAAGTCTTTCTTGTAGGAAGACTCAGAGCCTGGGATTTAACTCCATTTCTGAAGTGAAACACACAGCAGTGTAATCATCCATTGATCACACTCTGCTTTAGAACAAGAAGCACGCTCTTGCTTTCTAGATTCTCTAAGACAGCAGGAAACGTTGTGTGCTGAGAACAAAAGAACAGTGTTTCCTACACTTACAGACCATATGTAGTCCAAATCTGCTTCTGAAACTGATACAAAGCACTGACCCTTCTAACATCCAATGCTTGTCTGTTAAGATGAGAAACGTGTGAGCTTCGTGAACGATGTAGTTCGTTTGAGCTGAAAAGTGACTGCCCTTACCTTAAACGAAGTCTTGCTTGTAGGAAGACACAGAGCCTGGGATTTAACTCCATTTCTGAAGGGAAACACACAGCATTTTTCTCATCCATGGATCACACTCTGCTTTAGAGTGAGAAGCACGCTCTTGCTTTCTAGAGTCTCTAAGACAGCAGGAAACGTGTGTGTGCTGAGAACTAAAGAACGGTGTTTCCTACACATACAGACCATATCTAGTTCAAATCTGCTTCTGAAACTCATACAAAGCACTGGTCCTCTAACATCCAATGCTTGTCTGTTAAGATGAGAAACGTGTGAGCTTCGTGAACGATGTAGTTCGTTTGAGCTGAGAAGTGACTGCCCTTACCTTAAACGAAGTCTTGCTTGTAGGAAGACACAGAGTCAGGGATTTAACTCCATTTCTGAAGGGAAACACACAGCATTTTTCTCATCCATGGATCACACTCTGCTTTAGATCGAGAAGCACGCTCTTGCTTTTAGACTCTCTAATATAGCAGGTAATCTGAGTGTGACCAGAACAAAAGAATGGTGTTTCCTACACATACAGACCATATGTAGTCCAAATCTGCTTCTGAAACTGATAAAAAGCACTGACCCGCTAACATTCAATGCTTGTCAGTTAAGATGAGAAACGTGTGAGCTTTGTGAACGATGTAGTTCATTTGAGCAGAAAAGTGACTGCCTTTACCTGAATCGAAGTCTTGCTTGTAGGAAGACTCAGAGCCTGGGATTTAACTCCATTTCTGAAGTGAAACACACAGCAGTGTAATCATCCATTGATCACACTCTGCTTTAGAACAAGAAGCACGCTCTTGCTTTCTAGAGTCTCTAAGACAGCAGGAAACGTGTGTGTGCTGAGAACAAAAGAACGGTGTTTCCTACACATACAGACCATATCTAGTTCAACTCTGCTTCTGAAACTGATACAAATCACTGGTCCTCTAACATCCAATGCCTGTCTGTTAAGATGAGAAACGTGTGAGCTTCGTGAATGATGTAGTTCGTTTGAGCTGAGAAGTGACTGCCCTTACCTTAAACGAAGTCTTGCTTGTAGGAAGACACAGAGTCTGGGATTTACCTCCATTTCTGAAGGGAAACACACAGCATAGTTCTCATCCATGGATCACACTCTGCTTTAGAGCGAGAAGCACGCTCTTGCTTTCTAGAGTCTCTAAGACAGCAGGAAACGTGTGTGTGCTGAGAACAAAAGAACGGTGTTTCCTAAATATACAGACCATAGGTAGTCCAAATCTGCTTCTGAAACTGATAGAAAGCACTGACCCTTCTAACATCCAATGCTTGTCATTTAAGATGAGAAACGTGTGAGCTTCGTGAACGATGTAGTTCGTTTGAGCTGAAAAGTGACTGCCCTTACCTGAATCGAAGTCTTGCTTGTAGGAAGACTCAGAGCCTTGGATTTAACTCCATTTCTGAAGTGAAACACACAGCAGTGTAATCATCCATTGATCACACTCTGCTTTAGAACAAGAAGCACGCTCTTGCTTTCTAGAGTCTCTAAGACAGCAGGAAAAGTGAGTGTGCTGAGAACAAAAGAATGGTGTTTCCTACACATACGGACCATATCTAGTCCAAATCTGGTTCTTAAACTGATACAAAGCACTGGTCCTCAAACATCCAATGCTTGTCTGTTAAGAAGATAAATGTGTGAGCTCCTTGATCGATGTAGTTCGTTTGAGCTGAAAAGTGACTGCCCTTACCTGAATCGAAGTCCTGCTTGTAGGAAGACTCAGAGCCTGGGATTTAACTCCATTTATGAAGTGAAACACACAGCAGTGTAATCATCCATTGATCACACTCTGCTTTAGAACAAGAAGCACGCTCTTGCTTTCTAGAGTCTCTAAGACAGCAGGAAACGTGTGTGTGCTGAGAACAAAAGAACGGTGTTTCCTACACATACGGACCATATCTAGTCCAACTCTGTTTCTGAAACTGACACAAAGCACTGGTCCTCTAACATCCAAGGCTTGTCAGTTAAGATGAGAAACGTGTGAGCTTTGAGAATGATGTAGTTCCTTTGAACTGAAAAGTGACTGCCCTTACCTGAATCGAAGTCTTGCTTGTAGGAAGACTCAGAGCCTTGGATTTAACTCCATTTCTGAAGTGAAACACACAGCAGTGTAATCATCCATTGATCACACTCTGCTTTAGAACAAGAAGCACGCTCTTGCTTTCTAGAGTCTCTAAGACAGCAGGAAACGTGAGTGTGCTGAGAACAAAAGAATGGTGTTTCCTACACATACGGACCATATCTAGTCCAAATCTCCTTCTGAAACTGACACAAAGCACTGTTCCTCAAACATCCAATGCTTGTCTGTTAAGAAGAGAAATGTGTGAGCTCCTTGAACGATGTAGTTCGTTTGAGCTGAAAAGTGACTGCCCTTACCTGAATCGAAGTCCTGCTTATAGGAAGACGCAGAGCCTGGGATTTAACTCCATTTCTGAAGTGAAACACACAGCAGTGTAATCATCCATTGATCACACTCTGCTTTAGAACAAGAAGCACGCTCTTGCTTTCTAGAGTCTCTAAGACAGCAGGAAATGTGTGTGTGCTGAGAACAAAAGAACGGTGTTTCCTACACATACAGACCATATCTAGTTCAACTCTGCTTCTGAAACTGATACAAATCACTGGTGCTCTAACATCCAATGCCTGTCTGTTAAGATGAGAAACGTTTGAGCTTCGTGAACGATGTAGTTCGTTTGAGCTGAGAAGTGACTGCCCTTACCTTAAACGAAGTCTTGCTTGTAGGAAGACACAGAGCCTGGGATTTAACTCCATTTCTGAATGGAAACACACAGCATACTTGTTATCCATGGATCACACTCTGCTTTAGAGCAAGAAGCATGCTCTTGCTTTCTAGATTCTCTAATACAGCAGGAAATCTGAGTGTGCCCAGAACAAAACAACGGACTTTCCTACACATTCGGACCATATGTAGTCCAACTCTTCTTCTGAAACTGATACAAAGCACTGGTCCTCTAACATCCAATGCTTGTCAGTTAAAATGGGAACCGTGTGAGCTTCATGAACGATGTAGATCGTTGAGCAGAAAAGTGACTGCCCATAACTTAAATGAAGTCTTGCTTGTAGGAAGACACAGACTCTGGGATTTAATTCCATTTCTGAAGGGAAACACACAGCATTTTTCTCATCCATGGATCACATTCTGCTTTAGAGCGAGAAGCACGCTCGTGCTTTCTAAAGTCTCTAAGACAGCAGGAAACATGAGTGTGCAGAGAACAAAAGAACGGTGTTTCCTACACATACGGACCATATCTAGACCAAATCTGCTTCTGAAACTGATAAAATGCACTGGTCCTCTATCATCCAATGCTTGTCAGTTAAGATGAGAAACGTGTGATCTTCGTGAACGATGTAGTTCGTTTGAGAAGAAAAGTGACTGCCCTTACCTGAAACGAAGTCTTGCTTGTAGGAAGACTCAGAGCCTGTGATTTTACTCCGTTTCTTAAGTGAAACACACAGCAGTGTTCTCATCCATTGATCACACTCTGCTTTAGAACAAGAAGCACGCTCTTGCTTTCTAGAGTCTCTAAGACAGCAGGAAACGTGAGTGTGCTGAGAACAAAAGAATGGTGTTTCCTACACATACGAACCATATCTAGTCCAACTCTGCTTCTTACACTGATACAAAGCACTGGTCCTCAAACATCCAATGCTTGTCTGTTAAGAAGAGAAATGTGTGAGCTCCTTGAACGATGTAGTTCGTTTGAGCGGAAAAGTGACTGCCCTTACCTGAAACGAAGTCTTGCTTGTAGGAAGACACAGAGCCTGGGATTTAACTCCATTTCTGAAGGGAAACACACAGCATAGTTCTCATCCATGGATCACACTCTGCTTTAGAGCGAGAAGCACGCTCTTGCTTTCTAAAGTCTCTAAGACAGCAGGAAACGTCAGTGTGCTGAGAACAAAAGAACGGTGTTTCCTACACATACGGACCATATCTAGTCCAACTCTGCTTCTGAAACTGATACAAAGCACTTGTCCTCTAACATCCTATGCTTGTCAGTTAAGATGAGAAACGTGTGAGCTCCGTGAAATATGTAGTTCATTTGAGCTGAAAAGTGACTGCCCTTACCTGAAACGAAGTCTTGCTTGTAGGAAGACATAGAGGCTGGGATTTAACTACTTTTCTGAAGGGAAACACACAGCATAGTTTTCATCCATGGATCACACTCTGCTTTAGAGCAAGAAGCACACTCTTGCTTTCTAGAGTCTCTAAGTCTACAGGAAATCTGAGTGTGCCCAGAACAAAAGAACAGTGTTTCCTACACATATGGACCATATCTAGTCCAACTCTGCTTCTGAAGCAGATACAAAGCACTGGTCCTCTAACATCAAATGCTTGTCAGTTAAGATGAGAAACGTGTGAGCTTCGTGAATGATGTAGTTCCTTTGAGCAGAAAAGTGACTGCCCTTACCTGAAACGAAGTCTTGCTTGTAGGGAGACATAGAGCATGGGATTTAACTCCATTTCCGAAGTGAAACACACAGCATAGTCTCATCCATGGATCACACTCTGTTTTAGAGTGAGAAGCACGCTCTTGTTTTCTAGAGTCTCTAAGACAGCAGGAAACGTGAGTGTGCCCAGAACAAAAGATCGGTGTTTCCTACACATATGGACCATATGTAGTCCAAATCTGCTTCTGAAACTGATACAAAGCACTGACATTCTAACATCCAATGCTTGTCAGTTAAGATGAGAAACGTGTGAGCTTCGTGAACGATGTAGTTCGTTTGAGCACAAAACTGACTGCCCTTACCTGAAACGAAGTCTTGCTTGTAGGAAGACTCAGAGCCTGGGATTTAACTCCATTTCTGAAGTGAAACACACAGCAGTGTTCTCATCCATTGATCACACTCTGCATTAGAACAAGAAGCATGCTCTTGCTGTCTAGAGTCTCTAATACAGCAGGAAACATGAGTTTGCTGAGATCAAAAGAAGGGTGTTTCCTACATATACGGACCATATCTAGTCGAACTCTGCTTCTGAAACTGACACAAAGCACTGGTCTTCTAACGTCCAATGCTTATCTGTTAAGATGAGAAACGTGTGAGCTCCGTGAAAGATGTAGTTCGTTTGAGCTGAAAAGTGACTGCCCTTACCTGAAACGAAGTCTTGCTTGTGGGAAGACATAGAGCCTGGGATTTAACTACTTTTCTGAAGGGAAACACACAGCATAGTTTTCATCCATGGATCACACTCTGCTTTAGAGCGAGAAGCACGCTCTTGCTTTCTAGAGTCTCTAAAACAGCAGGTAATCTCAGTGTGCCCAGAACAAAAGAACGGTGTTTCCTACACATACAGACCATATGTAGTCCAAATCTGCTTCTGAAAATGATACAAAGCACTGACCCTCTAACATGCATTGCTTGTCAGTTAAGATGAGAAACGTGTGAGCTTCGTGAACGATGTAGTTCGTTTGAGGAGAAAAGTGACTGCCCTTACCTGAATCGAAGTCTTGCTTGTAGGAAGACTCAGAGCCTTGGATTTAACTCCATTTCTGAAGTGAAACAAACAGCAGTGTAATCATCCATTGATCACACTCTGCTTTAGAACAAGAAGCACGCTCTTGCTTTCTAGAGTCTCTAAGACAGCAGGAAACGTGTGTGTGCTGAGAAAAAAAGATCGGTGTTTCCTACACATACGGACCATATCTAGTCCAACTCTCCTTCTTAAACTGATACAAAGCACTGGTCCCCTAACATCCAATGCTTGTCTGTTAAGAAGGGAAATGTGTGAGCTCAGTGAACGATGTAGTTCGTTTGAGCTGAAAAGTGACTGCCGTTACCTGAAACGAAGTCTTGCTTGTAGGAAGACACAGAGTTTGAGATTAACTCCATTTATGAAGGGAAACACACAGCATAGTTCTCATCCATGGATCACACTCTGCTTTAGAGCGAGAAGCACGCTCTTGCTTTCTGGAGTCTCTAAAACAGCAGGACACGTGATTTTGCTGAGAACAAAGAACGGTGTTTCCTACACATACGGACCATATCTAGTCCATCTCTTCTTCTGAAACTGATGCAAATCACTGGTCCTCTAACATCCAATGCTTGTCTGTTAAGATGAGAAACGTGTGTGCTTCGTGAACGATGTAGTTCGTTTGAGCTGAGAAGTGACTGCCCTTACCTTAAACGAAGTCTTGCTTGGAGGAAGACATAGAGTCTGGGATTTAACTCCATTTCTGAAGTGAAACACACAGCAGTGTAATCATCCATTGATCACACTCTGCTTAAGAACAAGATGCACGCTCTTGCTTTCTAGAGTCTCTAAGACAGCAGGAAACGTGTGTGTGCTGAGAACAAAAGAACGGTGTTTCCTACACATACGGACCATATCTAGTCCAACTCTGTTTCTGAAACTGACACAAAGCACTGGTCCTCTAACATCCAAGGCTTGTCAGTTAAGATTAGAAACGTGTGAGCTTTGAGAATGATGTAGTTCCTTTGAACTGAAAAGTGACTGCCCTTACCTGAATCGAAGTCTTGCTTGTAGGAAGACTCAGAGCCTGGGATTTAACTCCATTTCTGAAGTGAAACACACAGCAGTGTAATCATCCATGGATCACACTCTGCTTTAGAACAAGAAGCACGCTCTTGCTTTTTAGAGTCTCTAAGACAGCAGGAAACGTGTGTGCTGAGAACAAAAGAACGGTGTTTCCTACACATACAGACCATATCTAGTTCAACTCTGCTTCTGAAACTGATACAAAGCACTGGTCCTCTAACATCCAATGCTTGTCTGTTAAGATGAGAAACGTGTGAGCTTCGGGAACGATGTAGTTCGTCTGAACAGAAAAGTGACTGCCCTTACCTGAATCGAAGTCTTTCTTGTAGGAAGACTCAGAGCCTGGGATTTAACTCCATTTCTGAAGTGAAACACACAGCAGTGTAATCATCCATTGATCACACTCTGCTTTAGAACAAGAAGCACGCTCTTGCTTTCTAGATTCTCTAAGACAGCAGGAAACGTTGTGTGCTGAGAACAAAAGAACAGTGTTTCCTACACTTACAGACCATATGTAGTCCAAATCTGCTTCTGAAACTGATACAAAGCACTGACCCTTCTAACATCCAATGCTTGTCTGTTAAGATGAGAAACGTGTGAGCTTCGTGAACGATGTAGTTCGTTTGAGCTGAAAAGTGACTGCCCTTACCTTAAACGAAGTCTTGCTTGTAGGAAGACACAGAGCCTGGGATTTAACTCCATTTCTGAAGGGAAACACACAGCATTTTTCTCATCCATGGATCACACTCTGCTTTAGAGTGAGAAGCACGCTCTTGCTTTCTAGAGTCTCTAAGACAGCAGGAAACGTGTGTGTGCTGAGAACTAAAGAACGGTGTTTCCTACACATACAGACCATATCTAGTTCAAATCTGCTTCTGAAACTCATACAAAGCACTGGTCCTCTAACATCCAATGCTTGTCTGTTAAGATGAGAAACGTGTGAGCTTCGTGAACGATGTAGTTCGTTTGAGCTGAGAAGTGACTGCCCTTACCTTAAACGAAGTCTTGCTTGTAGGAAGACACAGAGTCAGGGATTTAACTCCATTTCTGAAGGGAAACACACAGCATTTTTCTCATCCATGGATCACACTCTGCTTTAGAGCGAGAAGCACGCTCTTGCTTTCTAGAGTCTCTAATATAGCAGGTAATCTGAGTGTGCCCAGAACAAAAGAATGGTGTTTCCTACACATACAGACCATATGTAGTCCAAATCTGCTTCTGAAACTGATAAAAAGCACTGACCCTCTAACATTCAATGCTTGTCAGTTAAGATGAGAAACGTGTGAGCTTTGTGAACGATGTAGTTCATTTGAGCAGAAAAGTGACTGCCTTTACCTGAATCGAAGTCTTGCTTATAGGAAGACTCAGAGCCTGGGATTTAACTCCATTTCTGAAGTGAAACACACAGCAGTGTAATCATCCATTGATCACACTCTGCTTTAGAACAAGAAGCACGCTCTTGCTTTCTAGAGTCTCTAAGACAGCAGGAAACGTGTGTGTGCTGAGAACAAAAGAACGGTGTTTCCTACACATACAGACCATATCTAGTTCAACTCTGCTTCTGAAACTGATACAAATCACTGGTCCTCTAACATCCAATGCCTGTCTGTTAAGATGAGAAACGTGTGAGCTTCGTGAATGATGTAGTTCGTTTGAGCTGAGAAGTGACTGCCCTTACCTTAAACGAAGTCTTGCTTGTAGGAAGACACAGAGTCTGGGATTTACCTCCATTTCTGAAGGGAAACACACAGCATAGTTCTCATCCATGGATCACACTCTGCTTTAGAGCGAGAAGCACGCTCTTGCTTTCTAGAGTCTCTAAGACAGCAGGAAACGTGTGTGTGCTGAGAACAAAAGAACGGTGTTTCCTAAATATACAGACCATAGGTAGTCCAAATCTGCTTCTGAAACTGATACAAAGCACTGACCCTTCTAACATCCAATGCTTGTCAGTTAAGATGAGAAACGTGTGAGCTTCGTGAACGATGTAGTTCGTTTGAGCTGAAAAGTGACTGCCCTTACCTGAATCGAAGTCTTGCTTGTAGGAAGACTCAGAGCCTTGGATTTAACTCCATTTCTGAAGTGAAACACACAGCAGTGTAATCATCCATTGATCACACTCTGCTTTAGAACAAGAAGCACGCTCTTGCTTTCTAGAGTCTCTAAGACAGCAGGAAACGTGAGTGTGCTGAGAACAAAAGAATGGTGTTTCCTACACATACGGACCATATCTAGTCCAAATCTGCTTCTTAAACTGATACAAAGCACTGGTCCTCAAACATCCAATGCTTGTCTGTTAAGAAGATAAATGTGTGAGCTCCTTGAACGATGTAGTTCGTTTCAGCTGAAAAGTGACTGCCCTTACCTGAATCGAAGTCCTGCTTGTAGGAAGACTCAGAGCCTGGGATTTAACTCCATTTCTGAAGTGAAACACACAGCAGTGTAATCATCCATTGATCACACTCTGCATTAGAACAAGAAGCATGCTCTTGCTGTCTAGAGTCTCTAATACAGCAGGAAACATGAGTTTGCTGAGATCAAAAGAAGGGTGTTTCCTACATATACGGACCATATCTAGTCGAACTCTGCTTCTGAAACTGACACAAAGCACTGGTCTTCTAACGTCCAATGCTTATCTGTTAAGATGAGAAACGTGTGAGCTCCGTGAAAGATGTAGTTCGTTTGAGCTGAAAAGTGACTGCCCTTACCTGAAACGAAGTCTTGCTTGTGGGAAGACATAGAGCCTGGGATTTAACTACTTTTCTGAAGGGAAACACACAGCATAGTTTTCATCCATGGATCACACTCTGCTTTAGAGCGAGAAGCACGCTCTTGCTTTCTAGAGTCTCTAAAACAGCAGGTAATCTCAGTGTGCCCAGAACAAAAGAACAGTGTTTCCTACACATACAGACCATATGTAGTCCAAATCTGCTTCTGAAACTGATACAAAGCACTGACCCTCTAACATGCATTGCTTGTCAGTTAAGATGAGAAACGTGTGAGCTTCGTGAACGATGTAGTTCGCTTGAGGAGAAAAGTGACTGCCCTTACCTGAATCGAAGTCTTGCTTGTAGGAAGACTCAGAGCCTTGGATTTAACCCCATTTCTGAAGTGAAACACACAGCAGTGTAATCATCCATTGATCACACTCTGCTTTAGAACAAGAAGCACGCTCTTGCTTTCTAGAGTCTCTAAGACAGCAGGAAACTTGTGTGTGCTGAGAAAAAAAGATCGGTGTTTCCTACACATACGGACCATATCTAGTCCAACTCTCCTTCTTAAACTGATACAAAGCACTGGTCCCCTAACATCCAATGCTTGTCTGTTAAGAAGGGAAATGTGTGAGCTCAGTGAACGATGTAGTTCGTTTGAGCTGAAAAGTGACTGCCGTTACCTGAAACGAAGTCTTGCTTGTAGGAAGACACAGAGTTTGAGATTAACTCCATTTATGAAGGGAAACACACAGCATAGTTCTCATCCATGGATCACACTCTGCTTTAGAGCGAGAAGCACGCTCTTCCTTTCTGGAGTCTCTAAAACAGCAGGACACGTGATTTTGCTGAGAACAAAGAACGGTGTTTCCTACACATACGGACCATATCTAGTCCATCTCTTCTTCTGAAACTGATGCAAATCACTGGTCCTCTAACATCCAATGCTTGTCTGTTAAGATGAGAAACGTGTGTGCTTCGTGAACGATGTAGTTCGTTTGAGCTGAGAAGTGACTGCCCTTACCTTAAACGAAGTCTTGCTTGGAGGAAGACACAGAGTCTGGGATTTAACTCCATTTCTGAAGGGAAACACACAGCATAGTTCTCATCCATGGATCACACTCTGCTTTAGAGCGAGAAGCACGCTCTTGCTTTCTAGATTCTCTAAGACAGCAGGAAACGTGTGTGTGCCGAGAACAAAAGAACGGTGTTTCCTACACATACAGACCATATGTAGTCCAAATCTGCTTCTGAAACTGATACAAAGCACTGACCCTTCTAACATCCAATGCTTGTCTGTTAAGATGAGAAACGTGTGAGCTTCGTGAACGATGTAGTTCCTTTGAGCTGAAAAGTGACTGCCCTTACCTGAATCGAAGTCTTGCTTGTAGGAAGACTCAGAGCCTGGGATTTAACTCCATTTCTGAAGTGAAACACACAGCAGTGTAATCATCCATTGATCACACTCTGCTTAAGAACAAGAAGCACGCTCTTGCTTTCTAGAGTCTCTAAGACAGCAGGAAACGTGTGTGTGCTGAGAACAAAAGAACGGTGTTTCCTACACATACGGACCATATCTAGTCCAACTCTGTTTCTGAAACTGACACAAAGCACTGGTCCTCTAACATCCAAGGCTTGTCAGTTAAGATTAGAAACGTGTGAGCTTTGAGAATGATGTAGTTCCTTTGAACTGAAAAGTGACTGCCCTTACCTGAATCGAAGTCTTGCTTGTAGGAAGACTCAGAGCCTGGGATTTAACTCCATTTCTGAAGTGAAACACACAGCAGTGTAATCATCCATGGATCACACTCTGCTTTAGAACAAGAAGCACGCTCTTGCTTTTTAGAGTCTCTAAGACTGCAGGAAACGTGTGTGCTGAGAACAAAAGAACGGTGTTTCCTACACATAGAGACCCTATCTAGTTCAACTCTGCTTCTGAAACTGATACAAAGCACTGGTCCTCTAACATCCAATGCTTGTCTGTTAAGATTAGAAACGTGTGAGCTTTGAGAATGATGTAGTTCCTTTGAACTGAAAAGTGACTGCCCTTACCTGAATCGAAGTCTTGCTTGTAGGAAGACTCAGAGCCTGGGATTTAACTCCATTTCTGAAGTGAAACACACAGCAGTGTAATCATCCATGGATCACACTCTGCTTTAGAACAAGAAGCACGCTCTTGCTTTTTAGAGTCTCTAAGACTGCAGGAAACGTGTGTGCTGAGAACAAAAGAACGGTGTTTCCTACACATACAGACCATATCTAGTTCAACTCTGCTTCTGAAACTGATACAAAGCACTGGTCCTCTAACATCCAATGCTTGTCTGTTAAGATGAGAAACGTGTGAGCTTCGGGAACGATGTAGTTCGTCTGAACAGAAAAGTGACTGCCCTTACCTGAATCGAAGTCTTTCTTGTAGGAAGACTCAGAGCCTGGGATTTAACTCCATTTCTGAAGTGAAACACACAGCAGTGTAATCATCCATTGATCACACTCTGCTTTAGAACAAGAAGCACGCTCTTGCTTTCTAGATTCTCTAAGACAGCAGGAAACGTTGTGTGCTGAGAACAAAAGAACAGTGTTTCCTACACTTACAGACCATATGTAGTCCAAATCTGCTTCTGAAACTGATACAAAGCACTGACCCTTCTAACATCCAATGCTTGTCTGTTAAGATGAGAAACGTGTGAGCTTCGTGAACGATGTAGTTCGTTTGAGCTGAAAAGTGACTGCCCTTACCTTAAACGAAGTCTTGCTTGTAGGAAGACACAGAGCCTGGGATTTAACTCCATTTCTGAAGGGAAACACACAGCATTTTTCTCATCCATGGATCACACTCTGCTTTAGAGTGAGAAGCACGCTCTTGCTTTCTAGAGTCTCTAAGACAGCAGGAAACGTGTGTGTGCTGAGAACTAAAGAACGGTGTTTCCTACACATACAGACCATATCTAGTTCAAATCTGCTTCTGAAACTCATACAAAGCACTGGTCCTCTAACATCCAATGCTTGTCTGTTAAGATGAGAAACGTGTGAGCTTCGTGAACGATGTAGTTCGTTTGAGCTGAGAAGTGACTGCCCTTACCTTAAACGAAGTCTTGCTTGTAGGAAGACACAGAGTCAGGGATTTAACTCCATTTCTGAAGGGAAACACACAGCATTTTTCTCATCCATGGATCACACTCTGCTTTAGATCGAGAAGCACGCTCTTGCTTTTAGACTCTCTAATATAGCAGGTAATCTGAGTGTGACCAGAACAAAAGAATGGTGTTTCCTACACATACAGACCATATGTAGTCCAAATCTGCTTCTGAAACTGATAAAAAGCACTGACCCGCTAACATTCAATGCTTGTCAGTTAAGATGAGAAACGTGTGAGCTTTGTGAACGATGTAGTTCATTTGAGCAGAAAAGTGACTGCCTTTACCTGAATCGAAGTCTTGCTTGTAGGAAG
This sequence comes from Onychomys leucogaster, assembly GCA_949786385.1. Taxonomy (NCBI): domain Eukaryota; kingdom Metazoa; phylum Chordata; class Mammalia; order Rodentia; family Cricetidae; genus Onychomys; species Onychomys leucogaster. Next base: position 561,951 of record CATKUP010000081.1, read on the forward strand.
ACTCAGAGCCTGGGATTTAACTCCATTTCTGAAGTGAAACACACAGCAGTGTAATCATCCATTGATCACACTCTGCTTTAGAACAAGAAGCACGCTCTTGCTTTCTAGAGTCTCTAAGACAGCAGGAAACGTGTGTGTGCTGAGAACAAAAGAACGGTGTTTCCTACACATACAGACCATATCTAGTTCAACTCTGCTTCTGAAACTGATACAAATCACTGGTCCTCTAACATCCAATGCCTGTCTGTTAAGATGAGAAACGTGTGAGCTTCGTGAATGATGTAGTTCGTTTGAGCTGAGAAGTGACTGCCCTTACCTTAAACGAAGTCTTGCTTGTAGGAAGACACAGAGTCTGGGATTTACCTCCATTTCTGAAGGGAAACACACAGCATAGTTCTCATCCATGGATCACACTCTGCTTTAGAGCGAGAAGCACGCTCTTGCTTTCTAGAGTCTCTAAGACAGCAGGAAACGTGTGTGTGCTGAGAACAAAAGAACGGTGTTTCCTAAATATACAGACCATAGGTAGTCCAAATCTGCTTCTGAAACTGATAGAAAGCACTGACCCTTCTAACATCCAATGCTTGTCATTTAAGATGAGAAACGTGTGAGCTTCGTGAACGATGTAGTTCGTTTGAGCTGAAAAGTGACTGCCCTTACCTGAATCGAAGTCTTGCTTGTAGGAAGACTCAGAGCCTTGGATTTAACTCCATTTCTGAAGTGAAACACACAGCAGTGTAATCATCCATTGATCACACTCTGCTTTAGAACAAGAAGCACGCTCTTGCTTTCTAGAGTCTCTAAGACAGCAGGAAACGTGAGTGTGCTGAGAACAAAAGAATGGTGTTTCCTACACATACGGACCATATCTAGTCCAAATCTGGTTCTTAAACTGATACAAAGCACTGGTCCTCAAACATCCAATGCTTGTCTGTTAAGAAGATAAATGTGTGAGCTCCTTGATCGATGTAGTTCGTTTGAGCTGAAAAGTGACTGCCCTTACCTGAATCGAAGTCCTGCTTGTAGGAAGACTCAGAGCCTGGGATTTAACTCCATTTATGAAGTGAAACACACAGCAGTGTAATCATCCATTGATCACACTCTGCTTTAGAACAAGAAGCACGCTCTTGCTTTCTAGAGTCTCTAAGACAGCAGGAAACGTGTGTGTGCTGAGAACAAAAGAACGGTGTTTCCTACACATACGGACCATATCTAGTCCAACTCTGTTTCTGAAACTGACACAAAGCACTGGTCCTCTAACATCCAAGGCTTGTCAGTTAAGATGAGAAACGTGTGAGCTTTGAGAATGATGTAGTTCCTTTGAACTGAAAAGTGACTGCCCTTACCTGAATCGAAGTCTTGCTTGTAGGAAGACTCAGAGCCTTGGATTTAACTCCATTTCTGAAGTGAAACACACAGCAGTGTAATCATCCATTGATCACACTCTGCTTTAGAACAAGAAGCACGCTCTTGCTTTCTAGAGTCTCTAAGACAGCAGGAAACGTGAGTGTGCTGAGAACAAAAGAATGGTGTTTCCTACACATACGGACCATATCTAGTCCAAATCTCCTTCTGAAACTGACACAAAGCACTGTTCCTCAAACATCCAATGCTTGTCTGTTAAGAAGAGAAATGTGTGAGCTCCTTGAACGATGTAGTTCGTTTGAGCTGAAAAGTGACTGCCCTTACCTGAATCGAAGTCCTGCTTATAGGAAGACGCAGAGCCTGGGATTTAACTCCATTTCTGAAGTGAAACACACAGCAGTGTAATCATCCATTGATCACACTCTGCTTTAGAACAAGAAGCACGCTCTTGCTTTCTAGAGTCTCTAAGACAGCAGGAAATGTGTGTGTGCTGAGAACAAAAGAACGGTGTTTCCTACACATACAGACCATATCTAGTTCAACTCTGCTTCTGAAACTGATACAAATCACTGGTGCTCTAACATCCAATGCCTGTCTGTTAAGATGAGAAACGTTTGAGCTTCGTGAACGATGTAGTTCGTTTGAGCTGAGAAGTGACTGCCCTTACCTTAAACGAAGTCTTGCTTGTAGGAAGACACAGAGCCTGGGATTTAACTCCATTTCTGAATGGAAACACACAGCATACTTGTTATCCATGGATCACACTCTGCTTTAGAGCAAGAAGCATGCTCTTGCTTTCTAGATTCTCTAATACAGCAGGAAATCTGAGTGTGCCCAGAACAAAACAACGGACTTTCCTACACATTCGGACCATATGTAGTCCAACTCTTCTTCTGAAACTGATACAAAGCACTGGTCCTCTAACATCCAATGCTTGTCAGTTAAAATGGGAACCGTGTGAGCTTCATGAACGATGTAGATCGTTGAGCAGAAAAGTGACTGCCCATAACTTAAATGAAGTCTTGCTTGTAGGAAGACACAGACTCTGGGATTTAATTCCATTTCTGAAGGGAAACACACAGCATTTTTCTCATCCATGGATCACATTCTGCTTTAGAGCGAGAAGCACGCTCGTGCTTTCTAAAGTCTCTAAGACAGCAGGAAACATGAGTGTGCAGAGAACAAAAGAACGGTGTTTCCTACACATACGGACCATATCTAGACCAAATCTGCTTCTGAAACTGATAAAATGCACTGGTCCTCTATCATCCAATGCTTGTCAGTTAAGATGAGAAACGTGTGATCTTCGTGAACGATGTAGTTCGTTTGAGAAGAAAAGTGACTGCCCTTACCTGAAACGAAGTCTTGCTTGTAGGAAGACTCAGAGCCTGTGATTTTACTCCGTTTCTTAAGTGAAACACACAGCAGTGTTCTCATCCATTGATCACACTCTGCTTTAGAACAAGAAGCACGCTCTTGCTTTCTAGAGTCTCTAAGACAGCAGGAAACGTGAGTGTGCTGAGAACAAAAGAATGGTGTTTCCTACACATACGAACCATATCTAGTCCAACTCTGCTTCTTACACTGATACAAAGCACTGGTCCTCAAACATCCAATGCTTGTCTGTTAAGAAGAGAAATGTGTGAGCTCCTTGAACGATGTAGTTCGTTTGAGCGGAAAAGTGACTGCCCTTACCTGAAACGAAGTCTTGCTTGTAGGAAGACACAGAGCCTGGGATTTAACTCCATTTCTGAAGGGAAACACACAGCATAGTTCTCATCCATGGATCACACTCTGCTTTAGAGCGAGAAGCACGCTCTTGCTTTCTAAAGTCTCTAAGACAGCAGGAAACGTCAGTGTGCTGAGAACAAAAGAACGGTGTTTCCTACACATACGGACCATATCTAGTCCAACTCTGCTTCTGAAACTGATACAAAGCACTTGTCCTCTAACATCCTATGCTTGTCAGTTAAGATGAGAAACGTGTGAGCTTTGTGAATGTTGTAGTTCCATTGAACTGAAAAGTGACTGCCCTTACCTGAAACGAAGCCTTGCTTGTAGTAAGCCACAGAGCCTGGGATTTAACTCCATTTCTGAAGGGAAACACACAGCATTTTTCTCATCCATGGACACACTCTGCTTTAGAGCGAGAAGCACCCTCTTGCTTTTAGAGTCTCTAATATAGCAGGTAATCTGAGTGTGCCCAGAACAAAAGAACGGTGTTTCCTACACATACGGACCATATCTAGTCCAAGTCTGTTTCTGAAACTGACACAAAGCACTGGTCCTCTAACATCCAAGGCTTGTCAGTTAAGATGAGAAACGTGTGAGCTTTGAGAATGATGTAGTTCCTTTGAACTGAAAAGTGACTGCCCTTACCTGAAATAAAGTCTTGCTTGTAGGAAGACTCAGAGCCTGGGATTTAACACCATTTCTGAAGGGAAACACACAGCAGTGTATTCATCCATTGATCACAATCTGCTTTAGAACAAGAAGCACGCTCTTGCTTTCTAGAGTCTCTAAGACAGCAGGAAACGTGAGTATGCTGAGAACAAAAGAATGGTGTTTCCTACACATACGGACCATATCTAGTCCAACTCTGCTTGTTAAACTGATACAAAGCACTGGTCCTCAAACATCCAATGCTTGTCTGTTAAGAAGAGAAATGTGTGAGCTCCTTGAACGATGTAGATCGTTTGAGCTTAAAAGTGACTGCCCTTACCTGAATCGAAGTCCTGCTTGTAGGAAGACTCAGAGCCTGGGATTTAACTCCATTTCTGAAGTGAAACACACAGCAGTGTAATCATCCATTGATCACACTCTGCTTTAGAACAAGAAGCACGCTCTTGCTTTCTAGAGTCTCTAAGACAGCAGGAAACGTGTGTGTGCTGAGAACAAAAGAACGGTGTTTCCTACAATACAGACCATATCTAGTTCAACTCTGCTTCTGAAACTGATACAAATCACTGGTCCTCTAACATCCAATGCCTGTCTGTTAAGATGAGAAACGTGTGAGCTTCGTGAACGATGTAGTTCGTTTGAACTGAGAAGTGACTGCCCTTACCTTAAACGAAGTCTTGCTTGTAGGAAGACACAGAGTCTGGGATTTACCTCCATTTCTGAAGGGAAACACACAGCATAGTTCTCATCCATGGATCACACTCTGCTTTAGAGCGAGAAGCACGCTCTTGCTTTCTAGATTCTCTAAGACAGCAGGAAACGTGTGTGTGCTGAGAACAAAAGAACGGTGTTTCCTAAATATACAGACCATATGTAGTCCAAATCTGCTTCTGAAACTGATACAAAGCACTGACCCTTCTAACATCCAATGCTTGTCAGTTAAGATGAGAAACGTGTGAGCTTCGTGAACGATGTAGTTTGTTTGAGAAGAAAAGTGACTGCCCTTACCTGAAACGAAGTCTTGCTTGTAGGAAGACTCAGAGCCTGGGATTTTACTCCGTTTCTTAAGTGAAACACACAGCAGTGTTCTCATCCATTGATCACACTCTGCTTTAGAACAAGAAGCACGCTCTTGCTTTCTAGAGTCTCTAAGACAGCAGGAAACGTGAGTGTGCTGAGAACAAAAGAATGGTGTTTCCTACACATACGGACCATATCTAGTCCAACTCTGCTTCTTACACTGATACAAAGCATTGGTCCTCAAACATCCAATGCTTTTCTGTTAAGAAGAGAAATGTGTGAGCTCCTTGAACGATGTAGTTCGTTTGAGCTGAAAAGTGACTGCCCTTACCTGAAACGAAGTCTTGCTTGTAGGAAGACACAGAGCCTGGAATTTAACTCCATTTCTGAAGGGAAACACACAGCATAGTTCTCATCCATGGATCACACTCTGCTTTAGAGCAAGAAGCACGCTCTTGCTTTCTAAAGTCTCTATGACAGCAGGAAACGTCAGTGTGCTGAGAACAAAAGAACGGTGTTTCCTACACATACGGACCATATCTAGTCCAACTCTGCTTCTGAAACTGATACAAAGCACTTGTCCTCTAACATCCTATGATTGTCAGTTAAGATGAGAAACGTGTGAGCTTTGTGAATGTTGTAGTTCCATTGAACTGAAAAGTGACTGCCCTTACCTGAAACGAAGCCTTGCTTGTAGTAAGACACAGAGCCTGGGATTTAACTCCATTTCTGAAGGGAAACACACAGCATTTTTCTCATCCATGGACACACTCTGCTTTAGATCGAGAAGCACTCTCTTGCTTTTAGAGTCTCTAATATGGCAGGTAATCAGAGTGTGCCCAGAACAAAAGAACGGTGTTTCCTACACATACATACCATATGTAGTCCAAATCTGCTTCTGAAACTGATACAAAGCACTGACCCTCAAACATCCATTGCTTGTCATTTAAGATGAGAAACGTGTGAGCTTCGTGAAAGATGTAGTTCGTTTGAGCAGAAAAGTGACTGCCCTTACCTGAAATAAAGTCTTGCTTGTAGGAAGACTCAGAGCCTGGGATTTAACACCATTTCTGAAGGGAAACACACAACAGTGTAATCATCCATTGATCACACTCTGCTTTAGAACAAGAAGCACGCTCTTGCTTTCTAGAGTCTCTAAGACAGCAGGAAATCTGAGTGTGCCTAGAACAAAACCACGGACTTTCCTACACAATCGGACCATATGTAGTCCAACTCTTCTTCTGAAACTGATACAAAGCACTGGTCCTCTAACATCCAATGCTTGTCAGTTAAAATGGGAAACGTGTGAGCTTCATGAACGATATAGATCGTTGAGCAGAAAAGTGACTGCCCTTAACTTAAATGAAGTCTTGCTTGTAGGAAGACACAGAGTCTGGGATTTAATTCCATTTCTGAAGGGAAACACACAGCATTTTTCTCATCCATGGATCACATTCTGCTTTAGAGCGAGAAGCACGCTCTTGCTTTCTAAAGTCTCTAAGACAGCAGGAAACATGAGTGTGCAGAGAACAAAAGAACGGTGTTTCCTACACATACGGACCATATCTAGTCCAAATCTGCTTCTGAAACTGATACAAAGCACTGACCCTCTAACATCCAATGCTTGTCAGTTAAGATGAGAAACGAGTGAGCTTCGTGAACGATGTAGTTCGTTTGAGCAGAAAAGTGACTGCCCTTACCTGAATTAAAGTCTTGCTTATAGGAAGACACAGAGCCTGGGATTTAACTCCATTTCTGAAGTGAAACACACAGCAGTTTTCTCATCCATGGATCACACTCTGCTTTAGAACAAGAAACACGCTCTTGCTTTCTAGAGTCTGTAAGAGAGCAGAAAACATGAGTGTGCTGAGAACAAAAGAATGGTGTTTCCTACACATACGGACCATATCTAGTCCAACTCTGCTTCTTAAACTGATACAAAGCACTGGTCCTCTAACATCCAAAGCTTGTCTGTTAAGAAGAGAAATGTGTGAGCTCCGTGAACGATGTAGTTCGTTTGAGCTGAAAAGTGACTGCCCTTACCTGAAACGAAGTCTTGCTTGTAGGAAGACACAGAGCCTGGAATTTAACTCCATTTCTGAAGGGAAACACACAGCATAGTTCTCATCCATGGATCACACTCTGCTTTAGAGCGAGAAGCACGCTCTTGCTTTCTAGATTCTCTAATACAGCAGGTAATCTGAGTGTGCCCAGAACAAAAGAACGGTGTTTCCTACACATACGGACCATATGTTGTCCAAATCTGCTTCTGAAACTGATACAAAGCACTGACACTTCTAACATCCAATGCTTGTCAGTTAAGATGAGAAACGTGTGAGCTCAGTGAACGATGTAGTTCCTTTGAGCTGAAAAGTGACTGCCCTTACCTGAATCGAAGTCTTGCTTGTAGGAAGACTCAGAGCCTGGGATTTAACTCCATTTCAGAAGTGAAACACACAGCAGTGTAATCATCCATTGTTCACACTCTGCTTTAGAACAAGAAGCACGCTCTTGCTTTCTAGAGTCTCTAAGACAGCAGGAAACGTGTGTGTGCTGAGAACAAAAGAACGGTGTTTCCTACACATACGGACCATATCTAGTCCAAGTCTGTTTCTGAAACTGACACAAAGCACTGGTCCTCTAACATCCAAGGCTTGTCAGTTAAGATGAGAAACGTGTGAGCTTTGAGAATGATGTAGTTCCTTTGAACTGAAAAGTGACTGCCCTTACCTGAATCGAAGTCTTGCTTGTAGGAAGACTCAGAGCCTTGGATTTAACTCCATTTCTGAAGTGAAACACACAGCAGTGTAATCATCCATTGATCACACTCTGCTTTAGAACAAGAAGCACGCTCTTGCTTTCTAGAGTCTCTAAGACAGCAGGAAACGTGAGTGTGCTGAGAACAAAAGAATGGTGTTTCCTACACATACGGACCATATCTAGTCCAAATCTGCTTCTTAAACTGATACAAAGCACTGGTCCTCAAACATCCAATGCTTGTCTGTTAAGAAGATAAATGTGTGAGCTCCTTGAACGATGTAGTTCGTTTGAGCTGAAAAGTGACTGCCCTTACCTGAATCGAAGTCCTGCTTGTAGGAAGACTCAGAGCCTGGGATTTAACTCCATTTCTGAAGTGAAACACACAGCAGTGTAATCATCCATTGATCACACTCTGCTTTAGAACAAGAAGCACGCTCTTGCTTTCTAGAGTCTCTAAGACAGCAGGAAACGTGTGTGTGCTGAGAACAAAAGAACGGTGTTTCCTACAATACAGACCATATCTAGTTCAACTCTGCTTCTGAAACTGATACAAATCACTGGTCCTCTAACATCCAATGCCTGTCTGTTAAGATGAGAAACGTGTGAGCTTCGTGAACGATGTAGTTCGTTTGAGCTGAGAAGTGACTGCCCTTACCTTAAACGAAGTCTTGCTTGTAGGAAGACACAGAGTCTGGGATTTACCTCCATTTCTGAAGGGAAACACACAGCATAGTTCTCATCCATGGATCACACTCTGCTTTAGAGCGAGAAGCACGCTCTTGCTTTCTAGATTCTCTAAGACAGCAGGAAACGTGTGTGTGCTGAGAACAAAAGAACGGTGTTTCCTAAATATACAGACCATATGTAGTCCAAATCTGCTTCTGAATCTGATACAAAGCACTGACCCTTCTAACATCCAATGCTTGTCAGTTAAGATGAGAAACGTGTGAGCTTCGTGAACAATGTAGTTCGTTTGAGCTGAAAAGTGACTGTCTTTACCAGAATCGAAGTCTTGCAGTAGGAAGACTCAGAGCCTGGGATTTAACTCCATTTCTGAAGTGAAACACACAGCAGTGTAATCATCCATGGATCACACTCTGCTTTAGAACAAGAACCACGCTCTTGCTTTCTAGAGTCTCTAAGACAGCAGGAAACGTGAGTGAGCTGAGAACAAATGAACGGTGTTTCCTACACATACGGACCATATCTAGTCCAAGTCTGTTTCTGAAACTGACACAAAGGACTGGTCCTCTAACATCCAATGCTTGTCAGTTAATATGAGAAACATGTGAGCTTTGAGAATGATGTAGTTCCTTTGAACTGAAAAGTGACTGACCTTACCTGTAACGAAGTCTTGCTTGTAGTAAGACACAGAGCCTGGGATTTAACACCATCTCTGAAGGGAAACACACAGCAGAGTTCTCATCCATGGATCACACTCTGCTTTAGAGCGAGAAGCACGCTCTTGCTTTCTAGATTCTCTAATACAGCAGGTAATCTGAGTGTGCCCAGAACAAAAGAACGGTGTTTCCTACACATACGGACCATATGTTGTCCAAATCTGCTTCTGAAACTGATAAAATGCACTGGTCCTCTAACATCCAATGCTTGTCAGTTAAGATGAGAAACGTGTGATCTTCGTGAACGATGTAGTTTGTTTTAGAAGAAAAGTGACTGCCCTTACCTGAAACGAAGTCTTGCTTGTAGGAAGACTCAGAGCCTGGGATTTTACTCCGTTTCTTAAGTGAAACACACAGCAGTGTTCTCATCCATTGATCACACTCTGCCTTAGAACAAGAAGCACGCTCTTGCTTTCTAGTGTCTCTAAGACAGCTGGAAACGTGAGTGTGCTGAGAACAAAAGAATGGTGTTTCCTACACATACGGACCATATCTAGTCCAACTCTGCTTCTTACACTGATACAAAGCACTGGTCCTCAAACATCCAATGCTTTTCTGTTAAGAAGAGAAATGTGTGAGCTCCTTGAACGATGTAGTTCGTTTGAGCTGAATAGTGACTGCCCTTACCTGAAACGAAGTCTTGCTTGTAGGAAGACACAGAGCCTGGGATTTAACTCCATTTCTGAAGGGAAACACACAGCATAGTTCTCATCCATGGATCACACTCTGCTTTAGAGCAAGAAGCATGCTCTTGCTTTCTAAAGTCTCTAAGACAGCAGGAAACGTCAGTGTGCTGAGAACAAAAGAACGGTGTTTCCTACACATACGGACCATAACTAGTCCAACTCTGCTTCTGAAACTGATACAAAGCACTTGTCCTCTAACATCCTATGCTTGTCAGTTAAGATGAGAAACGTGTGAGCTTTGTGAATGTTGTAGTTCCATTGAACTGAAAAGTGACTGCCCTTACCTGAAACGAAGCCTTGCTTGTAGTAAGACACAGAGCCTGGGATTTAACTCCATTTCTGAAGGGAAACACACAGCATTTTTCTCATCCATGGACACTCTCTGCTTTAGAGCGAGAAGCACCCTCTTGCTTTTAGAGTCTCTAATATAGCAGGTAATCAGAGTGTGCCCAGAACAAAAGAACGGTGTTTCCTACACATACATACCATATGTAGTCCAAATCTGCTTCTGAAACTGATACAAAGCACTGACCCTCAAACATCCATTGCTTGTCATTTAAGATGAGAAACGTGTGAGCTTCGTGAAAGATGTAGTTCGTTTGAGCAGAAAAGTGACTGCCCTTACCTGAAATAAAGTCTTGCTTGTAGGAAGACTCAGAGCCTGGGATTTAACACCATTTCTGAAGGGAAACACACAACAGTGTAATCATCCATTGATCACACTCTGCTTTAGAACAAGAAGCACGCTCTTGCTTTCTAGATTCTCAAAGACAGCAGGAAACGTGTGTGTGCTGAGAACAAAAGAGCGGTGTTTCCTACACTTACAGACCATATCTAGTCCAAATCTGCTTCTGAAACTGATACAACGCACTGACCCTTCTAACATCCAATGCTTGTCAGTTAAAATGGGAAACGTGTGAGCTTCGTGAACGATGTAGTTCGTTTGAGCAGAAAAGTGACTGCCCTTACCTGAATTGAAGTCTTGCTTGTAGGGAGACTCTGAGCCTGGGATTTAACTCCATTTCTGAAGTGAAACACACAGCAGTGTAATCATCCATTGATCACACTCTGCTTTAGAACAAGAAGCACGCTCTTGCTTTCTAGAGTCTCTAAGACAGCAGGAAATCTGAGTGTGCCTAGAACAAAACAACGGACTTTCCTACACAATCGGACCATATGTAGTCCAACTCTTCTTCTGAAACTGATACAAAGCACTGCTCCTCTAACATCCAATGCTTGTCAGTTAAAATGGGAAACGTGTGAGCTTCATGAACGATATAGATCGTTGAGCAGAAAAGTGACTGCCCTTAACTTAAATGAAGTCTTGCTTGTAGGAAGACACAGAGTCTGGGATTTAATTCCATTTCTGAAGGGAAACACACAACATTTTTCTCATCCATGGATCACATTCTGCTTTAGAGCGAGAAGCACGCTCTTGCTTTCTAAAGTCTCTAAGACAGCAGGAAACATGAGTGTGCAGAGAACAAAAGAACGGTGTTTCCTACACATACGGACCATATCTAGTCCAAATCTGCTTCTGAAACTGATACAAAGCACTGACCCTCTAACATCCAATGCTTGTCAGTTAAGATGAGAAACGAGTGAGCTTCGTGAACGATGTAGTTCGTTTGAGCAGAAAAGTGACTGCCCTTACCTGAATTAAAGTCTTGCTTGTAGGAAGACTCAGAGCCTGGGATTTAACTCCCTTTCTGAAGTGAAACACACAGCAGTTTTCTCATCCATGGATCACACTCTGCTTTAGAACAAGAAACACGCTCTTGCTTTCTAGAGTCTCTAAGAGAGCAGAAAACATGAGTGTGCTGAGAACAAAAAATGGTGTTTCCTACACATACGGACCATATCTAGTCCAACTCTGCTTCTTAAACTGATACAAAGCACTGGTCCTCTAACATCCAAAGCTTGTCTGTTAAGAAGAGAAATGTGTGAGCTCCGTGAACGATGTAGTTCGTTTGAGCTGAAAAGTGACTGCCCTTACCTGAAACGAAGTCTTGCTTGTAGGAAGACACAGAGCCTGGAATTTAACTCCATTTCTGAAGGGAAACACACAGCATAGTTCTCATCCATGGATCACACTCTGCTTTAGAGCGAGAAGCACGCTCTTGCTTTCTAGATTCTCTAATACAGCAGGCAATCTGAGTGTGCCCAGAACAAAAGAACGGTGTTTCCTACACATACGGACCATATGTTGTCCAAATCTGCTTCTGAAACTGATACAAAGCACTGACCCTTCTAACATCCAATGCTTGTCAGTTAAGATGAGAAACGTGTGAGCTTCGTGAACGATGTAGTTCCTTTGAGCTGAAAAGTGACTGCCCTTACCTGAATCGAAGTCTTGCTTGTAGGAAGACTCAGAGCCTGGGATTTAACTCCATTTCAGAAGTGAAACACACAGCAGTGTAATCATCCATTGATCACACTCTGCTTTAGAACAAGAAGCACGCTCTTGCTTTCTAGAGTCTCTAAGACAGCAGGAAACGTGTGTGTGCTGAGAACAAAAGAACGGTGTTTCCTACACATACGGACCATATCTAGTCCAAGTCTGTTTCTGAAACTGACACAAAGCACTGGTCCTCTAACATCCAAGGCTTGTCAGTTAAGATGAGAAACGTGTGAGCTTTGAGAATGATGTAGTTCCTTTGAACTGAAAAGTGACTGCCCTTACCTGAATCGAAGTCTTGCTTGTAGGAAGACTCAGAGCCTTGGATTTAACTCCATTTCTGAAGTGAAACACACAGCAGTGTAATCATCCATTGATCACACTCTGCTTTAGAACAAGAAGCACGCTCTTGCTTTCTAGAGTCTCTAAGACAGCAGGAAACGTGAGTGTGCTGAGAACAAAAGAATGGTGTTTCCTACACATACGGACCATATCTAGTCCAAATCTGCTTCTTAAACTGATACAAAGCACTGGTCCTCAAACATCCAATGCTTGTCTGTTAAGAAGATAAATGTGTGAGCTCCTTGAACGATGTAGTTCGTTTGAGCTGAAAAGTGACTGCCCTTACCTGAATCGAAGTCCTGCTTGTAGGAAGACTCAGAGCCTGGGATTTAACTCCATTTCTGAAGTGAAACACACAGCAGTGTAATCATCCATTGATCACACTCTGCTTTAGAACAAGAAGCACGCTCTTGCTTTCTAGAGTCTCTAAGACAGCAGGAAACGTGTGTGTGCTGAGAACAAAAGAACGGTGTTTCCTACACATACGGACCATATCTAGTCCAAGTCTGTTTCTGAAACTGACACAAAGCACTGGTCCTCTAACATCCAAGGCTTGTCAGTTAAGATGAGAAACGAGTGAGCTTTGAGAATGATGTAGTTCCTTTGAACTGAAAAGTGACTGCCCTTACCTGAATCGAAGTCTTGCTTGTAGGAAGACTCAGAGCCTTGGATTTAACTCCATTTCTGAAGTGAAACAAACAGCAGTGTAATCATCCATTTATCACACTCTGCTTTAGAACAAGAAGCACGCTCTTGCTTTCTAGAGTCTCTAAGACAGCAGGAAACGTGAGTGTGCTGAGAACAAAAGAATGGTGTTTCCTACACATACGGACCATATCTAGTCCAAATCTGCTTCTTAAACTGATACAAATCACTGGTCCTCAAACATCCAATGCTTGTCTGTTAAGAAGAGAAATGTGTGAGCTCCTTGAACGATGTAGTTCGTTTGAGCTGAAATGTGACTGCCCTTACCTGAATCGAAGTCCTGCTTATAGGAAGACTCAGAGCCTGGGATTTAACTCCATTTCTGAAGTGAAACACACAGCAGTGTAATCATCCATTGATCACACTCTGCTTTAGAACAAGAAGCAAGCTCTTGCTTTCTAGAGTCTCTAAGACAGCAGGAAACGTGAGTGCGCTGAGAACAAATGAACGGTGTTTCCTACACATACGGACTATATCTAGTCCAAGTCTGTTTCTGAAACTGACACAAAGCACTGGTCCTCTAACATCCAATGCTTGTCAGTTAATATGAGAAACGTGTGAGCTTTGAGAATGATGTAGTTCCTTTGAACTGAAAAGTGACTGACCTTACCTGTAACGAAGTCTTGCTTGTAGTAAGACACAGAGCCTGGGATTTAACACCATCTCTGAAGGGAAACACACAGCAGAGTTCTCATCCATGTATCACACTCTGCTTTAGAGCGAGAAGCACGCTCTTGCTTTCTAGATTCTCTAATACAGCAGGTGATCTGAGTGTGCCCAGAACAAAAGAACGGTGTTTCCTACACATACGGACCATATGATGTCCAAATCTGCTTCTGAAACTCATAAAATGCTCTGGTCCTCTAACATCCAATGCTTGTCAGTTAAGATGAGAAACGTGTGAGCTTTGTGAACGATGTAGTTCGTTTGAGCAGAAAAGTGACTGCCCTTACCTGAATTGAAGTCTTGCTTGTAGGGAGACTCTGAGCCTGGGATTTAACTCCATTTCTGAAGTGAAACACACAGCAGTGTAATCATCCATTGATCACACTCTGCTTTAGAACAAGAAGCACGCTCTTGCTTTCTAGAGTCTCTAAGACAGCAGGAAATCTGAGTGTGCCCAGAACAAAACAACGGACTTTCCTACACAATCGGACCATATGTAGTCCAACTCTTCTTCTGAAAGTGATACAAAGCACTGGTCCTCTAACATCCAATGCTTGTCAGTTAAAATGGGAAACGTGTGAGCTTCATGAACGATATAGATCGTTGAGCAGAAAAGTGACTGCCCTTAACTTAAATGAAGTCTTGCTTGTAGGAAGACACAGAGTCTGGGATTTAATTCCATTTCTGAAGGGAAACACACAGCATTTTTCTCATCCATGGATCACATTCTGCTTTAGAGCGAGAAGCACGCTCTTGCTTTCTAAAGTCTCTAAGACAGCAGGAAACATGAGTGTGCAGAGAACAAAAGAACGGTGTTTCCTACACATACGGACCATATCTAGTCCAAATCTGCTTCTGAAACTGATACAAAGCACTGACCCTTCTAACATCCAATGCTTGTCAGTTAAGATGAGAAACGTGTGAGCTTCGTGAACGATGTAGTTCCTTTGAGCTGAAAAGTGACTGCCCTTACCTGAATCGAAGTCTTGCTTGTAGGAAGACTCAGAGCCTGGGATTTAACTCCATTTCAGAAGTGAAACACACAGCAGTGTAATCATCCATTGATCACACTCTGCTTTAGAACAAGAAGCACGCTCTTGCTTTCTAGAGTCTCTAAGACAGCAGGAAACGTGTGTGTGCTGAGAACAAAAGAACGTTGTTTCCTACACATACGGACCATATCAAGTCCAAGTCTGTTTCTGAAACTGACACAAAGCACTGGTCCTCTAACATCCAAGGCTTGTCAGTTAAGATGAGAAACGTGTGAGCTTTGAGAATGATGTAGTTCCTTTGAACTGAAAAGTGACTGCCCTTACCTGAATCGAAGTCTTGCTTGTAGGAAGACTCAGAGCCTTGGATTTAACTCCATTTCTGAAGTGAAACACACAGCAGTGTAATCATCCATTGATCACACTCTGCTTTAGAGCGAGAAGCACGCTCTTGCTTTCTAGAGTCTCTAAGACAACAGGAAACGTGTGTGTGCTGAGAACAAAAGAACGGTGTTTCCTACACATACGGACCATATCTAGTCCAAGTCTGTTTCTGAAACTGACACAAAGCACTGGTCCTCTAACATCCAAGGCTTGTCAGTTAAGATGAGAATCGTGTGAGCTTTGAGAATGATGTAGTTCCTTTGAACTGAAAAGTGACTGCCCTTACCTGAATCGAAGTCTTGCTTGTAGGAAGACTCAGAGCCTTGGATTTAACTCCATTTCTGAAGTGAAACACACAGCAGTGTAATCATCCATTGATCACACTCTGCTTTAGAACAAGAAGCACGCTCTTGCTTTCTAGAGTCTCTAAGACAGCAGGAAACATGAGTGTGCTGAGAACAAAAGAATGGTGTTTCCTACACATACGGACCATATCTAGTCCAAATCTGCTTCTTAAACTGATACAAATCACTGGTCCTCAAACATCCAATGCTTGTCAGTTAAGATGAGAATCGTGTGAGCTTCGTGAACGATGTACTTCCTTTGAGCTGAAAAGTGACTGCCCTTACCTGAATCGAAGTCTTGCTTGTAGGAAGACTCAGAGCCTGGGATTTAACTCCATTTCAGAAGTGAAACACACAGCAGTGTAATCATCCATTGATCACACTCTGCTTTAGAACAAGAAGCACGCTCTTGCTTTCTAGAGTCTCTAAGACAGCAGGAAACGTGTGTGTGCTGAGAACAAAAGAACGGTGTTTCCTACACATACGGACCATATCTAGTCCAACTCTGTTTCTGAAACTGACACAAAGCACTGGTCCTCTAACATCCAAGGCTTGTCAGTTAAGATGAGAAACGTGTGAGCTTTGAGAATGATGTAGTTCCTTTGAACTGAAAAGTGACTGCCCTTACCTGAATCGAAGTCTTGCTTGTAGGAAGACTCAGAGCCTTGGATTTAACTCCATTTCTGAAGTGAAACACACAGCAGTGTAATCATCCATTGATCACACTCTTCTTTAGAACAAGAAGCACGCTCTTGCTTTCTAGAGTCTCTAAGACAGCAGGAAATGTGAGTGTGCTGAGAACAAAAGAATGGTGTTTCCTACACATACGGACCATATCTAGTCCAAATCTGCTTCTTAAACTGATACAAAGCACTGGTCCTCAAACATCCAATGCTTGTCTGTTAAGAAGATAAATGTGTGAGCTCCTTGAACGATGTAGTTCGTTTGAGCTGAAAAGTGACTGCCCTTACCTGAATCGAAGTCCTGCTTGTAGGAAGACTCAGAGCCTGGGATTTAACTCCATTTCTGAAGTGAAACACACAGCAGTGTAATCATCCATTGATCACACTCTGCTTTAGAACAAGAAGCACGCTCTTGCTTTCTAGAGTCTCTAAGACAGCAGGAAACGTGTGTGTGCTGAGAACAAAAGAACGGTGTTTCCTACACATACGGACCATATCTAGTCCAAGTCTGTTTCTGAAACTGACACAAAGCACTGGTCCTCTAACATCCAAGGCTTGTCAGTTAAGATGAGAAACGTGTGAGCTTTGAGAATGATGTAGTTCCTTTGAACTGAAAAGTGACTGCCCTTACCTGAATCGAAGTCTTGCTTGTAGGAAGACTCAGAGCCTTGGATTTAACTCCATTTCTGAAGTGAAACACACAGCAGTGTAATCATCCATTGATCACACTCTGCTTTAGAACAGAAGCACGCTCTTGCTTTCTAGAGTCTCTAAGACAGCAGGAAACGTGAGTGTGCTGAGAACAAAAGAATGGTGTTTCCTACACATACGGACCATATCTAGTCCAAATCTGCTTCTTAAAGTGACACAAAGCACTGGTCCTCAAACATCCAATGCTTGTCTGTTAAGAAGATAAATGTGTGAGCTCCTTGAACGATGTAGTTCGTTTGAGCTGAAAAGTGACTGCCCTTACCTGAATCGAAGTCCTGCTTGTAGGAAGACTCAGAGCCTGGGATTTAACTCCATTTCTGAAGTGAAACACACAGCAGTGTAATCATCCATTGATCACACTCTGCTTTAGAACAAGAAGCACGCTCTTGCTTTCTAGAGTCTCTAAGACAGCAGGAAAGGTGAGTGCGCTGAGAACAAATGAACGGTGTTTCCTACACATACGGACCATATCTAGTCCAAGTCTGTTTCTGAAACTGACACAAAGCACTGGTCCTCTAACATCCAATGCTTGTCAGTTAATATGAGAAACGTGTGAGCTTTGAGAATGATGTAGTTCCTTTGAACTGAAAAGTGACTGACCTTACCTGTAACGAAGTCTTGCTTGTAGTAAGACACAGAGCCTGGGATTTAACACCATCTCTGAAGGGAAACACACAGCAGAGTTCTCATCCATGTATCACACTCTGCTTTAGAGCGAGAAGCACGCTCTTGCTTTCTAGATTCTCTAATACAGCAGGTAATCTGAGTGTGCCCAGAACAAAAGAACGGTGTTTCCTACACATACGGACCATATGTTGTCCAAATCTGCTTCTGAAACTGATAAAATGCACTGGTCCTCTAACATCCAATGCTTGTCAGTTAAGATGAGAAACGTGTGAGCTTTGTGAACGATGTAGTTCGTTTGAGCGGAAAAGTGACTGCCCTTACCTGAATTAAAGTCTTGCTTGTAGGAAGACTCAGAGCCTGGGATTTAACTCCATTTCTGAAGTGAAACACACAGCAGTTTTCTCATCCATGGATCACACTCTGCTTTAGAACAAGAAACACGCTCTTGCTTTCTAGAGTCTCTAAGAGAGCAGAAAACATGAGTGTGCTGAGAACAAAAGAATGGTGTTTCCTACACATACGGACCATATCTAGTCCAACTCTGCTTCTTAATCTGATACAAAGCACTGGTCCTCTAACATCCAAAGCTTGTCTGTTAAGAAGAGAAATGTGTGAGCTCCGTGAACGATGTAGTTCGTTTGAGCTGAAAAGTGACTGCCCTTACCTGAAACGAAGTCTTGCTTGTAGGAAGACACAGAGCCTGGAATTTAACTCCATTTCTGAAGGGAAACACACAGCATAGTTCTCATCCATGGATCACACTCTGCTATAGAGCGAGAAGCACGCTCTTGCTTTCTAGATTCTCTAATACAGCAGGTAATCTGAGTGTGCCCAGAACAAAAGAATGGTGTTTCCTACACATACGGACCATATGTTGTCCAAATCTGCTTCTGAAACTGATGCAAAGCACTGACCCTTCTAACATCCAATGCTTGTCAGTTAAGATGAGAAACGTGTGAGCTTCGTGAACGATGTAGTTCCTTTGAGCTGAAAAGTGACTGCCCTTACCTGAATCGAAGTCTTGCTTGTAGGAAGACTCAGAGCCTGGGATTTAACTCCATTTCAGAAGTGAAACACACAGCAGTGTAATCATCCATTGATCACACTCTGCTTTAGAAAAAAGAAGCACGCTCTTGCTTTCTAGAGTCTCTAAGACAGCAGGAAACGTGTGTGTGCTGAGAACAAAAGAACGGTGTTTCCTACACATACGGACCATATCTAGTCCAAGTCTGTTTCTGAAACTGATACAAAGCACTGGTCCTCTAACATCCAAGGCTTGTCAGTTAAGATGAGAAACGTGTGAGCTTTGAGAATGATGTAGTTCCTTTGAACTGAAAAGTGACTGCCCTTACCTGAATCGAAGTCTTGCTTATAGGAAGACTCAGAGCCTTGGATTTAACTCCATTTCTGAAGTGAAACACACAGCAGTGTAATCATCCATTGATCACACTCTGCTTTAGAACAAGAAGCACGCTCTTGCTTTCTAGAGTCTCTAAGACAGCAGGAAACGTGAGTGTGCTGAGAACAAAAGAATGGTGTTTCCTACACATACGGACCATATCTAGTCCAAGTCTGTTTCTGAAACTGACACAAAGCACTGGTCCTCTAACATCCAAGGCTTGTCAGTTAAGATGAGAAACGTGTGAGCTTTGAGAATGATGTAGTTCCTTTGAACTGAAAAGTGACTGCCCTTACCTGAATCGAAGTCTTGCTTGTAGGAAGACTCAGAGCCTTGGATTTAACTCCATTTCTGAAGTGAAACACACAGCAGTGTAATCATCCATTTATCACACTCTGCTTTAGAACAAGAAGCACGCTCTTGCTTTCTAGAGTCTCTAAGACAGCAGGAAACGTGAGTGTGCTGAGAACAAAAGAATGGTGTTTCCTACACATACGGACCATATCTAGTCCAAATCTGCTTCTTAAACTGATACAAATCACTGGTCCTCAAACATCCAATGCTTGTCAGTTAAGATGAGAAACGTGTGAGCTCAGTGAACGATGTAGTTCCTTTGAGCTGAAAAGTGACTGCCCTTACCTGAATCGAAGTCTTGCTTGTAGGAAGACTCAGAGCCTGGGATTTAACTCCATTTCAGAAGTGAAACACACAGCAGTGTAATCATCCATTGATCACACTCTGCTAAGAACAAGAAGCACGCTCTTGCTTTCTAGAGTCTCTAAGACAGCAAGAAACGTGTGTGTGCTGAGAACAAAAGAACGGTGTTTCCTACACATACGGACCATATCTAGTCCAAGTCTGTTTCTGAAACTGACACAAAGCACTGGTCCTCTAACATCCAAGGCTTGTCAGTTAAGATGAGAAACGTGTGAGCTTTGAGAATGATGTAGTTCCTTTGAACTGAAAAGTGACTGCCCTTACCTGAATCGAAGTCTTGCTTGTAGGAAGATTCAGAGCCTTGGATTTAACTCCATTTCTGAAGTGAAACACACAGCAGTGTAATCATCCATTTATCACACTCTGCTTTAGAACAAGAAGCACGCTCTTGCTTTCTAGAGTCTCTAAGACAGCAGGAAACGTGAGTGTGCTGAGAACAAAAGAATGGTGTTTCCTACACATACGGACCATATCTAGTCCAAATCTGCTTCTTAAACTGATACAAAGCACTGGTCCTCAAACATCCAATGCTTGTCTATTAAGAAGATAAATGTGTGAGCTCCTTGAACGATGTAGTTCGTTTGAGCTGAAAAGTGACTGCCCTTACCTGAATCGAAGTCCTGCTTGTAGGAAGACTCAGAGCCTGGGATTTAACTCCATTTCTGAAGTGAAACACACAGCAGTGTAATCATCCATTGATCACACTCTGCTTTAGAACAAGAAGCACGCTCTTGCTTTCTAGAGTCTCTAAGACAGCAGGAAACGTGTGTGTGCTGAGAACAAAAGAACGGTGTTTCCTACACATACGGACCATATCTAGTCCAAGTCTGTTTCTGAAACTGACACAAAGCACTGGTCCTCTAACATCCAAGGCTTGTCAGTTAAGATGAGAAACGTGTGAGCTTTGAGAATGATGTAGTTCCTTTGAACTGAAAAGTGACTGCCCTTACCTGAATCGAAGTCTTGCTTGTAGGAAGACTCAGAGCCTTGGATTTAACTCCATTTCTGAAGTGAAACACACAGCAGTGTAATCATCCATTGATCACACTCTGCTTTAGAACAAGAAGCACGCTCTTGCTTTCTAGAGTCTCTAAGACAGCAGGAAACGTGAGTGTGCTGAGAACAAAAGAATGGTGTTTCCTACACATACGGACCATATCTAGTCCAAATCTGCTTCTTAAACTGATACAAAGCACTGGTCCTCAAACATCCAATGCTTGTCTGTTAAGAAGATAAATGTGTGAGCTCCTTGAACGATGTAGTTCGTTTGAGCTGAAAAGTGACTGCCCTTACCTGAATCGAAGTCCTGCTTGTAGGAAGACTCAGAGCCTGGGATTTAACTCCATTTCTGAAGTGAAACACACAGCAGTGTAATCATCCATTGATCACACTCTGCTTTAGAACAAGAAGCACGCTCTTGCTTTCTAGAGTCTCTAAGACAGCAGGAAACGTGAGTGCGCTGAGAACAAATGAACGGTGTTTCCTACACATACGGACCATATCTAGTCCAAGTCTGTTTCTGAAACTGACACAAAGCACTGGTCCTCTAACATCCAATGCTTGTCAGTTAATATGAGAAACGTGTGAGCTTTGAGAATGATGTAGTTCCTTTGAACTGAAAAGTGACTGACCTTACCTGTAACGAAGTCTTGCTTGTAGTAAGACACAGAGCCTGGGATTTAACACCATCTCTGAAGGGAAACACACAGCAGAGTTCTCATCCATGTATCACACTCTGCTTTAGAGCGAGAAGCACGCTCTTGCTTTCTAGATTCTCTAATACAGCAGGTAATCTGAGTGTGCCCAGAACAAAAGAACGGTGTTTCCTACACATACGGACCATATGTTGTCCAAATCTGCTTCTGAAACTGATAAAATGCACTGGTCCTCTAACATCCAATGCTTGTCAGTTAAGATGAGAAACGTGTGAGCTTTGTGAACGATGTAGTTCGTTTGAGCGGAAAAGTGACTGCCCTTACCTGAATTAAAGTCTTGCTTGTAGGAAGACTCAGAGCCTGGGATTTAACTCCATTTCTGAAGTGAAACACACAGCAGTTTTCTCATCCATGGATCACACTCTGCTTTAGAACAAGAAACACGCTCTTGCTTTCTAGAGTCTCTAAGAGAGCAGAAAACATGAGTGTGCTGAGAACAAAAGAATGGTGTTTCCTACACATACGGACCATATCTAGTCCAACTCTGCTTCTTAATCTGATACAAAGCACTGGTCCTCTAACATCCAAAGCTTGTCTGTTAAGAAGAGAAATGTGTGAGCTCCGTGAACGATGTAGTTCGTTTGAGCTGAAAAGTGACTGCCCTTACCTGAAACGAAGTCTTGCTTGTAGGAAGACACAGAGCCTGGAATTTAACTCCATTTCTGAAGGGAAACACACAGCATAGTTCTCATCCATGGATCACACTCTGCTATAGAGCGAGAAGCACGCTCTTGCTTTCTAGATTCTCTAATACAGCAGGTAATCTGAGTGTGCCCAGAACAAAAGAATGGTGTTTCCTACACATACGGACCATATGTTGTCCAAATCTGCTTCTGAAACTGATGCAAAGCACTGACCCTTCTAACATCCAATGCTTGTCAGTTAAGATGAGAAACGTGTGAGCTTCGTGAACGATGTAGTTCCTTTGAGCTGAAAAGTGACTGCCCTTACCTGAATCGAAGTCTTGCTTGTAGGAAGACTCAGAGCCTGGGATTTAACTCCATTTCAGAAGTGAAACACACAGCAGTGTAATCATCCATTGATCACACTCTGCTTTAGAAAAAAGAAGCACGCTCTTGCTTTCTAGAGTCTCTAAGACAGCAGGAAACGTGTGTGTGCTGAGAACAAAAGAACGGTGTTTCCTACACATACGGACCATATCTAGTCCAAGTCTGTTTCTGAAACTGATACAAAGCACTGGTCCTCTAACATCCAAGGCTTGTCAGTTAAGATGAGAAACGTGTGAGCTTTGAGAATGATGTAGTTCCTTTGAACTGAAAAGTGACTGCCCTTACCTGAATCGAAGTCTTGCTTATAGGAAGACTCAGAGCCTTGGATTTAACTCCATTTCTGAAGTGAAACACACAGCAGTGTAATCATCCATTGATCACACTCTGCTTTAGAACAAGAAGCACGCTCTTGCTTTCTAGAGTCTCTAAGACAGCAGGAAACGTGAGTGTGCTGAGAACAAAAGAATGGTGTTTCCTACACATACGGACCATATCTAGTCCAAGTCTGTTTCTGAAACTGACACAAAGCACTGGTCCTCTAACATCCAAGGCTTGTCAGTTAAGATGAGAAACGTGTGAGCTTTGAGAATGATGTAGTTCCTTTGAACTGAAAAGTGACTGCCCTTACCTGAATCGAAGTCTTGCTTGTAGGAAGACTCAGAGCCTTGGATTTAACTCCATTTCTGAAGTGAAACACACAGCAGTGTAATCATCCATTTATCACACTCTGCTTTAGAACAAGAAGCACGCTCTTGCTTTCTAGAGTCTCTAAGACAGCAGGAAACGTGAGTGTGCTGAGAACAAAAGAATGGTGTTTCCTACACATACGGACCATATCTAGTCCAAATCTGCTTCTTAAACTGATACAAATCACTGGTCCTCAAACATCCAATGCTTGTCAGTTAAGATGAGAAACGTGTGAGCTCAGTGAACGATGTAGTTCCTTTGAGCTGAAAAGTGACTGCCCTTACCTGAATCGAAGTCTTGCTTGTAGGAAGACTCAGAGCCTGGGATTTAACTCCATTTCAGAAGTGAAACACACAGCAGTGTAATCATCCATTGATCACACTCTGCTAAGAACAAGAAGCACGCTCTTGCTTTCTAGAGTCTCTAAGACAGCAAGAAACGTGTGTGTGCTGAGAACAAAAGAACGGTGTTTCCTACACATACGGACCATATCTAGTCCAAGTCTGTTTCTGAAACTGACACAAAGCACTGGTCCTCTAACATCCAAGGCTTGTCAGTTAAGATGAGAAACGTGTGAGCTTTGAGAATGATGTAGTTCCTTTGAACTGAAAAGTGACTGCCCTTACCTGAATCGAAGTCTTGCTTGTAGGAAGATTCAGAGCCTTGGATTTAACTCCATTTCTGAAGTGAAACACACAGCAGTGTAATCATCCATTTATCACACTCTGCTTTAGAACAAGAAGCACGCTCTTGCTTTCTAGAGTCTCTAAGACAGCAGGAAACGTGAGTGTGCTGAGAACAAAAGAATGGTGTTTCCTACACATACGGACCATATCTAGTCCAAATCTGCTTCTTAAACTGATACAAAGCACTGGTCCTCAAACATCCAATGCTTGTCTATTAAGAAGATAAATGTGTGAGCTCCTTGAACGATGTAGTTCGTTTGAGCTGAAAAGTGACTGCCCTTACCTGAATCGAAGTCCTGCTTGTAGGAAGACTCAGAGCCTGGGATTTAACTCCATTTCTGAAGTGAAACACACAGCAGTGTAATCATCCATTGATCACACTCTGCTTTAGAACAAGAAGCACGCTCTTGCTTTCTAGAGTCTCTAAGACAGCAGGAAACGTGTGTGTGCTGAGAACAAAAGAACGGTGTTTCCTACACATACGGACCATATCTAGTCCAAGTCTGTTTCTGAAACTGACACAAAGCACTGGTCCTCTAACATCCAAGGCTTGTCAGTTAAGATGAGAAACGTGTGAGCTTTGAGAATGATGTAGTTCCTTTGAACTGAAAAGTGACTGCCCTTACCTGAATCGAAGTCTTGCTTGTAGGAAGACTCAGAGCCTTGGATTTAACTCCATTTCTGAAGTGAAACACACAGCAGTGTAATCATCCATTGATCACACTCTGCTTTAGAACAAGAAGCACGCTCTTGCTTTCTAGAGTCTCTAAGACAGCAGGAAACGTGAGTGTGCTGAGAACAAAAGAATGGTGTTTCCTACACATACGGACCATATCTAGTCCAAATCTGCTTCTTAAACTGATACAAAGCACTGGTCCTCAAACATCCAATGCTTGTCTGTTAAGAAGATAAATGTGTGAGCTCCTTGAACGATGTAGTTCGTTTGAGCTGAAAAGTGACTGCCCTTACCTGAATCGAAGTCCTGCTTGTAGGAAGACTCAGAGCCTGGGATTTAACTCCATTTCTGAAGTGAAACACACAGCAGTGTAATCATCCATTGATCACACTCTGCTTTAGAACAAGAAGCACGCTCTTGCTTTCTAGAGTCTCTAAGACAGCAGGAAACGTGAGTGCGCTGAGAACAAATGAACGGTGTTTCCTACACATACGGACCATATCTAGTCCAAGTCTGTTTCTGAAACTGACACAAAGCACTGGTCCTCTAACATCCAATGCTTGTCAGTTAATATGAGAAACGTGTGAGCTTTGAGAATGATGTAGTTCCTTTGAACTGAAAAGTGACTGACCTTACCTGTAACGAAGTCTTGCTTGTAGTAAGACACAGAGCCTGGGATTTAACACCATCTCTGAAGGGAAACACACAGCAGAGTTCTCATCCATGTATCACACTCTGCTTTAGAGCGAGAAGCACGCTCTTGCTTTCTAGATTCTCTAATACAGCAGGTAATCTGAGTGTGCCCAGAACAAAAGAACGGTGTTTCCTACACATACGGACCATATGTTGTCCAAATCTGCTTCTGAAACTGATAAAATGCACTGGTCCTCTAACATCCAATGCTTGTCAGTTAAGATGAGAAACGTGTGAGCTTTGTGAACGATGTAGTTCGTTTGAGCGGAAAAGTGACTGCCCTTACCTGAATTAAAGTCTTGCTTGTAGGAAGACTCAGAGCCTGGGATTTAACTCCATTTCTGAAGTGAAACACACAGCAGTTTTCTCATCCATGGATCACACTCTGCTTTAGAACAAGAAACACGCTCTTGCTTTCTAGAGTCTCTAAGAGAGCAGAAAACATGAGTGTGCTGAGAACAAAAGAATGGTGTTTCCTACACATACGGACCATATCTAGTCCAACTCTGCTTCTTAATCTGATACAAAGCACTGGTCCTCTAACATCCAAAGCTTGTCTGTTAAGAAGAGAAATGTGTGAGCTCCGTGAACGATGTAGTTCGTTTGAGCTGAAAAGTGACTGCCCTTACCTGAAACGAAGTCTTGCTTGTAGGAAGACACAGAGCCTGGAATTTAACTCCATTTCTGAAGGGAAACACACAGCATAGTTCTCATCCATGGATCACACTCTGCTATAGAGCGAGAAGCACGCTCTTGCTTTCTAGATTCTCTAATACAGCAGGTAATCTGAGTGTGCCCAGAACAAAAGAATGGTGTTTCCTACACATACGGACCATATGTTGTCCAAATCTGCTTCTGAAACTGATGCAAAGCACTGACCCTTCTAACATCCAATGCTTGTCAGTTAAGATGAGAAACGTGTGAGCTTCGTGAACGATGTAGTTCCTTTGAGCTGAAAAGTGACTGCCCTTACCTGAATCGAAGTCTTGCTTGTAGGAAGACTCAGAGCCTGGGATTTAACTCCATTTCAGAAGTGAAACACACAGCAGTGTAATCATCCATTGATCACACTCTGCTTTAGAAAAAAGAAGCACGCTCTTGCTTTCTAGAGTCTCTAAGACAGCAGGAAACGTGTGTGTGCTGAGAACAAAAGAACGGTGTTTCCTACACATACGGACCATATCTAGTCCAAGTCTGTTTCTGAAACTGATACAAAGCACTGGTCCTCTAACATCCAAGGCTTGTCAGTTAAGATGAGAAACGTGTGAGCTTTGAGAATGATGTAGTTCCTTTGAACTGAAAAGTGACTGCCCTTACCTGAATCGAAGTCTTGCTTATAGGAAGACTCAGAGCCTTGGATTTAACTCCATTTCTGAAGTGAAACACACAGCAGTGTAATCATCCATTGATCACACTCTGCTTTAGAACAAGAAGCACGCTCTTGCTTTCTAGAGTCTCTAAGACAGCAGGAAACGTGAGTGTGCTGAGAACAAAAGAATGGTGTTTCCTACACATACGGACCATATCTAGTCCAAGTCTGTTTCTGAAACTGACACAAAGCACTGGTCCTCTAACATCCAAGGCTTGTCAGTTAAGATGAGAAACGTGTGAGCTTTGAGAATGATGTAGTTCCTTTGAACTGAAAAGTGACTGCCCTTACCTGAATCGAAGTCTTGCTTGTAGGAAGACTCAGAGCCTTGGATTTAACTCCATTTCTGAAGTGAAACACACAGCAGTGTAATCATCCATTTATCACACTCTGCTTTAGAACAAGAAGCACGCTCTTGCTTTCTAGAGTCTCTAAGACAGCAGGAAACGTGAGTGTGCTGAGAACAAAAGAATGGTGTTTCCTACACATACGGACCATATCTAGTCCAAATCTGCTTCTTAAACTGATACAAATCACTGGTCCTCAAACATCCAATGCTTGTCAGTTAAGATGAGAAACGTGTGAGCTCAGTGAACGATGTAGTTCCTTTGAGCTGAAAAGTGACTGCCCTTACCTGAATCGAAGTCTTGCTTGTAGGAAGACTCAGAGCCTGGGATTTAACTCCATTTCAGAAGTGAAACACACAGCAGTGTAATCATCCATTGATCACACTCTGCTAAGAACAAGAAGCACGCTCTTGCTTTCTAGAGTCTCTAAGACAGCAAGAAACGTGTGTGTGCTGAGAACAAAAGAACGGTGTTTCCTACACATACGGACCATATCTAGTCCAAGTCTGTTTCTGAAACTGACACAAAGCACTGGTCCTCTAACATCCAAGGCTTGTCAGTTAAGATGAGAAACGTGTGAGCTTTGAGAATGATGTAGTTCCTTTGAACTGAAAAGTGACTGCCCTTACCTGAATCGAAGTCTTGCTTGTAGGAAGATTCAGAGCCTTGGATTTAACTCCATTTCTGAAGTGAAACACACAGCAGTGTAATCATCCATTTATCACACTCTGCTTTAGAACAAGAAGCACGCTCTTGCTTTCTAGAGTCTCTAAGACAGCAGGAAACGTGAGTGTGCTGAGAACAAAAGAATGGTGTTTCCTACACATACGGACCATATCTAGTCCAAATCTGCTTCTTAAACTGATACAAAGCACTGGTCCTCAAACATCCAATGCTTGTCTATTAAGAAGATAAATGTGTGAGCTCCTTGAACGATGTAGTTCGTTTGAGCTGAAAAGTGACTGCCCTTACCTGAATCGAAGTCCTGCTTGTAGGAAGACTCAGAGCCTGGGATTTAACTCCATTTCTGAAGTGAAACACACAGCAGTGTAATCATCCATTGATCACACTCTGCTTTAGAACAAGAAGCACGCTCTTGCTTTCTAGAGTCTCTAAGACAGCAGGAAACGTGTGTGTGCTGAGAACAAAAGAACGGTGTTTCCTACACATACGGACCATATCTAGTCCAAGTCTGTTTCTGAAACTGACACAAAGCACTGGTCCTCTAACATCCAAGGCTTGTCAGTTAAGATGAGAAACGTGTGAGCTTTGAGAATGATGTAGTTCCTTTGAACTGAAAAGTGACTGCCCTTACCTGAATCGAAGTCTTGCTTGTAGGAAGACTCAGAGCCTTGGATTTAACTCCATTTCTGAAGTGAAACACACAGCAGTGTAATCATCCATTGATCACACTCTGCTTTAGAACAAGAAGCACGCTCTTGCTTTCTAGAGTCTCTAAGACAGCAGGAAACGTGAGTGTGCTGAGAACAAAAGAATGGTGTTTCCTACACATACGGACCATATCTAGTCCAAATCTGCTTCTTAAACTGATACAAAGCACTGGTCCTCAAACATCCAATGCTTGTCTGTTAAGAAGATAAATGTGTGAGCTCCTTGAACGATGTAGTTCGTTTGAGCTGAAAAGTGACTGCCCTTACCTGAATCGAAGTCCTGCTTGTAGGAAGACTCAGAGCCTGGGATTTAACTCCATTTCTGAAGTGAAACACAGCAGTGTAATCATCCATTGATCACACTCTGCTTTAGAACAAGAAGCACGCTCTTGCTTTCTAGAGTCTCTAAGACAGCAGGAAACGTGAGTGCGCTGAGAACAAATGAACGGTGTTTCCTACACATATGGACCATATCTAGTCCAAGTCTGTTTCTGAAACTGACACAAAGCACTGGTCCTCTAACATCCAATGCTTGTCAGTTAATATGAGAAACGTGTGAGCTTTGAGAATGATGTAGTTCCTTTGAACTGAAAAGTGACTGACCTTACCTGTAACGAAGTCTTGCTTGTAGTAAGACACAGAGCCTGGGATTTAACACCATCTCTGAAGGGAAACACACAGCAGAGTTCTCATCCATGTATCACACTCTGCTTTAGAGCGAGAAGCACGCTCTTGCTTTCTAGATTCTCTAATACAGCAGGTAATCTGAGTGTGCCCAGAACAAACGAACGGTGTTTCCTACACATGCGGACCATATGTTGTCCAAATCTGCTTCTGAAACTGATAAAATGCACTGGTCCTCTAACATCCAATGCTTGTCAGTTAAGATGAGAAACGTGTGAGCTTTGTGAACGATGTAGTTCGTTTGAGCGGAAAAGTGACTGCCCTTACCTGAATTAAAGTCTTGCTTGTAGGAAGACTCAGAGCCTGGGATTTAACTCCATTTCTGAAGTGAAACACACAGCAGTTTTCTCATCCATGGATCACACTCTGCTTTAGAACAAGAAACACGCTCTTGCTTTCTAGAGTCTCTAAGAGAGCAGAAAACATGAGTGTGCTGAGAACAAAAGAATGGTGTTTCCTACACATACGGACCATATCTAGTCCAACTCTGCTTCTTAAACTGATACAAAGCACTGGTCCTCTAACATCCAATGCTTGTCAGTTAAAATGGGAAACGTGTGAGCTTCATGAACGATGTAGATCGTTGAGCAGAAAAGTGACTGCCCTTAACTTAAATGAAGTCTTGCTTGTAGGAAGACACAGAGTCTGGGATTTAATTCCATTTCTGAAGGGAAAAACACAGCATTTTTCTCATCCATGGATCACATTCTGCTTTAGAGCGAGAAGCACGCTCTTGCTTTCTAAATTCTCTAAGACAGCAGGAAACATGAGTGTGCAGAGAACAAAAGAACGGTGTTTCCTACACATACGGACCATATGTTGTCCAAATCTGCTTCTGAAACTGATAAAATGCACTGGTCCTCTATCATCCAATGCTTGTCAGTTAAGATGAGAAACGTGTGATCTTCGTGAACGATGTAGTTCGTTTGAGAAGAAAAGTGACTGCCCTTACCTGAAAAGAAGTCTTGCTTGTAGGAAGACTCAGAGCCTGGGATTTTACTCCGTTTCTTAAGTGAAACACACAGCAGTGTTCTCATCCATTGATCACACTCTGCTTTAGAACAAGAAGCACGCTCTTGCTTTCTAGAGTCTCTAAGACAGCAGGAAACGTGAGTGTGCTGAGAACAAAAGAATGGTGTTTCCTACACATACGGACCATATCTAGTCCAACTCTGCTTCTTACACTGATACAAAGCACTGGTCCTCAAACATCCAATGCTTGTCTGTTAAGAAGAGAAATGTGTGAGCTCCTTGAACGATGTAGTTCGTTTGAGCTGAAAAGTGACTGCCCTTACCTGAAACGAAGTCTTGCTTGTAGGAAGACACAGAGCCTGGGATTTAACTCCATTTCTGAAGGGAAACACACAGCATAGTTCTCATCCATGGATCACACTCTGCTTTAGAGCGAGAAGCACGCTCTTACTTTCTAAAGTCTCTAAGACAGCAGGAAACGTCAGTGTGCTGAGAACAAAAGAACGGTGTTTCCTACACATACGGACCATATCTAGTCCAACTCTGCTTCTGAAACTGATACAAAGCACTTGTCCTCTAACATCCTATGCTTGTCAGTTAAGATGAGAAACGTGTGAGCTTTGTGAACGATGTAGTTCGTTTGAGCAGAAAAGTGACTGCCCTTACCTGAATTAAAGTCTTGCTTGTAGGAAGACTCAGAGCCTGGGATTTAACTCCATTTCTGAAGTGAAACACACAGCAGTTTTCTCATCCATGGATCACACTCTGCTTTAGAACAAAAAACACGCTCTTGCTTTCTAGAGTCTCTAAGAGAGCAGAAAACATGAGTGTGCTGAGAACAAAAGAATGGTGTTTCCTACACATACGGACCATATCTAGTCCAACTCTGCTTCTTAAACTGATACAAAGCACTTGTCCTCTAACATCCAAAGCTTGTCTGTTAAGAAGAGAAATGTGTGAGCTCCGTGAACGATGTAGTTCGTTTGAGCTGAAAAGTGACTGCCCTTACCTGAAACGAAGTCTTGCTTGTAGGAAGACACAGAGCCTGGAATTTAACTCCATTTCTGAAGAGAAACACACAGCATAGTTCTCATCCATGGATCACACTCTGCTTTAGAGTGAGAAGCACGCTCTGGCTTTCTAAAGTCTGTAAGACAGCAGGAAACTTGAGTGTGCTGAGAACAAAAGAAGGGTGTTTCCTACACATAAGGACCATATGTAGTCCAACTCTTCTTCTGAAACTGATACAAAGCACTGGTCCTCTAACATCCAATGCTTGTCAGTTAAAATGGGAAACGTGTGAGCTTCATGAACGATGTAGATCGTTGAGCAGAAAAGTGACTGCCCTTAACTTAAATGAAGTCTTGCTTGTAGGAAGACACAGAGTCTGGGATTTAATTCCATTTCTGAAGGGAAACACACAGCATTTTTCTCATCCATGGATCACATTCTGCTTTAGAGCGAGAAGCACGCTCTTGCTTTCTAAATTCTCTAAGACAGCAGGAAACATGAGTGTGCAGAGAAAAAAAGAACGGTGTTTCCTACACATACAGACCATATGTTGTCCAAATCTGCTTCTGAAACTGATAAAATGCACTGGTCCTCTATCATCCAATGCTTGTCAGTTAAGATGAGAAACGTGTGATCTTCGTGAACGATGTAGTTCGTTTGAGAAGAAAAGTGACTGCCCTTACCTGAAACGAAGTCTTGCTTGTAGGAAGACTCAGAGCCTGGGATTTTACTCCGTTTCTTAAGTGAAACACACAGCATAGTTCTCATCCATGGATCACACTCTGCTTTAGAGCGAGAAGCATGCTCTGGCTTTCTAAAGTCTGTAAGACAGCAGGAAACTTGAGTGTGCTGAGAACAAAAGAACGGTGTTTCCTACACATATGGACCATATCTAGTCCAACTCTGCTTCTGAAACTGATACAAAGCACTGGTCCTCTAACATCCTATGCTTGTCAGTTAAGAGGAGAAACGTGAGATCTTCGTGAACGATGTAGTTCATTTGAGCAGAAAAGTGACTGGCCTTACCAGAAACGAAGTCTTGCTTGTAGGAAGACTCAGAGCCTGGGATTTAACTCCGTTTCTGAAGTGAAACACACAGCAGTGTTCTCATCCATTGATCACACTCTGCTTTAGAACAAGAAGCACGCTCTTGCTTTCTAGAGTCTCTAAGACAGCAGGAAACGTGAGTGTGCTGAGAACAAAAGAATGGTGTTTCCTACACATACGGACCATATCTAGTCCAAATCTGCTTCTTAAACTGATACAAAGCACTGGTCCTCAAACATCCAATGCTTGTCTGTTAAGAAGATAAATGTGTGAGCTCCTTGAACGATGTAGTTCGTTTGAGCTGAAAAGTGACTGCCCTTACCTGAATCGAAGTCCTGCTTGTAGGAAGACTCAGAGCCTGGGATTTAACTCCATTTCTGAAGTGAAACACACAGCAGTGTAATCATCCATTGATCACACTCTGCTTTAGAACAAGAAGCACGCTCTTGCTTTCTAGAGTCTCTAAGACAGCAGGAAACGTGTGTGTGCTGAGAACAAAAGAACGGTGTTTCCTACACATACAGACCATATCTAGTTCAACTCTGCTTCTGAAACTGATACAAATCACTGGTCCTCTAACATCCAATGCCTGTCTGTTAAGATGAGAAACGTGTGAGCTTCGTGAATGATGTAGTTCATTTGAGCTGAGAAGTGACTGCCCTTACCTTAAACGAAGTCTTGCTTGTAGGAAGACACAGAGTCTGGGATTTACCTCCATTTCTGAGGGGAAACACACAGCATAGTTCTCATCCATGGATCACACTCTGCTTTAGAGCGAGAAGCACGCTCTTGCTTTCTAGATTCTCTAAGACAGCAGGAAACGTGTGTGTGCTGAGAACAAAAGAACGGTGTTTCCTAAATATACAGACCATATGTAGTCCAAATCTGCTTCTGAAACTGATACAAAGCACTGACCCTTCTAACATCCAATGCTTGTCAGTTAAGATGAGAAACGTGTGAGCTTCGTGAACGATGTAGTTCGTTTGAGCTGAAAAGTGACTGCCTTTACCTGAATCAAAGTCTTGCTTGTAGGAAGACTCAGAGCCTGGGATTTAACTCCATTTCTGAAGGGAAACACACAGCATAGTTCTCATCCATGGATCACACTCTGCTTTAGAGCGAGAAGTACGCTCTTGCTTTCTAAAGTCTAAGACAGCAGGAAACGTCAGTGTGCTGAGAACAAAAGAACGGTGTTTCCTACACATACGGACCATATCTAGTCCAACTCTGCTTCCGAAACTGATACAAAGCACTTGTCCTCTAATATCCTATGCTTGTCAGTTAAGATGAGAAACGTGTGAGCTTTGTGAATGTTGTAGTTCCATTGAACTGAAAAGTGACTGCCCTTACCTGAAACGAAGCCTTGCTTGTAGTAAGACACAGAGCCTGGGATTTCACTCCATTTCTGAAGGGAAACACACAGCATTTTTCTCATCCATGGACACACTCTGCTTTAGAGCGAGAAGCACCCTTTTGCTTTTAGAGTCTCTAATATAGCAGGTAATCTGAGTGTGCCCAGAACAAAAGAACGGTGTTTCCTACACATACATACCATATGTAGTCCAAATCTGCTTCTGAAACTGATACAAAGCTCTTACCCTCAAACATCCATTGCTTGTCATTTAAGATGAGAAACGTGTGAGCTTCGTGAAAGATGTAGTTCGTTTGAGCAGAAAAGTGACTGCCCTTACCTGAAATAAAGTCTTGCTTGTAGGAAGACTCAGAGCCTGGGATTTAACACCATTTCTGAAGGGAAACACACAGCAGTGTAATCATCCATTGATCACACTCTGCTTTAGAACAAGAAGCACGCTCTTGCTTTCTAGATTCTCTAAGACAGCAGGAAACGTGTGTGTGCTGAGAACAAAAGAACCGTGTTTCCTACACTTACAGACCATATGTAGTCCAAATCTGCTTCTGAAACTGATACAAAGCACTGACCCTTCTAACATCCAATGCTTGTCAGTTAAGATGAGAAACGTGTGAGCTTTGTGAACGATGTAGTTCCTTTGAGCTGAAAAGTGACTGCTCTTACCTGAATCCAAGTCTTGCTTGTAGGAAGACTCAGAGCCTGGGATTTAACTCCATTTCTGAAGTGAAACACACAGCAGTGTAATCATCCATTGATCACACTCTGCTTTAGAACAAGAAGCACGCTCTTGCTTTCTAGAGTCTCTAAGACAGCAGGAAACGTGTGTGTGCTGAGAACAAAAGAACGGTGTTTCCTACACATACGGACCATATCTAGTCCAAGTCTGTTTCTGAAACTGACACAAAGCACTGGTCCTCTAACACCCAATGCTTGTCTGTTAAGATGAGAAACGTGTGAGCTTTGAGAATGATGTAGTTCCTTTGAACTGAAAAGTGACTGACCTTACCTTTAACGAAGTCTTGCTTGTAGTAAGACACAGAGCCTGGGATTTAACACCATTTCTGAAGGGAAATACACAGCAGAGTTCTCATCCATGGATCACACTCTGCTTTAGAGCGAGAAGCACGCTCTTGCTTTCTAGATTCTCTAATACAGCAGGTAATCTGAGTGTGCCCAGAACAAAAGAACGGTGTTTCCTACACATACGGACCATATGTTGTCCAAATCTGCTTCTGAAACTGATAAAATGCACTGGTCCTCTAACATCCAATGCTTGTCAGTTAAGATGAGAAACGTGTGAACTTCGTGAACGATGTAGTTTGTTTGAGAAGAAAAGTGACTGCCCTTACCTGAAACGAAGTCTTGCTTGTAGGAAGACTCAGAGCCTGGGATTTTACTCCGTTTCTTAAGTGAAACACACAGCAGTGTTCTCATCCATTCATCACACTCTGCTTTAGAACAAGAAGCACGCTCTTGCTTTCTAGAGTCTCTAAGACAGCAGGAAACGTGAGTGTGCTGAGAACAAAAGAATGGTGTTTCCTACACATACGGACCATATCTAGTCCAACTCTGCTTCTTACACTGATACAAAGCACTGGTCCTCAAACATCCAATGCTTGTCTGTTAAGAAGAGAAATGTGTGAGCTCCTTGAACGATGTAGTTCGTTTGAGCTGAAAAGTGACTGCCCTTACCTGAAACGAAGTCTTGCTTGTAGGAAGACACAGAGCCTGGGATTTAACTCCATTTCAGAAGGGAAACACACAGCATAGTTCTCATCCATGGATCACACTCTGCTTTAGAGCGAGAAGCACGCTCTTGCTTTCTAAAGTCTAAGACAGCAGGAAACGTCAGTGTGCTGAGAACAAAAGAACGGTGTTTCCTACACATAGGGACCATATCTAGTCCAACTCTGCTTCTGAAACTGATACAAAGCACTTGTCCTCTAACATCCTATGCTTGTCAGTTAAGATGAGAAACGTGTGAGCTTTGTGAATGTTGTAGTTCCATTGAACTGAAAAGTGACTGCCCTTACCTGAAACGAAGCCTTGCTTGTAGTAAGACACAGAGCCTGGGATTTAACTCCATTTCTGAAGGGAAACACACAGCATTTTTCTCATCCATGGACACACTCTGCTTTAGAGCGAGAAGCACCCTCTTGCTTTTAGAGTCTCTAATATAGCAGGTAATCTGAGTGTGCCCAGAACAAAAGAACGGTGTTTCCTACACATACATACCATATGGAGTCCAAATCTGCTTCTGAAACTGATACAAAGCACTGACCCTCAAACATCCAATGCTTGTCCTTTAAGATGAGAAACGTGTGAGCTTCGTGAAAGATGTAGTTCGTTTGAGCAGAAAAGTGACTGCCCTTACCTGAAATAAAGTCTTGCTTGTAGGAAGACTCAGAGCCTGGGATTTAACACCATTTCTGAAGGGAAACACACAACAGTGTAATCATCCATTGATCACACTCTGCTTTAGAACAAGAAGCACGCTCTTGCTTTCTAGATTCTCTAAGACAGCAGGAAACGTGTGTGTGCTGAGAACAAAAGAGCGGTGTTTCCTACACTTACAGACCATATGTAGTCCAAATCTGCTGCTGAAACTTATACAAAGCACTGACCCTTCTAACATCCAATGCTTGTCTGTTAAGATGAGAAACGTGTGAGCTTCGTGAATGATGTACTTCGTTTGAGCATAAAAGTGACTGCCCTTACCTGAATCGAAGTCTTGCTTGTAGGGAGACTCTGAGCCTGGGATTTAACTCCATTTCTGAAGTGAAACACACAGCAGTGTAATCATCCATTGATCACACTCTGCTTTAGAACAAGAAGCACGCTCTTGCTTTCTAGATTCTCTAATACAGCAGGTAATCTGAGTGTGCCCAGAACAAAAGAACGGTGTTTCCTACACATAGGGACCATATGTTGTCCAAATCTGCTTCTGAAACTGATAAAATGCACTGGTCCTCTAACATCCAATGCTTGTCAGTTAAGATGAGAAACGTGTGATCTTCGTGAACATGTAGTTCGTTTGTTCAGAAAAGTGACTGCCCTTACCTGAAACGAAGTCTTGCTTGTAGGAAGACACAGAGCCTGGGATTTAACTCCATTTCAGAAGGGAAACACACAGCATAGTTCTCATCCATGGATCACACTCTGCTTTAGAGCGAGAAGCACGCTCTTGCTTTCTAAAGTCTAAGACAGCAGGAAACGTCAGTGTGCTGAGAACAAAAGAACGGTGTTTCCTACACATACGGACCATATCTAGTCCAACTCTGCTTCTGAAACTGATACAAAGCACTTGTCCTCTAACATCCTATGCTTGTCAGTTAAGATGAGAAACGTGTGAGCTTTGTGAATGTTGTAGTTCCATTGAACTGAAAAGTGACTGCCATTACCTGAAACGAAGCCTTGCTTGTAGTAAGACACAGAGCCTGGGATTTAACTCCATTTCTGAAGGGAAACACACAGCATTTTTCTCATCCATGGACACACTCTGCTTTAGAGCGAGAAGCACCCTTTTGCTTTTAGAGTCTCTAATATAGCAGGTAATCTGAGTGTGCCCAGAACAAAAGAACGGTGTTTCCTACACATACATACCATATGTAATCCAAATCTGCTTCTGAAACTGATACAAAGCTCTTACCCTCAAACATCCATTGCTTGTCATTTAAGATGAGAAACGTGTGAGCTTCGTGAAAGATGTAGTTCGTTTGAGCAGAAAAGTGACTGCACTTACCTGAAATAAAGTCTTGCTTGTAGGAAGACTCAGAGCCTGGGATTTAACACCATTTCTGAAGGGAAACACACAGCAGTGTAATCATCCATTGATCACACTCTGCTTTAGAACAAGAAGCACGCTCTTGCTTTCTATATTCTCTAAGACAGCAGGAAACGTGTGTGTGCTGAGAACAAAAGAACCGTGTTTCCTACACTTACAGACCATATGTAGTCCAAATCTGCTTCTGAAACTGATACAAAGCACTGACCCTTCTAACATCCAATGCTTGTCAGTTAAGATGAGAAACGTGTGAGCTTTGTGAACGATGTAGTTCCTTTGAGCTGAAAAGTGACTGCCCTTACCTGAATCCAAGTCTTGCTTGTAGGAAGACTCAGAGCCTGGGATTTAA
The DNA here is from genome assembly GCA_949786385.1 of Onychomys leucogaster. Classification (NCBI taxonomy): domain Eukaryota; kingdom Metazoa; phylum Chordata; class Mammalia; order Rodentia; family Cricetidae; genus Onychomys; species Onychomys leucogaster. Next base: position 599,340 of record CATKUP010000081.1, read on the forward strand.
CTCCATTTCTGAAGTGAAACACACAGCAGTGTAATCATCCATTGATCACACTCTGCTTTAGAACAAGAAGCACGCTCTTGCTTTCTAGAGTCTCTAAGACAGCAGGAAACGTGTGTGTGCTGAGAACAAAAGAACGGTGTTTCCTACACATACGGACCATATCTAGTCCAAGTCTGTTTCTGAAACTGACACAAAGCACTGGTCCTCTAACACCCAATGCTTGTCTGTTAAGATGAGAAACGTGTGAGCTTTGAGAATGATGTAGTTCCTTTGAACTGAAAAGTGACTGACCTTACCTTTAACGAAGTCTTGCTTGTATTAAGACACAGAGCCTGGGATTTAACACCATTTCTGAAGGGAAATACACAGCAGAGTTCTCATCCATGGATCACACTCTGCTTTAGAGCGAGAAGCACGCTCTTGCTTTCTAGATTCTCTAATACAGCAGGTAATCTGAGTGTGCCCAGAAAAAAAGAACGGTGTTTCCTACACATACGGACCATATGTTGTCCAAATCTGCTTCTGAAACTGATAAAATGCACTGGTCCTCTAACATCCAATGCTTGTCAGTTAAGATGAGAAACGTGTGAACTTCGTGAACGATGTAGTTTGTTTGAGAAGAAAAGTGACTGCCCTTACCTGAAACGAAGTCTTGCTTGTAGGAAGACTCAGAGCCTGGGATTTTACTCCGTTTCTTAAGTGAAACACACAGCAGTGTTCTCATCCATTGATCACACTCTGCTTTAGAACAAGAAGCACGCTCTTGCTTTCTAGAGTCTCTAAGACAGCAGGAAACGTCAGTGTGCTGAGAACAAAAGAACGGTGTTTCCTACACATACGGACCATATCTAGTCCAACTCTGCTTCTGAAACTGATACAAAGCACTTGTCCTCTAACATCCTATGCTTGTCAGTTAAGATGAGAAACGTGTGAGCTTTGTGAACGATGTAGTTCGTTTGAGCAGAAAAGTGACTGCCCTTACCTGAATTAAAGTCTTGCTTGTAGGAAGACTCAGAGCCTGGGATTTAACTCCATTTCTGAAGTGAAACACACAGCAGTTTTCTCATCCATGGATCACACTCTGCTTTAGAACAAAAAACACGCTCTTGCTTTCTAGAGTCTCTAAGAGAGCAGAAAACATGAGTGTGCTGAGAACAAAAGAATGGTGTTTCCTACACATACGGACCATATCTAGTCCAACTCTGCTTCTTAAACTGATACAAAGCACTTGTCCTCTAACATCCAAAGCTTGTCTGTTAAGAAGAGAAATGTGTGAGCTCCGTGAACGATGTAGTTCGTTTGAGCTGAAAAGTGACTGCCCTTACCTGAAACGAAGTCTTGCTTGTAGGAAGACACAGAGCCTGGAATTTAACTCCATTTCTGAAGGGAAACACACAGCATAGTTCTCATCCATGGATCACACTCTGCTTTAGAGTGAGAAGCACGCTCTGGCTTTCTAAAGTCTGTAAGACAGCAGGAAACTTGAGTGTGCTGAGAACAAAAGAAGGGTGTTTCCTACACATAAGGACCATATGTAGTCCAACTCTTCTTCTGAAACTGATACAAAGCACTGGTCCTCTAACATCCAAGCTTGTCAGTTAAAATGGGAAACGTGTGAGCTTCATGAACGATGTAGATCGTTGAGCAGAAAAGTGACTGCCCTTAACTTAAATGAAGTCTTGCTTGTAGGAAGACACAGAGTCTGGGATTTAATTCCATTTCTGAAGGGAAACACACAGCATTTTTCTCATCCATGGATCACATTCTGCTTTAGAGCGAGAAGCACGCTCTTGCTTTCTAAATTCTCTAAGACAGCAGGAAACATGAGTGTGCAGAGAAAAAAAGAACGGTGTTTCCTACACATACAGACCATATGTTGTCCAAATCTGCTTCTGAAACTGATAAAATGCACTGGTCCTCTATCATCCAATGCTTGTCAGTTAAGATGAGAAACGTGTGATCTTCGTGAACGATGTAGTTCGTTTGAGAAGAAAAGTGACTGCCCTTACCTGAAACGAAGTCTTGCTTGTAGGAAGACTCAGAGCCTGGGATTTTACTCCGTTTCTTAAGTGAAACACACAGCATAGTTCTCATCCATGGATCACACTCTGCTTTAGAGCGAGAAGCACGCTCTGGCTTTCTAAAGTCTGTAAGACAGCAGGAAACTTGAGTGTGCTGAGAACAAAAGAACGGTGTTTCCTACACATATGGACCATATCTAGTCCAACTCTGCTTCTGAAACTGATACAAAGCACTGGTCCTCTAACATCCTATGCTTGTCAGTTAAGAGGAGAAACGTGAGATCTTCGTGAACGATGTAGTTCATTTGAGCAGAAAAGTGACTGGCCTTACCAGAAACGAAGTCTTGCTTGTAGGAAGACTCAGAGCCTGGGATTTAACTCCGTTTCTGAAGTGAAACACACAGCAGTGTTCTCATCCATTGATCACACTCTGCTTTAGAACAAGAAGCACGCTCTTGCTTTCTAGAGTCTCTAAGACAGCAGGAAACGTGAGTGTGCTGAGAACAAAAGAATGGTGTTTCCTACACATACGGACCATATCTAGTCCAAATCTGCTTCTTAAACTGATACAAAGCACTGGTCCTCAAACATCCAATGCTTGTCTGTTAAGAAGATAAATGTGTGAGCTCCTTGAACGATGTAGTTCGTTTGAGCTGAAAAGTGACTGCCCTTACCTGAATCGAAGTCCTGCTTGTAGGAAGACTCAGAGCCTGGGATTTAACTCCATTTCTGAAGTGAAACACACAGCAGTGTAATCATCCATTGATCACACTCTGCTTTAGAACAAGAAGCACGCTCTTGCTTTCTAGAGTCTCTAAGACAGCAGGAAACGTGTGTGTGCTGAGAACAAAAGAACGGTGTTTCCTACACATACAGACCATATCTAGTTCAACTCTGCTTCTGAAACTGATACAAATCACTGGTCTTCTAACATCCAATGCCTGTCTGTTAAGATGAGAAACGTGTGAGCTTCGTGAATGATGTAGTTCATTTGAGCTGAGAAGTGACTGCCCTTACCTTAAACGAAGTCTTGCTTGTAGGAAGACACAGAGTCTGGGATTTACCTCCATTTCTGAAGGGAAACACACAGCATAGTTCTCATCCATGGATCACACTCTGCTTTAGAGCGAGAAGCACGCTCTTGCTTTCTAGATTCTCTAAGACAGCAGGAAACGTGTGTGTGCTGAGAACAAAAGAACGGTGTTTCCTAAATATACAGACCATATGTAGTCCAAATCTGCTTCTGAAACTGATACAAAGCACTGACCCTTCTAACATCCAATGCTTGTCAGTTAAGATGAGAAACGTGTGAGCTTCGTGAACGATGTAGTTCGTTTGAGCTGAAAAGTGACTGCCTTTACCTGAATCAAAGTCTTGCTTGTAGGAAGACTCAGAGCCTGGGATTTAACTCCATTTCTGAAGGGAAACACACAGCATAGTTCTCATCCATGGATCACACTCTGCTTTAGAGCGAGAAGTACGCTCTTGCTTTCTAAAGTCTAAGACAGCAGGAAACGTCAGTGTGCTGAGAACAAAAGAACGGTGTTTCATACACATACGGACCATATCTAGTCCAACTCTGCTTCCGAAACTGATACAAAGCACTTGTCCTCTAATATCCTATGCTTGTCAGTTAAGATGAGAAACGTGTGAGCTTTGTGAATGTTGTAGTTCCATTGAACTGAAAAGTGACTGCCCTTACCTGAAACGAAGCCTTGCTTGTAGTAAGACACAGAGCCTGGGATTTAACTCCATTTCTGAAGGGAAACACACAGCATTTTTCTCATCCATGGACACACTCTGCTTTAGAGCGAGAAGCACCCTTTTGCTTTTAGAGTCTCTAATATAGCAGGTAATCTGAGTGTGCCCAGAACAAAAGAACGGTGTTTCCTACACATACATACCATATGTAGTCCAAATCTGCTTCTGAAACTGATACAAAGCTCTTACCCTCAAACATCCATTGCTTGTCATTTAAGATGAGAAACGTGTGAGCTTCGTGAAAGATGTAGTTCGTTTGAGCAGAAAAGTGACTGCCCTTACCTGAAATAAAGTCTTGCTTGTAGGAAGACTCAGAGCCTGGGATTTAACACCATTTCTGAAGGGAAACACACAGCAGTGTAATCATCCATTGATCACACTCTGCTTTAGAACAAGAAGCACGCTCTTGCTTTCTAGATTCTCTAAGACAGCAGGAAACGTGTGTGTGCTGAGAACAAAAGAACCGTGTTTCCTACACTTACAGACCATATGTAGTCCAAATCTGCTTCTGAAACTGATACAAAGCACTGACCCTTCTAACATCCAATGCTTGTCAGTTAAGATGAGAAACGTGTGAGCTTTGTGAACGATGTAGTTCCTTTGAGCTGAAAAGTGACTGCTCTTACCTGAATCCAAGTCTTGCTTGTAGGAAGACTCAGAGCCTGGGATTTAACTCCATTTCTGAAGTGAAACACACAGCAGTGTAATCATCCATTGATCACACTCTGCTTTAGAACAAGAAGCACGCTCTTGCTTTCTAGAGTCTCTAAGACAGCAGGAAACGTGTGTGTGCTGAGAACAAAAGAACGGTGTTTCCTACACATACGGACCATATCTAGTCCAAGTCTGTTTCTGAAACTGACACAAAGCACTGGTCCTCTAACACCCAATGCTTGTCTGTTAAGATGAGAAACGTGTGAGCTTTGAGAATGATGTAGTTCCTTTGAACTGAAAAGTGACTGACCTTACCTTTAACGAAGTCTTGCTTGTAGTAAGACACAGAGCCTGGGATTTAACACCATTTCTGAAGGGAAATACACAGCAGAGTTCTCATCCATGGATCACACTCTGCTTTAGAGCGAGAAGCACGCTCTTGCTTTCTAGATTCTCTAATACAGCAGGTAATCTGAGTGTGCCCAGAACAAAAGAACGGTGTTTCCTACACATACGGACCATATGTTGTCCAAATCTGCTTCTGAAACTGATAAAATGCACTGGTCCTCTAACATCCAATGCTTGTCAGTTAAGATGAGAAACGTGTGAACTTCGTGAACGATGTAGTTTGTTTGAGAAGAAAAGTGACTGCCCTTACCTGAAACGAAGTCTTGCTTGTAGGAAGACTCAGAGCCTGGGATTTTACTCCGTTTCTTAAGTGAAACACACAGCAGTGTTCTCATCCATTCATCACACTCTGCTTTAGAACAAGAAGCACGCTCTTGCTTTCTAGAGTCTCTAAGACAGCAGGAAACGTGAGTGTGCTGAGAACAAAAGAATGGTGTTTCCTACACATACGGACCATATCTAGTCCAACTCTGCTTCTTACACTGATACAAAGCACTGGTCCTCAAACATCCAATGCTTGTCTGTTAAGAAGAGAAATGTGTGAGCTCCTTGAACGATGTAGTTCGTTTGAGCTGAAAAGTGACTGCCCTTACCTGAAACGAAGTCTTGCTTGTAGGAAGACACAGAGCCTGGGATTTAACTCCATTTCAGAAGGGAAACACACAGCATAGTTCTCATCCATGGATCACACTCTGCTTTAGAGCGAGAAGCACGCTCTTGCTTTCTAAAGTCTAAGACAGCAGGAAACGTCAGTGTGCTGAGAACAAAAGAACGGTGTTTCCTACACATAGGGACCATATCTAGTCCAACTCTGCTTCTGAAACTGATACAAAGCACTTGTCCTCTAACATCCTATGCTTGTCAGTTAAGATGAGAAACGTGTGAGCTTTGTGAATGTTGTAGTTCCATTGAACTGAAAAGTGACTGCCCTTACCTGAAACGAAGCCTTGCTTGTAGTAAGACACAGAGCCTGGGATTTAACTCCATTTCTGAAGGGAAACACACAGCATTTTTCTCATCCATGGACACACTCTGCTTTAGAGCGAGAAGCACCCTCTTGCTTTTAGAGTCTCTAATATAGCAGGTAATCTGAGTGTGCCCAGAACAAAAGAACGGTGTTTCCTACACATACATACCATATGTAGTCCAAATCTGCTTCTGAAACTGATACAAAGCACTGACCCTCAAACATCCAATGCTTGTCCTTTAAGATGAGAAACGTGTGAGCTTCGTGAAAGATGTAGTTCGTTTGAGCAGAAAAGTGACTGCCCTTACCTGAAATAAAGTCTTGCTTGTAGGAAGACTCAGAGCCTGGGATTTAACACCATTTCTGAAGGGAAACACACAACAGTGTAATCATCCATTGATCACACTCTGCTTTAGAACAAGAAGCACGCTCTTGCTTTCTAGATTCTCTAAGACAGCAGGAAACGTGTGTGTGCTGAGAACAAAAGAGCGGTGTTTCCTACACTTACAGACCATATGTAGTCCAAATCTGCTGCTGAAACTTATACAAAGCACTGACCCTTCTAACATCCAATGCTTGTCTGTTAAGATGAGAAACGTGTGAGCTTCGTGAATGATGTACTTCGTTTGAGCATAAAAGTGACTGCCCTTACCTGAATCGAAGTCTTGCTTGTAGGGAGACTCTGAGCCTGGGATTTAACTCCATTTCTGAAGTGAAACACACAGCAGTGTAATCATCCATTGATCACACTCTGCTTTAGAACAAGAAGCACGCTCTTGCTTTCTAGATTCTCTAATACAGCAGGTAATCTGAGTGTGCCCAGAACAAAAGAACGGTGTTTCCTACACATAGGGACCATATGTTGTCCAAATCTGCTTCTGAAACTGATAAAATGCACTGGTCCTCTAACATCCAATGCTTGTCAGTTAAGATGAGAAACGTGTGATCTTCGTGAACATGTAGTTCGTTTGTTCAGAAAAGTGACTGCCCTTACCTGAAACGAAGTCTTGCTTGTAGGAAGACACAGAGCCTGGGATTTAACTCCATTTCAGAAGGGAAACACACAGCATAGTTCTCATCCATGGATCACACTCTGCTTTAGAGCGAGAAGCACGCTCTTGCTTTCTAAAGTCTAAGACAGCAGGAAACGTCAGTGTGCTGAGAACAAAAGAACGGTGTTTCCTACACATACGGACCATATCTAGTCCAAGTCTGCTTCTGAAACTGATACAAAGCACTTGTCCTCTAACATCCTATGCTTGTCAGTTAAGATGAGAAACGTGTGAGCTTTGTGAATGTTGTAGTTCCATTGAACTGAAAAGTGACTGCCCTTACCTGAAACGAAGCCTTGCTTGTAGTAAGACACAGAGCCTGGGATTTAACTCCATTTCTGAAGGGAAACACACAGCATTTTTCTCATCCATGGACACACTCTGCTTTAGAGCGAGAAGCACCCTTTTGCTTTTAGAGTCTCTAATATAGCAGGTAATCTGAGTGTGCCCAGAACAAAAGAACGGTGTTTCCTACACATACATACCATATGTAATCCAAATCTGCTTCTGAAACTGATACAAAGCTCTTACCCTCAAACATCCATTGCTTGTCATTTAAGATGAGAAACGTGTGAGCTTCGTGAAAGATGTAGTTCGTTTGAGCAGAAAAGTGACTGCACTTACCTGAAATAAAGTCTTGCTTGTAGGAAGACTCAGAGCCTGGGATTTAACACCATTTCTGAAGGGAAACACACAGCAGTGTAATCATCCATTGATCACACTCTGCTTTAGAACAAGAAGCACGCTCTTGCTTTCTAGATTCTCTAAGACAGCAGGAAACGTGTGTGTGCTGAGAACAAAAGAACCGTGTTTCCTACACTTACAGACCATATGTAGTCCAAATCTGCTTCTGAAACTGATACAAAGCACTGACCCTTCTAACATCCAATGCTTGTCAGTTAAGATGAGAAACGTGTGAGCTTTGTGAACGATGTAGTTCCTTTGAGCTGAAAAGTGACTGCCCTTACCTGAATCCAAGTCTTGCTTGTAGGAAGACTCAGAGCCTGGGATTTAACTCCATTTCTGAAGTGAAACACACAGCAGTGTAATCATCCATTGATCACACTCTGCTTTAGAACAAGAAGCACGCTCTTGCTTTCTAGAGTCTCTAAGACAGCAGGAAACGTGTGTGTGCTGAGAACAAAAGAACGGTGTTTCCTACACATACGGACCATATCTAGTCCAAGTCTGTTTCTGAAACTGACACAAAGCACCGGTCCTCTAACACCCAATGCTTGTCTGTTAAGATGAGAAACGTGTGAGCTTTGAGAATGATGTAGTTCCTTTGAACTGAAAAGTGACTGACCTTACCTTTAACGAAGTCTTGCTTGTATTAAGACACAGAGCCTGGGATTTAACACCATTTCTGAAGGGAAATACACAGCAGAGTTCTCATCCATGGATCACACTCTGCTTTAGAGCGAGAAGCACGCTCTTGCTTTCTAGATTCTCTAATACAGCAGGTAATCTGAGTGTGCCCAGAACAAAAGAACGGTGTTTCCTACACATACGGACCATATGTTGTCCAAATCTGCTTCTGAAACTGATAAAATGCACTGGTCCTCTAACATCCAATGCTTGTCAGTTAAGATGAGAAACGTGTGAACTTCGTGAACGATGTAGTTTGTTTGAGAAGAAAAGTGACTGCCCTTACCTGAAACGAAGTCTTGCTTGTAGGAAGACTCAGAGCCTGGGATTTTACTCCGTTTCTTAAGTGAAACACACAGCAGTGTTCTCATCCATTGATCACACTCTGCTTTAGAACAAGAAGCACGCTCTTGCTTTCTAGAGTCTCTAAGACAGCAGGAAACGTGAGTGTGCTGAGAACAAAAGAATGGTGTTTCCTACACATACAGACCATATCTAGTCCAACTCTGCTTCTTACACTGATACAAAGCACTGGTCCTCAAACATCCAATGCTTGTCTGTTAAGAAGAGAAATGTGTGAGCTCCTTGAACGATGTAGTTCGTTTGAGCTGAAAAGTGACTGCCCTTACCTGAAACGAAGTCTTGCTTGTAGGAAGACACAGAGCCTGGGATTTAACTCCATTTCAGAAGGGAAACACACAGCATAGTTCTCATCCATGGATCACACTCTGCTTTAGAGCGAGAAGCACGCTCTTGCTTTCTAAAGTCTAAGACAGCAGGAAACGTCAGTGTGCTGAGAACAAAAGAACGGTGTTTCCTACACATACGGACCATATCTAGTCCAACTCTGCTTCTGAAACTGATACAAAGCACTTGTCCTCTAACATCCTATGCTTGTCAGTTAAGATGAGAAACGTGTGAGCTTTGTGAATGTTGTAGTTCCATTGAACTGAAAAGTGACTGCCCTTACCTGAAACGAAGCCTTGCTTGTAGTAAGACACAGAGCCTGGGATTTAACTCCATTTCTGAAGGGAAACACACAGCATTTTTCTCATCCATGGACACACTCTGCTTTAGAGCGAGAAGCACCCTTTTGCTTTTAGAGTCTCTAATATAGCAGGTAATCTGAGTGTGCCCAGAACAAAAGAACGGTGTTTCCTACACATACATACCATATGTAGTCCAAATCTGCTTCTGAAACTGATACAAAGCTCTTACCCTCAAACATCCAATGCTTGTCATTTAAGATGAGAAACGTGTGAGCTTCGTGAAAGATGTAGTTCGTTTGAGCAGAAAAGTGACTGCCCTTACCTGAAATAAAGTCTTGCTTGTAGGAAGACTCAGAGCCTGGGATTTAACACCATTTCTGAAGGGAAACACACAACAGTGTAATCATCCATTGATCACACTCTGCTTTAGAACAAGAAGCACGCTCTTGCTTTCTAGATTCTCTAAGACAGCAGGAAACGTGTGTGTGCTGAGAACAAAAGAGCGGTGTTTCCTACACTTACAGACCATATGTAGTCCAAATCTGCTGCTGAAACTTATACAAAGCACTGACCCTTCTAACATCCAATGCTTGTCTGTTAAGATGAGAAACGTGTGAGCTTCGTGAATGATGTACTTCGTTTGAGCATAAAAGTGACTGCCCTTACCTGAATCGAAGTCTTGCTTGTAGGGAGACTCTGAGCCTGGGATTTAACTCCATTTCTGAAGTGAAACACACAGCAGTGTAATCATCCATTGATCACACTCTGCTTTAGAACAAGAAGCACGCTCTTGCTTTCTAGATTCTCTAATACAGCAGGTAATCTGAGTGTGCCCAGAACAAAAGAACGGTGTTTCCTACACATAGGGACCATATGTTGTCCAAATCTGCTTCTGAAACTGATAAAATGCACTGGTCCTCTAACATCCAATGCTTGTCAGTTAAGATGAGAAACGTGTGATCTTCGTGAACATGTAGTTCGTTTGAGCAGAAAAGTGACTGCCCTTACCTGAAACGAAGTCTTGCTTGTAGGAAGACTCAGAGCCTGGGATTTAACTCCGTTTCTGAAGTGAAACAAACAGCAGTGTTCTCATCCATTGATCACACTCTGCTTTAGAACAAGAAGCACGCTCTTGCTTTCTAGAGTCTCTAAGACAGCAGGAAACGTGAGTGTGCTGAGAACAAAAGATTGGTGTTTCCTACACATACGGACCATATCTAGTCCAACTCTGCTTCTTAAACTGATACAAAGCACAGGTCCTCAAACATCCAATGCTTGTCTGTTAAGAAGAGAAATGTTTGAGCTCCTTGAACGATGTAGTTCGTTTGAGCTGAAAAGTGACTGCCCTTACCTGAATCGAAGTCCTGCTTGTAGGCAGACTCAGAGCCTGGGATTTAACACCATTTCTGAAGTGAAACACACAGCAGTGTAATCATCCATTGATCACACTCTGCTTTAGAACAAGAAGCACGTTCTTGCTTTCTGGAGTCTCTAAGACAGCAGGAAACGTGTGTGTGCTGAGAACAAAAGAACGGTGTTTCCTACACATACAGACCAAATCTAGTTCAACTCTGCTTCTGAAACTGATACAAATCACTGGTCCTCTAACATCCAATGCCTGTCTGTTAAGATGAGAAACGTGTGAGATCCTTGAACGATGTAGTTCTTTTGAGCTGAAAAGTGACTGCCCTTACCTTAAACGAGGTCTTGCTTGTAGGAAGACACAATGTCTGGGATTTAACTCCATTTATGAAGGGAAACACACAGCATAGTTCTCATCCATGGATCACACTCTGCTTTAGAGCGAGAAGCACGCTCTTGCTTTCTAGATTCTCTAATACAGCAGGTAATCTGAGTGTGCCCAGAACAAAAGAACGGTGTTTCCTACACATACGGACCATATGTTGTCCAAATCTGCTTCTGAAACTGATAAAATGCACTGGTCCTCTAACATCCAATGCTTGTCAGTTAAGATGAGAAACGTGTGATCTTCGTGAACGATGTAGTTCGTTTGAGCAGAAAAGTGACTGCCCTTACCTGAAATGAAGTCTTGCTTGTAGGAAGACTCAGAGCCTGGGATTTAACTCCATTTCTGAAGTGAAACACACAGCAGTGTTCTCATCCATGGATCACACTCTGTTTTAGAGCGAGAAGCACGCTCTTGCTTTCTAAAGTCTCTAAGACAGCAGGAAACATGAGTGTGCTGAGAACAAAAGAACGGTGTTTCCTACACATACGGACCATATCTAGTCCAAATCTGCTTCTGAAACTGATACAAAGCAGTGACCCTCTAACATCCAATGCTTGTCAGTTAAGATGAGAAACGAGTGAGCTTCGTGAACGATGTAGTTCGTTTGAGCAGAAAAGTGACTGCCCTTACCTGACTTAAAGTCTTGCTTGTAGGAAGACTCAGAGCCTGGGATTTAACTCCATTTCTGAAGTGAAACACACAGCAGTGTTCTCATCCATTGATCACACTCTGCTTTAGAACAAGAAGCACGCTCTTGCTTTCTAGAGTCTCTAAGACAGCAGGAAACATGAGTGTGCTGAGAACAAAAGAATGGTGTTTCCTACACATACGGACCATATCTAGTCCAACTCTGCTTCTTAAACTGATACAAAGCACTGGTCCTCTAACATCCAAAGCTTGTCTGTTAAGAAGAGAAATGTGTGAGCTCCGTGAACGATGTAGTTCGTTTGAGCTGAAAAGTGACTGCCCTTACCTGAAAAGAAGTCCTGCTTGTAGGAAGACTCAGAGCCAGGGATTTAACTCCATTTCTGAAGTGAAACATAAAGCAGTGTAATCATCCATTGATCACACTCTGCTTTAGAACAAGAAGCACGCTCTTGCTTTCTAGAATCTCTAAGACAGCAGGAAACGTGTGTGTGCTGAGAACAAAAGAACGGTGTTTCCTACACATACAGACCATATCTAGTTCAACTCTGCTTCTGAAACTGATACAAATCACTGGTCCTCTAACATCCAATGCCTGTCTGTTAAGATGAGAAACGTGTGAGCTTCGTGAACGATGTAGTTCGTTTGAGCTGAGAAGTGACTGCCCTTAACTTAAACGAAGTCTTGCTTGTAGGAAGACACAGAGTCTGGGATTTAACTCCATTTCTGAAGGGAAACACACAACATAGTTCTCATCCATGGATCACACTCTGCTTTAGAGCGAGAAGCACGCTCTTGCTTTCTAGATTCTCTAAGACAGCAGGAAACGTGAGTGAGCTGAGAACAAATGAACGGTGTTTACTACACATACGGACCATATCTTGTGCAACTCTGTTTCTGAAACTGACACAAAGCACTGGTCCTCTAACATCCAATGCTTGTCAGATAATATGAGAAACGTGTGAGCTTTGAGAATGATGTAGTTCCTTTGAACTGAAAAGTGACTGACCTTACCTGTAACGAAGTCTTGCTTGTAGTAAGACACAGAGCCTGGGATTTAACACCATCTCTGAAGGGAAACACACAGCAGAGTTCTCATCCATGGATCACACTCTGCTTTAGAGCGAGAAGCACGCTCTTGCTTTCTAGATTCTCTAATACAGCAGGAAACATGAGTGTGCTGAGAACGAAAGAATGGTGTTTCCTACACATACGGACCATATCTAGTCCAACTCTGCTTCTTACACTGATACAAAGCACTGGTCCTCAAACATCCAATGCTTGTCTGTTAAGAAGAGAAATGTGTGAGCTCCTTGAACGATGTAGTTCGTTTGAGCTGAAAAGTGACTGCCCTTACCTGAAACGAAGTCTTGCTTGTAGGAAGACACAGAGCCTGGGATTTAACTCCATTTCTGAAGGGAAACACACAGCATAGTTCTCATCCATGGATCACACTCTGTTTTAGAGCGAGAAGCACGCTCTTGCTTTCTAAAGTCTCTAAGACAGCAGGAAACCTCAGTGTGCTGAGAACAAAAGAACGGTGTTTCCTACACATACGGACCATATCTAGTCCAACTCTGCTTCTGAAACTGATACAAAGCACTGGTCCTCTAACATCCTATGCTTGTCAGTTAAGATGAGAAACGTGTGAGCTTTGTGAATGTTGTAGTTCCATTGACCTGAAAAGTGACTGCCCTTACCTGAAACGAAGCCTTGCTTGTAGTAAGACACAGAGCCTGGGATTTAACTCCATTTCTGAAGGGAAACACACAGCATTTTTCTCATCCACGACACACTCTGCTTTAGAGCGAGAAGCACCCTCTTGCTTTTAGAGTCTCTAATATAGCAGGTTATCTGAGTGTGCCCAGAACAAAAGAACGGTGTTTCCTACACATACATACCATATGTAGTCCAAATCTGGTTCTGAAACTGATAAAAAGCACTGACCCTCAAACATCCATTGCTTGTCATTTAAGATGAGAAACGTGTGAGCTTCGTGAAAGATGTAGTTCGTTTGAGCAGAAAAGTGACTGCCCTTACCTGAAATAAAGTCTTGCTTGTAGGAAGACTCAGAGCCTGGGATTTAACACCATTTCTGAAGGGAAACACACAGCACTGTAATCATCCATTGATCACACTCTGCTTTAGAACAAGAAGCACGCTCTTGCTTTCTAGATTCTCTAAGACAGCAGGAAACGTGTGTGTGCTGAGAACAAAAGAACGGTGTTTCCTACACTTACAGACCATATGTAGTCCAAATCTGCTTCTGAAACTGATACAAAGCACTGGTCCTCTAACATCCAATGCTTGTCTGTTAAGATGAGAAACATGTGAGCCCCGTGAACGATGTAGTTCGTTTGAGCTGAAAAGTGACTGCCCTTACCTGAAACGAAGTCCTGCTTGTAGGAAGACTCAGAGCCTGGGATTTAACTCCATTTCTGAAGTGAAACACACAGCAGTGTAATCATCCATTGATCACACTCTGCTTTAGAACAAGAAGCACGCTCTTGCTTTCTAGAATCTCTAAGACAGCAGGAAACGTGTGTGTGCTGAGAACAAAAGAACGATGTTTCCTACACATACAGACCATATCTAGTTCAACTCTGCTTCTGAAACTGATACAAATCACTGGTCCTCTAACATCCAATGCCTGTCTGTTAAGATGAGAAACGTGTGAGCTTCGTGAACGATGTAGTTCGTTTGAGCTGAGAAGTGACTGCCCTTACCTTAAACGAAGTCTTGCTTGTAGGAAGACACAGAGTCTGGGATTTACCTCCATTTCTGAAGGGAAACACACAGCATAGTTCTCATCCATGGATCACACTCTGCTTTAGAGCGAGAAGCACGCTCTTGCTTTCTAGATTCTCTAAGACAGCAGGAAACGTGTGTGTGCTGAGAACAAAAGAACGGTGTTTCCTAAATATACAGACCATATGTAGTCCAAATCTTCTTCTGAAACTGATACAAAGCACTGACCCTTCTAACATCCAATGCTTGTCAGTTAAGATGAGAAACGTGTGAGCTTCGTGAACGATGTAGTTCGTTTGAGCTGAAAAGTGACTGCCCTTACCTGAATCGAAGTCTTGCTTGTAGGAAGACTCAGAGCCTGGGATTTAACTCCATTTCTGAAGTGAAACACACAGCAGTGTAATCATCCATTGATCACACTCTGCTTTAGAACAAGAAGCACGCTCTTGCTTTCTAGAGTCTCTAAGACAGCAGGAAACGTGAGTGCGCTGAGAAAAAATGAACGGTGTTTCCTACACATACGGACCATATCTAGTCCAACTCTGTTTCTGAAACTGACACAAAGCACTGGTCCTCTAACATCCAATGCTTGTCAGTTAATATGAGAAACGTGTGAGCTTTGAGCATGATGTAGTTCCTTTGAACTGAAAAGTGACTGACCTTACCTGTAACGAAGTCTTGCTTGTAGTAAGACACAGAACCTGGGATTTAACACCATCTCAGAAGGGAAACACACAGCAGAGTTCTCATCCATGGATCACACTCTGCTTTAGAGCGAGAAGCACGCTCTTGCTTTCTAGATTCTCTAATACAGCAGGTAATCTGAGTGTGCCCAGAACAAAAGAACGGTGTTTCCTACACATATGGACCATATGTTGTCCAAATCTGCTTCTGAAACTGATAAAATGCACTGGTCCTCTAACATCCAATGCTTGTCAGTTAAGATGAGAAACGTGTGAGCTTTGTGAATGTTTTAGTTCCTTTGAACTGAAAAGTGACTGCCCTTACCTGAAACGAAGTATTGCTTGTAGTAAGACACAGAGCCGGGGATTTACCTCCATTTCTGAAGGGAAACTCACAGCATATTTCTCATCCATGGACACACTCTGCTTTAGAGCGAGAAGCACGCTCTTGCTTTTAGAGTCTCTAATATAGCAGGTAATCTGATGTGCCCAGAACAAAAGAACGGTGTTTCCTACACATACATACCATATGTAGTCCAAATCTGGTTCTGAAACTGATACAAAGCACTGACCTTCTAACATACATTGCTTGTCATTTAAGATGAGAAACGTGTGAGCTTCGTGAAAGATGTAGTTCGTTTGAGCAGAAAAGTGACTGCCCTTACCTGAATCAAAGTCTTGCTTGTAGGAAGACTCAGAGCCTGGGATGTAACTCCAATTCTGAACTGAAACACACAGCAGTGTAATCATCCATTGATCACACTCTGCTTTAGAACAAGAAGCACGCTCTTGCTTTCTAGAGTCTCTAAGACAGCAGGAAACGTGTGTGTGCTGAGAACAAAAGAACGGTGTTTCCTACACATACGGACCATATCTAGTCCAACTCTGTTTCTGAAACTGACACAAAGCACTGGTCCTCTAACATCCAATGCTTGTCAGATAATATGAGAAACGTGTGAGCTTTGAGAATGATGTAGTTCCTTTGAACTGAAAAGTGACTGACCTTACCTGTAACGAAGTCTTGCTTGTAGTAAGACACAGAGCCTGGGATTTAACACCATCTCTGAAGGGAAACACACAGCAGAGTTCTCATCCATGGATCACACTCTGCTTTAGAGCGAGAAGCACGCTCTTGCTTTCTAGATTCTCTAATACAGCAGGTAATCTGAGTGTGCCCAGAACAAAAGAACGGTGTTTCCTACACATACGGACCATATGTTGTCCAAATCTGCATCTGAAACTGATAAAATGCACTGGTCCTCTAAAATCCAATGCTTGTCAGTTAAGATGAGAAACGTGTGATCTTCGTGAACGATGTAGTTCGTTTGAGAAGAAAAGTGACTGCCCTTACCTGAAACGAAGTCTTGCTTGTAGGAAGACTCAGAGCCTGGGATTTAACTCCGTTTCTGAAGTGAAACACACAGCAGTGTTCTCATCCATTGATCACACTCTGCTTTAGAACAAGAAGCACGCTCTTGCTTTCTAGAGTCTCTAAGACAGCAGGAAACATGAGTGTGCTGAGAATGAAAGAATGGTTTTTCCTACACATACGGACCATATCTAGTCCAACTCTGCTTCTTACACTGATACAAAGCACTGGTCCTCAAACATCCAATGCTTGTCTGTTAAGAAGAGAAATGTGTGAGCTCCTTGAACGATGTAGTTCGTTTCAGCTGAAAAGTGACTGCCCTTACCTGAAACGAAGTCTTGCTTGTGGGAAGACACAGAGCCTGGGATTTAACTCCATTTCTGAAGGGAAACACACAGCATAGTTCTCATCCATGGATCACACTCTGTTTTTGAGCGAGAAGCACGCTCTTGCTTTCTAAAATCTCTAAGACAGCAGGAAACCTCAGTGTGCTGAGAACAAAAGAACGGTGTTTCCTACACATACGGACCATATCTAGTCCAACTCTGCTTCTGAAACTGATACAAAGCACTGGTCCTCTAACATCCTATGCTTGTCATTTAAGATGAGAAACGTGTGAGCTTTGTGAATGTTGTAGTTCCATTGACCTGAAAAGTGACTGCCCTTACCTGAAACGAAGCCTTGCTTGTAGTAAGACACAGAGCTTGGGATTTAACTCCATTTCTGAAGGGAAACACACAGCATTTTTCTCATCCACGACACACTCTGCTTTAGAGCGAGAAGCACCCTCTTGCTTTTAGAGTCTCTAATATAGCAGGTAATCTGAGTGTGCCCAGAACAAAAGAACGGTGTTTCCTACACATACATACCATATGTAGTCCAAATCTGGTTCTGAAACTGATAAAAAGCACTGACCCTCAAACATCCATTGCTTGTCACTTAAGATGAGAAACGTGTGAGCTTCGTGAAAGATGTAGTTCGTTTGAGCAGAAAAGTGACTGCCCTTACCTGAAATAAAGTCTTGCTTGTAGGAAGACTCAGAGCCTGGGATTTAACACCATTTCTGAAGGGAAACACACAGCACTGCAATCATCCATTGATCACACTCTGCTTTAGAACAAGAAGCACGCTCTTGCTTTCTAGATTCTCTAAGACAGCAGGAAACGTGTGTGTGCTGAGAACAAAAGAACGGTGTTTCCTACACTTACAGACCATATGTAGTCCAAATCTGCTTCTGAAACTGATACAAAGCACTGGTCCTCTAACATCCAATGCTTGTCTGTTAAGATGAGAAACATGTGAGCCCCGTGAACGATGTAGTTCGTTTGAGCTGAAAAGTGACTGCCCTTACCTGAAACGAAATCTTGTTTGTAGGAAGACACAGAGCCTGGGATTTAACTCCATTTCTGAATGGAAACACACAGCATACTTGTTATCCATGGATCACACTCTGCTTTAGAGCAAGAAGCATGCTCTTGCATTCTAGAGTCTCTAATACAGCAGGAAATCTGAGTGTGCTCAGAACAAAACAACGGACTTTCCTACACAATCGGACCATATGTAGTCCAACTCTTCTTCTGAAACTGATACAAAGCACTGGTCCTCTAACATCCAATGCTTGTCAGTTAAGATGGGAAACGTGTGAGCTTCATGAACGATGTAGATCTTTTGAGCAGAAAAGTGACTGCCCTTAACTTAAATGAAGTCTTGCTTGTAGGATTACACAGAGTCTGGGATTTAATTCCATTTCTGAAGGGAAACACACAGCATTTTTCTCATCCATGGATCACATTCTGCTTTAGAGCGAGAAGCACACTCTTGCTTTCTAAAGTCTCTAAGACAGCAGGAAACATGAGTGTGCTGAGAACAAAAGAACGGTGTTTCCTACACATACGGACCATATCTAGTCCAAATCTGCTTCTGAAACTGATACAAAGCACTGACCCTTTAACATCCAATGCTTGTCAGTTAAGATGAGAAACGAGTGAGCTTCGTGAACGATGTAGTTCGTTTGAGAAGAGAAGTGACTGCCCTTACCTGACTTAAAGTCTTGCTTGTAGGAAGACTCAGAGCCTGGGATTTAACTCCGTTTCTGAAGTGAAACACACAGCAGTGTTCTCATCCATTGATCACACTCTGCTTTAGAGCAAGAAGCACGCTCTTGCATTCTAGATTCTCTAAGACAGCAGGAAACATGAGTGTGCTGAGAACAAAAGAATGGTGTTTCCTACACATACGGACCATATCTATTCCAACTCTGCTTCTTAAACTGATACAAAGCACTGGTCCTCTAACATCCAAAGCTTGTCTGTTAAGAAGAGAAATGTGTGAGCTCCGTGAACGATGTAGTTCGTTTGAGCTGAAAAGTGACTGCCCTTACCTGAAACGAAGTCCTGCTTGTAGGAAGACTCAGAGCCTGGGATTTAACTCCATTTCTGAAGTGAAACACACAGCAGTGTAATCATCCATTGATCACACTCTGCTTTAGAACAAGAAGCACGCTCTTGCTTTCTAGAATCTCTAAGACAGCAGGAAACGTGTGTGTGCTGAGAACAAAAGAACGATGTTTCCTACACATACAGACCATATCTAGTTCAACTCTGCTTCTGAAACTGATACAAATCACTGGTCCTCTAACATCCAATGCCTGTCTGTTAAGATGAGAAACGTGTGAGCTTCGTGAACGATGTAGTTCGTTTGAGCTGAGAAGTGACTGCCCTTACCTTAAACGAAGTCTTGCTTGTAGGAAGACACAGAATCTGGGATTTAACTACATTTCTGAAGGGAAACACACAACATAGTTCTCATCCATGGATCACACTCTGCTTTAGAGCGAGAAGCACGCTCTTGCTTTCTAGATTCTCTAAGACAGCAGGAAACGTGTGTGTGCTGAGAACAAAAGAACGGTGTTTCCTAAATATACAGACCATATGTAGTCCAAATCTTCTTCTGAAACTGATACAAAGCACTGACCCTTCTAACATCCAATGCTTGTCAGTTAAGATGAGAAACGTGTGAGCTTCGTGAACGATGTAGTTCGTTTGAGCTGAAAAGTGACTGCCTTTACCTGAATCGAAGTCTTGCTTGTAGGAAGACTCAGAGCCTGGGATTTAACTCCATTTCTGAAGTGAAACACACAGCAGTGTAATCATCCATTGATCACACTCTGCTTTAGAACAAGAAGCACGCTCTTGCTTTCTAGAGTCTCTAAGACAGCAGGAAACGTGAGTGCGCTGAGAAAAAATGAACGGTGTTTCCTACACATACGGACCATATCTAGTCCAACTCTGTTTCTGAAACTGACACAAAGCACTGGTCCTCTAACATCCAATGCTTGTCAGTTAATATGAGAAACGTGTGAGCTTTGAGCATGATGTAGTTCCTTTGAACTGAAAAGTGACTGACCTTACCTGTAACGAAGTCTTGCTTGTAGTAAGACACAGAACCTGGGATTTAACACCATCTCAGAAGGGAAACACACAGCAGAGTTCTCATCCATGGATCACACTCTGCTTTAGAGCGAGAAGCACGCTCTTGCTTTCTAGATTCTCTAATACAGCAGGTAATCTGAGTGTGCCCAGAACAAAAGAACGGTGTTTCCTACACATATGGACCATATGTTGTCCAAATCTGCTTCTGAAACTGATAAAATGCACTGGTCCTCTAACATCCAATGCTTGTCAGTTAAGATGAGAAACGTGTGAGCTTTGTGAATGTTTTAGTTCCTTTGAACTGAAAAGTGACTGCCCTTACCTGAAACGAAGTCTTGCTTGTAGTAAGACACAGAGCCGGGGATTTACCTCCATTTCTGTTGGGAAACTCACAGCATATTTCTCATCCATGGACACACTCTGCTTTAGAGCGAGAAGCACGCTCTTGCTTTTAGAGTCTCTAATATAGCAGGTAATCTGATGTGCCCAGAACAAAAGAACGGTGTTTCCTACACATACATACCATATGTAGTCCAAATCTGGTTCTGAAACTGATACAAAGCACTGACCCTCTAACATACATTGCTTGTCATTTAAGATGAGAAACGTGTGAGCTTCGTGAAAGATGTAGTTCGTTTGAGCAGAAAAGTGACTGCCCTTACCTGAATCAAAGTCTTGCTTGTAGGAAGACTCAGAGCCTGGGATTTAACTCCAATTCTGAACTGAAACACACAGCAGTGTAATCATCCATTGATCACACTCTGCTTTAGAACAAGAAGCACGCTCTTGCTTTCTAGAGTCTCTAAGACAGCAGGAAACGTGTGTGTGCTGAGAACAAAAGAACGGTGTTTCCTACACATACGGACCATATCTAGTCCAACTCTGTTTCTGAAACTGATACAAAGCACTGGTCCTCTAACATCCAATGCTTGTCAGATAATATGAGAAACGTGTGAGCTTTGAGAATGATGTAGTTCCTTTGAACTGAAAAGTGACTGACCTTACCTGTAACGAAGTCTTGCTTGTAGTAAGACACAGAGCCTGGGATTTAACACCATCTCTGAAGGGAAACACACAGCAGAGTTCTCATCCATGGATCACACTCTGCTTTAGAGCGAGAAGCACGCTCTTGCTTTCTAGATTCTCTAATACAGCAGGTAATCTGAGTGTGCCCAGAACAAAAGAACGGTGTTTCCTACACATACGGACCATATGTTGTCCAAATCTGCTTCTGAAACTGATAAAATGCACTGGTCCTCTAAAATCCAATGCTTGTCAGTTAAGATGAGAAACGTGTGATCTTCGTGAACGATGTAGTTCGTTTGAGAAGAAAAGTGACTGCCCTTACCTGAAACGAAGTCTTGCTTGTAGGAAGACTCAGAGCCTGGGATTTAACTCCGTTTCTGAAGTAAAACACACAGCAGTGTTCTCATCCATTGATCACACTCTGCTTTAGAACAAGAAGCACGCTCTTGCTTTCTAGAGTCTCTAAGACAGCAGGAAACATGAGTGTGCTGAGAATGAAAGAATGGTTTTTCCTACACATACGGACCATATCTAGTCCAACTCTGCTTCTTACACTGATACAAAGCACTGGTCCTCACACATCCAATGCTTGTCTGTTAAGAAGAGAAATGTGTGAGCTCCTTGAACGATGTAGTTCGTTTGAGCTGAAAAGTGACTGCCCTTACCTGAAACGAAGTCTTGCTTGTAGGAAGACACAGAGCCTGGGATTTAACTCCATTTCTGAAGGGAAACACACAGCATAGTTCTCATCCATGGATCACACTCTGTTTTAGAGCGAGAAGCACGCTCTTGCTTTCTAAAGTCTCTAAGACAGCAGGAAACCTCAGTGTGCTGAGAACAAAAGAACGGTGTTTCCTACACATACGGACCATATCTAGTCCAACTCTGCTTCTGAAACTGATACAAAGCACTGGTCCTCTAACATCCTATGCTTGTCATTTAAGATGAGAAACGTGTGAGCTTTGTGAATGTTGTAGTTCCATTGACCTGAAAAGTGACTGCCCTTACCTGAAACGAAGCCTTGCTTGTAGTAAGACACAGAGCCTGGGATTTAACTCCATTTCTGAAGGGAAACACACAGCATTTTTCTCATCCACGACACACTCTGCTTTAGAGCGAGAAGCACCCTCTTGCTTTTAGAGTCTCTAATATAGCAGGTAATCTGAGTGTGCCCAGAACAAAAGAACGGTGTTTCCTACACATACATACCATATGTAGTCCAAATCTGGTTCTGAAACTGATAAAAAGCACTGACCCTCAAACATCCATTGCTTGTCACTTAAGATGAGAAACGTGTGAGCTTCGTGAAAGATGTAGTTCGTTTGAGCAGAAAAGTGACTGCCCTTACCTGAAATAAAGTCTTGCTTGTAGGAAGACTCAGAGCCTGGGATTTAACACCATTTCTGAAGGGAAACACACAGCACTGCAATCATCCATTGATCACACTCTGCTTTAGAACAAGAAGCACGCTCTTGCTTTCTAGATTCTCTAAGACAGCAGGAAACGTGTGTGTGCTGAGAACAAAAGAACGGTGTTTCCTACACTTACAGACCATATGTAGTCCAAATCTGCTTCTGAAACTGATACAAAGCACTGGTCCTCTAACATCCAATTCTTGTCTGTTAAGATGAGAAACATGTGAGCCCCGTGAACGATGTAGTTCTTTTGAGCTGAAAAGTGACTGCCCTTACCTGAAACGAAATCTTGTTTGTAGGAAGACACAGAGCCTGGGATTTAACTCCATTTCTGAATGGAAACACACAGCATACTTGTTATCCATGGATCACACTCTGCTTTAGAGCAAGAAGCATGCTCTTGCATTCTAGAGTCTCTAATACAGCAGGAAATCTGAGTGTGCCCAGAACAAAACAACGGACTTTCCTACACAATCGGACCATATGTAGTCCAACTCTTCTTCTGAAACTGATACAAAGCACTGGTCCTCTAACATCCAATGCTTGTCAGTTAAGATGGGAAACGTGTGAGCTTCATGAACGATGTAGATCTTTTGAGCAGAAAAGTGACTGCCCTTAACTTAAATGAAGTCTTGCTTGTAGGATTACACAGAGTCTGGGATTTAATTCCATTTCTGAAGGGAAACACACAGCATTTTTCTCATCCATGGATCACATTCTGCTTTAGAGCGAGAAGCACACTCTTGCTTTCTAAAGTCTCTAAGACAGCAGGAAACATGAGTGTGCTGAGAACAAAAGAACGGTGTTTCCTACACATACGGACCATATCTAGTCCAAATCTGCTTCTGAAACTGATACAAAGCACTGACCCTTTAACATCCAATGCTTGTCAGTTAAGATGAGAAACGAGTGAGCTTCGTGAACGATGTAGTTCGTTTGAGAAGAGAAGTGACTGCCCTTACCTGACTTAAAGTCTTGCTTGTAGGAAGACTCAGAGCCTTGGATTTAACTCCATTTCTGAAGTGAAACACACAGCAGTGTTCTCATCCATTGATCACACTCTGCTTTAGAACAAGAAGCACGCTCTTGCTTTCTAGAGTCTCTAAGACAGCAGGAAACATGAGTGTGCTGAGAACAAAAGAATGGTGTTTCCTACACATACGGACCATATCTAGTCCAACTCTGCTTCTTAAACTGGTACAAAGCACTGGTCCTCCTACATCCAAAGCTTGTCTGTTAAGCAGAGAAATGTGTGAGCTCCGTGAACGATGTAGTTCGTTTGAGCTGAAAAGTGACTGCCCTTACCTGAAACGAAGTCCTGCTTGTAGGAAGACTCAGAGCCTGGGATTTAACTCCATTTCTGAAGTGAAACACACAGCAGTGTAATCATCCATTGATCACACTCTGCTTTAGAACAAGAAGCACGCTCTTGCTTTCTAGAATCTCTAAGACAGCAGGAAACCTGTGTGTGCTGAGAACAAAAGAACGGTGTTTCCTACACATACAGACCATATCTAGTTCAACTCTGCTTCTGAAACTGATACAAATCACTGGTCCTCTAACATCCAATGCCTGTCTGTTAAGATGAGAAACGTGTGAGCTTCGTGAACGATGTAGTTCGTTTGAGCTGAGAAGTGACTGCCCTTACCTTAAACGAAGTCTTGCTTGTAGGAAGACACAGAGTCTGGGATTTAACTACATTTCTGAAGGGAAACACACAACATAGTTCTCATCCACGGATCACACTCTGTTTAGAGCGAGAAGCACGCTCTTGCTTTCTAGATTCTCTAAGACAGCAGGAAACGTGTGTGTGCTGAGAACAAAAGAACGGTGTTTCCTAAATATACAGACCATATGTAGTCCAAATCTTCTTCTGAAACTGATACAAAGCACTGACCCTTCTAACATCCAATGCTTGTCAGTTAAGATGAGAAACGTGTGAGCTTCGTGAACGATGTAGTTCGTTTGAGCTGAAAAGTGACTGCCTTTACCTGAATCGAAGTCTTGCTTGTAGGAAGACTCAGAGCCTGGGATTTAACTCCATTTCTGAAGTGAAACACACAGCAGTGTAATCATCCATTGATCACACTCTGCTTTAGAACAAGAAGCACACTCTTGCTTTCTAGAGTCTCTAAGACAGCAGGAAACGTGAGTGTGCTGAGAAAAAATGAACGGTGTTTCCTACACATACGGACCATATCTAGTCCAACTCTGTTTCTGAAACTGACACAAAGCACTGGTCCTCTAACATCCAATGCTTGTCAGTTAATATGAGAAACGTGTGAGCTTTGAGCATGATGTAGTTCCTTTGAACTGAAAAGTGACTGACCTTACCTGTAACGAAGTCTTGCTTGTAGTAAGACACAGAACCTGGGATTTAACACCATCTCAGAAGGGAAACACACAGCAGAGTTCTCATCCATGGATCACACTCTGCTTTAGAGCAAGAAGCACGCTCTTGCTTTCTAGATTCTCTAATACAGCAGGTAATCTGAGTGTGCCCAGAACAAAAGAACGGTGTTTCCTACACATATGGACCATATGTTGTCCAAATCTGCTTCTGAAACTGATAAAATGCACTGGTCCTCTAACATCCAATGCTTGTCAGTTAAGATGAGAAACGTGTGAGCTTTGTGAATGTTTTAGTTCCTTTGAACTGAAAAGTGACTGCCCTTACCTGAAACGAAGTCTTGCTTGTAGTAAGACACAGAGCCGGGGATTTACCTCCATTTCTGAAGGGAAACTCACAGCATATTTCTCATCCATGGACACACTCTGCTTTAGAGCGAGAAGCACGCTCTTGCTTTTAGAGTCTCTAATATAGCAGGTAATCTGATGTGCCCAGAACAAAAGAACGGTGTTTCCTACACATACATACCATATGTAGTCCAAATCTGGTTCTGAAACTGATACAAAGCACTGACCCTCTAACATACATTGCTTGTCATTTAAGATGAGAAACGTGTGAGCTTCGTGAAAGATGTAGTTCGTTTGAGCAGAAAAGTGACTGCCCTTACCTGAATCAAAGTCTTGCTTGTAGGAAGACTCAGAGCCTGGGATTTAACTCCAATTCTGAACTGAAACACACAGCAGTGTAATCATCCATTGATCACACTCTGCTTTAGAACAAGAAGCACGCTCTTGCTTTCTAGAGTCTCTAAGACAGCAGGAAACGTGTGTGTGCTGAGAACAAAAGAACGGTGTTTCCTATACATACGGACCATATATAGTCCAATTCTGTTTCTGAAACTGACACAAAGCACTTGTCCTCTAACATCCAAGGCTTGTCAGTTAAGATGAGAAACGTGTGAGCTTTGAGAATGATGTAGTTCCTTTGAACTGAAAAGTGCCTGCCCTTACCTGTAAAGAAGTCTTGCTTGTAGTAACACACAGTGCCTGGGATTTAACTCCATCTCTGAAGGGAAACACACAGCAGAGTTCTCATCCATGGATCACACTCTGCTTTAGAGCGAGAAGCACGCTCTTGCTTTCTACAGTCTCTAAAACAGCAGGTAATCTCAGTGTGCCCAGAACAAAAGAACGGTGTTTCCTACACATACAGACCATATGTAGTCCAAATCTGCTTCTGAAACTGATACAAAGCACTGACCCTCTAACATGCATTGCTTGTCAGTTAAGATGAGAAACGTGTGAGCTTCTTGAAAGATGTAGTTCGTTTGAGCAGAAAAGTGACTGCCCTTACCTGAATCGAAGTCTTGCTTGTAGGAAGAATCAGAGCCTTGGATTTAACTCCATTTCTGAAGTGAAACACACAGCAGTGTAATCATCCATTGATCACACTCTGCTTTAGAACAACAAGCACGCTCTTGCTTTCTAGAGTCTCTAAGACAGCAGGAAACGTGTGTGTGTGAGAAAAAAGAACGGTGTTTCCTACACATACGGACCATATCTAGTCCAACTCTCCTTCTTAAACTGATACAAAGCACTGGTCCCCTAACATCCAATGCTTGTCTTTTAAGAAGAGAAATGTGTGAGCTCAGTGAACGATGTAGTTCGTTTGAGCTGAAAAGTGACTGCCGTTACCTGAAACGAAGTCTTGCTTGTAGGAAGACACAGAGATTGAGATTTAACTCCATTTATGAAGGGAAACACACAGCATAGTTCTCATCCATGGATCACACTCTGCTTTAGAGCGAGAAGCACGCTCTTGCTTTCTGGAGTCTCTAAAACAGCAGGAAACGTGATTTTGCTGAGACCAAAGAACGGTGTTTCCTACACATATGGACCATATCTAGTCCAACTCTTCTTCTGAAACTGATACAAGGCACTGGTCCTTAACATCCTATGCTTGTCAGTTAAGATGAGAAACGTGTGAGCTTTGTGAATGATGTAGTTCCTTTGAACTGAAAAGTGACTGCCCTTACCTGAAATGAAGTCTTGCTTGTAGGAAGACACAGAGCCTGGGATTTAACTCCATTTCTGAAGGGAAACACACAGCATTTTTCTCATCCATGGATCACACTCTGCTTTAGAGCGAGAAGCACGCTCTTGCTTTGTAGAGTCTCTAAGACAGCAGGAAACGTGTGTGTGCTGAGAACAAAAAAACGGTGTTTCCTACACATACAGACTATATCTAGTTCAAATCTGCTTCTGAAACTGATACAAAGCACTGGTCCTCTAACATCCAATGTTGTCTGTTACGATGTGAAACGTGTGAGCTTCGTGAACGATGTAGTTCGTTTGAGCTGAGAAGTGACTTTCCTTAACTTAAACGAAGTCTTGCTTGTAGGAAGACACAGAGTCTGGGATTTAACTCCATTTCTGAAGGGAAACACACAGCATAGTTCTAATCCATGGATCACACTCTGCTTTAGAGCGAGAAGCACGCTCTTGCTTTCTAGATTCTCTAAGACAGCAGGAAACGTGTGTGTGCTGAGAACAAAAGAACGGTGTTTCCTACACATACAGACAATATGTAGTCCAAATCTGCTTCTGAAACTGATACAAAGCACTGACCCTTCTAACATCCAATGCTTGTCAGTTAAGATGAGAAACGTGTGAGCTTTGTGAACGATGTAGTTCCTTTGAGCTGAAAAGTGACTGCCCTTACCTGAATCGAAGTCTTGCTTGTAGGAAGACTCAGAGCCTTGGATTTAACTCCATTTCTGAAGTGAAACACACAGCAGTGTAATCATCCATTGATCACACTCTGCTTTAGAACAAGAAGCACGCTCTTGCTTTCTAGAGTCTCTAAGACAGCAGGAAACGTGAGTGTGCTGAGAACAAAAGAATGGTGTTTCCTACACATACGGACCATATCTAGTCCAACTCTGCTTCTGAAACTGATACAAAGCACTGGTCCTCAAACATCCAATGCATGTCTGTTAAGAAGAGAAATGTGTGAGCTCCTTGAACGATGTAGTTCGTTTGAGCTGAAAAGTGACTGCCCTTACCTGAAATGAAGTCTTGCTTGTAGGAAGACACAGAGCGTGGGATTTAACTCCATTTCTGAAGGGAAACACACAGCATAGTTCTCATCCATGGATCACACTCTGCTTTAGAGCGAGAAGCAGGCTCTTGCTTTCTAAAGTCTCTAAGACAGCAGGAAACGTCAGTGTGCTGAGAACAAAAGAACGGTGTTTCCTACACATACGGACCATATCTAGTCCAACTCTGCTTCTGAAACTGATACAAAGCACTGGTCCTCTAACATCCTATGCTTGTCAGTTAAGATGAGAAACGTGTGAGCTTTGTGAATGTTGTAGTTCCATTGAACTGAAAAGTGACTACCCTTACCTGAAATGAAGCCTTGCATGTAGTAAGACACAGAGCCTGGGATTTAACTCCATTTCTGAAGGGAAACACACAGCATTTTTCTCATCCATGGACACACTCTTCTTTAGAGCGAGAAGCACCCTCTTGCTTTTAGAGTCTCTAATATAGCAGGTAATCTGAGTGTGCCCAGAACAAAAGAACGGTGTTTCCTACACATACATACCATATGTAGTCCAAATCTGGTTCAGAAATTGATACAAAGCACTGACCCTCAAACATCCATTGCTTGTCATTTTAGATGAGAAACGTGTGAGCTTCGTGAACGATGTAATTCGTTTGAGCCGAAAAGTGACTGCCCTTACCTGAAATAAAGTCTTGCTTGTAGGAAGACTCAGAGCCTGGGATTTAACACCATTTCTGAAGGGAAACACACAGCAGTGTAATCATCCATGGATCACACTCTGCTTTAGAACAAGAAGCACGCTCTTGCTTTCTAGATTCTCTAAGACAGCAGGAAACGTGTGTGTGCTGAAAACAAAAGAACGGTGTTTCCTACACTTACAGACCATATGTAGTCCAAATCTGCTTCTGAAACTGATACAAAGCACTGGTCCTCTAACACCCAATGCTTGTCTTTTAAGATGAGAAACATGTGAGCCCCGTGAACGATGTAGTTCGTTTGAGCTGAAAGGTGACTGCCCTTACCTGAAACGAAGTCTTGTTTGTAGGAAGACACAGAGCCTGGGATTTAACTCCATTTCTGAATGGAAACACACAGCATACTTGTTATGCATGGATCACACTCTGCTTTAGAGCAAGAAGCATGCTCTTGCTTTCTAGAGTCTCTAATACAGCAGGAAATCTGAGTGTGCCCATAACAAAACAACGGACTTTCCTACACAATCGGACCATATGTAGTCCAACTCTTCTTCTGAAAGTGATACAAAGCACTGGTCCTCTAACATCCAATGCTTGTCAGTTAAGATGGGAAACGTGTGAGCTTCATGAACGATGTAGTTCGTTTGAGCAGAAAAGTGACTGCCCTTAACTTAAATGAAGTCTTGCTTGTAGGAAGACACAGAGTCTGGGATTTAATTCCATTTCTGAAGGGAAACACACAGCATTTTTCTCATCCATGGATCACATTCTGCTTTAGAGCGAGAAGCAGGCTCTTGCTTTCTAAAGTCTCTAAGACAGCAGGAAACGTGAGTGTGCTGAGAACAAAAGAACGGTGTTTCCTACACATACATACCATATGTTGTCCAAATCTGCTTCTGAAACTAATACAATACACTGGTCCTCTAACATCCAATGCTTGTCAGTTAAGATGAGAAACGTGTGAGATTCGTGAACGATGTAGTTCGTTTGAGCATAAAAGTGACTGCCCTTACCTGAATCGAAGTCTTGCTTGTAGGAAGACTCAGAGCCTGGGATTTAACCCCATTTCTGAAGTGAAACACACAGCAGTGTAATCATCCATTGATCCCACTCTGCTTTAGAACAAGAAGCACGCTCTTGCTTTCTAGAGTTTCTAATACAGCAGGTAATCTTAGTGTGCCCAGAACAAAATAACGGTTTTTCCTACACATACGGACCATATGTAGTCCAAATATGCTTCTGAAACTGATACAATGCACTGGGCCTCTAACATCCAATGCTTGTCAGTTAACATGAGAAACGTGTGATCTTCGTGAACGATGTAGTTCGTTTGGTCAGAAAATGACTGCCCTTACCTGAAACGAAGTCTTGCTTGTAGGAAAACTCAGAGCCTGGGATTTAACTCCATTTCTGAAGTGAAACACACAGCAATGTTCTCATCCATTGATCACACTCTGCTTTAGAACAAGAAGCATGCTCTTGCTTTCTAGAGTCTCTAAGACAGCAGGAAACGTGATTTTGCTGAGAACAAAAGAACTGTGTTTCCTAAACATACGGACCATATCTAGTCCAACTCTGCTTCTTAAACTCATACAAAGCACTGGTCCTCTAACATCCAATGCTTGTCTGTTAAGATGAGAATCATGTGAGCTCCGTGAATGATGTAGTTCTTTTGTGCTGAAAAGTGACTGCCCTTACCTGAAACGAAGTCTTGCTTGTAGGAAGACACAGAGCCTGGGATTTAACTCCATTTCTGAATGGAAACACACAGCATACTTGTTATCCATGGATCACACTCTGCTTTAGAGCAAGAAGCATGCTCTTGCTTTCTAGAGTCTCTAATACAGCAGGAAATCTGAGTGTGCCCAGAACAAAAAAACGGACTATCCTTCACAATCGGACCATATGTAGTCCAACTCTTCTTCTGAAACTGATACAAAGCACTGGTCCTCTAACATCCAATGCTTGTCAGTTAAGATGGGAAACGTGTGAGCTTCATGAACGATGTAGTTCATTTGAGCAGAAAAGTGACTGCCCTTAACTTAAATGAAGTCTTGCTTGTAGGAAGACACAGATTCTGGGATTTAACTCCATTTCTGAAGGGAAACACACAGCATTTTTCTCATCCTTGGATCACACTCTGCTTTAGAGCGAGAAGCACGCTCTTGCTTTTAGAGTCTCTAATACAGCAGGTAATCTGAGTGTGCCCAGAACAAAAGAACGATGTTTCCTACACATACAGACCATATGTAGTCCAAATCTGCTTCTGAAACTGATACAAAGCAATGACCCTCTAACATCCAATGCTAGTCAGTTAAGATGAGAAACGTGTGAGCTCCCTGAACGATGTAGTTTGTTTGAGCAGAAAAGTGACTGCACTTACCTGAAACGAAGTCTTGCTTGTAGGAAGACTCAGAGCCTGGGATTTAACTCCATATCTGAAGTGAAACACACAGCAGTGTTCTCATCCATTGATCACACTCTGCTTTAGAACAAGAAGCACGCTCTTGCTTTCTAGAGTCTCTAAGACAGCACGAAACGTGAGTGTGCTGAGAACAAAAGAACGGTGTTTCCTACACATACGGACCATATCTAGTCCAACTCTCCTTCTTAAACTGATACAAAGCACTGGTCCTCTAAGATCCAATGCTTGTCTGTTAAGATGAGAAACGTGTGAGCTCCATGAACGATGTAGTACATTTGAGCTGAAAAGTGACTGCCCTTACCTGAAACGAAGTCTTGCTTGTAGGAAGACACAGAGCCTGTGATTTAACTCCATTTCTGAAGGGAAACACACAGCATAGTTCTCTTCCATGGATCACACTCTGGTTTAGAGCGAGAAGCACGCTCTTGATTTCTAGAGTCTCTAAGACAGCAGGAAAAGTGAGTGTGCTCAGAAAAAAGAACGGTGTTTCCTACAAATACGGACCATATCCAGTCCAACTCTGCTTTTGAAACTGATACAAATCACTGGTCCTCTATCATCCAATGCTTGTCTGTTAAGATTAGAAACGTGTGAGCTCCGTGAACGATGTAGTTCGTTTGAGATGAAAAGTGACTTCCCTTACCTGAAACAAAGTCTTGCTTGTAGGAAGACACAGAGCCTGGGATTTAACTCTATTTCTGAAGGAAAACACACAGCATAGTTCTCATCCATGGATCACACTCTGCTTTAGAGCGAGAAGCACGCTCTTGCTTTGTAGAGTCTCTAAGACAGCAGGAAACGTGTGTGTGCTGAGAACAAAAAAAAGGTGTTTCCTACACATACAGACCATATCTACTTCAAATCTGCTTCTGAAACTGATACAAAGCACTGGTCCTCTAACATCCAATGCTTGTCTGTTACGATGTGAAACGTGTGAGCTTCGTGAACGATGTAGTTCGTTTGAGCTGAGAAGTGACTGTCCTTAACTTAAACGAAGTCTTGCTTGTAGGAAGACACAGAGTCTGGGATTTAACTCCATTTCTGAAGGGAAACACACAGCATAGTTCTAATCCATGGATCACACTCTGCTTTAGAGCGAGAAGCACGCTCTTGCTTTCTAGATTCTCTAAGACAGCAGGAAACGTGTGTGTGCTGAGAACAAAAGAACGGTGTTTCCTACACATACAGACCATATGTAGTCCAAATCTGCTTCTGAAACTGATACAAAGCACTGACCCTTCTAACATCCAATGCTTGTCAGTTAAGATGAGAAACGTGTGAGCTTTGTGAACGATGTAGTTCCTTTGAGCTGAAAAGTGACTGCCCTTACCTGAATCGAAGTCTTGCTTGTAGGAAGACTCAGAGCCTTGGATTTAACTCCATTTCTGAAGTGAAACACACAGCAGTGTAATCATCCATTGATCACACTCTGCTTTAGAACAAGAAGCACGCTCTTGCTTTCTAGAGTCTCTAAGACAGCAGGAAACGTGAGTGTGCTGAGAACAAAAGAATGGTGTTTCCTACACATACGGACCATATCTAGTCCAACTCTGCTTCTGAAACTGATACAAAGCACTGGTCCTCAAACATCCAATGCTTGTCTGTTAAGAAGAGAAATGTGTGAGCTCCTTGAACGATGTAGTTTGTTTGAGCTGAAAAGTGACTGCCCTTACCTGAAACGAAGTCTTGCTTGTAGGAAGACACAGAGCGTGGGATTTAACTCCATTTCTGAAGGGAAACACACAGCATAGTTCTCATCCATGGATCACACTCTGCTTTAGAGCGAGAAGCAGGCTCTTGCTTTCTAAAGTCTCTAAGACAGCAGGAAACGTCAGTGTGCTGAGAACAAAAGAACGGTGTTTCCTACACATACGGACCATATCTAGTCCAACTCTGCTTCTGAAACTGATACAAAGCACTGGTCCTCTAACATCCTATGCTTGTCAGTTAAGATGAGAAACGTGTGAGCTTTGTGAATGTTGTAGTTCCATTGAACTGAAAAGTGACTACCCTTACCTGAAACGAAGCCTTGCATGTAGTAAGACACAGAGCCTGGGATTTAACTCCATTTCTGAAGGGAAACACACAGCATTTTTCTCATCCATGGACACACTCTGCTTTAGAGCGAGAAGCACCCTCTTGCTTTTAGAGTCTCTAATATAGCAGGTAATCTGAGTGTGCCCAGAACAAAAGAACGGTGTTTCCTACACATACATACCATATGTAGTCCAAATCTGGTTCAGAAATTGATACAAAGCACTGACCCTCAAACATCCATTGCTTGTCATTTTAGATGAGAAACGTGTGAGCTTCGTGAACGATGTAATTCGTTTGAGCCGAAAAGTGACTGCCCTTACCTGAAATAAAGTCTTGCTTGTAGGAAGACTCAGAGCCTGGGATTTAACACCATTTCTGAAGGGAAACACACAGCAGTGTAATCATCCATGGATCACACTCTGCTTTAGAACAAGAAGCACGCTCTTGCTTTCTAGATTCTCTAAGACAGCAGGAAACGTGTGTGTGCTGAAAACAAAAGAAGGGTGTTTCCTACACTTACAGACCATATGTAGTCCAAATCTGCTTCTGAAACTGATACAAAGCACTGGTCCTCTAACATCCAATGCTTGTCTTTTAAGATGAGAAACATGTGAGCCCCGTGAACGATGTAGTTCGTTTGAGCTGAAAGGTGACTGCCCTTACCTGAAACGAAGTCTTGTTTGTAGGAAGACACAGAGCCTGGGATTTAACTCCATTTCTGAATGGAAACACACAGCATACTTGTTATGCATGGATCACACTCTGCTTTAGAGCAAGAAGCATGCTCTTGCTTTCTAGAGTCTCTAATACAGCAGGAAATCTGAGTGTGCCCATAACAAAACAACGGACTTTCCTACACAATCGGACCATATGTAGTCCAACTCTTCTTCTGAAAGTGATACAAAGCACTGGTCCTCTAACATCCAATGCTTGTCAGTTAAGATGGGAAACGTGTGAGCTTCATGAACGATGTAGTTCGTTTGAGCAGAAAAGTGACTGCCCTTAACTTAAATGAAGTCTTGCTTGTAGGAAGACACAGAGTCTGGGATTTAATTCCATTTCTGAAGGGAAACACACAGCATTTTTCTCATCCATGGATCACATTCTGCTTTAGAGCGAGAAGCAGGCTCTTGCTTTCTAAAGTCTCTAAGACAGCAGGAAACGTGAGTGTGCTGAGAACAAAAGAACGGTGTTTCCTACACATACATACCATATGTTGTCCAAATCTGCTTCTGAAACTAATACAATACACTGGTCCTCTAACATCCAATGCTTGTCAGTTAAGATGAGAAACGTGTGAGATTCGTGAACGATGTAGTTCGTTTGAGCATAAAAGTGACTGCCCTTACCTGAATCGAAGTCTTGCTTGTAGGAAGACTCAGAGCCTGGGATTTAACCCCATTTCTGAAGTGAAACACACAGCAGTGTAATCATCCATTGATCCCACTCTGCTTTAGAACAAGAAGCACGCTCTTGCTTTCTAGAGTCTCTAATACAGCAGGTAATCTTAGTGTGCCCAGAACAAAATAACGGTTTTTCCTACACATACGGACCATATGTAGTCCAAATATGCTTCTGAAACTGATACAATGCACTGGGCCTCTAACATCCAATGCTTGTCAGTTAACATGAGAAACGTGTGATCTTCGTGAACGATGTAGTTCGTTTGGTCAGAAAATGACTGCCCTTACCTGAAACGAAGTCTTGCTTGTAGGAAAACTCAGAGCCTGGGATTTAACTCCATTTCTGAAGGGAAACACACAGCATTTTTCTCATCCTTGGATCACACTCTGCTTTAGAGCGAGAAGCACGCTCTTGCTTTTAGAGTCTCTAATACAGCAGGTAATCTGAGTGTGCCCAGAACAAAAGAACGATGTTTCCTACACATACAGACCATATGTAGTCCAAATCTGCTTCTGAAACTGATACAAAGCAATGACCCTCTAACATCCAATGCTAGTCAGTTAAGATGAGAAACGTGTGAGCTCCCTGAACGATGTAGTTTGTTTGAGCAGAAAAGTGACTGCACTTACCTGAAACGAAGTCTTGCTTGTAGGAAGACTCAGAGCCTGGGATTTAACTCCATATCTGAAGTGAAACACACAGCAGTGTTCTCATCCATTGATCACACTCTGCTTTAGAACAAGAAGCACGCTCTTGCTTTCTAGAGTCTCTAAGACAGCAGGAAACGTGAGTGGGCTGAGAACAAAAGAACGGTGTTTCCTACACATACGGACCATATCTAGTCCAACTCTCCTTCTTAAACTGATACAAAGCACTGGTCCTCTAACATCCAATGCTTGTCTGTTAAGATGAGAAACGTGTGAGCTCCATGAACGATGTAGTACATTTGAGCTGAAAAGTGACTGCCCTTACCTGAAACGAAGTCTTGCTTGTAGGAAGACACAGAGCCTGTGATTTAACTCCATTTCTGAAGGGAAACACACAGCATAGTTCTCTTCCATGGATCACACTCTGGTTTAGAGCGAGAAGCACGCTCTTGATTTCTAGAGTCTCTAAGACAGCAGGAAAAGTGAGTGTGCTCAGAAAAAAGAACGGTGTTTCCTACAAATACGGACCATATCCAGTCCAACTCTGCTTTTGAAACTGATACAAAGCACTGGTCCTCTATCATCCAATGCTTGTCTGTTAAGATTAGAAACGTGTGAGCTCCGTGAACGATGTAGTTCGTTTGAGATGAAAAGTGACTTCCCTTACCTGAAACAAAGTCTTGCTTGTAGGAAGACACAGAGCCTGGGATTTAACTCTATTTCTGAAGGAAAACACACAGCATAGTTCTCATCCATGGATCACACTCTGCTTTAGAGCAAGAAGCATGCTCTTGCTTTCTAGAGTCTCTAAGACAGCAGGAAAAGTGAGTGTGCTGAGAATAAAAGAACGGTGTTTCCTACACATACGGACCATATCTAGTCCAACTCTGCTTCTTAAACTGATAGAAAGCACTGGCCCTCTAACATCCAATGCTTGTCTGTTGAGATGAGAAACGTGTGAGCTCCGTGAATGATGTAGTTTTTTTGAGCTGAAAAGTGACTGCCCTTACCTGAAACGAAGTCTTGCTTGTAGGAAGACACAGAGCCTGGGATTTAACTCCATTTCTGAAGGGAAACACACAGCATAGTTCTCATCCATGGATCACACTCTGCTTTAGAGCAAGAAGCATGCTCTTGCTTTCTAGAGTCTCTAAGTCATCAGGAAACGTGAGTGTGCAGAGAACAAAAGAACGGTATTTCCTACACATACGGACCATATCTAGTCCAACACTTCTTCTTAAACTGATACAAAACACTGTTCCTCTAACATCCAACGCTTGTCTGTTGAGATGAGAAACGTGTGAGCTCTGTGAACGATGTAGTTCGTTTGAGATGAAAAGTGAATGCCCTTACCTGAAACGAAGTCTTGCTTGTAGGAAGACACAGAGCCTGGGATTTAACTCAATTTCTGAAGGGAAACACACAGCATAGTTCTCATCCATGGACCACACTCTGCTTTAGAGCGAGAAGCACGCTCTTGATTTCTAGAGTCTCTAAGACAGCAGGAAACGTGAGTGTGCTGAGAACAGAAGAACGGTGTTTCCTACACCTACAGACCATATCTAATCCAACTCTGCTTCTTAAACTGATACAAAGCACTGGTCCTCTAACATCCAATGCTTGTCTGTTAACATGAGAAACGTGTGAGCTCTGTGAACGATATAGTTCCTTTGAGCTGAAAAGTGACTGCCCTTACCTGGAATGAAGTGTTGCTTGTTGAAGACACAGAGCCTGGGATTTAACTCCATTTCTGAAGGAAAACACACAGCATAGTTCTCACCCATGGATCACACTCTGTTTTACAGCAAGATTCATGCTCTTGCTTTCTAGAGTCTCTAATACAGTAGGAAATCTGAGTGTGCCCAGAACAAAAGAACGGAGTTTCCTATACATACTTACCATATGTAGTTCAAATCTGCTTCTGAAACTGATACAAAGCTCTGGTCCTCTAACATCCAATGCTTGTCAGTTAAGATAAGAAATGTGTGACTTTCATGAACAATGTAGTTCGTTTGAGCAGAAAAGTGACTGCCATTACCTGAAACGAAGTCTTCCTTGTAGGAAGAAACAGAGCCTGGGATTTAACTCCATTTCTGAAGTGAAACACATAGCAGTGTTCTCATCCATGGATAACACTCTGCTTTGGAGCGAGAAGCACGCTCTTGATTTCTAGAGTCTCTAAGACAGCAGAAAACGTGAGTGTGCTCAGAACAAAAGAACAGTGTTTCCTACACATACGGACCATATCTAGTCAAACTCTGCTTTTGAAACTGATACAAAGCACTGGTCCTCTATCATCCAATGCTTGTCTGTTAAGATTAGAAACGTGTGAGCTCCGTGAACGATGTAGTTCGTTTGAGATGAAAAGTGACTTCCCTTACCTGAAACGAAGTCTTGCTTGTAGGAAGACACAGAGCCTGGGATTTAACTCCATTTCTGAAGAGAAACACACAGCATAGTTCTCATCCATGGATCACACTCTGCTTTAGAGCAAGAAGCATGCTCTTGCTTTCTAGAGTCTCTAAGACAGCAGGAAACGTGAGTGTGCTGAGAACAAAAGAACGGTGTTTCCTACACCTACAGACCATATCTAATCCAACTCTGCTTCTTAAACTGATACAAAGCACTGGTCCTCTAACATCCAATGCTTGTCTCTTAAGATGAGAATCGTGTGAGCTTCGTGAACGATGTAGTTCATTTGAGTTGAAAAGTGACTGCCCTTACCTGAAACGAAGTCTTGCTTGTAGGAAGACACAGAGCCTGGGATTTAACTCCATTTCTGAAGGGAAACACACAGCAGAGTTCTCATCCAT
This sequence comes from Onychomys leucogaster, assembly GCA_949786385.1. Lineage (NCBI taxonomy): Eukaryota > Metazoa > Chordata > Mammalia > Rodentia > Cricetidae > Onychomys > Onychomys leucogaster. Next base: position 637,067 of record CATKUP010000081.1, read on the forward strand.
GGATCACACTCTGCTTTAGAGCGAGAAGCACGCTCTTGATTTCTAGAGTCTCTAAGACAGCAGGAAACGTGAGTGTGCTGAGAACAAAAGAACGGAGTTTCCTACACATACGGACCATACCTAGTCCAACTCTGCATCTTACACTGATACAAAGCTCTGGTCCTCTAACATCCAATGCTTGTCAGTTAAGATGAGAAACATGTGAGCTTCATGAATGAAGTAGTACGTTTGAGCAGAAAAGTGACTGCCCTTAGCTGAAACGAAGTCTTGCTTGTAGGAAGATACAGAGCCTGGGATTTAACTCCATTTCTGAAGGGAAACACACAGCATATTTCTCATTCATGGATCACACTCTGCTTTAGAGCAAGAAGCACGCTCTAGCTTTCTAGAGTCTCTAATACAGAGGGAAACTTGAGGATGCTGAGAAGAAAAGAACGGTGTTTCCTACACATACGGACCATATGTAGTCCAAATCTGCTTCTGAAACTGATACAATGCACTGTTCCTCTAACATTCAATTCTTGTAAGTTAAGATGAGAAATGTGTGAGCTTCGTGAATGATGTAGTTCGTTTGAGCTGAAAAGTGACGGCCCTTACCTGAAACGAAGTCTTGCTTGTAGGAAGACAAAGAGCCTGGGATTTAACTCCATTTCTGAAGGGAAACACACAGCATAGTTCTCATCCATGGATCACACTCTGCTTTAGAGCAAGACGGATGCTCTTGCTTTCTAGATTCTCTAAGACAGCAGGAAACGTGAGTGTGCTGAGAACAAAAGAACGGAGTTTCCTACACATACGGACCATACCTAGTCCAACTCTGCTTCTTAAACTGATACAAAGCACTGGTCCTCTATCATCCAATGCTTGTCTGTTAAGATTAGAAACGTGTGAGCTCCGTGAACGATGTAGTTCGTTTGAGATGAAAAGTGACTTCCCTTACCTGAAACAAAGTCTTGCTTGTAGGAAGACACAGAGCCTGGGATTTAACTCTATTTCTGAAGGGAAACACACAGCATAGTTCTCATCCATGGATCACACTCTGCTTTAGAGCAAGAAGCATGCTCTTGCTTTCTAGAATCTCTAAGACAGCAGGAAAAGTGAGTGTGCTGAGAATAAAAGAACGGTGTTTCCTACACATACGGACCATATCTAGTCCAACTCTGCTTCTTAAACTGATAGAAAGCACTGGCCCTCTAACATCCAATGCTTGTCTGTTGAGATGAGAAACGTGTGAGCTCCGTGAACGATGTAGTTTTTTTGAGCTGAAAAGTGACTGCCCTTACCTGAAACGAAGTCTTGCTTTTAGGAAGACACAGAGCCTGGGATTTAACTCCATTTCTGAAGGGAAACACACAGCATAGTTCTCATCCATGGATCACACTCTGCTTTAGAGCGAGAAGCACGCTCTTGATTTCTAGAGTCTCTAAGACAGCAGGAAACGTGAGTTTGCTGAGAACAAAAGAACGGTGTTTCCTACACCTACAGACCATATCTAATCCAACTCTGCTTCTTAAACTAATACAAAGCACTGGTCCTCTAACATCCAATACTTGTCAGTTAAGTTGAGAAACGTGTGAGCTTTGAGAATGATGTATTTCCTTTGAACTGAAAAGTGACTGCCCATACCTGAAACGAAGTCTTGCTTGTAGGAAGACACAGAGCCTGGGATTTAACTCCATTTCTGAAGGGAAACACACAGCATAGTTCTCATCCATGGATCACACTCTGCTTTAGAGCAAGAAGCATGCTCTTGCTTTCTAGAATCTCTAAGTCATCAGGAAACGTGAGTGTGCAGAGAACAAAAGAACGGTATTTCCTACACATACGGACCATATCTAGTCCAACACTTCTTCTTAAACTGATACAAAACACTGGTCCTCTAACATCCAACGCTTGTCTGTTGAGATGAGAAACGTGTGAGCTCTGGGAACGATGTAGTTCGTTTGAGATGAAAAGTGAATGCCCTTACCTGAAACGAAGTCTTGCTTGTAGGAAGACACAGAGCCTGGGATTTAACTCAATTTCTGAAGGGAAACACACAGCATAGTTCTCATCCATGGACCACACTCTGCTTTAGAGCGAGAAGCACGCTCTTGATTTCTAGAGTCTCTAAGACAGCAGGAAACGTGAGTGTGCTGAGAACAGAAGAACGGTGTTTCCTACACCTACAGACCATATCTAATCCAACTCTGCTTCTTAAACTGATACAAAGCACTGGTCCTCTAACATCCAATGCTTGTCTGTTAACATTAGAAACGTGTGAGCTCTGTGAACGATATAGTTCCTTTGAGCTGAAAAGTGACTGCCCTTACCTGGAATGAAGTGTTGCTTGTTGAAGACACAGAGCCTGGGATTTAACTCCATTTCTGAAGGAAAACACACAGCATAGTTCTCACCCATGGATCACACTCTGTTTTACAGCAAGATTCATGCTCTTGCTTTCTAGAGTCTCTAATACAGTAGGAAATCTGAGTGTGCCCTGAACAAAAGAACGGAGTTTCCTATACATACTGACCATATGTAGTTCAAATCTGCTTCTGAAACTGATACAAAGCTCTGGTCCTCTAACATCCAATGCTTGTCAGTTAAGATAAGAAATGTGTGACTTTCATGAACAATGTAGTTCGTTTGAGCAGAAAAGTGACTGCCCTTACCTGAAACGAAGTCTTCCTTGTAGGAAGAAACAGAGCCTGGGATTTAACTCCATTTCTGAAGTGAAACACATAGCAGTGTTCTCATCCATGGATAACACTCTGCTTTGGAGCAAGAAGCACGCTCTTGCTTTCTAGAGTCTCTAATACAGCAGGAAACGGGAGTGTGCTGAGAACAAAAGAACGGTGTTTCCTACACATACGGACCATATCTAGTCCAACTGTGCTTCTTAAACTGATACAAAACACTGGTCCTCTAACATCCAACGCTTGTCTGTTGAGATGAGAAACGTGTGAGCTCCGTGATCGATGTAGTTCGTTTGAGCTGAAAAGTGACTGCCCTTACCTGAAACGAAGTCTTGCTTGTAGGAAGACACAGAGCCTGGGATTTAACTCCATTTCTGAAGGGAAACACACAGCATAGTTCTCATCCATGGATCACACTCTGCTTTAGAGCAAGAAGCATGCTCTTGCTTTCTAGAGTCTCTAAGACAGCAGGAAACGTGAGTGTGCTGAGAACAAAAGAACGGTGTTTGCTACACCTACAGACCATATCTAATCCAACTCTGCTTCTTAAACTAATACAAAGCACTGGTCCTCTAACATCCAATACTTGTCAGTTAAGTTGAGAAACGTTTGAGCTTTGAGAATGATGTATATCCTTTGAACTGAAAAGTGACTGCCCATACCTGAAACGAAGTCTTGCTTGTAGTAAGACACAGAGCCTGGGATTTAACTCCATCTCTGAAGGGAAACACAGAGCATAGTTCTCATCCATGGATCACACTCTGCTTTAGAGCGAGAAGCACGCTCTTGATTTCTAGAGTCTCTAAGACAGCAGGAAACGTGAGTGTGCTGAGAACAAAAGAACGGAGTTTCCTACACATACGGACCATACCTAGTCCAACTCTGCATCTTACACTGATACAAAGCTCTGGTCCTCTAACATCCAATGCTTGTCAGTTAAGATGAGAAACATGTGAGCTTCATGAATGAAGTAGTACGTTTGAGCAGAAAAGTGACTGCCCTTAGCTGAAACGAAGTCTTGCTTGTAGGAAGATACAGAGCCTGGGATTTAACTCCATTTCTGAAGGGAAACACACAGCATATTTCTCATTCATGGATCACACTCTGCTTTAGAGCAAGAAGCACGCTCTAGCTTTCTAGAGTCTCTAATACAGAGGGAAACTTGAGGATGCTGAGAAGAAAAGAACGGTGTTTCCTACACATACGGACCATATGTAGTCCAAATCTGCTTCTGAAACTGATACAATGCACTGTTCCTCTAACATTCAATTCTTGTAAGTTAAGATGAGAAATGTGTGAGCTTCGTGAATGATGTAGTTCGTTTGAGCTGAAAAGTGACGGCCCTTACCTGAAACGAAGTCTTGCTTGTAGGAAGACAAAGAGCCTGGGATTTAACTCCATTTCTGAAGGGAAACACACAGCATAGTTCTCATCCATGGATCACACTCTGCTTTAGAGCAAGACGGATGCTCTTGCTTTCTAGATTCTCTAAGACAGCAGGAAACGTGAGTGTGCTGAGAACAAAAGAACGGAGTTTCCTACACATACGGACCATACCTAGTCCAACTCTGCTTCTTAAACTGATACAAAGCACTGGTCCTCTATCATCCAATGCTTGTCTGTTAAGATTAGAAACGTGTGAGCTCCGTGAACGATGTAGTTCGTTTGAGATGAAAAGTGACTTCCCTTACCTGAAACAAAGTCTTGCTTGTAGGAAGACACAGAGCCTGGGATTTAACTCTATTTCTGAAGGGAAACACACAGCATAGTTCTCATCCATGGATCACACTCTGCTTTAGAGCAAGAAGCATGCTCTTGCTTTCTAGAATCTCTAAGACAGCAGGAAAAGTGAGTGTGCTGAGAATAAAAGAACGGTGTTTCCTACACATACGGACCATATCTAGTCCAACTCTGCTTCTTAAACTGATAGAAAGCACTGGCCCTCTAACATCCAATGCTTGTCTGTTGAGATGAGAAACGTGTGAGCTCCGTGAACGATGTAGTTTTTTTGAGCTGAAAAGTGACTGCCCTTACCTGAAACGAAGTCTTGCTTTTAGGAAGACACAGAGCCTGGGATTTAACTCCATTTCTGAAGGGAAACACACAGCATAGTTCTCATCCATGGATCACACTCTGCTTTAGAGCGAGAAGCACGCTCTTGATTTCTAGAGTCTCTAAGACAGCAGGAAACGTGAGTTTGCTGAGAACAAAAGAACGGTGTTTCCTACACCTACAGACCATATCTAATCCAACTCTGCTTCTTAAACTAATACAAAGCACTGGTCCTCTAACATCCAATACTTGTCAGTTAAGTTGAGAAACGTGTGAGCTTTGAGAATGATGTATTTCCTTTGAACTGAAAAGTGACTGCCCATACCTGAAACGAAGTCTTGCTTGTAGGAAGACACAGAGCCTGGGATTTAACTCCATTTCTGAAGGGAAACACACAGCATAGTTCTCATCCATGGATCACACTCTGCTTTAGAGCAAGAAGCATGCTCTTGCTTTCTAGAATCTCTAAGTCATCAGGAAACGTGAGTGTGCAGAGAACAAAAGAACGGTATTTCCTACACATACGGACCATATCTAGTCCAACACTTCTTCTTAAACTGATACAAAACACTGGTCCTCTAACATCCAACGCTTGTCTGTTGAGATGAGAAACGTGTGAGCTCTGTGAACGATGTAGTTCGTTTGAGATGAAAAGTGAATGCCCTTACCTGAAACGAAGTCTTGCTTGTAGGAAGACACAGAGCCTGGGATTTAACTCAATTTCTGAAGGGAAACACACAGCATAGTTCTCATCCATGGACCACACTCTGCTTTAGAGCGAGAAGCACGCTCTTGATTTCTAGAGTCTCTAAGACAGCAGGAAACGTGAGTGTGCTGAGAACAGAAGAACGGTGTTTCCTACACCTACAGACCATATCTAATCCAACTCTGCTTCTTAAACTGATACAAAGCACTGGTCCTCTAACATCCAATGCTTGTCTGTTAACATTAGAAACGTGTGAGCTCTGTGAACGATATAGTTCCTTTGAGCTGAAAAGTGACTGCCCTTACCTGGAATGAAGTGTTGCTTGTTGAAGACACAGAGCCTGGGATTTAACTCCATTTCTGAAGGAAAACACACAGCATAGTTCTCACCCATGGATCACACTCTGTTTTACAGCAAGATTCATGCTCTTGCTTTCTAGAGTCTCTAATACAGTAGGAAATCTGAGTGTGCCCTGAACAAAAGAACGGAGTTTCCTATACATACTGACCATATGTAGTTCAAATCTGCTTCTGAAACTGATACAAAGCTCTGGTCCTCTAACATCCAATGCTTGTCAGTTAAGATAAGAAATGTGTGACTTTCATGAACAATGTAGTTCGTTTGAGCAGAAAAGTGACTGCCCTTACCTGAAACGAAGTCTTCCTTGTAGGAAGAAACAGAGCCTGGGATTTAACTCCATTTCTGAAGTGAAACACATAGCAGTGTTCTCATCCATGGATAACACTCTGCTTTGGAGCAAGAAGCACGATCTTGCTTTCTAGAGTCTCTAATACAGCAGGAAACGGGAGTGTGCTGAGAACAAAAGAACGGTGTTTCCTACACATACGGACCATATCTAGTCCAACTGTGCTTCTTAAACTGATACAAAACACTGGTCCTCTAACATCCAACGCTTGTCTGTTGAGATGAGAAACGTGTGAGCTCCGTGATCGATGTAGTTCGTTTGAGCTGAAAAGTGACTGCCCTTACCTGAAACGAAGTCTTGCTTGTAGGAAGACACAGAGCCTGGGATTTAACTCCATTTCTGAAGGGAAACACACAGCATAGTTCTCATCCATGGATCACACTCTGCTTTAGAGCAAGAAGCATGCTCTTGCTTTCTAGAGTCTCTAAGACAGCAGGAAACGTGAGTGTGCTGAGAACAAAAGAACGGTGTTTGCTACACCTACAGACCATATCTAATCCAACTCTGCTTCTTAAACTAATACAAAGCACTGGTCCTCTAACATCCAATACTTGTCAGTTAAGTTGAGAAACGTTTGAGCTTTGAGAATGATGTATATCCTTTGAACTGAAAAGTGACTGCCCATACCTGAAACGAAGTCTTGCTTGTAGTAAGACACAGAGCCTGGGATTTAACTCCATCTCTGAAGGGAAACACAGAGCATAGTTCTCATCCATGGATCACACTCTGCTTTAGAGCGAGAAGCATGATCTTGCTTTCTAGAGTCTCTAATACAGCAGGTAATCTGAGTGTGCCCAGAACAAAAGAACGGTGTTTCCTACACATACGGACCATACCTAGTCCAACTCAGCTTCTTAAACTGATACAAAGCACTGGTCCTCTAACATCCAATGCTTGTCTGTTGAGATGAGAAACGTGTGAGCTCCGTGAATGATGTAGTTCGTTTGAGCTGAAAAGTGACTGCCCTTACCTGAAACGAAGTCTTGCTTGTAGGAAGACACAGACACTGTGATTTAACTCCATTTCTGAAGGGAAACACACAGCATAGTTCTCATCCATGGATCACACTCTGCTTTAGAGCGAGAAGCACGCTCTTGATTTCTAGAGTCTCTAAGACAGCAGGAAACGTGAGTGTGCTCAGAACAAAAGAACGGTGTTTCTACACATACGGACCATATCTAGTCAAACTCTGCTTTTGAAACTGATACAAAGCACTGGTCCTCTATCATCCAATGCTTGTCTGTTAAGATTAGAAACGTGTGAGCTCCGTGAACGATGTAGTTTGTTTGAGATGAAAAGTGACTTCCATTACCTGAAACGAAGTCTTGCTTGTAGGAAGACACAGAGCCTTGGATTTAACTCCATTTCTGAAGAGAAACACACAGCATAGTTCTCATCCATGGATCACACTCTGCTTTAGAGCAAGAAGCATGCTCTTGCTTTCTAGAGTCTCTAAGACAGCAGGAAACGTGAGTGTGCTGAGAACAAAAGAACGGTGTTTGCTACACATAGGGACCATATCTAGTCCAACTCTGCTTCTTAAACTGAAAGAAAGCACTGGTCCTCTAACATCCAATGCTTGTCTCTTAAGATGAGAATCGTGTGAGCTTCGTGAACCATGTAGTTCGTTTGAGTTGAAAAGTGACTGCCCTTACCTGAAACGAAGTCTTGCTTGTAGGAAGACACAGAGCCTGGGATTTAACTCCATTTCTGAAGGGAAACACACAGCATAGTTCTCATCCATGGATCACACTCTGCTTTAGAGCAAGAAGCATGCTCTTGCTTTCTAGAGTCTCTAAGTCATCAGGAAACGTGAGTGTGCAGAGAACAAAAGAACGGTATTTCCTACACATACGGACCATATCTAGTCCAAAACTTCTTCTTAAACTGATACAAAACACTGGTCCTCTAACATCCAACGCTTGTCTGTTGAGATGAGAAACATGTGAGCTCTGTGAACGATGTAGTTCGTTTGAGATGAAAAGTGAATGCCCTTACCTGAAAAGAAGTCTTGCTTGTAGGAAGACACAGAGCCTGGGATTTAACTCCATTTCTGAAGGGAAACACATAGCAGTGTTCTCATCCATGGATAACACTCTGCTTTAGAGCGAGAAGCACGATCTTGCTTTCTAGAGTCTCTAATACAGCAGGAAACGTGAGTGTGCTGAGAACAAAAGAACGGTGTTTCCTACACATACGGACCATATCTAGTCCAACTCTGCTTCTTAAACTAATACAAAGCACTGGTCCTAAACATCCAATACTTGTCAGTTAAGTTGAGAAACGTTTGAGCTTTGAGAATGATGTATATCCTTTGAACTGAAAAGTGACTGCCCATACCTGAAACGAAGTCTTGCTTGTAGTAAGACACAGAGCCTGGGATTTAACTCCATCTCTGAAGGGAAACACAGAGCATAGTTCTCATCCATGGATCACACTCTGCTTTAGAGCGAGAAGCACGATCTTGCATTCTAGAGTCTCTTATACAGCAGGTAATCTGAGTGTGCCCAGAACAAAAGAATGGTGTTTCCTACACATACGGACCATACCTAGTCCAACTCTGCTTCTTAAACTGATACAAAGCACTGGTCCTCTAACATCCAATGCTTGTCTGTTGAGATGAGAAACGTGTGAGCTCCGTGAATGATGTAGTTCGTTTGAGCTATAGAGTGACTGCCCTTACCTGAAACGAAGTCTTGCTTGTAGCAAGACACAGACCCTGTGATTTAACTCCATTTCTGAAGGGAAACACACAGCATAGTTCTCATCCATGGATCACACTCTGCTTTAGAGCGAGAAGCACGCTCTTGATTTCTAGAGTCTCTAAGACAGCAGGAAATGTGAGTGTGCTCAGAACAAAAGAACGGTGTTTCCTACACATACGGACCATATCTAGTCCAACTCTGCTTTTGAAACTGATACAAAGCACTGGTCCTCTATCATCCAATGCTTGCCTGTTACGATTAGAAACGTGTGAGCTCCGTGAACGATGTAGTTCATTTGAGATGAAAAGTGACTTCCCTTACCTGAAACGAAGTCTTGCTTGTAGGAAGACACAGAGCCTGGGATTTAACTCCATTTCTGAAGGGAAACACACAGCATAGTTCTCATCCATGGATCACACTCTGCTTTAGAGCAAGAAGCATGCTCTTGCTTTCTAGAGTCTCTAAGACAGCAGGAAACGTGAGTGTGCTGAGAACAAAAGAACGGTGTTTGCTACACCTACAGACCATATCTAATCCAACTCTGCTTCTTAAACTAATACAAAGCACTGGTCCTCTAACATCCAATACTTGTCAGTTAAGTTGAGAAACGTTTGAGCTTTGAGAATGATGTATATCCTTTGAACTGAAAAGTGACTGCCCATACCTGAAACGAAGTCTTGCTTGTAGTAAGACACAGAGCCTGGGATTTAACTCCATCTCTGAAGGGAAACACAGAGCATAGTTCTCATCCATGGATCACACTCTGCTTTAGAGCGAGAAGCATGATCTTGCTTTCTAGAGTCTCTAATACAGCAGGTAATCTGAGTGTGCCCAGAACAAAAGAACGGTGTTTCCTACACATACGGACCATACCTAGTCCAACTCAGCTTCTTAAACTGATACAAAGCACTGGTCCTCTAACATCCAATGCTTGTCTGTTGAGATGAGAAACGTGTGAGCTCCGTGAATGATGTAGTTCGTTTGAGCTGAAAAGTGACTGCCCTTACCTGAAACGAAGTCTTGCTTGTAGGAAGACACAGACACTGTGATTTAACTCCATTTCTGAAGGGAAACACACAGCATAGTTCTCATCCATGGATCACACTCTGCTTTAGAGCGAGAAGCACGCTCTTGATTTCTAGAGTCTCTAAGACAGCAGGAAACGTGAGTGTGCTCAGAACAAAAGAACGGTGTTTCTACACATACGGACCATATCTAGTCAAACTCTGCTTTTGAAACTGATACAAAGCACTGGTCCTCTATCATCCAATGCTTGTCTGTTAAGATTAGAAACGTGTGAGCTCCGTGAACGATGTAGTTTGTTTGAGATGAAAAGTGACTTCCATTACCTGAAACGAAGTCTTGCTTGTAGGAAGACACAGAGCCTTGGATTTAACTCCATTTCTGAAGAGAAACACACAGCATAGTTCTCATCCATGGATCACACTCTGCTTTAGAGCAAGAAGCATGCTCTTGCTTTCTAGAGTCTCTAAGACAGCAGGAAACGTGAGTGTGCTGAGAACAAAAGAACGGTGTTTGCTACACATAGGGACCATATCTAGTCCAACTCTGCTTCTTAAACTGAAAGAAAGCACTGGTCCTCTAACATCCAATGCTTGTCTCTTAAGATGAGAATCGTGTGAGCTTCGTGAACCATGTAGTTCGTTTGAGTTGAAAAGTGACTGCCCTTACCTGAAACGAAGTCTTGCTTGTAGGAAGACACAGAGCCTGGGATTTAACTCCATTTCTGAAGGGAAACACACAGCATAGTTCTCATCCATGGATCACACTCTGCTTTAGAGCAAGAAGCATGCTCTTGCTTTCTAGAGTCTCTAAGTCATCAGGAAACGTGAGTGTGCAGAGAACAAAAGAACGGTATTTCCTACACATACGGACCATATCTAGTCCAAAACTTCTTCTTAAACTGATACAAAACACTGGTCCTCTAACATCCAACGCTTGTCTGTTGAGATGAGAAACATGTGAGCTCTGTGAACGATGTAGTTCGTTTGAGATGAAAAGTGAATGCCCTTACCTGAAAAGAAGTCTTGCTTGTAGGAAGACACAGAGCCTGGGATTTAACTCCATTTCTGAAGGGAAACACATAGCAGTGTTCTCATCCATGGATAACACTCTGCTTTAGAGCGAGAAGCACGATCTTGCTTTCTAGAGTCTCTAATACAGCAGGAAACGTGAGTGTGCTGAGAACAAAAGAACGGTGTTTCCTACACATACGGACCATATCTAGTCCAACTCTGCTTCTTAAACTAATACAAAGCACTGGTCCTAAACATCCAATACTTGTCAGTTAAGTTGAGAAACGTTTGAGCTTTGAGAATGATGTATATCCTTTGAACTGAAAAGTGACTGCCCATACCTGAAACGAAGTCTTGCTTGTAGTAAGACACAGAGCCTGGGATTTAACTCCATCTCTGAAGGGAAACACAGAGCATAGTTCTCATCCATGGATCACACTCTGCTTTAGAGCGAGAAGCACGATCTTGCATTCTAGAGTCTCTTATACAGCAGGTAATCTGAGTGTGCCCAGAACAAAAGAATGGTGTTTCCTACACATACGGACCATACCTAGTCCAACTCTGCTTCTTAAACTGATACAAAGCACTGGTCCTCTAACATCCAATGCTTGTCTGTTGAGATGAGAAACGTGTGAGCTCCGTGAATGATGTAGTTCGTTTGAGCTATAGAGTGACTGCCCTTACCTGAAACGAAGTCTTGCTTGTAGCAAGACACAGACCCTGTGATTTAACTCCATTTCTGAAGGGAAACACACAGCATAGTTCTCATCCATGGATCACACTCTGCTTTAGAGCGAGAAGCACGCTCTTGATTTCTAGAGTCTCTAAGACAGCAGGAAATGTGAGTGTGCTCAGAACAAAAGAACGGTGTTTCCTACACATACGGACCATATCTAGTCCAACTCTGCTTTTGAAACTGATACAAAGCACTGGTCCTCTATCATCCAATGCTTGCCTGTTACGATTAGAAACGTGTGAGCTCCGTGAACGATGTAGTTCATTTGAGATGAAAAGTGACTTCCCTTACCTGAAACGAAGTCTTGCTTGTAGGAAGACACAGAGCCTGGGATTTAACTCCATTTCTGAAGGGAAACACACAGCATAGTTCTCATCCATGGATCACACTCTGCTTTAGAGCAAGAAGCATGCTCTTGCTTTCTAGTTCTCTAAGACAGCAGGAAACGTGAGTGTGCTGAGAACAAAAGAACGGTGTTTGCTACACATACGGACCATATCTAGTCCAACTCTGCTTCTTAAACTGATACAAAGCACTGGTCCTCTAACATCCAATGCTTGTCTGTTGAGATGAGAAACGTGTGAGCTCCGTGAACGATGTAGTTTTTTTGAGCTGAAAAGTGACTGCCCTTACCTGAAACGAAGTCTTGCATGTAGGAAGACACAGAGCCTGGGATTTAACTCCATTTCTGAAGGGAAACACACAGCATAGTTCTCATCCATGGATCACACTCTGCTTTAGAGCAAGAAGCATGCTCTTGCTTTCTAGAGTCTCTAAGTCATCAGGAAACGTGAGTGTGCAGAGAACAAAAGAACGGTATTTCCTACACATACGGACCATATCTAGTCCAACACTTCTTCTTAAACTGATACAAAACACTGGTCCTCTAACATCCAACGCTTGTCTGTTGAGATGAGAAACATGTGAGCTCTGTGAACGATGTAGTTCGTTTGAGATGAAAAGTGAATGCCCTTACCTGAAAAGAAGTCTTGCTTGTAGGAAGACACAGAGCCTGGGATTTAACTCCATTTCTGAAGGGAAACACATAGCAGTGTTCTCATCCATGGATAACACTCTGCTTTAGAGCGAGAAGCACGATCTTGCTTTCTAGTGTCTCTAATACAGCAGGAAACGTGAGTGTGCTGAGAACAAAAGAACGGTGTTTCCTACACATACGGACCATATCTAGTCCAACTCTGCTTCTTAAACTGATACAAAACACTGGTCCTCTAACATCCAACGCTTGTGTGTTGAGATCAGAAACGTGTGAGCTCCGTGATCGATGTAGTTCGTTTGAGCTGAAAAGTGACTGCCCTTACCTGAAACGAAGTCTTGCTTGTAGGAAGACACAGAGCCTGGGATTTAACTCCATTTCTGAAGGGAAACACACAGCATAGTTCTCATCCATGGATCACACTCTGCTTCAGAGCGAGAAGCACGCTCTTGATTTCTAGAATCTCTAAGACAGCAGGAAACGTGAGTGTGCTGAGAACAAAAGAACGGTGTTTCCTATACTTACAGACCATATCTAATCCAACTCTGCTTTTAAACTAATACAAAGCACTGGTCCTAAACATCCAATACTTGTCAGTTAAGTTGAGAAACGTTTGAGCTTTGAGAATGATGTATATCCTTTGAACTGAAAAGTGACTGCCCATACCTGAAACGAAGTCTTGCTTGTAGTAAGACACAGAGCCTGGGATTTAACTCCATCTCTGAAGGGAAACACAGAGCATAGTTCTCATCCATGGATCACACTCTGCTTTAGAGCGAGAAGCACGATCTTGCTTTCTAGAGTCTCTAATACAGCAGGTAATCTGAGTGTGCCCAGAACAAAAGAACGGTGTTTCCTACACATACGGACCATTCCTAGTCCAACTCTGCTTCTTAAACTGATACAAAGCACTGGTCCTCTAACATCCAATGCTTGTCTGTTGAGATGAGAAACGTGTGAGCTCTGTGAATGATGTAGTTCGTTTGAGCTGAAGAGTAACTGCCCTTACCTGAAACGAAGTCTTGCTTGTAGGAAGACACAGACCCTGTGATTTAACTCCATTTCTGAAGGGAAACACACAGCATAGTTCTCATCCATGGATCACACTCTGCTTTAGAGCGAGAAGCTCGCTCTTGATTTCTAGAGTCTCTAAGACAGCAGGAAATGTGAGTGTGCTCAGAACAAAAGTACGGTGTTTCCTACAAATACGGACCATATCTAGTCCAACTCATCTTCTGAAACTGATACAAAGCACTGGTCCTCTATCATCCAATGCTTGCATGTTAAGATTAGAAACGTGTGAGCTCCGTGAACGATGTAGTTCGTTTGAGATGAAAAGTGACTTCCCTTACCTGAAACGAAGTCTTGCTTGTAGGAAGACACAGAGCCTGGGATTTAACTCCATTTCTGAAGGGAAACACACAGCATAGTTCTCATCCATGGATCACACTCTGCTTTAGAGCAAGAAGCATGCTCTTGATTTCTAGATTCTCTAAGACAGCAGGAAACGTGAGTGTGCTGAGAACAAAAGAACGGTGTTTGCTACACATACGGACCATATCTAGTCCAACTCTGCTTCTTAAACTGATAGAAAGCACTGGTCCTCTAACATCCAATGCTTGTCTGTTGAGATGAGAAACGTGTGAGCTCCGTGAACGATGTAGTTTTTTTGAGCTGAAAAGTGACTGCCCTTACCTGGAACGAAGTGTTGCTTGTTGAAGACACAGAGCCTGGGATTTAACTCCATTTCTGAAGGAAAACACACAGCATAGTTCTCACCCATGGATCACACTCTGCTTTACAGCAAGATGCATGCTCTTGCTTTCTAGAGTCTCTAATACAGTAGGAAATCTGAGTGTGCCCTGAACAAAAGAACGGAGTTTCCTATACATACTGACCATATGTAGTTCAAATCTGCTTCTGAAACTGATACAAAGCTCTGGTCCTCTAACATCCAATGCTTGTCAGTTAAGATAAGAAATGTGTGAGCTTCATGAACAATGTAGTTCGTTTGAGCAGAAAAGTGACTGCCCTTACCTGAAACGAAGCCTTCCTTGTAGGAAGAAAAAGAGCCTGGGATTTAGCTCCATTTCTGAAGTGAAACACATAGCAGTGTTCTCATCCATGGATAACACTCTGCTTTAGAGCGAGAAGCACGCTCTTGCTTTCTAGAGTCTCTAATACAGGAGGAAACGTGAGTGTGCTGAGAACAAAAGAACGGTGTTTCCTACACATACGGACCATATCTAGTCCAACCCTGTTTCTGAAACTGATACAAATCACTGGTCGTCCTACATCCAATGCTTGTCAGTTAAGATTAGAAACGTGTGATCTCCTTGAACGATGCAGTTTGTTTGAGCTGAAAAGTGACTGCCCTTACCTGAAACGAAGTCTTGCTTGTAGGAAGACAAAGAGCCTGGGATTTAACTCCATTTCTGAAGGGAAACACACAGCATAGTTCTCATCCATGGATCACACTCTGCTTCAGAGAGAGAAGCACGCTCTTGATTTCTAGAGTCTCTAAGACAGCAGGAAATGTGAGTGTGCTGAGAACAAAAGAACGGTGTTTCCTACACCTACAGACCATATCTAATCCAACTCTGCTTCTTAAACTAATACAAAGCACTGGTCCTCTAACATCCAATGCTTGTCTGTTAAGATTAGAAACGTGTGAGCTTTGAGAATGATGTATTTCCTTTGAATTGAAAAGTGACTGCCCATACCTGAAATGAAGTCTTGCTTGTAGTAAGACACAGAGCCTGGGATTTAACTTCATCTCTGAAGGGAAACACAGAGCATAGTTCTCATCCATGGATCACACTCTGCTTTAGAGTGAGAAGCACGATCTTGCTTTCTAGAGTCTCTAATACAGCAGGTAATCTGAGTGTGCCCAGAACAAAAGAACGGTGTTTCCTACACATACGGACCATATCTAGTCCAACTCTGCTTCTGAAACTGATACAAAGCACTGGTCCTCTAACATCCAATGCTTGTCTCTTAAGATGAGAATCGTGTGAGCTTCGTGAACCATGTAGTTCGTTTGAGTTGAAAAGTGACTGCCCTTACCTGAAACGAAGTCTTGCTTGTAGGAAGACACAGAGCCTGGGATTTAACTCCATTTCTGAAGGGAAACACACAGCATAGTTCTCATCCATGGATCACACTCTGCTTTAGAGCAAGAAGCATCCTCTTGCTTTCTAGAGTCTCTAAGTCATCAGGAAACGTGAGTGTGCTGAGAACAAAAGAACGGTATTTCCTACACATACGGACCATATCTAGTCCAACTCTGCTTCTTAAACTGATACAAAACACTGGTCCTCTAACATCCAACGCTTGTCTGTTGAGATGAGAAACGTGTGAGCTCTGTGAACGATGTAGTTCGTTTGAGATGAAAAGTGAATGCCCTTACCTGAAACGAAGTCTTGCATGTAGGAAGACGCAGAACCTGGGATTTAACTCCATTTCTGAAGGGAAACACACAGCATAGTTCTCATCCATGGATCACACTCTGCTTTAGAGCGAGAAGCATGCTCTTGATTTCTAGAGTCTCTAAGACAGCAGGAAACGTGACTGTGCTGAGAACAAAAGAACGGTGTTTCCTACACCTACAGACCATATCTAATCCAACTCTGCTTATGAAACTGATACAAAGCACTGGTCCTCTAACATCCAATGCTTGTCTGTTAAGATTAGAAACGTGTGAGCTCTGTGAACGATATAGTTCCTTTGGGCTGAAAAGTGACTGCCCTTACCTGGAACGAAGTGTTGCTTGTTGAAGACACAGAGCCTGGGATTTAACTCCATTTCTGAAGGAAAACACACAGCATAGTTCTCACCCATGGATCACACTCTGCTTTACAGCAAGATGCATGCTCTTGCTTTCTAGAGTCTCTAATACATTAGGAAATCTGAGTGTGCCCTGAACAAAAGAACGGAGGTTCTTATACATACTGACCATATGTAGTTGAAATCTGCTTCTGAAACTGATACAAAGCTCTGGTCCTCTAACATCCAATGCTTGTCAGTTAAGATAAGAAACGTGTGAGCTTCATGAACAATGTAGTTCGTTTGAGCAGAAAAGTGACTGCCCTTACCTGAAACGAAGTCTTCCTTGTAGGAAGAAACAGAGCCTGGGATTTAACTCCATTTCTGAAGTGAAACACATAGCAGTGTTCTCATCCATGGATAACACTCTGCTTTAGAGCGAAAAGCACGCACTTGCATTCTAGAGTCTCTAATACAGCAGGAAACGTGAGTGTGCTGAGAACAAAAGAACGGTGTTTGCTACACATACGGACCATATCTAGTCCAACTCTGCTTCTTAAACTGATAGAAAGCACTGGTCCTCTAACATCCAATGCTTGTCTGTTGAGATGAGAAACATGTGAGCTCCGTGAACGATGTAGTTTTTTTGAGCTGAAAAGTGACTGCCCTTACCTGAAACGAAGTCTTGCTTGTAGAAAGACACAGAGCCTGGGATTTCACTCCATTTCTGAAGGGAAACACACAGCATAGTTCTCATCCATGGATTACACTCTGCCTTAGAACGAGAAGCACGCTCTTGATTTCTAGATTCTCTAAGACAGCAGGAAACGTGAGTGTGCTGAGAACAAAAGAACGGTGTTTCCTACACATACAGACCATATCTAGTCCAACTCTGCTTCTTAAACTGATACAAAGCACTGGTCCTCTAACATCCAACGCCTGTCTGTTGAGATGAGAAAAGTGTGAGCTCCGTGAACAATGTAGTTCCTTTGAGCTGAAAAGTGACTGCCCTTACCTGAAACGAATTCTTGCTTGTAGGAAGACACAGAGCCTGGGATTTAACTCCATTTCTGAAGGGAAACACACAGCATAGTTCTCATCCATGGATCACACTCTGCTTTAGAGCAAGAAGCATGCTCTTGCTTTCTAGAGTCTCTAAGTCATCAGGAAACGTGAGTGTGCAGAGACCAAAAGAACGGTATTTCCTACACATAAGGACCATATCTAGTCCAACTCTGCTTCTTAAACTGATACAAAACACTGGTCCTCTAACATCCAACGCTTGTCTGTTGAGATGAGAAACGTGTGAGCTCTGTGAACGATGTAGTTCGTTTGAGATGAAAAGTGAATGCCCTTACCTGAAACGAAGTCTTGCTTGTAGGAAGACAAAGAGCCTGGGATTTAACTCCATTTCTGAAGGGAAACACACAGCATAGTTCTCATCCATGGATCACACTCTGCTTCAGAGCGAGAAGCACGCTCTTGATTTCTAGAGTCTCTAAGACAGCAGGAAACGTGAGTGTGCTGAGAACAAAAGAACGGTGTTTCCTACACCTACAGACCATCTAATCCAACTCTGCTTCTTAAACTAATACAAAGCACTGGTCCTCTAACATCCAATACTTGTCAGTTAAGTTGAGAAACGTGTGAGCTTTGAGAATGATGTATTTCCTTTGAACTGAAAAGTGACTGCCCATACCTGAACGAAGTCTTGCTTGTAGTAAGACACAGAGCCTGGGATTTAAATCCATCTCTGAAGGGAAACACAGAGCATAGTTCTCATCCATTGGTTCACACTCTGCTTTAGAGTGAGAAGCACGATCTTGCTTTCTAGAGTCTCTAATACAGCAGGTAATCTGAGTGTGCACAGAACAAAAGAACGGTGTTTCCTACACATACGGACCATATCTAGTCCAACTCTGCTTCTGAAACTGATACAAAGCACTGGTCCTCTAACATCCAATGCTTGTCTCTTAAGATGAGAATCGTGTGAGCTTCGTGAACCATGTAGTTCGTTTGAGTTGAAAAGTGACTGCCCTTACCTGAAACGAAATCTTGCTTGTAGGAAGACACAGAGCCTGGGATTTAACTCCATTTCTGAAGGGAAACACACAGCATAGTTCTCATCCATGGATCACACTCTGCTTTAGAGCAAGAAGCATGCTCTTGCTTTCTAGAGTCTCTAAGTCATCAGGAAACGTGAGTGTGCTGAGAACAAAAGAACGGTATTTCCTACACATACGGACCATATCTAGTCCAACTCTGCTTCTTAAACTGATACAAAACACTGGTCCTCTAACATCCAACGCTTGTCTGTTGAGATGAGAAACGTGTGAGCTCTGTGAACGATGTAGTTCTTTTGAGATGAAAAGTGAATGCCCTTACCTGAAACGAAGTCTTGCTTGTAGGAAGACACAGAGCCTGGGATTTAACTCCATTTCTGAAGGGAAACACACAGCATAGTTCTCATCCATGGATAACACTCTGCTTTAGAGCGAGAATTACGCTCTTGATTTCTAGAGTCTCTAAGACAGCAGGAAACGTGAGTGTGCTGAGAACAAAAGAACGGTGTTTCCTACACCTACAGACCATATCTAATCCAACTCTGCTTCTTAAACTGATACAAAGCACTGGTCCTCTAACATCCAATGCTTGTCTGTTAAGATTAGAAACGTGTGAGCTCTGTGAACGATATAGTTCCTTTGGGCTGAAAAGTGACTGCCCTTACCTGGAACGAAGTGTTGCTTGTTGAAGACACAGAGCCTGGGATTTAACTCCATTTCTGAAGGAAAACACACAGCATAGTTCTCACCCATGGATCACACTCTGCTTTACAGCAAGATGCATGCTCTTGCTTTCTAGAGTCTCTAATACAGTAGGAAATCTGAGTGTGCCCTGAACAAAAGAACGGAGGTTCTTATACATACTGACAATATGTAGTTCAAATCTGCTTCTGAAACTGATACAAAGCTCTGGTCCTCTAACATCCAATGCTTGTCAGTTAAGATAAGAAACGTGTGAGCTTCATGAACAATGTAGTTCGTTTGAGCAGAAAAGTGACTGCCCTTACCTGAAACGAAGTCTTGCTTGTAGGAAGACACAGACCCTGTGATTTAACTCCATTTCTGAAGGGAAACACACAGCATAGTTCTCATCCATGGATCACACTCTGCTTTAGAGCGAGAAGCACGCTCTTGATTTCTAGAGTCTCTAAGACAGCAGGAAACGTGAGTGTGCTCAGAACAAAAGAACGGTGTTTCCTACAAATACGGACCATATCTAGTCCAACTCTGCTTTTGAAACTGATACAAAGCACTGGTCCTCTATCATCCAATGCTTGTCTGTTAAGATGAGAAACGTGTGAGCTCCGTGAACGATGTAGTTCGTTTGAGATGAAAAGTGACTTCCCTTACCTGAAACAAAGTCTTGCTTGTAGGAAGACACAGAGCCTGGGATTTAACTCCATTTCTGAAGGGAAACACACAGCATAGTTCTCAACCATGGATCACACTCTGCTTTAGAGTAAGAAGCATGCTCTTGCTTTCTAGATTCTCTAAGACAGCAGGAAACGTGAGTGTGCTGAGAACAAAAGAACGGTGTTTGCTACACATACGGACCATATCTAGTCCAACTCTGCTTCTTAAACTGATAGAAAGCACTGGTCCTCTAACATCCAATGCTTGTCTGTTGAGATGAGAAACATGTGAGCTCCGTGAACGATGTAGTTTTTTTGAGCTGAAAAGTGACTGCCCTTACCTGAAACGAAGTCTTGCTTGTAGAAAGACACAGAGCCTGGGATTTCACTCCATTTCTGAAGGGAAACACACAGCATAGTTCTCATCCATGGATTACACTCTGCCTTAGAACGAGAAGCACGCTCTTGATTTCTAGATTCTCTAAGACAGCAGGAAACGTGAGTGTGCTGAGAACAAAAGAACGGTGTTTCCTACACATACAGACCATATCTAGTCGAACTCTGCTTCTTAAACTGATACAAAGCACTGGTCCTCTAACATCCAACGCCTGTCTGTTGAGATGAGAAAAGTGTGAGCTCCGTGAACAATGTAGTTCCTTTGAGCTGAAAAGTGACTGCCCTTACCTGAAACGAATTCTTGCTTGTAGGAAGACACAGAGCCTGGGATTTAACTCCATTTCTGAAGGGAAACACACAGCATAGTTCTCATCCATGGATCACACTCTGCTTTAGAGCAAGAAGCATGCTCTTGCTTTCTAGAGTCTCTAAGTCATCAGGAAACGTGAGTGTGCAGAGACCAAAAGAACGGTATTTCCTACACATAAGGACCATATCTAGTCCAACTCTGCTTCTTAAACTGATACAAAACACTGGTCTTCTAACATCCAACGCTTGTCTGTTGAGATGAGAAACGTGTGAGCTCTGTGAACGATGTAGTTCGTTTGAGATGAAAAGTGAATGCCCTTACCTGAAACGAAGTCTTGCTTGTAGGAAGACACAGAGCCTGTGATTTAACTCCATTTCTGAAGGGAAACACACAGTATAGTTCTCATCCATGGATTACACTCTGCTTTAGAACGAGAAGCACGCTGTTGATTTCTAGAGTCTCTAAGACAGCAGGAAACGTGAGTGTGCTGAGAACAAAAGAACGGTGTTTCCTACACATAGACCATATCTAGTCCAACTCTGCTTCTTAAACTGATACAAAACACTGGTCCTCTAACATTCAACGCCTGTCTGTTGAGATGAGATACGTGTGAGCTCCGTGAATGATGTAGTTCGTTTGAGCTGAAAAGTGACTGCCCTTACCTGAAACGAAGTCTTGCTTGTAGGAAGACAAAGAGCCTGGGATTTAACTCCATTTCTGAAGGGAAACACACAGCATAGTTCTCATCCATGGATCACACTCTGCTTTAGAGCGAGAAGCACGCTCTTGATTTCTAGAGTCTCTAAGACAGCAGGAAACGTGAGTGTGCTCAGAACAAAAGAACGGTGTTTCCTACAAATACGGACCATATCTAGTCCAACTCTGCTTTTGAAACTGATACAAAGCACTGGTCCTCTATCATCCAATGCTTGTCTGTTAAGATGAGAAACGTGTGAGCTCCGTGAACGATGTAGTTCGTTTGAGATGAAAAGTGACTTCCCTTACCTGAAACAAAGTCTTGCTTGTAGGAAGACACAGAGCCTGGGATTTAACTCCATTTCTGAAGGGAAACACACAGCATAGTTCTCAACCATGGATCACACTCTGCTTTAGAGTAAGAAGCATGCTCTTGCTTTCTAGATTCTCTAAGACAGCAGGAAACGTGAGTGTGCTGAGAACAAAAGAACGGTGTTTGCTACACATACGGACCATATCTAGTCCAACTCTGCTTCTTAAACTGATAGAAAGCACTGGTCCTCTAACATCCAATGCTTGTCTGTTGAGATGAGAAACATGTGAGCTCCGTGAACGATGTAGTTTTTTTGAGCTGAAAAGTGACTGCCCTTACCTGAAACGAAGTCTTGCTTGTAGAAAGACACAGAGCCTGGGATTTCACTCCATTTCTGAAGGGAAACACACAGCATAGTTCTCATCCATGGATTACACTCTGCCTTAGAACGAGAAGCACGCTCTTGATTTCTAGATTCTCTAAGACAGCAGGAAACGTGAGTGTGCTGAGAACAAAAGAACGGTGTTTCCTACACATACAGACCATATCTAGTCGAACTCTGCTTCTTAAACTGATACAAAGCACTGGTCCTCTAACATCCAACGCCTGTCTGTTGAGATGAGAAAAGTGTGAGCTCCGTGAACAATGTAGTTCCTTTGAGCTGAAAAGTGACTGCCCTTACCTGAAACGAATTCTTGCTTGTAGGAAGACACAGAGCCTGGGATTTAACTCCATTTCTGAAGGGAAACACACAGCATAGTTCTCATCCATGGATCACACTCTGCTTTAGAGCAAGAAGCATGCTCTTGCTTTCTAGAGTCTCTAAGTCATCAGGAAACGTGAGTGTGCAGAGACCAAAAGAACGGTATTTCCTACACATAAGGACCATATCTAGTCCAACTCTGCTTCTTAAACTGATACAAAACACTGGTCCTCTAACATCCAACGCTTGTCTGTTGAGATGAGAAACGTGTGAGCTCTGTGAACGATGTAGTTCGTTTGAGATGAAAAGTGAATGCCCTTACCTGAAACGAAGTCTTGCTTGTAGGAAGACACAGAGCCTGTGATTTAACTCCATTTCTGAAGGGAAACACACAGCATAGTTCTCATCCATGGATCACACTCTGCTTCAGAGCGAGAAGCACGCTCTTGATTTCTAGAGTCTCTAAGACAGCAGGAAACGTGAGTGTGCTGAGAACAAAAGAACGGTGTTTCCTACACCTACAGACCATCTAATCCAACTCTGCTTCTTAAACTAATACAAAGCACTGGTCCTCTAACATCCAATACTTGTCAGTTAAGTTGAGAAACGTGTGAGCTTTGAGAATGATGTATTTCCTTTGAACTGAAAAGTGACTGCCCATACCTGAACGAAGTCTTGCTTGTAGTAAGACACAGAGCCTGGGATTTAAATCCATCTCTGAAGGGAAACACAGAGCATAGTTCTCATCCATTGGTTCACACTCTGCTTTAGAGTGAGAAGCACGATCTTGCTTTCTAGAGTCTCTAATACAGCAGGTAATCTGAGTGTGCACAGAACAAAAGAACGGTGTTTCCTACACATACGGACCATATCTAGTCCAACTCTGCTTCTGAAACTGATACAAAGCACTGGTCCTCTAACATCCAATGCTTGTCTCTTAAGATGAGAATCGTGTGAGCTTCGTGAACCATGTAGTTCGTTTGAGTTGAAAAGTGACTGCCCTTACCTGAAACGAAGTCTTGCTTGTAGGAAGACACAGAGCCTGGGATTTAACTCCATTTCTGAAGGGAAACACACAGCATAGTTCTCATCCATGGATCACACTCTGCTTTAGAGCAAGAAGCATGCTCTTGCTTTCTAGAGTCTCTAAGTCATCAGGAAACGTGAGTGTGCTGAGAACAAAAGAACGGTATTTCCTACACATACGGACCATATCTAGTCCAACTCTGCTTCTTAAACTGATACAAAACACTGGTCCTCTAACATCCAACGCTTGTCTGTTGAGATGAGAAACGTGTGAGCTCTGTGAACGATGTAGTTCTTTTGAGATGAAAAGTGAATGCCCTTACCTGAAACGAAGTCTTGCTTGTAGGAAGACACAGAGCCTGGGATTTAACTCCATTTCTGAAGGGAAACACACAGCATAGTTCTCATCCATGGATCACACTCTGCTTTAGAGCGAGAAGCACGCTCTTGATTTCTAGAGTCTCTAAGACAGCAGGAAACGTGAGTGTGCTGAGAACAAAAGAACGGTGTTTCCTACACCTACAGACCATATCTAATCCAACTCTGCTTCTGAAACTGATACAAAGCACTGGTCCTCTAACATCCAATGCTTGTCTGTTAAGATTAGAAACGTGTGAGCTCTGTGAACGATATAGTTCCTTTGGGCTGAAAAGTGACTGCCCTTACCTGGAACGAAGTGTTGCTTGTTGAAGACACAGAGCCTGGGATTTAACTCCATTTCTGAAGGAAAACACACAGCATAGTTCTCACCCATGGATCACACTCTGCTTTACAGCAAGATGCATGCTCTTGCTTTCTAGAGTCTCTAATACAGTAGGAAATCTGAGTGTGCCCTGAACAAAAGAACGGAGGTTCTTATACATACTGACAATATGTAGTTCAAATCTGCTTCTGAAACTGATACAAAGCTCTGGTCCTCTAACATCCAATGCTTGTCAGTTAAGATAAGAAACGTGTGAGCTTCATGAACAATGTAGTTCGTTTGAGCAGAAAAGTGACTGCCCTTACCTGAAACGAAGTCTTCCTTGTAGGAAGAAACAGAGCCTGGGATTTAATTCCATTTCTGAAGTGAAACACATAGCAGTGTTCTCATCCATGGATAACACTCTGCTTTAGAGCGAGAAGCACGCACTTGCTTTCTAGAGTCTCTAATACAGCAGGAAACGTGATTGTGCTGAGAACAAAAGAACGGTGTTTCCTATACATACGGACCATATCTAGTCCAACTCTGTTTCTGAAACTGATACAAAGCACTGGTCCTCTAACATCCAATGCTTGTCAGTTAAGATTAGAAACGTGTGATCTCCGTGAACGATGCAGTTTGTTTGAGCTGAAAAGTGACTGCCCTTACCGGAAACGAAGTCTTGCTTGTAGGAAGACACAGAGCCTGTGATTTAACTCCATCTCTGAAGGGAAACACAGAGCATAGTTCTCATCCATGGATCACACTCTGCTTTAGAGCAAGAAGCACGCTCTAGCTTTCTAGAGTCTCTAATACAGAGGGAAACTTGAGGATGCTGAGAACAAAAGAACGGTGTTTCCTACACATACGGACCATATGTAGTCCAAATCTGCTTCTGAAACTGATACAATGCACTGTTCCTCTAACATCCAATGCTTGTCAGTTAAGATGAGAAATGTGTGAGCTTTGAGAATGATGTATTTCCTTTGAATTGAAAAGTGACTGCCCATACCTGAAACGAAGTCTTGCTTGTAGTAAGACACAGAGCCTGGGATTTAACTCCATCTCTGAAGGGAAACACAGAGCATAGTTCTCATCCATGGATCACACTCTGCTTTAGAGTGAGAAGCACGATCTTGCTTTCTAGAGTCTCTAATACAGCAGGTAATCTGAGTGTGCCCAGAACAAAAGAACGGTGTTTCCTACACATACGGACCATATCTAGTCCAACTCTGCTTCTGAAACTGATACAAAGCACTGGTCCTCTAACATCCAATGCTTGTCTCTTAAGATGAGAATCGTGTGAGCTTCGTGAACCATGTAGTTCGTTTGAGTTGAAAAGTGACTGCCCTTACCTGAAACGAAGTCTTGCTTGTAGGAAGACACAGAGCCTGGGATTTAACTCCATTTCTGAAGGGAAACACACAGCATAGTTCTCATCCAGGGATCACACTCTGCTTTAGAGCGAGAAGCACGCTCTTGATTTCTAGAGTCTCTAAGACAGCAGGAAACGTGACTGTGCTGAGAACAAAAGAACGGTGTTTCCTACACCTACAGACCATATCTAATCCAACTCTGCTTCTTAAACTGATACAAAGCACTGGTCCTCTAACATCCAATGCTTGTCTGTTAAGATTAGAAACGTGTGAGCTCTGTGAACGATATAGTTCCTTTGGGCTGAAAAGTGACTGCCCTTACCTGGAACGAAGTGTTGCTTGTTGAAGACACAGAGCCTGGGATTTAACTCCATTTCTGAAGGAAAACACACAGCATAGTTCTCACCCATGGATCACACTCTGCTTTACAGCAAGATGCATGCTCTTGCTTTCTAGAGTCTCTAATACAGTAGGAAATCTGAGTGTGCCCTGAACAAAAGAACGGAGGTTCTTATACATACTGACCATATGTAGTTGAAATCTGCTTCTGAAACTGATACAAAGCTCTGGTCCTCTAACATCCAATGCTTGTCAGTTAAGATAAGAAACGTGTGAGCTTCATGAACAATGTAGTTCGTTTGAGCAGAAAAGTGACTGCCCTTACCTGAAACGAAGTCTTCCTTGTAGGAAGAAACAGAGCCTGGGATTTAACTCCATTTCTGAAGTGAAACACATAGCAGTGTTCTCATCCATGGATAACACTCTGCTTTAGAGCGAAAAGCACGCACTTGCTTTCTAGAGTCTCTAATACAGCAGGAAACCTGAGTGTGCTGAGAACAAAAGAACGGTGTTTCCTACACAAACGGACCATACCTAGTCCAACTCTGCTTCTTAAACTGATACAAAGTACTGGTCCTCTAACATCCAATGCTTGTCTGTTGAGATGAGAAACGTGTGAGCTCCGTGAATGATGTAGTTCGTTTGAGCTGAAAAGTGACTGCCCTTACCTGAAACGAAGTCTTGCTTGTAGGAAGACACAGACCCTGTGATTTAACTCCATTTCTGAAGGGAAACACACAGCATAGTTCTCATCCATGGATCACACTCTGCTTTAGAGCGAGAAGCACGCTCTTGATTTCTAGAGTCTCTAAGACAGCAGGAAACGTGAGTGTGCTCAGAACAAAAGAACGGTGTTTCCTACAAATACGGACCATATCTAGTCCAACTCTGCTTTTGAAACTGATACAAAGCACTGGTCCTCTATCATCCAATGCTTGTCTGTTAAGATGAGAAACGTGTGAGCTCCGTGAACGATGTAGTTCGTTTGAGATGAAAAGTGACTTCCCTTACCTGAAACGAAGTCTTGCTTGTAGGAAGACACAGAGCCTGGGATTTAACTCCATTTCTGAAGGGAAACACACAGCATAGTTCTCATCCATGGATCACACTCTGCTTTAGAGTAAGAAGCATGCTCTTGCTTTCTAGATTCTCTAAGACACCAAGAAACGTGAGTGTGCTGAGAACAAAAGAACGGTGTTTGCTACACATACGGACCATATCTAGTCCAACTCTGCTTCTTAAACTGATAGAAAGCACTGGTCCTCTAACATCCAATGCTTGTCTGTTGAGATGAGAAACATGTGAGCTCCGTGAACGATGTAGTTTTTTTGAGCTGAAAAGTGACTACCCTTACCTGAAACGAAGTCTTGCTTGTAGAAAGACACAGAGCCTGGGATTTCACTCCATTTCTGAAGGGAAACACACAGCATAGTTCTCATCCATGGATTACACTCTGCCTTAGAACGAGAAGCACGCTCTTGATTTCTAGAGTCTCTAAGACAACAGGAAACGTGAGTGTGCTGAGAACAAAAGAACGGTGTTTCCTACACATACAGACCATATCTAGTCCAACTCTGCTTCTTAAACTGATACAAAGCACTGGTCCTCTAACATCCAACGCCTGTCTGTTGAGATGAGAAAAGTGTGAGCTCCGTGAACAATGTAGTTCCTTTGAGCTGAAAAGTGACTGCCCTTACCTGAAACGAATTCTTGCTTGTAGGAAGACACAGAGCCTGGGATTTAACTCCATTTCTGAAGGGAAACACACAGCATAGTTCTCATCCATGGATCACACTCTGCTTTAGAGCGAGAAGCACGCTCTTGATTTCTAGAGTCTCTAAGACAGCAGGAAACGTGACTGTGCTGAGAACAAAAGAACGGTGTTTCCTACACCTACAGACCATATCTAATCCAACTCTGCTTCTTAAACTGATACAAAGCACTGGTCCTCTAACATCCAATGCTTGTCTGTTAAGATTAGAAACGTGTGAGCTCTGTGAACGATATAGTTCCTTTGGGCTGAAAAGTGACTGCCCTTACCTGGAACGAAGTGTTGCTTGTTGAAGACACAGAGCCTGGGATTTAACTCCATTTCTGAAGGAAAACACATAGCATAGTTCTCACCCATGGACCACACTCTGCTTTACAGCAAGATGCATGCTCTTGCTTTCTAGAGTCTCTAATACAGTAGGAAATCTGAGTGTGCCCTGAACAAAAGAACGGAGGTTCTTATACATACTGACAATATGTAGTTCAAATCTGCTTCTGAAACTGATACAAAGCTCTGGTCCTCTAACATCCAATGCTTGTCAGTTAAGATAAGAAACGTGTGAGCTTCATGAACAATGTAGTTCGTTTGAGCAGAAAAGTGACTGCCCTTACCTGAAACGAAGTCTTCCTTGTAGGAAGAAACAGAGCCTGGGATTTAACTCCATTTCTGAAGTGAAACACATAGCAGTGTTCTCATCCATGGATAACACTCTGCTTTAGAGCGAAAAGCACGCACTTGCTTTCTAGAGTCTCTAATACAGCAGGAAACCTGAGTGTGCTGAGAACAAAAGAACGGTGTTTCCTACACAAACGGACCATACCTAGTCCAACTCTGCTTCTTAAACTGATACAAAGCACTGGTCCTCTAACATCCAATGCTTGTCTGTTGAGATGAGAAACGTGTGAGCTCCGTGAATGATGTAGTTCGTTTGAGCTGAAAAGTGACTGCCCTTACCTGAAACGAAGTCTTGCTTGTAGGAAGACACAGACCCTGTGATTTAACTCCATTTCTGAAGGGAAACACACAGCATAGTTCTCATCCATGGATCACACTCTGCTTTAGAGCGAGAAGCACGCTCTTGATTTCTAGAGTCTCTAAGACAGCAGGAAACGTGAGTGTGCTCAGAACAAAAGAACGGTGTTTCCTACAAATACGGACCATATCTAGTCCAACTCTGCTTTTGAAACTGATACAAAGCACTGGTCCTCTATCATCCAATGCTTGTCTGTTAAGATGAGAAACGTGTGAGCTCCGTGAACGATGTAGTTCGTTTGAGATGAAAAGTGACTTCCCTTACCTGAAACGAAGTCTTGCTTGTAGGAAGACACAGAGCCTGGGATTTAACTCCATTTCTGAAGGGAAACACACAGCATAGTTCTCATCCATGGATCACACTCTGCTTTAGAGTAAGAAGCATGCTCTTGCTTTCTAGATTCTCTAAGACAGCAAGAAACGTGAGTGTGCTGAGAACAAAAGAACGGTGTTTGCTACACATACGGACCATATCTAGTCCAACTCTGCTTCTTAAACTGATAGAAAGCACTGGTCCTCTAACATCCAATGCTTGTCTGTTGAGATGAGAAACATGTGAGCTCCGTGAACGATGTAGTTTTTTTGAGCTGAAAAGTGACTACCCTTACCTGAAACGAAGTCTTGCTTGTAGAAAGACACAGAGCCTGGGATTTCACTCCATTTCTGAAGGGAAACACACAGCATAGTTCTCATCCATGGATTACACTCTGCCTTAGAACGAGAAGCACGCTCTTGATTTCTAGAGTCTCTAAGACAACAGGAAACGTGAGTGTGCTGAGAACAAAAGAACGGTGTTTCCTACACATACAGACCATATCTAGTCCAACTCTGCTTCTTAAACTGATACAAAGCACTGGTCCTCTAACATCCAACGCCTGTCTGTTGAGATGAGAAAAGTGTGAGCTCCGTGAACAATGTAGTTCCTTTGAGCTGAAAAGTGACTGCCCTTACCTGAAACGAATTCTTGCTTGTAGGAAGACACAGAGCCTGGGATTTAACTCCATTTCTGAAGGGAAACACACAGCATAGTTCTCATCCATGGATCACACTCTGCTTTAGAGCGAGAAGCACGCTCTTGATTTCTAGAGTCTCTAAGACAGCAGGAAACGTGACTGTGCTGAGAACAAAAGAACGGTGTTTCCTACACCTACAGACCATATCTAATCCAACTCTGCTTCTTAAACTGATACAAAGCACTGGTCCTCTAACATCCAATGCTTGTCTGTTAAGATTAGAAACGTGTGAGCTCTGTGAACGATATAGTTCCTTTGGGCTGAAAAGTGACTGCCCTTACCTGGAACGAAGTGTTGCTTGTTGAAGACACAGAGCCTGGGATTTAACTCCATTTCTGAAGGAAAACACATAGCATAGTTCTCACCCATGGACCACACTCTGCTTTACAGCAAGATGCATGCTCTTGCTTTCTAGAGTCTCTAATACAGTAGGAAATCTGAGTGTGCCCTGAACAAAAGAACGGAGGTTCTTATACATACTGACAATATGTAGTTCAAATCTGCTTCTGAAACTGATACAAAGCTCTGGTCCTCTAACATCCAATGCTTGTCAGTTAAGATAAGAAACGTGTGAGCTTCATGAACAATGTAGTTCGTTTGAGCAGAAAAGTGACTGCCCTTACCTGAAACGAAGTCTTCCTTGTAGGAAGAAACAGAGCCTGGGATTTAACTCCATTTCTGAAGTGAAACACATAGCAGTGTTCTCATCCATGGATAACACTCTGCTTTAGAGTGAGAAGCACGCACTTGCTTTCTAGAATCTCTAATACAGCAGGAAACGTGAGTGTGCTGAGAACAAAAGAACGGTGTTTCCTACACATACGGACCATATCTAGTCCAACTCTGTTTCTGAAACTGATACAAAGCACTGGTCCTCTAACATCCAATGCTTGTCAGTTAAGATTAGAAACGTGTGATCTCCGTGAACGATGCAGTTTGTTTGAGCTGAAAAGTGACTGCCCTTACCAGAAACGAAGTCTTGCTTGTAGGAAGACACAGAGCCTGTGATTTAACTCCATCTCTGAAGGGAAACACAGAGCATAGTTCTCATCCATGGATCACACTCTGCTTTAGAGCAAGAAGCACGCTCTAGCTTTCTAGAGTCTCTAATACAGAGGGAAACTTGAGGATGCTGAGAACAAAAGAACGGTGTTTCCTACACATACGGACCATATGTAGTCCAAATCTGCTTCTGAAACTGATACAATGCACTGTTCCTCTAACATCCAATGCTTGTCAGTTAAGATGAGAAATGTGTGAGCTTCGTGAACGATGTAGTTCGTTTGAGCTGAAAAGTGACGGCCCTTACCTGAAACGAAGTCTTGCTTGTAGGAAGACAAAGAGCCTGGGATTTAACTCCATTTCTGAAGGGAAACACACACCAGAGTTCTCATCCATGGATCACACTCTGCTTTAGAGCAAGAAGGATGCTCTTGCTTTCTAGAGTCTCTAAGACAGCAGGAAACGTGAGTGTGCTGAGAACAAAAGAACGGAGTTTCCTACACATACGGACCATACCTAGTCCAACTCTGCTTCTTAACCTGATACAAAGCACTGGTCCTCTAACATCCAATGCTTGTCTGTTGAGATGAGAAACGTGGGAGCTCCGTGAACGATGCAGTTCGTTTGAGATGAAAAGTGAATGCCCTTACCTGAAACGAAGTCTTGCTTGTAGGAAGACACAGAGCCTGGGATTTAACTCCATTTCTGAAGGGAAACACACAGCATAGTTCTCATCCATGGATCACACTCTGCTTTAGAGCGAGAAGCACGCTCTAGATTTCTAGAGTCTCTAAGACAGCAGGAAACGTGACTGTGCTGAGAACAAAAGAACGGTGTTTCCTACACCTACAGACCATATCTAATCCAACTCTGCTTCTTAAACTGATACAAAGCACTGGTCCTCTAACATCCAATGCTTGTCTGTTAAGATTAGAAACGTGTGAGCTCTGTGAACGATATAGTTCCTTTGGGCTGAAAAGTGACTGCCCTTACCTGGAACGAAGTGTTCCTTGTTGAAGACACAGAGCCTGGGATTTAACTCCATTTCTGAAGGAAAACACACAGCATAGTTCTCACCCATGGATCACACTCTGCTTTACAGCAAGATGCATGCTCTTGCTTTCTAGAGTCTCTAATACAGTAGGAAATCTGAGTGTGCCCTGAACAAAAGAACGGAGGTTCTTATACATACTGACAATATGTAGTTCAAATCTGCTTCTGAAACTGATACAAAGCTCTGGTCCTCTAACATCCAATGCTTGTCAGTTAAGATAAGAAACGTGTGAGCTTCATGAACAATGTAGTTCGTTTGAGCAGAAAAGTGACTGCCCTTACCTGAAACGAAGTCTTCCTTGTAGGAAGAAACAGAGCCTGGGATTTAACTCCATTTCTGAAGTGAAACACATAGCAGTGTTCTCATCCATGGATAACACTCTGCTTTAGAGCGAGAAGCACGCACTTGCTTTCTAGAGTCTCTAATACAGCAGGAAACGTGAGTGTGCTGAGAACAAAAGAACGGTGTTTCCTACACATACGGACCATATCTAGTCCAACTCTGTTTCTGAAACTGATACAAAGCACTGGTCCTCTAACATCCAATGCTTGTCAGTTAAGATTAGAAACGTGTGATCTCCGTGAACGATGCAGTTTGTTTGAGCTGAAAATTTACTGCCCTTACCGGAAACGAAGTCTTGCTTGTAGGAAGACACAGAGCCTGTGATTTAACTCCATCTCTGAAGGGAAACACAGAGCATAGTTCTCATCCATGGATCACACTCTGCTTTAGAGCAAGAAGCACGCTCTAGCTTTCTAGAGTCTCTAATACAGAGGGAAACTTGAGGATGCTGAGAACAAAAGAACGGTGTTTCCTACACATACGGACCATATGTAGTCCAAATCTGCTTCTGAAACTGATACAATGCACTGTTCCTCTAACATCCAATGCTTGTCAGTTAAGATGAGAAATGTTGAGCTTCGTGAACGATGTAGTTCGTTTGAGCTGAAAAGTGACGGCCCTTACCTGAAACGAAGTCTTGCTTGTAGGAAGACAAAGAGCCTGGGATTTAACTCCATTTCTGAAGGGAAACACACAGCAGAGTTCTCATCCATGGATCACACTCTGCTTTAGAGCAAGAAGGATGCTCTTGCTTTCTAGAGTCTCTAAGACAGCAGGAAACGTGAGTGTGCTGAGAACAAAAGAACGGTGTTTCCTACACCTACAGACCATATCTAATCCAACTCTGCTTCTTAAACTAATACAAAGCACTGGTCCTCTAACATCCAATACTTGTCAGTTAAGTTGAGAAACGTGTGCGCTTTGAGAATGATGTATTTCCTTTGAACTTAAAAGTGACTGAACATACCTGAAACGAAGTCTTGCTTGTAGTAAGACACAGAGCCTGGGATTTAACTCCATCTCTGAAGGGAAACACAGAGCATAGTTCTCATCCATGGATCACACTCTGCTTTAGAGTGAGAAGCACGATCTTGCTTTTTAGAGTCTCTAATACAGCAGGTATCTGAGTGTGCCCAGAACAAAAGAACGGTGTTTCCTACACATACGGACCATATCTAGTCCAACTCTGCTTCTGAAACTGATACAAAGCACTGGTCCTCTAACATCCAATGCTTGTCAGTTAAGATAAGAAACGTGTGAGCTTCATGAACAATGTAGTTCGTTTGAGCAGAAAAGTGACTGCCCTTACCTGAAACGAAGTCTTCCTGGTAGGAAGAAACAGAGCCTGGGATTTAACTCCATTTCTGAAGTGAAACACATAGCAGTGTTCTCATCCATGGATAACACTCTGCTTTAGAGCGAAAAGCACGCACTTGCTTTCTAGAGTCTCTAATACAGCAGGAAACGTGAGTGTGCTGAGAACAAAAGAACGGTGTTTCCTACACATACGGACCATACCTAGTCCAACTCTGCTTCTTAAACTGATACAAAGCACTGGTCCTCTAACATCCAATGCTTGTCTGTTGAGATGAGAAACGTGTGAGCTCCGTGAATGATGTAGTTCGTTTGAGCTGAAAAGTGACTGCCCTTACCTGAAACGAAGTCTTGCTTGTAGGAAGACACAGACCCTGTGATTTAACTCCATTTCTGAAGGGAAACACACAGCATATTTCTCATCCATGGATCACACTCTGCTTTAGAGCGAGAAGCACGCTCTTGATTTCTAGAGTCTCTAAGACAGCAGGAAACGTGAGTGTGCTCAGAACAAAAGAACGGTGTTTCCTACAAATACGGACCATATCTAGTCCAACTCTGCTTTTGAAACTGATACAAAGCACTGTTCCTCTATCATCCAATGCTTGTCTGTTAAGATGAGAAACGTGTGAGCTCCGTGAACAATGTAGTTAGTTTGAGATGAAAAGTGACTTCCCTTACCTGAAACGAAGTCTTGCTTGTAGGAAGACACAGAGCCTGGGATTTAACTCCATTTCTGAAGGGAAACACACAGCATAGTTCTCATCCATGGATCACACTCTGCTTTAGAGTAAGAAGCATGCTCTTGCTTTCTAGATTCTCTAAGACAGCAGGAAACGTGAGTGTGCTGAGAACAAAAGAACGGTGTTTGCTACACATACGGACCATATCTAGTCCAACTCTGCTTCTTAAACTGATAGAAAGCACTGGTCCTCTAACATCCAATGCTTGTCTGTTGAGATGAGAAACATGTAGCTCCGTGAACGATGTAGTTTTTTTGAGCTGAAAAGTGACTGCCCTTACCTGAAACGAAGTCTTGCTTGTAGAAAGACACAGAGCCTGGGATTTCACTCCATTTCTGAAGGGAAACACACAGCATAGTTCTCATCCATGGATTACACTCTGCCTTAGAACGAGAAGCACGCTCTTGATTTCTAGAGTCTCTAAGATAGCAGGAAACGTGAGTGTGCTGAGAACAAAAGAACGGTGTTTCCTACACATACAGACCATATCTAGTCCAACTCTGCTTCTTAAACTGATACAAAGCACTGGTCCTCTAACATCCAACGCCTGTCTGTTGAGATGAGAAAAGTGTGAGCTCCGTGAACAATGTAGTTCCTTTGAGCTGAAAAGTAACTGCCCTTACCTGAAACGAATTCTTGCTTGTAGGAAGACACAGAGCCTGGGATTTAACTCCATTTCTGAAGGGAAACACACAGCATAGTTCTCATCCATGGATCACACTCTGCTTTAGAGCAAGAAGCATGCTCTTGCTTTCTAGAGTCTCTAAGTCATCAGGAAACGTGAGTGTGCAGAGACCAAAAGAACGGTATTTCCTACACATACGGACCATATCTAGTCCAACTCTGCTTCTTAAACTGATACAAAACACTGGTCCTCTAACATCCAACGCTTGTCTGTTGAGATGAGAAACGTGTGAGCTCTGTGAACAATGTAGTTCGTTTGAGATGAAAAGTGAATGCCCTTACCTGAAACGAAGTCTTGCTTGTAGGAAGACACAGAGCCTGTGATTTAACTCCATTTCTGAAGGGAAACACACAGTATAGTTCTCATCCATGGATTACACTCTGCTTTAGAACGAGAAGCACGCTGTTGATTTCTAGAGTCTCTAAGACAGCAGGAAACGTGAGTGTGCTGAGAACAAAAGAACGGTGTTTCCTACACATACAGACCATATCTAGTCCAACTCTGCTTCTTAAACTGATACAAAACACTGGTCCTCTAACATTCAACGCTTGTCTGTTGAGATGAGATACGTGTGAGCTCCGTGAACGATGTAGTTCGTTTGAGCTGAAAAGTGACTGCCCTTACCTGAAACGAAGTCTTGCTTGTAGGAAGACAAAGAGCCTGGGATTTAACTCCATTTCTGAAGGGAAACACAAAGCAGAGTTCTCATCCATGGATCACACTCTGCTTTAGAGCAAGAAGCATGCTCTTGCTTTCTAGAGTCTCTAAGACAGCAGGAAACGTGAGTGTGCTGAGAACAAAAGAACGGTGTTTCCTACACCTACAGACCATATCTAATCCAACTCTGCTTCTTAAACTAATACAAAGCACTGGTCCTCTAACATCCAATACTTCTCAGTTAAGTTGAGAAACGTGTGAGCTTTGAGAATGATGTATTTCCTTTGAACTGAAAAGTGACTGCCCATACCTGAAACGAAGTCTTGCTTGTAGTAAGACACACAGCCTGGGATTTAACTCCATCTCTGAAGGGAAACACAGAGCATAGTTCTCATCCATGGATCACACTCTGCTTTAGAGTGAGAAGCACGATCTTGCTTTCTAGAGTCTCTAATACAGCAGGTATCTGAGTGTGCCCAGAACAAAAGAACGGTGTTTCCTACACATACGGACCATATCTAGTCCAACTCTGCTTCTGAAACTGATACAAAGCACTGGTCCTCTAACATCCAATGCTTGTCTCTTAAGATGAGAATCGTGTGAGCTTCGTGAACCATGTAGTTCGTTTGAGTTGAAAAGTGACTGCCCTTACCTGAAACGAAGTCTTGCTTGTAGGAAGACACAGAGCCTGGGATTTAGCTCCATTTCTGAAGGGAAACACACAGCATAGTTCTCATCCATGGATCACACTCTGCTTTAGAGCAAGAAGCATGCTCTTGCTTTCTAGAGTCTCTAAGTCATCAGGAAACGTGTGTGTGCTGAGAACAAAAGAACGGTATTTCCTACACATATGGACCATATCTAGTCCAACTCTGCTTCTTAAACTGATACAAAACACTGGTCCTCTAACATCCAACGCTTGTCTGTTGAGATGAGAAACGTGTGAGCTCTGTGAACGATGTAGTTCGTTTGAGATGAAAAGTGAATGCCCTTACCTGAAACGAAGTCTTGCTTGTAGGAAGACACAGAGCCTGGGATTTAACTCCATTTCTGAAGGGAAACACACAACATAGTTCTCATCCATGGATCACACTCTGCTTTAGAGCGAGAAGCACGCTCTTGATTTCTAGAGTCTCTAAGACAGCAGGAAACGTGACTGTGCTGAGAACAAAAGAACGGTGTTTCCTACACATAAGGACCATATCTAGTCCAACTCTGCTTCTTAAACTGATACAAAGCACTGGTCCTCTAACATCCAATGCTTGTCTGTTAAGATTAGAAACGTGTGAGCTCTGTGAACGATATAGTTCCTTTTGGCTGAAAACTGACTGCCCTTACCTGGAACGAAGTGTTGCTTGTTGAAGACACAGAGCCTGGGATTTAACTCCATTTCTGAAGGAAAACACACAGCATAGTTCACACCCATGGATCACACTTTGCTTTACAGCAAGATGCATGCTCTTGCTTTCTAGAGTCTCTAATACAGTAGGAAATCTGAGTGTGCCCTGAACAAAAGAATGGAGGTTCTTATACATACTGACAATATGTAGTTCAAATCTGCTTCTGAAACTGATACAAAGCTCTGGTCCTCTAACATCCAATGCTTGTCAGTTAAGATAAGAAACGTGTGAGCTTCATGAACAATGTAGTTCGTTTGAGCAGAAAAGTGATTGCCCTTACCTGAAACGAAGTCTTCTATGTAGGAAGAAACAGAGCCTGGGATTTAACTCCATTTCTGAAGTGAAACACATAGCAGTGTTCTCATCCATGGATAACACACTGCTTTAGAGCGAGAAGCACGCACTTGCTTTCTAGAGTCTCTAATACAGCAGGAAACGTGAGTGTGCTGAGAACAAAAGAACGGTGTTCCTACACATACGGACCATATCTAGTCCAACTCTGTTTCTGAAACTGATACAAAGCACTGGTCCTCTAACATCCAATGCTTGTCAGTTAAGATTAGAAACGTGTGATCTCCGTGAACGATGCAGTTTTTTTGAGCTGAAAAGTGACTGCCCTTACCGGAAACGAAGTCTTGCTTGTAGGAAGACACAGAGCCTGTGATTTAACTCCATCTCTGAAGGGAAACACAGAGCATAGTTCTCATCCATGGATCACACTCTGCTTTAGAGCAAGAAGCACGCTCTAGCTTTCTAGAGTCTCTAATACAGAGGGAAACTTGAGGATGCTGAGAACAAAAGAACGGTGTTTCCTACACATACGGACCATATGTAGTCCAAATCTGCTTCTGAAACTGATACAATGCACTGTTCCTCTAACATCCAATGCTTGTCAGTTAAGATGAGAAATGTTGAGCTTCGTGAACGATGTAGTTCGTTTGAGCTGAAAAGTGACGGCCCTTACCTGAAACGAAGTCTTGCTTGTAGGAAGACAAAGAGCCTGGGATTTAACTCCATTTCTGAAGGGAAACACACAGCAGAGTTCTCATCCATGGATCACACTCTGCTTTAGAGCAAGAAGGATGCTCTTGCTTTCTAGAGTCTCTAAGACAGCAGGAAACGTGAGTGTGCTGAGAATAAAAGAACGGAGTTTCCTACACATACGGACCATACCTAGTCCAACTCTGCTTCTTAACCTGATACAAAGCACTGGTCCTCTAACATCCAATGCTTGTCTGTTGAGATGAGAAACGTGGGAGCTCCGTGAACGATGCAGTTTGTTTGAGCTGAAAAGTGACTGCCCATACCTGAAACGAAGTCTTGCTTGTAGTAAGACACAGAGCCTGGGATTTAACTCCCTCTCTGAAGGGAAACACAGAGCATAGTTCTCATCCATGGATCACACTCTGCTTCAGAGCGAGAAGCACGCTCTTGATTTCTAGAGTCTCTAAGACAGCAGGAAACGTGAGTGTGCTGAGAACAAAAGAACGGTGTTTCCTACACCTACAGACCATATCTAATCCAACTCTGCTTCTTAAACTAATACAAAGCACTGGTCCTCTAACATCCAATGCTTGTCCTTTAAGATGAGAATCGTGTGAGCTTCGTGAACCATGTAGTTCGTTTGAGTTGAAAAGTGACTGCCCTTACCTGAAACGAAGTCTTGCTTGTAGGAAGACACAGAGCCTGGGATTTAACTCCATTTCTGAAGGGAAACACACAGCATAGTTCTCATCCATGGATCACACTCTGCTTTAGAGCAAGAAGCATGCTCTTGCTTTCTAGAGTCTCTAAGTCATCAGGAAACGTGAGTGTGCTGAGAACAAAAGAACGGTATTTCCTACACATACGGACCATATCTAGTCCAACTCTGCTTATTAAACTGATACAAAACACTGGTCCTCTAATATCTAACGCTTGTCTGTTGAGATGAGAAACGTGTGAGCTCTGTGAACGATGTAGTTCGTTTGAGATGAAAAGTGAATGCCCTTACCTGAAACGAAGTCTTGCTTGTAGGAAGACACAGAGCCTGGGATTTAACTCCATTTCTGAAGGGAAACACACAGCATAGTTCTCATCCATGGATCACACTCTGCTTTAGAGCGAGAAGCACGCTCTTGATTTCTAGAGTCTCTAAGACAGCAGGAAACGTGACTGTGCCGAGAACAAAACTACGGTGTTTCCTACACCTACAGACCATATCTAATCCAACTCTGCTTCTTAAACTGATACAAAGCACTGGTCCTCTAATATCCAATGCTTGTCTGTTAAGATTAGAAACGTGTTAGCTCTGTGAACGATATAGTTCCTTTGGGCTGAAAAGTGACTGCCATTACCTGGAACGAAGTGTTGCTTGTTGAAGACACAGAGCCTGGGATTTAACTCCATTTCTGAAGGAAAACACACAGCATAGTTCTCACCCATGGATCACACTCTGCTTTACAGCAAGATGCATGCTCTTGCTTTCTAGAGTCTCTAATAGAGTAGGAAATCTGAGTGTGCCCTGAACAAAAGAACGGAGGTTCTTATACATACTGACAATATGTAGTTCAAATCTGCTTCTGAAACTGATACAAAGCTCTGGTCCTCTAACATCCAATACTTGTCAGTTAAGATAAGAAACGTGTGAGCTTCATGAACAATGTAGTTCGTTTGAGCAGAAAAGTGACTGCCCTTACCTGAAACGAAGTCTTCCTTGTAGGAAGAAACAGAGCCTGGGATTTAACTCCATTTCTGAAGTGAAACACATAGCAGTGTTCTCATCCATGGATAACACTCTGCTTTAGAGCGAGAAACACGCACTTGCTTTCTAGAGTCTCTAATACAGCAGGAAATCTGAGTGTGCCCTGAACAAAAGAACGGAGGTTCTTATACATACTGACCATATGTAGTTCAAATCTGCTTCTGAAACTGATAGAAAGCTCTGGTCCTCTAACATCCAATGCTTGTCAGTTAAGATAAGAAATGTGTGAGCTTCATGAACAATGTAGTTCGTTTGAGCAGAAAAGTGACTGCCCTAACCTGAAACGAAGTCTTCCTTGTAGGAAGAAACAGAGCCTGGGATTTAACTCCATTTCTGAAGTGAAACACATAGCAGTGTTCTCATCCATGGATAACACTCTGCTTTAGAGCGAGAAGCACGCACTTGCTTTCTAGAGTCTCTAATACAGCAGGAAACGTGAGTGTGCTGAGAACAAAAGAACGTTGTTTCCTACACATACGGACCATATCTAGTCCAACTCTGTTTCTGAAACTGATACAAAGCACTGGTCCTCTAACATCCAATGCTTGTCAGTTAAGATTAGAAACGTGTGATCTCCGTGAACGATGCAGTTTGTTTGAGCTGAAAAGTGACTGCCCTTACCTGAAACGAAGTCTTGCTTGTAGGAAGACACAGAGCCTGTGATTTAACTCCATCTCTGAAGGGAAACACAGAGCATAGTTCTCATCCATGGATCACACTCTGCTTTAGAGCAAGAAGCACGCTCTAGCTTTCTAGAGTCTCTAATACAGAGGGAAACTTGAGGATGCTGAGAACAAAAGAACGGTGTTTCCTACACATACGGACCATATGTAGTCCAAATCTGCTTCTGAAACTGATACAATGCACTGTTCCTCTAACATCCAATGCTTGGCAGTTAAGATGAGAAATGTGTGAGCTTCGTGAACGATGTAGTTCGTTTGAGCTGAAAAGTGACGGCCCTTACCTGAAACGAAGTCTTGCTTGTAGGAAGACAAAGAGCCTGGGATTTAACTCCATTTCTGAAGGGAAACACACAGCAGAGTTCTTATCCATGGATCACACTCTGCTTTAGAGCAAGAAGGATGCTCTTGCTTTCTAGAGTCTCTAAGACAGCAGGAAACGTGAGTGTGCTGAGAACAAAAGAACGGAGTTTCCTACACATACGGACCATACCTATTCCAACTCTGTTTCTTAAACTGATACAAAGCACTGGTCCTCTAACATCCAATGCTTGTCTGTTGAGATGAGAAACGTGGGAGCTCCGTGAATGATGTAGTTCATTTGAGATGAAAAGTGACTGCCCTTTCCTGAAACGAAGTCTTGCTTGTAGGAAGACACAGAGCCTGTGATTTCACTCCATTTCTGAAGGGAATCACACAGCATAGTTCTCATCCATGGATCACACTCTGCTTTAGAGCAAGAAGCATGCTCTTGCTTTCTAGAGTCTCTAAGTCATCAGGAAACGTGAGTGTGCTGAGAACAAAAGAACGGTATTTCCTACACATACGGACCATATCTAGTCCAACTCTACTTCTTAAACTGATACAAAACACTGGTCCTCTAACATCTAACGCTTGTCTGTTGAGATGAGAAACGTGTGAGCTCTGTGAACGATGTAGTTCGTTTGAGATGAAAAGTGAATGCCCTTACCTGAAACGAAGTCTTGCTTGTAGGAAGACACAGAGCCTGGGATTTAACTCCATTTCTGAAGGGAAACACACAGCATAGTTCTCATCCATGGATCACACTCTGCTTTAGAGCGAGAAGCACGCTCTTGATTTCTAGAGTCTCTAAGACAGCAGGAAACGTGACTGTGCTGAGAACAAAAGAACGGTGTTTCCTACACCTACAGACCATATCTAATCCAACTCTGCTTCTTAAACTGATACAAAGCACTGGTCCTCTAACATCCAATGCTTGTCTGTTAAGATTAGAAACGTGTGAGCTCTGTGAACGATATAGTTCCTTTGGGCTGAAAAGTGACTGCCCTTACCTGGAACGAAGTGTTGCTTGTTGAAGACACAGAGCCTGGGATTTAACTCCATTTCTGAAGGAAAACACACAGCATAGTTCTCACCCATGGATCACACTCTGCTTTACAGCAAGATGCATGCTCTTGCTTTCTAGAGTCTCTAATACAGTAGGAAATATGAGTGTGCCCTGAACAAAAGAACGGAGGTTCTTATACATACTGACCATATGTAGTTCAAATCTGCTTCTGAAACTGATACAAAGCTCTGGTCCTCTAACATCCAATGCTTGTCAGTTAAGATAAGAAATGTGTGAGCTTCATGAACAATGTAGTTCGTTTGAGCAGAAAAGTGACTGCCCTAACCTGAAACGAAGTCTTCCTTGTAGGAAGAAACAGAGCCTGGGATTTAACTCCATTTCTGAAGTGAAACACATAGCAGTGTTCTCATCCATGGATAACACTCTGCTTTAGAGCGAGAAGCACGCACTTGCTTTCTAGAGTCTCTAATACAGCAGGAAACGTGAGTGTGCTGAGAACAAAAGAACGGTGTTTCCTACACATACGGACCATATCTAGTCCAACTCTGTTTCTGAAACTGATACAAAGCACTGGTCCTCTAACATCCAATGCTTGTCAGTTAACATTAGAAACGTGTGATCTCCGTGAACGATCCAGCTTGTTTGAGCTGAAAAGTGACTGCCCTTACCTGAAACAAAGTCTTGCTTGTAGGAAGACACAGAGCCTGTGATTTAACTCCATCTCTGAAGGGAAACACAGAGCATAGTTCTCATCCATGGATCACACTCTGCTTTAGAGCAGGAAGCACGCTCTAGCTTTCTAGAATCTCTAATACAGAGGGAAACTTGAGGATGCTGAGAACAAAAGAACGGTGTTTCCTACACATACGGACCATATGTAGTCCAAATCTGCTTCTGAAACTGACACAATGCACTGTTCCTCTAACATCCAATGCTTGTCAGTTAAGATGAGAAATGTGTGAGCTTCGTGAATGATGTAGTTCGTTTGAGCTGAAAAGTGACGGCCCTTACCTGAAACGAAGTCTTGCTTGTAGGAAGACAAAGAGCCTGGGATTTAACTCCATTTCTGAAGGGAAACACACAGCAGAGTTCTCATCCATGGATCACACTCTGCTTTAGAGCAAGAAGGATGCTCTTGCTTTCTAGAGTCTCTAAGACAGCAGGAAACGTGAGTGTGCTGAGAACAAAAGAACGGAGTTTCCTACACATACGGACCATACCTAGTCCAACTCTGCTTCTTAAACTGATACAAAGCACTGGTCCTCTAACATCCAATGCTTGTCTGTTGAGATGAGAAACGTGGGAGCTCCGTGAATGATGTAGTTCGTTTGAGCTGAAAAGTGACTGCCCTTACCTGAAACGAAGTCTTGCTTGTAGGAAGACACAGACCCTGTGATTTAACTCCATTTCTGAAGGGAAACACACAGCATAGTTCTCATCCATGGATCACACTCTGCTTTAGAGCGAGAAGCACGCTCTTGATTTCTAGAGTCTCTAAGACAGCAGGAAACGTGAGTGTGCTCAGAAAAAAGAACGGTGTTTCCTACAAATACGGACCATATCTAGTCCAACTCTGCTTTTGAAACTGATACAAAGCACTGGTCCTCTATCATCCAATGCTTGTCTGTTAAGAATAGAAACGTGTGAGCTCCGTGAACGATGTAGTTCGTTTGAGATGAAAAGTGACTTCCCTTACCTGAAACGAAGTCTTGCTTGTAGGAAGACACAAAGCCTGGGATTTAACTCTATTTCTGAAGGGAAACACACAGCATAGTTCTCATCCATGGATCACACTCTGCTTTAGAGCAAGAAGCATGCTCTTGCTTTCTAGAGTCTCTAAGACAGCAGGAAACGTGAGTGTGCTGAGAACAAAAGAACGGTGTTCCTACACATACGGACCATATGTAGTCCAACTCTGCTTCTTAAACTGATAGAAAGCACTGGTCCTCTAACATCCAATGCTTGTCTGTTGAGATGAGAAACGTGTGAGCTCCGTGAACGATGTAGTTTTTTTGAGCTAAAAACTGACTGCCCTTACCTGAAACGAAGTCTTGCTTGTAGGAAGACACAGAGCCTGTGATTTCACTCCATTTCTGAAGGGAATCACACAGCATAGTTCTCATCCATGGATTACACTCTGCATTAGAAGGAGAAACACGCTCTTGATTTCTAGGGTCTCTAAGACAGCAGGAAACGTGAGTGTGCTGAGAACAAAAGAACGGTGTTTCCTACACCTACAGACCATATCTAATCCAACTCTGCTTCTTAAACTGATACAAAGCACTGGTCCTCTAACATCCAATGCTTGTCTGTTAAGATTAGAAACGTGTGAGCTCTGTGAACGATATAGATCCTTTGAGCTGAAAAGTGACTATCCTTACCTGGAAGGAAGTGTTGCTTGTTGAAGACACAGAGCCTGGGATTTAACTCCATTTCTGAAGGAAAACACAAAGCATAGTTCTCACCCATGGATCACACTCTGCTTTACAGCAAGATTCATGCTCTTGCTTTCTAGAGTCTCTAATAGAGTAGGAAATCTGAGTGTGCCCTGAACAAAAGAACGGAGTTTCCTATACATACTGACCATATGTAGTTCAAATCTGATCCTGAAACTAATACAAAGCTCTGGTCCTCTAACATCCAATGCTTGTCAGTTAAGATAAGAAATGTGTGACCTTCATGAACAATGTAGTTCGTTTGAGCAGAAAAGTGACTGCCCTTACCTGAAACGAAGTCTTGCTTGTAGGAAGACACAGAGCCTGGGATTTAACTCCATTTCTGAAGGGAAACACACAGCATAGTTCTCATCCATGGATCACACTCTGCTTCAGAGCGAGAAGCACGCTCGTGATTTCTAGAGTCTCTAAGACAGCAGGAAACGTGAGTGTGCTGAGAACAAAAGAACGGTGTTTCCTACACCTACAGACCATATCTAATCCAACTCTGCTTCTTAAACTAATACAAAGCACTGGTCCTCTAACATCCAATACTTGTCAGTTAAGTTGAGAAACGTTTGAGCTTTGAGAATGATGTATTTCCTTTGAACTGAAAAGTGACTGCCCATACCTGAAACGAAGTCTTGCTTGTAGTAAGACACAGAGCCTGGGATTTAACTCCATCTCTGAAGGGAAACACAGAGCATATTTCTCATCCATGGATCACACTCTGCTTTAGAGCGAGAAGCACGATCTTGCTTTCTAGAGTCTCTAATACAGCAGGTAATCTGAGTGTGCCCAGAACAAAAGAACGGTGTTTCCTACACATACGGACCATACCTAGTCCAACTCTGCTTATTAAACTGATACAAAGCACTGGTCCTCTAACATCCAATGCTTGTCTGTTGAGATGAGAAACGTGTGAGCTCCGTGAATGATGTAGTTCATTTGAGCTGAAAA
This sequence comes from Onychomys leucogaster, assembly GCA_949786385.1. Classification (NCBI taxonomy): domain Eukaryota; kingdom Metazoa; phylum Chordata; class Mammalia; order Rodentia; family Cricetidae; genus Onychomys; species Onychomys leucogaster. The sequence continues at coordinate 681,862 of CATKUP010000081.1, forward strand.
GTGACTGCCCTTACCTGAAACGAAGTCTTGCTTGTAGGAAGACACAGAGCCTGGGATTTAACTCTATTTCTGAAGGGAAACACACAGCATAGTTCTCATCCATGGATCACACTCTGCTTTAGAGCAAGAAGCATGCTCTTGCTTTCTAGAGTCTCTAAGACAGCAGGAAACGTGAGTGTGCTGAGAACAAAAGAACGGTGTTCCTACACATACGGACCATATCTAGTCCAACTCTGCTTCTTAAACTGATAGAAAGCACTGGTCCTCTAACATCCAATGCTTGTCTGTTGAGATGAGAAACGTGTGAGCTCCTTGAACGATGTAGATTTTTTGAGCTGAAAAGTGACTGCCCTTTCCTGAAACGAAGTCTTGCTTGTAGGAAGACACAGAGCCTGTGATTTCACTCCATTTCTGAAGGGAATCACACAGCATAGTTCTCATCCATGGATTACACTCTGCATTAGAACGAGAAACACGCTCTTGATTTCTAGAGTCTCTAAGACAGCAGGAAACGTGAGTGTGCTGAGAACAAAAGAACCGTGTTTCCTACACATACGGACCATATCTAGTCCAAGTCTGCTTCTTAAACTGATACAAAGCACTGGTCCTCTAACATCCAACGCTTGTCTGTTGAGATGAGAAAAGTGTGAGCTCCGTGAACAATGTAGTTCGTTTGAGCTGAAAAGTGACTGCCCTTACCTGAAACGAAGTCTTGCTTGTAGGAAGACACAGAGCCTGGGATTTAACTCCATTTCTGAAGGGAAACACACAGCATAGTTCTCATCCATGGATCACACTCTGCTTTAGAGCGAGAAGCACGCTCTTGATTTCTAGAGTCTCTACGACAGCAGGAAACGTGAGTTTGCTGAGAACAAAAGAACGGTGTTTCCTACACCTACAGACCATATCTAATCCCACTCTGCTTCTTAAACTAATACAAAGCACTGGTCCTCTAACATCCAATACTTGTCAGTTAAGTTGAGAAACGTGTGAGCTTTGAGAATGATGTATTTCCTTTGAACTGAAAAGTGACTGCCCATACCTGAAACGAAGTCTTGCTTGTAGTAAGACACAGAGCCTGGGATTTAACTCCATCTCTGAAGGGAAACACAGAGCATAGTTCTCATCCATGGATCACACTCTGCTTTAGAGCGAGAAGCACGATCTTGCTTTCTAGAGTCTCTAATACAGCACGTAATCTGAATGTGCCCAGAACAAAAGAACGGTGTTTCCTACACACACGGACCATATCTAGTCCAACTCTGCTTCTGAAACTGATACAAAGCACTGGTCCTCTAACATCCAATGCTTGTCTCTTAAGATGAGAATCGTGTGAGCTTCGTGAACCATGTAGTTCGTTTGAGTTGAAAAGTGACTGCCCTTACCTGAAACGAAGTCTTGCTTGTAGGAAGACACAGAGCCTGGGATTTAACTCCATTTCTGAAGGGAAACACACAGCATAGTTCTCATCCATGGATCACACTCTGCTTTAGAGCAAGAAGCATGCTCTTGCTTTCTAGAGTCTCTAAGTCATCAGGAAAGGTGAGTGTGCAGAGAACAAAAGAACGGTATTTCCTACACATACGGACCATATCTAGTCCAACACTTCTTCTTAAACTGATACAAAACACTGGTCCTCTAACATCCAACGCTTGTCTGTTGAGATGAGAAACGTGTGAGCTCTGTGAAGGATGTAGTTCGTTTGAGATGAAAAGTGAATGCCCTTCCCTGAAACGAAGTCTTGCTTGTAGGAAGACACAGAGCCTGGGATTTAACTCAATTTCTGAAGGGAAACACACAGCATAGTTCTCATCCATGGATCACACTCTGCTTTAGAGCGAGAAGCACGCTCTTGATTTCTAGAGTCTCTAAGACAGCAGGAAACGTGAGTGTGCTGAGAACAAAAGAACGGTGTTTCCTACACCTAAGGACCATATCTAATCCAACACTGCTTCTTAAACTGATACAAAGCACTGGTCCTCTAACATCCAATACTTGTCAGTTAAGTTGAGAAACGTTTGAGCTTTGAGAATGATGTATATCCTTTGAACTGAAAAGTGACTGCCCATACCTGAAACGAAGTCTTGCTTGTAGTAAGACAGAGAGCCTGGGATTTAACTCCATCTCTGAAGGGAAACACAGAGCATAGTTCTCATCCATGGATCACACTCTGCTTTAGAGCGAGAAGCACGATCTTGCTTTCTAGAGTCTCTAATACAGCAGGTAATCTGAGTGTGCCCAGAACAAAAGAACGGTGTTTCCTACACATACGGACCATACCTAGTCCAACTCTGCTTCTTAAACTGATACAAAGCACTGGTCCTCTAACATCCAATGCTTGTCTGTTGAGATGAGAAACGTGTGAGCTCCGTGAATGATGTAGTTCGTTTGAGCTGAAAAGTGACTGCCCTTACCTGAAACGAAGTCTTGCTTGTAGGAAGACACAGACCCTGTGATTTATTCCATTTCTGAAGGGAAACACACAGCATAGTTCTCATCCATGGATCACACTCTGCTTTAGAGCGAGAAGCACGCTCTTGATTTCTAGAGTCTCTAAGACAGCAGGAAACGTGAGTGTGCTCAGAACAAAAGAACGGTGTTTCCTACAAATACGGACCATATCTAGTCCAACTCTGCTTTTGAAACTGATACAAAGCACTGGTCCTCTATCATCCAATGCTTGTCTGTTAAGATTAGAAACGTGTGAGCTCCGTGAACGATGTAGTTCGTTTGAGATGAAAAGTGACTTCCCTTACCTGAAACGAAGTCTTGCTTGTAGGAAGACACAGAGCCTGTGATTTCACTCCATTTCTGAAGGGAAACACACAGCATAGTTCTCATCCATGGATTACACTCTGCTTTAGAACGAGAAGCACGCTCTTGATTTCTAGAGTCTCTAAGACAGCAGGAAACGTGAGTGTGCTGAGAACAAAGAACGCTGTTTCCTACACATACAGACCATATCTAGTCCATCTCTGCTTCTTAAACTGATACAAAGCACTGGTCCTCTAACATCCAACGCCTGTCTGTTGAGATGAGAAAAGTGTGAGCTCCGTGAACAATGTAGTTCGTTTGAGCTGAAAAGTGACTGCCCTTACCTGAAACGAATTCTTGCTTGTAGGAAGACACAGAGCCTGGGATTTAACTCCAATTCTGAAGGGAAACACACAGCATAGTTCTCATCCATGGATCACACTCTGCTTTAGAGCAAGAATCATGCTCTTGCTTTCTAGAGTCTCTAAGTCATCAGGAAACGTGAGTGTGCAGAGACCAAAAGAACGGTATTTCCTACACATACGGACCATATCTAGTCCAACTCTGCTTCTTAAACTGATACAAAACACTGGTCCTCTAACATCCAACGCTTGTCTGTTGAGATGAGAAACGTGTGAGCTCTGTGAACGATGTAGTTCGTTTGAGCTGAAAAGTGACTGCCCTTACCTGAAACGAAGTCTTGCTTATAGGAAGACACAGAGCCTGGGATTTAACTCAATTTCTGAAGGGAAACACACAGCATAGTTCTCATCCATGGATCACACTCTGCTTTAGAGCGAGAAGCACGCTCTTGATTTCTAGAGTCTCTAAGACAGCAGGAAACGTGAGTGTGCTGAGAACAAAAGAACGGTGTTTCCTACACCTACAGACCATATCTAATCCAACTCTGCTTCTTAAACTGATACAAAGCACTGGTCCTCTAACATCCAATGCTTGTCTGTTAAGATTAGAAAAGTGTGAGCTCTGTGAACGATATAGTTCCTTTGAGCTGAAAAGTGACTGCCCTTACATGGAAGGAAGTGTTGCTTGTTGAAGACACAGAGCCTGGGATTTAACTCCATTTCTGAAGGAAAACACACAGCATAGTTCTCACCCATGGATCACACTCTGCTTTACAGCAAGATTCATGCTCTTGCTTTCTAGAGTCTCTAATACAGTAGGAAATCTGAGTGTGCCCTGAACAAAAGAACGGAGTTTCCTATACATACTGACCATATGTAGTTCAAATCTGCTTCTGAAACTGATACAAAGCTCTGGTCCTCTAACATCCAATGCTTGTCAGTTAAGATAAGAAATGTGTGACCTTCATGAACAATGTAGTTCGTTTGAGCAGAAAAGTGACTGCCCTTACCTGAAACGAAGTCTTGCTTGTAGGAAGACACAGAGCCTGGGATTTAACTCCATCTCTGAAGGGAAACACAGAGCATAGTTCTCATCCATGGATCACACTCTGCTTTAGAGCGAGAAGCACGATCTTGCTTTCTAGAGTCTCTAATACAGCAGGTAATCTGAGTGTGCCCAGAACAAAAGAACGGTGTTTCCTACACATACGGACCATACCTAGTCCAACTCTGCTTCTTAAACTGATACAAAGCACTGGTCCTCTAACATCCAATGCTTGTCTGTTGAGATGAGAAACGTGTGAGCTCCGTGAATGATGTAGTTCGTTTGAGCTGAAAAGTGACTGCCCTTACCTGAAACGAAGTCTTGCTTGTAGGAAGACACAGAGCCTGGGATTTAACTCTATTTCTGAAGGGAAACACACAGCATAGTTCTCATCCATGGATCACACTCTGCTTTAGAGCAAGAAGCATTCTCTTGCTTTCTAGAGTCTCTAAGACAGCAGGAAACGTGAGTGTGCTGAGAACAAAAGAATGGTGTTCCTACACATACGGACCATATCTAGTCCAACTCTGCTTCTTAAACTGATAGAAAGCACTGGTCCTCTAACATCCAATGCTTGTCTGTTGAGATGAGAAACGTGTGAGCTCCGTGTACGGTGTAGTTTTTTTGAGCTGAAAAGTGACTGCCCTTACCTGAAACGAAGTCTTGCTTGTAGGAAGACACAGAGCCTGTGATTTCACTCCATTTCTGAAGGGAATCACACAGCATAGTTCTCATCCATGGATTACACTCTGCATTAGAACGAGAAACACGCTCTTGATTTCTAGAGTCTCTAAGACAGCAGGAAACGTGAGTGTGCTGAGAACAAAAGAATGGTGTTTCCTACACATACGGACCATATCTAGTCCAACTCTGCTTCTTAAACTGATACAAAGCACTGGTCCTCTAACATCCAACGCTTGTCTGTTGAGATGAGAAAAGTGTGAGCTCCGTGAACAATGTAGTTCGTTTGAGCTGAAAAGTGACTGCCCTTACCTGAAACGAAGTCTTGCTTGTAGGAAGACACAGAGCCTGGGATTTAACTCCATTTCTGAAGGGAAACACACAACATAGTTCTCATCCATGGATCACACTCTGCTTCAGAGCGAGAAGCACGCTCTTGATTTCTAGAGTCTCTAAGACAGCAGGAAACGTGAGTGTGCTGAGAACAAAAGAACGGTGTTTCCTACACCTACAGACCATATCTAATCCAACTCTGCTTCTTAAACTAATACAAAGCACTGGTCCTCTAACATCCAATACTTGTCAGTTAAGTTGAGAAACGTTTGAGCTTTGAGAATGATGTATTTCCTTTGAACTGAAAAGTGACTTCCCATACCTGAAACGAAGTCTTGCTTGTAGTAAGACACAGAGCCTGGGATTTAACTCCATCTCTGAAGGGAAACACAGAGCATAGTTCTCATCCATGGATCACACTCTGCTTTAGAGCGAGAAGCACGATCTTGCTTTCTAGAGTCTCTAATACAGCAGGTAATCTGAGTGTGCCCAGAACAAAAGAACGGTGTTTCCTACACATACGGACCATACCTAGTCCAACTCTGCTTCTTAAACTGATACAAAGCACTGGTCCTCTAACATCCAATGCTTGTCTGTTGAGATGAGAAACGTGTGAGCTCCGTGAATGATGTAGTTCGTTTGAGCTGAAAAGTGACTGCCCTTACCTGAAACGAAGTCTTGCTTGTAGGAAGACACAGAGCCTGGGATTTAACTCTATTTCTGAAGGGAAACACACAGCATAGTTCTCATCCATGGATCACACTCTGCTTCAGAGCGAGAAGCACGCTCTTGATTTCTAGAGTCTCTAAGACAGCAGGAAACGTGAGTGTGCTGAGAACAAAAGAACGGTGTTTCCTACACCTACAGACCATATCTAATCCAACTCTGCTTCTTAAACTAATACAAAGCACTGGTCCTCTAACATCCAATACTTGTCAGTTAAGTTGAGAAACGTTTGAGCTTTGAGAATGATGTATTTCCTTTGAACTGAAAAGTGACTTCCCATACCTGAAACGAAGTCTTGCTTGTAGGAAGACACAGAGCCTGTGATTTCACTCCATTTCTGAAGGGAATCACACAGCATAGTTCTCATCCATGGATTACACTCTGCATTAGAACGAGAAACACGCTCTTGATTTCTAGAGTCTCTAAGACAGCAGGAAACGTGAGTGTGCTGAGAACAAAAGAATGGTGTTTCCTACACATACGGACCATATCTAGTCCAACTCTGCTTCTTAAACTGATACAAAGCACTGGTCCTCTAACATCCAACGCTTGTCTGTTGAGATGAGAAAAGTGTGAGCTCCGTGAACAATGTAGTTCGTTTGAGCTGAAAAGTGACTGCCCTTACCTGAAACGAAGTCTTGCTTGTAGGAAGACACAGAGCCTGGGATTTAACTCCATTTCTGAAGGGAAACACACAACATAGTTCTCATCCATGGATCACACTCTGCTTCAGAGCGAGAAGCACGCTCTTGATTTCTAGAGTCTCTAAGACAGCAGGAAACGTGAGTGTGCTGAGAACAAAAGAACGGTGTTTCCTACACCTACAGACCATATCTAATCCAACTCTGCTTCTTAAACTAATACAAAGCACTGGTCCTCTAACATCCAATACTTGTCAGTTAAGTTGAGAAACGTTTGAGCTTTGAGAATGATGTATTTCCTTTGAACTGAAAAGTGACTTCCCATACCTGAAACGAAGTCTTGCTTGTAGTAAGACACAGAGCCTGGGATTTAACTCCATCTCTGAAGGGAAACACAGAGCATAGTTCTCATCCATGGATCACACTCTGCTTTAGAGCGAGAAGCACGATCTTGCTTTCTAGAGTCTCTAATACAGCAGGTAATCTGAGTGTGCCCAGAACAAAAGAACGGTGTTTCCTACACATACGGACCATACCTAGTCCAACTCTGCTTCTTAAACTGATACAAAGCACTGGTCCTCTAACATCCAATGCTTGTCTGTTGAGATGAGAAACGTGTGAGCTCCGTGAATGATGTAGTTCGTTTGAGCTGAAAAGTGACTGCCCTTACCTGAAACGAAGTCTTGCTTGTAGGAAGACACAGAGCCTGGGATTTAACTCTATTTCTGAAGGGAAACACACAGCATAGTTCTCATCCATGGATCACACTCTGCTTTAGAGCAAGAAGCATTCTCTTGCTTTCTAGAGTCTCTAAGACAGCAGGAAACGTGAGTGTGCTGAGAACAAAAGAATGGTGTTCCTACACATACGGACCATATCTAGTCCAACTCTGCTTCTTAAACTGATAGAAAGCACTGGTCCTCTAACATCCAATGCTTGTCTGTTGAGATGAGAAACGTGTGAGCTCCGTGTACGGTGTAGTTTTTTTGAGCTGAAAAGTGACTGCCCTTACCTGAAACGAAGTCTTGCTTGTAGGAAGACACAGAGCCTGTGATTTCACTCCATTTCTGAAGGGAATCACACAGCATAGTTCTCATCCATGGATTACACTCTGCATTAGAACGAGAAACACGCTCTTGATTTCTAGAGTCTCTAAGACAGCAGGAAACGTGAGTGTGCTGAGAACAAAAGAATGGTGTTTCCTACACATACGGACCATATCTAGTCCAACTCTGCTTCTTAAACTGATACAAAGCACTGGTCCTCTAACATCCAACGCTTGTCTGTTGAGATGAGAAAAGTGTGAGCTCCGTGAACAATGTAGTTCGTTTGAGCTGAAAAGTGACTGCCCTTACCTGAAACGAAGTCTTGCTTGTAGGAAGACACAGAGCCTGGGATTTAACTCCATTTCTGAAGGGAAACACACAACATAGTTCTCATCCATGGATCACACTCTGCTTCAGAGCGAGAAGCACGCTCTTGATTTCTAGAGTCTCTAAGACAGCAGGAAACGTGAGTGTGCTGAGAACAAAAGAACGGTGTTTCCTACACCTACAGACCATATCTAATCCAACTCTGCTTCTTAAACTAATACAAAGCACTGGTCCTCTAACATCCAATACTTGTCAGTTAAGTTGAGAAACGTTTGAGCTTTGAGAATGATGTATTTCCTTTGAACTGAAAAGTGACTTCCCATACCTGAAACGAAGTCTTGCTTGTAGTAAGACACAGAGCCTGGGATTTAACTCCATCTCTGAAGGGAAACACAGAGCATAGTTCTCATCCATGGATCACACTCTGCTTTAGAGCGAGAAGCACGATCTTGCTTTCTAGAGTCTCTAATACAGCAGGTAATCTGAGTGTGCCCAGAACAAAAGAACGGTGTTTCCTACACATACGGACCATACCTAGTCCAACTCTGCTTCTTAAACTGATACAAAGCACTGGTCCTCTAACATCCAATGCTTGTCTGTTGAGATGAGAAACGTGTGAGCTCCGTGAATGATGTAGTTCGTTTGAGCTGAAAAGTGACTGCCCTTACCTGAAACGAAGTCTTGCTTGTAGGAAGACACAGAGCCTGGGATTTAACTCTATTTCTGAAGGGAAACACACAGCATAGTTCTCATCCATGGATCACACTCTGCTTTAGAGCAAGAAGCATTCTCTTGCTTTCTAGAGTCTCTAAGACAGCAGGAAAAGTGAGTGTGCTGAGAACAAAAGAATGGTGTTCCTACACATACGGACCATATCTAGTCCAACTCTGCTTCTTAAACTGATAGAAAGCACTGGTCCTCTAACATCCAATGCTTGTCTGTTGAGATGAGAAACGTGTGAGCTCCGTGTACGGTGTAGTTTTTTTGAGCTGAAAAGTGACTGCCCTTACCTGAAACGAAGTCTTGCTTGTAGGAAGACACAGAGCCTGTGATTTCACTCCATTTCTGAAGGGAATCACACAGCATAGTTCTCATCCATGGATTACACTCTGCATTAGAACGAGAAACACGCTCTTGATTTCTAGAGTCTCTAAGACAGCAGGAAACGTGAGTGTGCTGAGAACAAAAGAATGGTGTTTCCTACACATACGGACCATATCTAGTCCAACTCTGCTTCTTAAACTGATACAAAGCACTGGTCCTCTAACATCCAACGCTTGTCTGTTGAGATGAGAAAAGTGTGAGCTCCGTGAACAATGTAGTTCGTTTGAGCTGAAAAGTGACTGCCCTTACCTGAAACGAAGTCTTGCTTGTAGGAAGACACAGAGCCTGGGATTTAACTCCATTTCTGAAGGGAAACACACAACATAGTTCTCATCCATGGATCACACTCTGCTTCAGAGCGAGAAGCACGCTCTTGATTTCTAGAGTCTCTAAGACAGCAGGAAACGTGAGTGTGCTGAGAACAAAAGAACGGTGTTTCCTACACCTACAGACCATATCTAATCCAACTCTGCTTCTTAAACTAATACAAAGCACTGGTCCTCTAACATCCAATACTTGTCAGTTAAGTTGAGAAACGTTTGAGCTTTGAGAATGATGTATTTCCTTTGAACTGAAAAGTGACTTCCCATACCTGAAACGAAGTCTTGCTTGTAGTAAGACACAGAGCCTGGGATTTAACTCCATCTCTGAAGGGAAACACAGAGCATAGTTCTCATCCATGGATCACACTCTGCTTTAGAGCGAGAAGCACGATCTTGCTTTCTAGAGTCTCTAATACAGCAGGTAATCTGAGTGTGCCCAGAACAAAAGAACGGTGTTTCCTACACATACGGACCATACCTAGTCCAACTCTGCTTCTTAAACTGATACAAAGCACTGGTCCTCTAACATCCAATGCTTGTCTGTTGAGATGAGAAACGTGTGAGCTCCGTGAATGATGTAGTTCGTTTGAGCTGAAAAGTGACTGCCCTTACCTGAAACGAAGTCTTGCTTGTAGGAAGACACAGAGCCTGGGATTTAACTCTATTTCTGAAGGGAAACACACAGCATAGTTCTCATCCATGGATCACACTCTGCTTCAGAGCGAGAAGCACGCTCTTGATTTCTAGAGTCTCTAAGACAGCAGGAAACGTGAGTGTGCTGAGAACAAAAGAACGGTGTTTCCTACACCTACAGACCATATCTAATCCAACTCTGCTTCTTAAACTAATACAAAGCACTGGTCCTCTAACATCCAATACTTGTCAGTTAAGTTGAGAAACGTTTGAGCTTTGAGAATGATGTATTTCCTTTGAACTGAAAAGTGACTTCCCATACCTGAAACGAAGTCTTGCTTGTAGTAAGACACAGAGCCTGGGATTTAACTCCATCTCTGAAGGGAAACACAGAGCATAGTTCTCATCCATGGATCACACTCTGCTTTAGAGCGAGAAGCACGATCTTGCTTTCTAGAGTCTCTAATACAGCAGGTAATCTGAGTGTGCCCAGAACAAAAGAACGGTGTTTCCTACACATACGGACCATACCTAGTCCAACTCTGCTTCTTAAACTGATACAAAGCACTGGTCCTCTAACATCCAATGCTTGTCTGTTGAGATGAGAAACGTGTGAGCTCCGTGAATGATGTAGTTCGTTTGAGCTGAAAAGTGACTGCCCTTACCTGAAACGAAGTCTTGCTTGTAGGAAGACACAGAGCCTGGGATTTAACTCTATTTCTGAAGGGAAACACACAGCATAGTTCTCATCCATGGATCACACTCTGCTTTAGAGCAAGAAGCATGCTCTTGCTTTCTAGAGTCTCTAAGACAGCAGGAAACGTGAGTGTGCTGAGAACAAAAGAACGGTGTTCCTACACATACGGACCATATCTAGTCCAACTCTGCTTCTTAAACTGATAGAAAGCACTGGTCCTCTAACATCCAATGCTTGTCTGTTGAGATGAGAAACGTGTGAGCTCCTTGAACGATGTAGATTTTTTGAGCTGAAAAGTGACTGCCCTTTCCTGAAACGAAGTCTTGCTTGTAGGAAGACACAGAGCCTGTGATTTCACTCCATTTCTGAAGGGAATCACACAGCATAGTTCTCATCCATGGATTACACTCTGCATTAGAACGAGAAACACGCTCTTGATTTCTAGAGTCTCTAAGACAGCAGGAAACGTGAGTGTGCTGAGTACAAAAGAACCGTGTTTCCTACACATACGGACCATATCTAGTCCAACTCTGCTTCTTAAACTGATACAAAGCACTGGTCCTCTAACATCCAACGCTTGTCTGTTGAGATGAGAAAAGTGTGAGCTCCGTGAACAATGTAGTTCGTTTGAGCTGAAAAGTGACTGCCCTTACCTGAAACGAAGTCTTGCTTGTAGGAAGACACAGAGCCTGGGATTTAACTCCATTTCTGAAGGGAAACACACAGCATAGTTCTCATCCATGGATCACACTCTGCTTTAGAGCGAGAAGCACGCTCTTGATTTCTAGAGTCTCTACGACAGCAGGAAACGTGAGTTTGCTGAGAACAAAAGAACGGTGTTTCCTACACCTACAGACCATATCTAATCCCACTCTGCTTCTTAAACTAATACAAAGCACTGGTCCTCTAACATCCAATACTTGTCAGTTAAGTTGAGAAACGTGTGAGCTTTGAGAATGATGTATTTCCTTTGAACTGAAAAGTGACTGCCCATACCTGAAACGAAGTCTTGCTTGTAGTAAGACACAGAGCCTGGGATTTAACTCCATCTCTGAATGGAAACACAGAGCATAGTACTCATCCATGGATCACACTCTGCTTTAGAGCGAGAAGCACGATCTTGCTTTCTAGAGTCTCTAATACAGCACGTAATCTGAATGTGCCCAGAACAAAAGAACGGTGTTTCCTACACACACGGACCATATCTAGTCCAACTCTGCTTCTGAAACTGATACAAAGCACTGGTCCTCTAACATCCAATGCTTGTCTCTTAAGATGAGAATCGTGTGAGCTTCATGAACCATGTAGTTCGTTTGAGTTGAAAAGTGACTGCCCTTACCTGAAACGAAGTCTTGCTCGTAGGAAGACACAGAGCCTGGGATTTAACTCCATTTCTGAAGGGAAACACACAGCATAGTTCTCATCCATGGATCACACTCTGCTTTAGAGCAAGAAGCATGCTCTTGCTTTCTAGAGTCTCTAAGTCATCAGGAAACGTGAGTGTGCAGAGAACAAAAGAACGGTATTTCCTACACATACGGACCATATCTAGTCCAACACTTCTTCTTAAACTGATACAAAACACTGGTCCTCTAACATCCAACGCTTGTCTGTTGAGATGAGAAACGTGTGAGCTCTGTGAAGGATGTAGTTCGTTTGAGATGAAAAGTGAATGCCCTTCCCTGAAACGAAGTCTTGCTTGTAGGAAGACACAGAGCCTGGGATTTAACTCAATTTCTGAAGGGAAACACACAGCATAGTTCTCATCCATGGATCACACTCTGCTTTAGAGCGAGAAGCACGCTCTTGATTTCTAGAGTCTCTAAGACAGCAGGAAATGTGAGTGTGCTGAGAACAAAAGAACGGTGTTTCCTACACCTACAGACCATATCTAATCCAACACTGCTTCTTAAACTGATACAAAGCACTGGTCCTCTAACATCCAATACTTGTCAGTTAAGTTGAGAAACGTTTGAGCTTTGAGAATGATGTATATCCTTTGAACTGAAAAGTGACTGCCCATACCTGAAACGAAGTCTTGCTTGTAGTAAGACAGAGAGCCTGGGATTTAACTCCATCTCTGAAGGGAAACACAGAGCATAGTTCTCATCCATGGATCACACTCTGCTTTAGAGCGAGAAGCACGATCTTGCTTTCTAGAGTCTCTAATACAGCAGGTAATCTGAGTGTGCCCAGAACAAAAGAACGGTGTTTCCTACACATACGGACCATACCTAGTCCAACTCTGCTTCTTAAACTGATACAAAGCACTGGTCCTCTAACATCCAATGCTTGTCTGTTGAGATGAGAAACGTGTGAGCTCCGTGAATGATGTAGTTCGTTTGAGCTGAAAAGTGACTGCCCTTACCTGAAACGAAGTCTTGCTTGTAGGAAGACACAGACCCTGTGATTTATTCCATTTCTGAAGGGAAACACACAGCATAGTTCTCATCCATGGATCACACTCTGCTTTAGAGCGAGAAGCACGCTCTTGATTTCTAGAGTCTCTAAGACAGCAGGAAACGTGAGTGTGCTCAGAACAAAAGAACGGTGTTTCCTACAAATACGGACCATATCTAGTCCAACTCTGCTTTTGAAACTGATACAAAGCACTGGTCCTCTATCATCCAATGCTTGTCTGTTAAGATTAGAAACGTGTGAGCTCCGTGAACGATGTAGTTCGTTTGAGATGAAAAGTGACTTCCCTTACCTGAAACGAAGTCTTGCTTGTAGGAAGACACAGAGCCTGGGATTTAACTCCATTTCTGAAGGGATACACACAGCATAGTTCTCATCCATGGATCACACTCTGCTTTAGAGCAAGAAGCATGCTCTTGCTTTCTAGAGTCTCTAAGACAGCAGGAAACGTGAGTGTGCTGAGAACAAAGAACGGTGTTTGCTACACATACGGACCATATCTAGTCCAACTCTGCTTCTTAAACTGATAGAAAGCACTGGTCCTCTAACGACCAATGCTTGTCTGTTGAGATGAGAAACGTGTGAGCTCCGTGAACAATGTAGTTTTTTTGAGCTGAAAAGTGACTGCCCTTACCTGAAACGAAGTCTTGCTTGTAGGAAGACACAGAGCCTGTGATTTCACTCCATTTCTGAAGGGAAACACACAGCATAGTTCTCATCCATGGATTACACTCTGCTTTAGAACGAGAAGCACGCTCTTGATTTCTAGAGTCTCTAAGACAGCAGGAAACGTGAGTGTGCTGAGAACAAAGAACAGTGTTTCCTACACATACAGACCATATCTAGTCCATCTCTGCTTCTTAAACTGATACAAAGCACTGGTCCTCTAACATCCAACGCCTGTCTGTTGAGATGAGAAAAGTGTGAGCTCCGTGAACAATGTAGTTCGTTTGAGCTGAAAAGTGACTGCCCTTACCTGAAACGAATTCTTGCTTGTAGGAAGACACAGAGCCTGGGATTTAACTCCATTTCTGAAGGGAAACACACAGCATAGTTCTCATCCATGGATCACACTCTGCTTTAGAGCAAGAATCATGCTCTTGCTTTCTAGAGTCTCTAAGTCATCAGGAAACGTGAGTGTGCAGAGACCAAAAGAACGGTATTTCCTACACATACGGACCATATCTAGTCCAACTCTGCTTCTTAAACTGATACAAAACACTGGTCCTCTAACATCCAACGCTTGTCTGTTGAGATGAGAAACGTGTGAGCTCTGTGAACGATGTAGTTCGTTTGAGCTGAAAAGTGACTGCCCTTACCTGAAACGAAGTCTTGCTTGTAGGAAGACACAGAGCCTGGGATTTAACTCAATTTCTGAAGGGAAACACACAGCATAGTTCTCATCCATGGATCACACTCTGCTTTAGAGCGAGAAGCACGCTCTTGATTTCTAGAGTCTCTAAGACAGCAGGAAACGTGAGTGTGCTGAGAACAAAAGAACGGTGTTTCCTACACCTACAGACCATATCTAATCCAACTCTGCTTCTTAAACTGATACAAAGCACTGGTCCTCTAACATCCAATGCTTGTCTGTTAAGATTAGAAACGTGTGAGCTCTGTGAACGATATAGTTCCTTTGAGCTGAAAAGTGACTGCCCTTACCTGGAAGGAAGTGTTGCTTGTTGAAGACACAGAGCCTCGGATTTAACTCCATTTCTGAAGGAAAACACACAGCATAGTTCTCACCCATGGATCACACTCTGCTTTACAGCAAGATTCATGCTCTTGCTTTCTAGAGTCTCTAATACAGTAGGAAATCTGAGTGTGCCCTGAACAAAAGAACGGAGTTTCCTATACATACTGACCATATGTAGTTCAAATCTGCTTCTGAAACTGATACAAAGCTCTGGTCCTCTAACATCCAATGCTTGTCAGTTAAGATAAGAAATGTGTGACCTTCATGAACAATGTAGTTCGTTTGAGCAGAAAAGTGACTGCCCTTACCTGAAACGAAGTCTTGCTTGTAGGAAGACACAGAGCCTGGGATTTAACTCCATCTCTGAAGGGAAACACAGAGCATAGTTCTCATCCATGGATCACACTCTGCTTTAGAGCGAGAAGCACGATCTTGCTTTCTAGAGTCTCTAATACAGCAGGTAATCTGAGTGTGCCCAGAACAAAAGAACGGTGTTTCCTACACATACGGACCATACCTAGTCCAACTCTGCTTCTTAAACTGATACAAAGCACTGGTCCTCTAACATCCAATGCTTGTCTGTTGAGATGAGAAACGTGTGAGCTCCGTGAATGATGTAGTTCGTTTGAGCTGAAAAGTGACTGCCCTTACCTGAAATGAAGTCTTGCTTGTAGGAAGACACAGAGCCTGGGATTTAACTCTATTTCTGAAGGGAAACACACAGCATAGTTCTCATCCATGGATCACACTCTGCTTTAGAGCAAGAAGCATTCTCTTGCTTTCTAGAGTCTCTAAGACAGCAGGAAACGTGAGTGTGCTGAGAACAAAAGAATGGTGTTCCTACACATACGGACCATATCTAGTCCAACTCTGCTTCTTAAACTGATAGAAAGCACTGGTCCTCTAACATCCAATGCTTGTCTGTTGAGATGAGAAACGTGTGAGCTCCGTGTACGATGTAGTTTTTTTGAGCTGAAAAGTGACTGCCCTTACCTGAAACGAAGTCTTTCTTGTAGGAAGACACAGAGCCTGTGATTTCACTCCATTTCTGAAGGGAATCACACAGCATAGTTCTCATCCATGGATTACACTCTGCATTAGAACGAGAAACACGCTCTTGATTTCTAGAGTCTCTAAGACAGCAGGAAACGTGAGTGTGCTGAGAACAAAAGAATGGTGTTTCCTACACATACGGACCATATCTAGTCCAACTCTGCTTCTTAAACTGATACAAAGCACTGGTCCTCTAACATCCAACGCTTGTCTGTTGAGATGAGAAAAGTGTGAGCTCCGTGAACAATGTAGTTCGTTTGAGCTGAAAAGTGACTGCCCTTACCTGAAACGAAGTCTTGCTTGTAGGAAGACACAGAGCCTGGGATTTAACTCCATTTCTGAAGGGAAACACACAGCATAGTTCTCATCCATGGATCACACTCTGCTTCAGAGCGAGAAGCACGCTCTTGATTTCTAGAGTCTCTAAGACAGCAGGAAACGTGAGTGTGCTGAGAACAAAAGAACGGTGTTTCCTACACCTACAGACCATATCTAATCCAACTCTGCTTCTTAAACTAATACAAAGCACTGGTCCTCTAACATCCAATACTTGTCAGTTAAGTTGAGAAACGTTTGAGCTTTGAGAATGATGTATTTCCTTTGAACTGAAAAGTGACTTCCCATACCTGAAACGAAGTCTTGCTTGTAGTAAGACACAGAGCCTGGGATTTAACTCCATCTCTGAAGGGAAACACAGAGCATAGTTCTCATCCATGGATCACACTCTGCTTTAGAGCGAGAAGCACGATCTTGCTTTCTAGAGTCTCTAATACAGCAGGTAATCTGAGTGTGCCCAGAACAAAAGAACGGTGTTTCCTACACATACGGACCATACCTAGTCCAACTCTGCTTCTTAAACTGATACAAAGCACTGGTCCTCTAACATCCAATGCTTGTCTGTTGAGATGAGAAACGTGTGAGCTCCGTGAATGATGTAGTTCGTTTGAGCTGAAAAGTGACTGCCCTTACCTGAAACGAAGTCTTGCTTGTAGGAAGACACAGAGCCTGGGATTTAACTCTATTTCTGAAGGGAAACACACAGCATAGTTCTCATCCATGGATCACACTCTGCTTTAGAGCAAGAAGCATGCTCTTGCTTTCTAGAGTCTCTAAGACAGCAGGAAACGTGAGTGTGCTGAGAACAAAAGAATGGTGTTCCTACACATACGGACCATATCTAGTCCAACTCTGCTTCTTAAACTGATAGAAAGCACTGGTCCTCTAACATCCAATGCTTGTCTGTTGAGATGAGAAACGTGTGAGCTCCTTGAACGATGTAGTTTTTTTGAGCTGAAAAGTGACTGCCCTTACCTGAAACGAAGTCTTGCTTGTAGGAAGACACAGAGCCTGTGATTTCACTCCATTTCTGAAGGGAATCACACAGCATAGTTCTCATCCATGGATTACACTCTGCATTAGAACGAGAAACACGCTCTTGCTTTCTAGAGTCTCTAAGACAGCAGGAAACGTGAGTGTGCTGAGAACAAAAGAACGGTGTTCCTACACATACGGACCATATCTAGTCCAACTCTGCTTCTTAAACTGATAGAAAGCACTGGTCCTCTAACATCCAATGCTTGTCTGTTGAGATGAGAAACGTGTGAGCTCCTTGAACGATGTAGATTTTTTGAGCTGAAAAGTGACTGCCCTTTCCTGAAACGAAGTCTTGCTTGTAGGAAGACACAGAGCCTGTGATTTCACTCCATTTCTGAAGGGAATCACACAGCATAGTTCTCATCCATGGATTACACTCTGCATTAGAACGAGAAACACGCTCTTGCTTTCTAGAGTCTCTAAGACAGCAGGAAACGTGAGTGTGCTGAGAACAAAAGAACGGTGTTCCTACACATACGGACCATATCTAGTCCAACTCTGCTTCTTAAACTGATAGAAAGCACTGGTCCTCTAACATCCAATGCTTGTCTGTTGAGATGAGAAACGTGTGAGCTCCTTGAACGATGTAGATTTTTTGAGCTGAAAAGTGACTGCCCTTTCCTGAAACGAAGTCTTGCTTGTAGGAAGACACAGAGCCTGTGATTTCACTCCATTTCTGAAGGGAATCACACAGCATAGTTCTCATCCATGGATTACACTCTGCATTAGAACGAGAAGCATGCTCTTGCTTTCTAGAGTCTCTAAGTCATCAGGAAACGTGAGTGTGCAGAGAACAAAAGAACGGTATTTCCTACACATACGGACCATATCTAGTCCAACACTTCTTCTTAAACTGATACAAAACACTGGTCCTCTAACATCCAACGCTTGTCTGTTGAGATGAGAAACGTGTGAGCTCTGTGAAGGATGTAGTTCGTTTGAGATGAAAAGTGAATGCCCTTCCCTGAAACGAAGTCTTGCTTGTAGGAAGACACAGAGCCTGGGATTTAACTCAATTTCTGAAGGGAAACACACAGCATAGTTCTCATCCATGGATCACACTCTGCTTTAGAGCGAGAAGCACGCTCTTGATTTCTAGAGTCTCTAAGACAGCAGGAAACGTGAGTGTGCTGAGAACAAAAGAACGGTGTTTCCTACACCTAAGGACCATATCTAATCCAACACTGCTTCTTAAACTGATACAAAGCACTGGTCCTCTAACATCCAATACTTGTCAGTTAAGTTGAGAAACGTTTGAGCTTTGAGAATGATGTATATCCTTTGAACTGAAAAGTGACTGCCCATACCTGAAACGAAGTCTTGCTTGTAGTAAGACAGAGAGCCTGGGATTTAACTCCATCTCTGAAGGGAAACACAGAGCATAGTTCTCATCCATGGATCACACTCTGCTTTAGAGCGAGAAGCACGATCTTGCTTTCTAGAGTCTCTAATACAGCAGGTAATCTGAGTGTGCCCAGAACAAAAGAACGGTGTTTCCTACACATACGGACCATACCTAGTCCAACTCTGCTTCTTAAACTGATACAAAGCACTGGTCCTCTAACATCCAATGCTTGTCTGTTGAGATGAGAAACGTGTGAGCTCCGTGAATGATGTAGTTCGTTTGAGCTGAAAAGTGACTGCCCTTACCTGAAACGAAGTCTTGCTTGTAGGAAGACACAGACCCTGTGATTTATTCCATTTCTGAAGGGAAACACACAGCATAGTTCTCATCCATGGATCACACTCTGCTTTAGAGCGAGAAGCACGCTCTTGATTTCTAGAGTCTCTAAGACAGCAGGAAACGTGAGTGTGCTCAGAACAAAAGAACGGTGTTTCCTACAAATACGGACCATATCTAGTCCAACTCTGCTTTTGAAACTGATACAAAGCACTGGTCCTCTATCATCCAATGCTTGTCTGTTAAGATTAGAAACGTGTGAGCTCCGTGAACGATGTAGTTCGTTTGAGATGAAAAGTGACTTCCCTTACCTGAAACGAAGTCTTGCTTGTAGGAAGACACAGAGCCTGTGATTTCACTCCATTTCTGAAGGGAAACACACAGCATAGTTCTCATCCATGGATTACACTCTGCTTTAGAACGAGAAGCACGCTCTTGATTTCTAGAGTCTCTAAGAGAGCAGGAAACGTGAGTGTGCTGAGAACAAAGAACGGTGTTTCCTACACATACAGACCATATCTAGTCCATCTCTGCTTCTTAAACTGATACAAAGCACTGGTCCTCTAACATCCAACGCCTGTCTGTTGAGATGAGAAAAGTGTGAGCTCCGTGAACAATGTAGTTCGTTTGAGCTGAAAAGTGACTGCCCTTACCTGAAACGAATTCTTGCTTGTAGGAAGACACAGAGCCTGGGATTTAACTCCAATTCTGAAGGGAAACACACAGCATAGTTCTCATCCATGGATCACACTCTGCTTTAGAGCAAGAATCATGCTCTTGCTTTCTAGAGTCTCTAAGTCATCAGGAAACGTGAGTGTGCAGAGACCAAAAGAACGGTATTTCCTACACATACGGACCATATCTAGTCCAACTCTGCTTCTTAAACTGATACAAAACACTGGTCCTCTAACATCCAACGCTTGTCTGTTGAGATGAGAAACGTGTGAGCTCTGTGAACGATGTAGTTCGTTTGAGCTAAAAAGTGACTGCCCTTACCTGAAACGAAGTCTTGCTTATAGGAAGACACAGAGCCTGGGATTTAACTCAATTTCTGAAGGGAAACACAGAGCATAGTTCTCATCCATGGATCACACTCTGCTTTAGAGCGAGAAGCACGATCTTGCTTTCTAGAGTCTCTAATACAGCAGGTAATCTGAGTGTGCCCAGAACAAAAGAACGGTGTTTCCTACACATACGGACCATACCTAGTCCAACTCTGCTTCTTAAACTGATACAAAGCACTGGTCCTCTAACATCCAATGCTTGTCTGTTGAGATGAGAAACGTGTGAGCTCCGTGAATGATGTAGTTCGTTTGAGCTGAAAAGTGACTGCCCTTACCTGAAACGAAGTCTTGCTTGTAGGAAGACACAGACCCTGTGATTTATTCCATTTCTGAAGGGAAACACACAGCATAGTTCTCATCCATGGATCACACTCTGCTTTAGAGCGAGAAGCACGCTCTTGATTTCTAGAGTCTCTAAGACAGCAGGAAACGTGAGTGTGCTCAGAACAAAAGAACGGTGTTTCCTACAAATACGGACCATATCTAGTCCAACTCTGCTTTTGAAACTGATACAAAGCACTGGTCCTCTATCATCCAATGCTTGTCTGTTAAGATTAGAAACGTGTGAGCTCCGTGAACGATGTAGTTCGTTTGAGATGAAAAGTGACTTCCCTTACCTGAAACGAAGTCTTGCTTGTAGGAAGACACAGAGCCTGGGATTTAACTCCATTTCTGAAGGGATACACACAGCATAGTTCTCATCCATGGATCACACTCTGCTTTAGAGCAAGAAGCATGCTCTTGCTTTCTAGAGTCTCTAAGACAGCAGGAAACGTGAGTGTGCTGAGAACAAAGAACGGTGTTTGCTACACATACGGACCATATCTAGTCCAACTCTGCTTCTTAAACTGATAGAAAGCACTGGTCCTCTAACGACCAATGCTTGTCTGTTGAGATGAGAAACGTGTGAGCTCCGTGAACAATGTAGTTTTTTTGAGCTGAAAAGTGACTGCCCTTACCTGAAACGAAGTCTTGCTTGTAGGAAGACACAGAGCCTGTGATTTCACTCCATTTCTGAAGGGAAACACACAGCATAGTTCTCATCCATGGATTACACTCTGCTTTAGAACGAGAAGCACGCTCTTGATTTCTAGAGTCTCTAAGACAGCAGGAAACGTGAGTGTGCTGAGAACAAAGAACAGTGTTTCCTACACATACAGACCATATCTAGTCCATCTCTGCTTCTTAAACTGATACAAAGCACTGGTCCTCTAACATCCAACGCCTGTCTGTTGAGATGAGAAAAGTGTGAGCTCCGTGAACAATGTAGTTCGTTTGAGCTGAAAAGTGACTGCCCTTACCTGAAACGAATTCTTGCTTGTAGGAAGACACAGAGCCTGGGATTTAACTCCATTTCTGAAGGGAAACACACAGCATAGTTCTCATCCATGGATCACACTCTGCTTTAGAGCAAGAATCATGCTCTTGCTTTCTAGAGTCTCTAAGTCATCAGGAAACGTGAGTGTGCAGAGACCAAAAGAACGGTATTTCCTACACATACGGACCATATCTAGTCCAACTCTGCTTCTTAAACTGATACAAAACACTGGTCCTCTAACATCCAACGCTTGTCTGTTGAGATGAGAAACGTGTGAGCTCTGTGAACGATGTAGTTCGTTTGAGCTGAAAAGTGACTGCCCTTACCTGAAACGAAGTCTTGCTTGTAGGAAGACACAGAGCCTGGGATTTAACTCAATTTCTGAAGGGAAACACACAGCATAGTTCTCATCCATGGATCACACTCTGCTTTAGAGCGAGAAGCACGCTCTTGATTTCTAGAGTCTCTAAGACAGCAGGAAACGTGAGTGTGCTGAGAACAAAAGAACGGTGTTTCCTACACCTACAGACCATATCTAATCCAACTCTGCTTCTTAAACTGATACAAAGCACTGGTCCTCTAACATCCAATGCTTGTCTGTTAAGATTAGAAACGTGTGAGCTCTGTGAACGATATAGTTCCTTTGAGCTGAAAAGTGACTGCCCTTACCTGGAAGGAAGTGTTGCTTGTTGAAGACACAGAGCCTCGGATTTAACTCCATTTCTGAAGGAAAACACACAGCATAGTTCTCACCCATGGATCACACTCTGCTTTACAGCAAGATTCATGCTCTTGCTTTCTAGAGTCTCTAATACAGTAGGAAATCTGAGTGTGCCCTGAACAAAAGAACGGAGTTTCCTATACATACTGACCATATGTAGTTCAAATCTGCTTCTGAAACTGATACAAAGCTCTGGTCCTCTAACATCCAATGCTTGTCAGTTAAGATAAGAAATGTGTGACCTTCATGATCAATGTAGTTCGTTTGAGCAGAAAAGTGACTGCCCTTACCTGAAACGAAGTCTTGCTTGTAGTAAGACACAGAGCCTGGGATTTAACTCCATCTCTGAATGGAAACACAGAGCATAGTACTCATCCATGGATCACACTCTGCTTTAGAGCGAGAAGCACGATCTTGCTTTCTAGAGTCTCTAATACAGCACGTAATCTGAATGTGCCCAGAACAAAAGAACGGTGTTTCCTACACACACGGACCATATCTAGTCCAACTCTGCTTCTGAAACTGATACAAAGCACTGGTCCTCTAACATCCAATGCTTGTCTCTTAAGATGAGAATCGTGTGAGCTTCATGAACCATGTAGTTCGTTTGAGTTGAAAAGTGACTGCCCTTACCTGAAACGAAGTCTTGCTCGTAGGAAGACACAGAGCCTGGGATTTAACTCCATTTCTGAAGGGAAACACACAGCATAGTTCTCATCCATGGATCACACTCTGCTTTAGAGCAAGAAGCATGCTCTTGCTTTCTAGAGTCTCTAAGTCATCAGGAAACGTGAGTGTGCAGAGAACAAAAGAACGGTATTTCCTACACATACGGACCATATCTAGTCCAACACTTCTTCTTAAACTGATACAAAACACTGGTCCTCTAACATCCAACGCTTGTCTGTTGAGATGAGAAACGTGTGAGCTCTGTGAAGGATGTAGTTCGTTTGAGATGAAAAGTGAATGCCCTTCCCTGAAACGAAGTCTTGCTTGTAGGAAGACACAGAGCCTGGGATTTAACTCAATTTCTGAAGGGAAACACACAGCATAGTTCTCATCCATGGATCACACTCTGCTTTAGAGCGAGAAGCACGCTCTTGATTTCTAGAGTCTCTAAGACAGCAGGAAATGTGAGTGTGCTGAGAACAAAAGAACGGTGTTTCCTACACCTACAGACCATATCTAATCCAACACTGCTTCTTAAACTGATACAAAGCACTGGTCCTCTAACATCCAATACTTGTCAGTTAAGTTGAGAAACGTTTGAGCTTTGAGAATGATGTATATCCTTTGAACTGAAAAGTGACTGCCCATACCTGAAACGAAGTCTTGCTTGTAGTAAGACAGAGAGCCTGGGATTTAACTCCATCTCTGAAGGGAAACACAGAGCATAGTTCTCATCCATGGATCACACTCTGCTTTAGAGCGAGAAGCACGATCTTGCTTTCTAGAGTCTCTAATACAGCAGGTAATCTGAGTGTGCCCAGAACAAAAGAACGGTGTTTCCTACACATACGGACCATACCTAGTCCAACTCTGCTTCTTAAACTGATACAAAGCACTGGTCCTCTAACATCCAATGCTTGTCTGTTGAGATGAGAAACGTGTGAGCTCCGTGAATGATGTAGTTCGTTTGAGCTGAAAAGTGACTGCCCTTACCTGAAACGAAGTCTTGCTTGTAGGAAGACACAGACCCTGTGATTTATTCCATTTCTGAAGGGAAACACACAGCATAGTTCTCATCCATGGATCACACTCTGCTTTAGAGCGAGAAGCACGCTCTTGATTTCTAGAGTCTCTAAGACAGCAGGAAACGTGAGTGTGCTCAGAACAAAAGAACGGTGTTTCCTACAAATACGGACCATATCTAGTCCAACTCTGCTTTTGAAACTGATACAAAGCACTGGTCCTCTATCATCCAATGCTTGTCTGTTAAGATTAGAAACGTGTGAGCTCCGTGAACGATGTAGTTCGTTTGAGATGAAAAGTGACTTCCCTTACCTGAAACGAAGTCTTGCTTGTAGGAAGACACAGAGCCTGGGATTTAACTCCATTTCTGAAGGGATACACACAGCATAGTTCTCATCCATGGATCACACTCTGCTTTAGAGCAAGAAGCATGCTCTTGCTTTCTAGAGTCTCTAAGACAGCAGGAAACGTGAGTGTGCTGAGAACAAAGAACGGTGTTTGCTACACATACGGACCATATCTAGTCCAACTCTGCTTCTTAAACTGATAGAAAGCACTGGTCCTCTAACGACCAATGCTTGTCTGTTGAGATGAGAAACGTGTGAGCTCCGTGAACAATGTAGTTTTTTTGAGCTGAAAAGTGACTGCCCTTACCTGAAACGAAGTCTTGCTTGTAGGAAGACACAGAGCCTGTGATTTCACTCCATTTCTGAAGGGAAACACACAGCATAGTTCTCATCCATGGATTACACTCTGCTTTAGAACGAGAAGCACGCTCTTGATTTCTAGAGTCTCTAAGACAGCAGGAAACGTGAGTGTGCTGAGAACAAAGAACAGTGTTTCCTACACATACAGACCATATCTAGTCCATCTCTGCTTCTTAAACTGATACAAAGCACTGGTCCTCTAACATCCAACGCCTGTCTGTTGAGATGAGAAAAGTGTGAGCTCCGTGAACAATGTAGTTCGTTTGAGCTGAAAAGTGACTGCCCTTACCTGAAACGAATTCTTGCTTGTAGGAAGACACAGAGCCTGGGATTTAACTCCATTTCTGAAGGGAAACACACAGCATAGTTCTCATCCATGGATCACACTCTGCTTTAGAGCGAGAAGCACGCTCTTGATTTCTAGAGTCTCTAAGACAGCAGGAAACGTGAGTGTGCTGAGAACAAAAGAACGGTGTTTCCTACACCTACAGACCATATCTAATCCAACTCTGCTTCTTAAACTGATACAAAGCACTGGTCCTCTAACATCCAATGCTTGTCTGTTAAGATTAGAAACGTGTGAGCTCTGTGAACGATATAGTTCCTTTGAGCTGAAAAGTGACTGCCCTTACCTGGAAGGAAGTGTTGCTTGTTGAAGACACAGAGCCTCGGATTTAACTCCATTTCTGAAGGAAAACACACAGCATAGTTCTCACCCATGGATCACACTCTGCTTTACAGCAAGATTCATGCTCTTGCTTTCTAGAGTCTCTAATACAGTAGGAAATCTGAGTGTGCCCTGAACAAAAGAACGGAGTTTCCTATACATACTGACCATATGTAGTTCAAATCTGCTTCTGAAACTGATACAAAGCTCTGGTCCTCTAACATCCAATGCTTGTCAGTTAAGATAAGAAATGTGTGACCTTCATGAACAATGTAGTTCGTTTGAGCAGAAAAGTGACTGCCCTTACCTGAAACGAAGTCTTGCTTGTAGGAAGACACAGAGCCTGGGATTTAACTCCATCTCTGAAGGGAAACACAGAGCATAGTTCTCATCCATGGATCACACTCTGCTTTAGAGCGAGAAGCACGATCTTGCTTTCTAGAGTCTCTAATACAGCAGGTAATCTGAGTGTGCCCAGAACAAAAGAACGGTGTTTCCTACACATACGGACCATACCTAGTCCAACTCTGCTTCTTAAACTGATACAAAGCACTGGTCCTCTAACATCCAATGCTTGTCTGTTGAGATGAGAAACGTGTGAGCTCCGTGAATGATGTAGTTCGTTTGAGCTGAAAAGTGACTGCCCTTACCTGAAATGAAGTCTTGCTTGTAGGAAGACACAGAGCCTGGGATTTAACTCTATTTCTGAAGGGAAACACACAGCATAGTTCTCATCCATGGATCACACTCTGCTTTAGAGCAAGAAGCATTCTCTTGCTTTCTAGAGTCTCTAAGACAGCAGGAAACGTGAGTGTGCTGAGAACAAAAGAATGGTGTTCCTACACATACGGACCATATCTAGTCCAACTCTGCTTCTTAAACTGATAGAAAGCACTGGTCCTCTAACATCCAATGCTTGTCTGTTGAGATGAGAAACGTGTGAGCTCCGTGTACGATGTAGTTTTTTTGAGCTGAAAAGTGACTGCCCTTACCTGAAACGAAGTCTTTCTTGTAGGAAGACACAGAGCCTGTGATTTCACTCCATTTCTGAAGGGAATCACACAGCATAGTTCTCATCCATGGATTACACTCTGCATTAGAACGAGAAACACGCTCTTGATTTCTAGAGTCTCTAAGACAGCAGGAAACGTGAGTGTGCTGAGAACAAAAGAATGGTGTTTCCTACACATACGGACCATATCTAGTCCAACTCTGCTTCTTAAACTGATACAAAGCACTGGTCCTCTAACATCCAACGCTTGTCTGTTGAGATGAGAAAAGTGTGAGCTCCGTGAACAATGTAGTTCGTTTGAGCTGAAAAGTGACTGCCCTTACCTGAAACGAAGTCTTGCTTGTAGGAAGACACAGAGCCTGGGATTTAACTCCATTTCTGAAGGGAAACACACAGCATAGTTCTCATCCATGGATCACACTCTGCTTCAGAGCGAGAAGCACGCTCTTGATTTCTAGAGTCTCTAAGACAGCAGGAAACGTGAGTGTGCTGAGAACAAAAGAACGGTGTTTCCTACACCTACAGACCATATCTAATCCAACTCTGCTTCTTAAACTAATACAAAGCACTGGTCCTCTAACATCCAATACTTGTCAGTTAAGTTGAGAAACGTTTGAGCTTTGAGAATGATGTATTTCCTTTGAACTGAAAAGTGACTTCCCATACCTGAAACGAAGTCTTGCTTGTAGTAAGACACAGAGCCTGGGATTTAACTCCATCTCTGAAGGGAAACACAGAGCATAGTTCTCATCCATGGATCACACTCTGCTTTAGAGCGAGAAGCACGATCTTGCTTTCTAGAGTCTCTAATACAGCAGGTAATCTGAGTGTGCCCAGAACAAAAGAACGGTGTTTCCTACACATACGGACCATACCTAGTCCAACTCTGCTTCTTAAACTGATACAAAGCACTGGTCCTCTAACATCCAATGCTTGTCTGTTGAGATGAGAAACGTGTGAGCTCCGTGAATGATGTAGTTCGTTTGAGCTGAAAAGTGACTGCCCTTACCTGAAACGAAGTCTTGCTTGTAGGAAGACACAGAGCCTGGGATTTAACTCTATTTCTGAAGGGAAACACACAGCATAGTTCTCATCCATGGATCACACTCTGCTTTAGAGCAAGAAGCATGCTCTTGCTTTCTAGAGTCTCTAAGACAGCAGGAAACGTGAGTGTGCTGAGAACAAAAGAATGGTGTTCCTACACATACGGACCATATCTAGTCCAACTCTGCTTCTTAAACTGATAGAAAGCACTGGTCCTCTAACATCCAATGCTTGTCTGTTGAGATGAGAAACGTGTGAGCTCCTTGAACGATGTAGTTTTTTTGAGCTGAAAAGTGACTGCCCTTACCTGAAACGAAGTCTTGCTTGTAGGAAGACACAGAGCCTGTGATTTCACTCCATTTCTGAAGGGAATCACACAGCATAGTTCTCATCCATGGATTACACTCTGCATTAGAACGAGAAACACGCTCTTGCTTTCTAGAGTCTCTAAGACAGCAGGAAACGTGAGTGTGCTGAGAACAAAAGAACGGTGTTCCTACACATACGGACCATATCTAGTCCAACTCTGCTTCTTAAACTGATAGAAAGCACTGGTCCTCTAACATCCAATGCTTGTCTGTTGAGATGAGAAACGTGTGAGCTCCTTGAACGATGCAGATTTTTTGAGCTGAAAAGTGACTGCCCTTTCCTGAAACGAAGTCTTGCTTGTAGGAAGACACAGAGCCTGTGATTTCACTCCATTTCTGAAGGGAATCACACAGCATAGTTCTCATCCATGGATTACACTCTGCATTAGAACGAGAAACACGCTCTTGCTTTCTAGAGTCTCTAAGACAGCAGGAAACGTGAGTGTGCTGAGAACAAAAGAACGGTGTTCCTACACATACGGACCATATCTAGTCCAACTCTGCTTCTTAAACTGATAGAAAGCACTGGTCCTCTAACATCCAATGCTTGTCTGTTGAGATGAGAAACGTGTGAGCTCCTTGAACGATGTAGATTTTTTGAGCTGAAAAGTGACTGCCCTTTCCTGAAACGAAGTCTTGCTTGTAGGAAGACACAGAGCCTGTGATTTCACTCCATTTCTGAAGGGAATCACACAGCATAGTTCTCATCCATGGATTACACTCTGCATTAGAACGAGAAGCATGCTCTTGCTTTCTAGAGTCTCTAAGTCATCAGGAAACGTGAGTGTGCAGAGAACAAAAGAACGGTATTTCCTACACATACGGACCATATCTAGTCCAACACTTCTTCTTAAACTGATACAAAACACTGGTCCTCTAACATCCAACGCTTGTCTGTTGAGATGAGAAACGTGTGAGCTCTGTGAAGGATGTAGTTCGTTTGAGATGAAAAGTGAATGCCCTTCCCTGAAACGAAGTCTTGCTTGTAGGAAGACACAGAGCCTGGGATTTAACTCAATTTCTGAAGGGAAACACACAGCATAGTTCTCATCCATGGATCACACTCTGCTTTAGAGCGAGAAGCACGCTCTTGATTTCTAGAGTCTCTAAGACAGCAGGAAACGTGAGTGTGCTGAGAACAAAAGAACGGTGTTTCCTACACCTAAGGACCATATCTAATCCAACACTGCTTCTTAAACTGATACAAAGCACTGGTCCTCTAACATCCAATACTTGTCAGTTAAGTTGAGAAACGTTTGAGCTTTGAGAATGATGTATATCCTTTGAACTGAAAAGTGACTGCCCATACCTGAAACGAAGTCTTGCTTGTAGTAAGACAGAGAGCCTGGGATTTAACTCCATCTCTGAAGGGAAACACAGAGCATAGTTCTCATCCATGGATCACACTCTGCTTTAGAGCGAGAAGCACGATCTTGCTTTCTAGAGTCTCTAATACAGCAGGTAATCTGAGTGTGCCCAGAACAAAAGAACGGTGTTTCCTACACATACGGACCATACCTAGTCCAACTCTGCTTCTTAAACTGATACAAAGCACTGGTCCTCTAACATCCAATGCTTGTCTGTTGAGATGAGAAACGTGTGAGCTCCGTGAATGATGTAGTTCGTTTGAGCTGAAAAGTGACTGCCCTTACCTGAAACGAAGTCTTGCTTGTAGGAAGACACAGACCCTGTGATTTATTCCATTTCTGAAGGGAAACACACAGCATAGTTCTCATCCATGGATCACACTCTGCTTTAGAGCGAGAAGCACGCTCTTGATTTCTAGAGTCTCTAAGACAGCAGGAAACGTGAGTGTGCTCAGAACAAAAGAACGGTGTTTCCTACAAATACGGACCATATCTAGTCCAACTCTGCTTTTGAAACTGATACAAAGCACTGGTCCTCTATCATCCAATGCTTGTCTGTTAAGATTAGAAACGTGTGAGCTCCGTGAACGATGTAGTTCGTTTGAGATGAAAAGTGACTTCCCTTACCTGAAACGAAGTCTTGCTTGTAGGAAGACACAGAGCCTGTGATTTCACTCCATTTCTGAAGGGAAACACACAGCATAGTTCTCATCCATGGATTACACTCTGCTTTAGAACGAGAAGCACGCTCTTGATTTCTAGAGTCTCTAAGAGAGCAGGAAACGTGAGTGTGCTGAGAACAAAGAACGGTGTTTCCTACACATACAGACCATATCTAGTCCATCTCTGCTTCTTAAACTGATACAAAGCACTGGTCCTCTAACATCCAACGCCTGTCTGTTGAGATGAGAAAAGTGTGAGCTCCGTGAACAATGTAGTTCGTTTGAGCTGAAAAGTGACTGCCCTTACCTGAAACGAATTCTTGCTTGTAGGAAGACACAGAGCCTGGGATTTAACTCCAATTCTGAAGGGAAACACACAGCATAGTTCTCATCCATGGATCACACTCTGCTTTAGAGCAAGAATCATGCTCTTGCTTTCTAGAGTCTCTAAGTCATCAGGAAACGTGAGTGTGCAGAGACCAAAAGAACGGTATTTCCTACACATACGGACCATATCTAGTCCAACTCTGCTTCTTAAACTGATACAAAACACTGGTCCTCTAACATCCAACGCTTGTCTGTTGAGATGAGAAACGTGTGAGCTCTGTGAACGATGTAGTTCGTTTGAGCTGAAAAGTGACTGCCCTTACCTGAAACGAAGTCTTGCTTATAGGAAGACACAGAGCCTGGGATTTAACTCAATTTCTGAAGGGAAACACAGAGCATAGTTCTCATCCATGGATCACACTCTGCTTTAGAGCGAGAAGCACGATCTTGCTTTCTAGAGTCTCTAATACAGCAGGTAATCTGAGTGTGCCCAGAACAAAAGAACGGTGTTTCCTACACATACGGACCATACCTAGTCCAACTCTGCTTCTTAAACTGATACAAAGCACTGGTCCTCTAACATCCAATGCTTGTCTGTTGAGATGAGAAACGTGTGAGCTCCGTGAATGATGTAGTTCGTTTGAGCTGAAAAGTGACTGCCCTTACCTGAAACGAAGTCTTGCTTGTAGGAAGA
Source organism: Onychomys leucogaster (assembly GCA_949786385.1). Classification (NCBI taxonomy): domain Eukaryota; kingdom Metazoa; phylum Chordata; class Mammalia; order Rodentia; family Cricetidae; genus Onychomys; species Onychomys leucogaster. The sequence continues at coordinate 712,399 of CATKUP010000081.1, forward strand.
CACAGACCCTGTGATTTAAACCATTTCTGAAGGGAAACACACAGCATAGTTCTCATCCATGGATCACACTCTGCTTTAGAGCGAGAAGCACGCTCTTGATTTCTAGAGTCTCTAAGACAGCAGGAAACGTGAGTGTGCTCAGAACAAAAGAACGGTGTTTCCTACAAATACGGACCATATCTAGTCCAACTCTGCTTTTGAAACTGATACAAAGCACTGGTCCTCTATCATCCAATGCTTGTCTGTTAAGATTAGAAACGTGTGAGCTCCGTGAACGATGTAGTTCGTTTGAGATGAAAAGTGACTTCCCTTACCTGAAACGAAGTCTTGCTTGTAGGAAGACACAGAGCCTGGGATTTAACTCCATTTCTGAAGGGATACACACAGCATAGTTCTCATCCATGGATCACACTCTGCTTTAGAGCAAGAAGCATGCTCTTGCTTTCTAGAGTCTCTAAGACAGCAGGAAACGTGAGTGTGCTGAGAACAAAGAACGGTGTTTGCTACACATACGGACCATATCTAGTCCAACTCTGCTTCTTAAACTGATAGAAAGCACTGGTCCTCTAACGACCAATGCTTGTCTGTTGAGATGAGAAACGTGTGAGCTCCGTGAACAATGTAGTTTTTTTGAGCTGAAAAGTGACTGCCCTTACCTGAAACGAAGTCTTGCTTGTAGGAAGACACAGAGCCTGTGATTTCACTCCATTTCTGAAGGGAAACACACAGCATAGTTCTCATCCATGGATTACACTCTGCTTTAGAACGAGAAGCACGCTCTTGATTTCTAGAGTCTCTAAGACAGCAGGAAACGTGAGTGTGCTGAGAACAAAGAACAGTGTTTCCTACACATACAGACCATATCTAGTCCATCTCTGCTTCTTAAACTGATACAAAGCACTGGTCCTCTAACATCCAACGCCTGTCTGTTGAGATGAGAAAAGTGTGAGCTCCGTGAACAATGTAGTTCGTTTGAGCTGAAAAGTGACTGCCCTTACCTGAAACGAATTCTTGCTTGTAGGAAGACACAGAGCCTGGGATTTAACTCCATTTCTGAAGGGAAACACACAGCATAGTTCTCATCCATGGATCACACTCTGCTTTAGAGCGAGAAGCACGCTCTTGATTTCTAGAGTCTCTAAGACAGCAGGAAACGTGAGTGTGCTGAGAACAAAAGAACGGTGTTTCCTACACCTACAGACCATATCTAATCCAACTCTGCTTCTTAAACTGATACAAAGCACTGGTCCTCTAACATCCAATGCTTGTCTGTTAAGATTAGAAACGTGTGAGCTCTGTGAACGATATAGTTCCTTTGAGCTGAAAAGTGACTGCCCTTACCTGGAAGGAAGTGTTGCTTGTTGAAGACACAGAGCCTCGGATTTAACTCCATTTCTGAAGGAAAACACACAGCATAGTTCTCACCCATGGATCACACTCTGCTTTACAGCAAGATTCATGCTCTTGCTTTCTAGAGTCTCTAATACAGTAGGAAATCTGAGTGTGCCCTGAACAAAAGAACGGAGTTTCCTATACATACTGACCATATGTAGTTCAAATCTGCTTCTGAAACTGATACAAAGCTCTGGTCCTCTAACATCCAATGCTTGTCAGTTAAGATAAGAAATGTGTGACCTTCATGAACAATGTAGTTCGTTTGAGCAGAAAAGTGACTGCCCTTACCTGAAACGAAGTCTTGCTTGTAGGAAGACACAGAGCCTGGGATTTAACTCCATCTCTGAAGGGAAACACAGAGCATAGTTCTCATCCATGGATCACACTCTGCTTTAGAGCGAGAAGCACAATCTTGCTTTCTAGAGTCTCTAATACAGCAGGTAATCTGAGTGTGCCCAGAACAAAAGAACGGTGTTTCCTACACATACGGACCATACCTAGTCCAACTCTGCTTCTTAAACTGATACAAAGCACTGGTCCTCTAACATCCAATGCTTGTCTGTTCAGATGAGAAACGTGTGAGCTCCGTGAATGATGTAGTTCGTTTGAGCTGAAAAGTGACTGCCCTTACCTGAAATGAAGTCTTGCTTGTAGGAAGACACAGAGCCTGGGATTTAACTCTATTTCTGAAGGGAAACACACAGCATAGTTCTCATCCATGGATCACACTCTGCTTTAGAGCAAGAAGCATTCTCTTGCTTTCTAGAGTCTCTAAGACAGCAGGAAACGTGAGTGTGCTGAGAACAAAAGAATGGTGTTCCTACACATACGGACCATATCTAGTCCAACTCTGCTTCTTAAACTGATAGAAAGCACTGGTCCTCTAACATCCAATGCTTGTCTGTTGAGATGAGAAACGTGTGAGCTCCGTGTACGATGTAGTTTTTTTGAGCTGAAAAGTGACTGCCCTTACCTGAAACGAAGTCTTTCTTGTAGGAAGACACAGAGCCTGTGATTTCACTCCATTTCTGAAGGGAATCACACAGCATAGTTCTCATCCATGGATTACACTCTGCATTAGAACGAGAAACACGCTCTTGATTTCTAGAGTCTCTAAGACAGCAGGAAACGTGAGTGTGCTGAGAACAAAAGAATGGTGTTTCCTACACATACGGACCATATCTAGTCCAACTCTGCTTCTTAAACTGATACAAAGCACTGGTCCTCTAACATCCAACGCTTGTCTGTTGAGATGAGAAAAGTGTGAGCTCCGTGAACAATGTAGTTCGTTTGAGCTGAAAAGTGACTGCCCTTACCTGAAACGAAGTCTTGCTTGTAGGAAGACACAGAGCCTGGGATTTAACTCCATTTCTGAAGGGAAACACACAGCATAGTTCTCATCCATGGATCACACTCTGCTTCAGAGCGAGAAGCACGCTCTTGATTTCTAGAGTCTCTAAGACAGCAGGAAACGTGAGTGTGCTGAGAACAAAAGAACGGTGTTTCCTACACCTACAGACCATATCTAATCCAACTCTGCTTCTTAAACTAATACAAAGCACTGGTCCTCTAACATCCAATACTTGTCAGTTAAGTTGAGAAACGTTTGAGCTTTGAGAATGATGTATTTCCTTTGAACTGAAAAGTGACTTCCCATACCTGAAACGAAGTCTTGCTTGTAGTAAGACACAGAGCCTGGGATTTAACTCCATCTCTGAAGGGAAACACAGAGCATAGTTCTCATCCATGGATCACACTCTGCTTTAGAGCGAGAAGCACGATCTTGCTTTCTAGAGTCTCTAATACAGCAGGTAATCTGAGTGTGCCCAGAACAAAAGAACGGTGTTTCCTACACATACGGACCATACCTAGTCCAACTCTGCTTCTTAAACTGATACAAAGCACTGGTCCTCTAACATCCAATGCTTGTCTGTTGAGATGAGAAACGTGTGAGCTCCGTGAATGATGTAGTTCGTTTGAGCTGAAAAGTGACTGCCCTTACCTGAAACGAAGTCTTGCTTGTAGGAAGACACAGAGCCTGGGATTTAACTCTATTTCTGAAGGGAAACACACAGCATAGTTCTCATCCATGGATCACACTCTGCTTTAGAGCAAGAAGCATGCTCTTGCTTTCTAGAGTCTCTAAGACAGCAGGAAACGTGAGTGTGCTGAGAACAAAAGAATGGTGTTCCTACACATACGGACCATATCTAGTCCAACTCTGCTTCTTAAACTGATAGAAAGCACTGGTCCTCTAACATCCAATGCTTGTCTGTTGAGATGAGAAACGTGTGAGCTCCTTGAACGATGTAGTTTTTTTGAGCTGAAAAGTGACTGCCCTTACCTGAAACGAAGTCTTGCTTGTAGGAAGACACAGAGCCTGTGATTTCACTCCATTTCTGAAGGGAATCACACAGCATAGTTCTCATCCATGGATTACACTCTGCATTAGAACGAGAAACACGCTCTTGCTTTCTAGAGTCTCTAAGACAGCAGGAAACGTGAGTGTGCTGAGAACAAAAGAACGGTGTTCCTACACATACGGACCATATCTAGTCCAACTCTGCTTCTTAAACTGATAGAAAGCACTGGTCCTCTAACATCCAATGCTTGTCTGTTGAGATGAGAAACGTGTGAGCTCCTTGAACGATGTAGATTTTTTGAGCTGAAAAGTGACTGCCCTTTCCTGAAACGAAGTCTTGCTTGTAGGAAGACACAGAGCCTGTGATTTCACTCCATTTCTGAAGGGAATCACACAGCATAGTTCTCATCCATGGATTACACTCTGCATTAGAACGAGAAACACGCTCTTGCTTTCTAGAGTCTCTAAGACAGCAGGAAACGTGAGTGTGCTGAGAACAAAAGAACGGTGTTCCTACACATACGGACCATATCTAGTCCAACTCTGCTTCTTAAACTGATAGAAAGCACTGGTCCTCTAACATCCAATGCTTGTCTGTTGAGATGAGAAACGTGTGAGCTCCTTGAACGATGTAGATTTTTTGAGCTGAAAAGTGACTGCCCTTTCCTGAAACGAAGTCTTGCTTGTAGGAAGACACAGAGCCTGTGATTTCACTCCATTTCTGAAGGGAATCACACAGCATAGTTCTCATCCATGGATTACACTCTGCATTAGAACGAGAAGCATGCTCTTGCTTTCTAGAGTCTCTAAGTCATCAGGAAACGTGAGTGTGCAGAGAACAAAAGAACGGTATTTCCTACACATACGGACCATATCTAGTCCAACACTTCTTCTTAAACTGATACAAAACACTGGTCCTCTAACATCCAACGCTTGTCTGTTGAGATGAGAAACGTGTGAGCTCTGTGAAGGATGTAGTTCGTTTGAGATGAAAAGTGAATGCCCTTCCCTGAAACGAAATCTTGCTTGTAGGAAGACACAGAGCCTGGGATTTAACTCAATTTCTGAAGGGAAACACACAGCATAGTTCTCATCCATGGATCACACTCTGCTTTAGAGCGAGAAGCACGCTCTTGATTTCTAGAGTCTCTAAGACAGCAGGAAACGTGAGTGTGCTGAGAACAAAAGAACGGTGTTTCCTACACCTAAGGACCATATCTAATCCAACACTGCTTCTTAAACTGATACAAAGCACTGGTCCTCTAACATCCAATACTTGTCAGTTAAGTTGAGAAACGTTTGAGCTTTGAGAATGATGTATATCCTTTGAACTGAAAAGTGACTGCCCATACCTGAAACGAAGTCTTGCTTGTAGTAAGACAGAGAGCCTGGGATTTAACTCCATCTCTGAAGGGAAACACAGAGCATAGTTCTCATCCATGGATCACACTCTGCTTTAGAGCGAGAAGCACGATCTTGCTTTCTAGAGTCTCTAATACAGCAGGTAATCTGAGTGTGCCCAGAACAAAAGAACGGTGTTTCCTACACATACGGACCATACCTAGTCCAACTCTGCTTCTTAAACTGATACAAAGCACTGGTCCTCTAACATCCAATGCTTGTCTGTTGAGATGAGAAACGTGTGAGCTCCGTGAATGATGTAGTTCGTTTGAGCTGAAAAGTGACTGCCCTTACCTGAAACGAAGTCTTGCTTGTAGGAAGACACAGACCCTGTGATTTATTCCATTTCTGAAGGGAAACACACAGCATAGTTCTCATCCATGGATCACACTCTGCTTTAGAGCGAGAAGCACGCTCTTGATTTCTAGAGTCTCTAAGACAGCAGGAAACGTGAGTGTGCTCAGAACAAAAGAACGGTGTTTCCTACAAATACGGACCATATCTAGTCCAACTCTGCTTTTGAAACTGATACAAAGCACTGGTCCTCTATCATCCAATGCTTGTCTGTTAAGATTAGAAACGTGTGAGCTCCGTGAACGATGTAGTTCGTTTGAGATGAAAAGTGACTTCCCTTACCTGAAACGAAGTCTTGCTTGTAGGAAGACACAGAGCCTGTGATTTCACTCCATTTCTGAAGGGAAACACACAGCATAGTTCTCATCCATGGATTACACTCTGCTTTAGAACGAGAAGCACGCTCTTGATTTCTAGAGTCTCTAAGAGAGCAGGAAACGTGAGTGTGCTGAGAACAAAGAACGGTGTTTCCTACACATACAGACCATATCTAGTCCATCTCTGCTTCTTAAACTGATACAAAGCACTGGTCCTCTAACATCCAACGCCTGTCTGTTGAGATGAGAAAAGTGTGAGCTCCGTGAACAATGTAGTTCGTTTGAGCTGAAAAGTGACTGCCCTTACCTGAAACGAATTCTTGCTTGTAGGAAGACACAGAGCCTGGGATTTAACTCCAATTCTGAAGGGAAACACACAGCATAGTTCTCATCCATGGATCACACTCTGCTTTAGAGCAAGAATCATGCTCTTGCTTTCTAGAGTCTCTAAGTCATCAGGAAACGTGAGTGTGCAGAGACCAAAAGAACGGTATTTCCTACACATACGGACCATATCTAGTCCAACTCTGCTTCTTAAACTGATACAAAACACTGGTCCTCTAACATCCAACGCTTGTCTGTTGAGATGAGAAACGTGTGAGCTCTGTGAACGATGTAGTTCGTTTGAGCTGAAAAGTGACTGCCCTTACCTGAAACGAAGTCTTGCTTATAGGAAGACACAGAGCCTGGGATTTAACTCAATTTCTGAAGGGAAACACACAGCATAGTTCTCATCCATGGATCACACTCTGCTTTAGAGCGAGAAGCACGCTCTTGATTTCTAGAGTCTCTAAGACAGCAGGAAACGTGAGTGTGCTGAGAACAAAAGAACGGTGTTTCCTACACCTACAGACCATATCTAATCCAACTCTGCTTCTTAAACTGATACAAAGCACTGGTCCTCTAACATCCAATGCTTGTCTGTTAAGATTAGAAACGTGTGAGCTCTGTGAACGATATAGTTCCTTTGAGCTGAAAAGTGACTGCCCTTACCTGGAAGGAAGTGTTGCTTGTTGAAGACACAGAGCCTGGGATTTAACTCCATTTCTGAAGGAAAACACACAGCATAGTTCTCACCCATGGATCACACTCTGCTTTACAGCAAGATTCATGCTCTTGCTTTCTAGAGTCTCTAATACAGTAGGAAATCTGAGTGTGCCCTGAACAAAAGAACGGAGTTTCCTATACATACTGACCATATGTAGTTCAAATCTGCTTCTGAAACTGATACAAAGCTCTGGTCCTCTAACATCCAATGCTTGTCAGTTAAGATAAGAAATGTGTGACCTTCATGAACAATGTAGTTCGTTTGAGCAGAAAAGTGACTGCCCTTACCTGAAACGAAGTCTTGCTTGTAGGAAGACACAGAGCCTGGGATTTAACTCCATCTCTGAAGGGAAACACAGAGCATAGTTCTCATCCATGGATCACACTCTGCTTTAGAGCGAGAAGCACGATCTTGCTTTCTAGAGTCTCTAATACAGCAGGTAATCTGAGTGTGCCCAGAACAAAAGAACGGTGTTTCCTACACATACGGACCATACCTAGTCCAACTCTGCTTCTTAAACTGATACAAAGCACTGGTCCTCTAACATCCAATGCTTGTCTGTTGAGATGAGAAACGTGTGAGCTCCGTGAATGATGTAGTTCGTTTGAGCTGAAAAGTGACTGCCCTTACCTGAAACGAAGTCTTGCTTGTAGGAAGACACAGAGCCTGGGATTTAACTCTATTTCTGAAGGGAAACACAGAGCATAGTTCTCATCCATGGATCACACTCTGCTTTAGAGCAAGAAGCATTCTCTTGCTTTCTAGAGTCTCTAAGACAGCAGGAAACGTGAGTGTGCTGAGAACAAAAGAATGGTGTTCCTACACATACGGACCATATCTAGTCCAACTCTGCTTCTTAAACTGATAGAAAGCACTGGTCCTCTAACATCCAATGCTTGTCTGTTGAGATGAGAAACGTGTGAGCTCCGTGTACGATGTAGTTTTTTTGAGCTGAAAAGTGACTGCCCTTACCTGAAACGAAGTCTTGCTTGTAGGAAGACACAGAGCCTGTGATTTCACTCCATTTCTGAAGGGAATCACACAGCATAGTTCTCATCCATGGATTACACTCTGCATTAGAACGAGAAACACGCTCTTGATTTCTAGAGTCTCTAAGACAGCAGGAAACGTGAGTGTGCTGAGAACAAAAGAATGGTGTTTCCTACACATACGGACCATATCTAGTCCAACTCTGCTTCTTAAACTGATACAAAGCACTGGTCCTCTAACATCCAACGCTTGTCTGTTGAGATGAGAAAAGTGTGAGCTCCGTGAACAATGTAGTTCGTTTGAGCTGAAAAGTGACTGCCCTTACCTGAAACGAAGTCTTGCTTGTAGGAAGACACAGAGCCTGGGATTTAACTCCATTTCTGAAGGGAAACACACAGCATAGTTCTCATCCATGGATCACACTCTGCTTCAGAGCGAGAAGCACGCTCTTGATTTCTAGAGTCTCTAAGACAGCAGGAAACGTGAGTGTGCTGAGAACAAAAGAACGGTGTTTCCTACACCTACAGACCATATCTAATCCAACTCTGCTTCTTAAACTAATACAAAGCACTGGTCCTCTATCATCCAATACTTGTCAGTTAAGTTGAGAAACGTTTGAGCTTTGAGAATGATGTATTTCCTTTGAACTGAAAAGTGACTTCCCATACCTGAAACGAAGTCTTGCTTGTAGTAAGACACAGAGCCTGGGATTTAACTCCATCTCTGAAGGGAAACACAGAGCATAGTTCTCATCCAAGGATCACACTCTGCTTTAGAGCGAGAAGCACGATCTTGCTTTCTAGAGTCTCTAATACAGCAGGTAATCTGAGTGTGCCCAGAACAAAAGAACGGTGTTTCCTACACATACGGACCATACCTAGTCCAACTCTGCTTCTTAAACTGATACAAAGCACTGGTCCTCTAACATCCAATGCTTGTCTGTTGAGATGAGAAACGTGTGAGCTCCGTGAATGATGTAGTTCGTTTGAGCTGAAAAGTGACTGCCCTTACCTGAAACGAAGTCTTGCTTGTAGGAAGACACAGAGCCTGGGATTTAACTCTATTTCTGAAGGGAAACACACAGCATAGTTCTCATCCATGGATCACACTCTGCTTCAGAGCGAGAAGCACGCTCTTGATTTCTAGAGTCTCTAAGACAGCAGGAAACGTGAGTGTGCTGAGAACAAAAGAACGGTGTTTCCTACACCTACAGACCATATCTAATCCAACTCTGCTTCTTAAACTAATACAAAGCACTGGTCCTCTAACATCCAATGCTTGTCTGTTGAGATGAGAAACGTGTGAGCTCCTTGAACGATGTAGATTTTTTGAGCTGAAAAGTGACTGCCCTTTCCTGAAACGAAGTCTTGCTTGTAGGAAGACACAGAGCCTGTGATTTCACTCCATTTCTGAAGGGAATCACACAGCATAGTTCTCATCCATGGATTACACTCTGCATTAGAACGAGAAACACGCTCTTGATTTCTAGAGTCTCTAAGACAGCAGGAAACGTGAGTGTGCTGAGAACAAAAGAACCGTGTTTCCTACACATACGGACCATATCTAGTCCAACTCTGCTTCTTAAACTGATACAAAGCACTGGTCCTCTAACATCCAACGCTTGTCTGTTGAGATGAGAAAAGTGTGAGCTCCGTGAACAATGTAGTTCGTTTGAGCTGAAAAGTGACTGCCCTTACCTGAAACGAAGTCTTGCTTGTAGGAAGACACAGAGCCTGGGATTTAACTCCATTTCTGAAGGGAAACACACAGCATAGTTCTCATCCATGGATCACACTCTGCTTTAGAGCGAAAAGCACGCTCTTGATTTCTAGAGTCTCTACGACAGCAGGAAACGTGAGTTTGCTGAGAACAAAAGAACGGTGTTTCCTACACCTACAGACCATATCTAATCCCACTCTGCTTCTTAAACTAATACAAAGCACTGGTCCTCTAACATCCAATACTTGTCAGTTAAGTTGAGAAACGTGTGAGCTTTGAGAATGATGTATTTCCTTTGAACTGAAAAGTGACTGCCCATACCTGAAACGAAGTCTTGCTTGTAGTAAGACACAGAGCCTGGGATTTAACTCCATCTCTGAATGGAAACACAGAGCATAGTTCTCATCCATGGATCACACTCTGCTTTAGAGCGAGAAGCACGATCTTGCTTTCTAGAGTCTCTAATACAGCACGTAATCTGAATGTGCCCAGAACAAAAGAACGGTGTTTCCTACACACACGGACCATATCTAGTCCAACTCTGCTTCTGAAACTGATACAAAGCACTGGTCCTCTAACATCCAATGCTTGTCTCTTAAGATGAGAATCGTGTGAGCTTCATGAACCATGTAGTTCGTTTGAGTTGAAAAGTGACTGCCCTTACCTGAAACGAAGTCTTGCTCGTAGGAAGACACAGAGCCTGGGATTTAACTCCATTTCTGAAGGGAAACACACAGCATAGTTCTCATCCATGGATCACACTCTGCTTTAGAGCAAGAAGCATGCTCTTGCTTTCTAGAGTCTCTAAGTCATCAGGAAACGTGAGTGTGCAGAGAACAAAAGAACGGTATTTCCTACACATACGGACCATATCTAGTCCAACACTTCTTCTTAAACTGATACAAAACAATGGTCCTCTAACATCCAACGCTTGTCTGTTGAGATGAGAAACGTGTGAGCTCTGTGAAGGATGTAGTTCGTTTGAGATGAAAAGTGAATGCCCTTCCCTGAAACGAAGTCTTGCTTGTAGGAAGACACAGAGCCTGGGATTTAACTCAATTTCTGAAGGGAAACACACAGCATAGTTCTCATCCATGGATCACACTCTGCTTTAGAGCGAGAAGCACGCTCTTGATTTCTAGAGTCTCTAAGACAGCAGGAAACGTGAGTGTGCTGAGAACAAAAGAACGGTGTTTCCTACACCTACAGACCATATCTAATCCAACACTGCTTCTTAAACTGATACAAAGCACTGGTCCTCTAACATCCAATACTTGTCAGTTAAGTTGAGAAACGTTTGAGCTTTGAGAATGATGTATATCCTTTGAACTGAAAAGTGACTGCCCATACCTGAAACGAAGTCTTGCTTGTAGTAAGACAGAGAGCCTGGGATTTAACTCCATCTCTGAAGGGAAACACAGAGCATAGTTCTCATCCATGGATCACACTCTGCTTTAGAGCGAGAAGCACGATCTTGCTTTCTAGAGTCTCTAATACAGCAGGTAATCTGAGTGTGCCCAGAACAAAAGAACGGTGTTTCCTACACATACGGACCATACCTAGTCCAACTCTGCTTCTTAAACTGATACAAAGCACTGGTCCTCTAACATCCAATGCTTGTCTGTTGAGATGAGAAACGTGTGAGCTCCGTGAATGATGTAGTTCGTTTGAGCTGAAAAGTGACTGCCCTTACCTGAAACGAAGTCTTGCTTGTAGGAAGACACAGACCCTGTGATTTATTCCATTTCTGAAGGGAAACACACAGCATAGTTCTCATCCATGGATCACACTCTGCTTTAGAGCGAGAAGCACGCTCTTGATTTCTAGAGTCTCTAAGACAGCAGGAAACGTGAGTGTGCTCAGAACAAAAGAACGGTGTTTCCTACAAATACGGACCATATCTAGTCCAACTCTGCTTTTGAAACTGATACAAAGCACTGGTCCTCTATCATCCAATGCTTGTCTGTTAAGATTAGAAACGTGTGAGCTCCGTGAACGATGTAGTTCGTTTGAGATGAAAAGTGACTTCCCTTACCTGAAACGAAGTCTTGCTTGTAGGAAGACACAGAGCCTGGGATTTAACTCCATTTCTGAAGGGATACACACAGCATAGTTCTCATCCATGGATCACACTCTGCTTTAGAGCAAGAAGCATGCTCTTGCTTTCTAGAGTCTCTAAGACAGCAGGAAACGTGAGTGTGCTGAGAACAAAGAACGGTGTTTGCTACACATACGGACCATATCTAGTCCAACTCTGCTTCTTAAACTGATAGAAAGCACTGGTCCTCTAACATCCAATGCTTGTCTGTTGAGATGAGAAACGTGTGAGCTCCGTGAACAATGTAGTTTTTTTGAGCTGAAAAGTGACTGCCCTTACCTGAAACAAAGTCTTGCTTGTAGGAAGACACAGAGCCTGTGATTTCACTCCATTTCTGAAGGGAAACACACAGCATAGTTCTCATCCATGGATTACACTCTGCTTTAGAACGAGAAGCACGCTCTTGATTTCTAGAGTCTCTAAGACAGCAGGAAACGTGAGTGTGCTGAGAACAAAGAACAGTGTTTCCTACACATACAGACCATATCTAGTCCATCTCTGCTTCTTAAACTGATACAAAGCACTGGTCCTCTAACATCCAACGCCTGTCTGTTGAGATGAGAAAAGTGTGAGCTCCGTGAACAATGTAGTTCGTTTGAGCTGAAAAGTGACTGCCCTTACCTGAAACGAATTCTTGCTTGTAGGAAGACACAGAGCCTGGGATTTAACTCCATTTCTGAAGGGAAACACACAGCATAGTTCTCATCCATGGATCACACTCTGCTTTAGAGCAAGAATCATGCTCTTGCTTTCTAGAGTCTCTAAGTCATCAGGAAACGTGAGTGTGCAGAGACCAAAAGAACGGTATTTCCTACACATACGGACCATATCTAGTCCAACTCTGCTTCTTAAACTGATACAAAACACTGGTCCTCTAACATCCAACGCTTGTCTGTTGAGATGAGAAACGTGTGAGCTCTGTGAACGATGTAGTTCGTTTGAGCTGAAAAGTGACTGCCCTTACCTGAAACGAAGTCTTGCTTGTAGGAAGACACAGAGCCTGGGATTTAACTCCATTTCTGAAGGGAAACACACAGCATAGTTCTCATCCATGGATCACACTCTGCTTTAGAGCGAGAAGCACGCTCTTGATTTCTAGAGTCTCTAAGACAGCAGGAAACGTGAGTGTGCTGAGAACAAAAGAACGGTGTTTCCTACACCTACAGACCATATCTAATCCAACTCTGCTTCTTAAACTGATACAAAGCACTGGTCCTCTAACATCCAATGCTTGTCTGTTAAGATTAGAAACGTGTGAGCTCTGTGAACGATATAGTTCCTTTGAGCTGAAAAGTGACTGCCCTTACCTGGAAGGAAGTGTTGCTTGTTGAAGACACAGAGCCTGGGATTTAACTCCATTTCTGAAGGAAAACACACAGCATAGTTCTCACCCATGGATCACACTCTGCTTTACAGCAAGATTCATGCTCTTGCTTTCTAGAGTCTCTAATACAGTAGGAAATCTGAGTGTGCCCTGAACAAAAGAACGGAGTTTCCTATACATACTGACCATATGTAGTTCAAATCTGCTTCTGAAACTGATACAAAGCTCTGGTCCTCTAACATCCAATGCTTGTCAGTTAAGATAAGAAATGTGTGACCTTCATGAACAATGTAGTTCGTTTGAGCAGAAAAGTGACTGCCCTTACCTGAAACGAAGTCTTGCTTGTAGGAAGACACAGAGCCTGGGATTTAACTCCATCTCTGAAGGGAAACACAGAGCATAGTTCTCATCCATGGATCACACTCTGCTTTAGAGCGAGAAGCACGATCTTGCTTTCTAGAGTCTCTAATACAGCAGGTAATCTGAGTGTGCCCAGAACAAAAGAACGGTGTTTCCTACACATACGGACCATACCTAGTCCAACTCTGCTTCTTAAACTGATACAAAGCACTGGTCCTCTAACATCCAATGCTTGTCTGTTGAGATGAGAAACGTGTGAGCTCCGTGAATGATGTAGTTCGTTTGAGCTGAAAAGTGACTGCCCTTACCTGAAACGAAGTCTTGCTTGTAGGAAGACACAGAGCCTGGGATTTAACTCCATTTCTGAAGGGAAACACACAGCATAGTTCTCATCCATGGATCACACTCTGCTTTAGAGCAAGAAGCATGCTCTTGCTTTCTAGAGTCTCTAAGACAGCAGGAAACGTGAGTGTGCTGAGAACAAAAGAACGGTGTTCCTACACATACGGACCATATGTAGTCCAACTCTGCTTCTTAAACTGATAGAAAGCACTGGTCCTCTAACATCCAATGCTTGTCTGTTGAGATGAGAAACGTGTGAGCTCCGTGAACGATGTAGTTTTTTTGAGCTGAAAACTGACTGCCCTTACCTGAACCGAAGTCTTGCTTGTAGGAAGACACAGAGCCTGTGATTTCACTCCATTTCTGAAGGGAATCACACAGCATAGTTCTCATCCATGGATTACACTCTGCATTAGAACGAGAAACACGCTCTTGATTTCTAGGGTCTCTAAGACAGCAGGAAACGTGAGTGTGCTGAGAACAAAAGAACGGTGTTTCCTACACCTACAGACCATATCTAATCCTACTCTGCTTCTTAAACTGATACAAAGCACTGGTCCTCTAACATCCAATGCTTGTCTGTTAAGATTAGAAACGTGTGAGCTCTGTGAACGATATAGTTCCTTTGAGCTGAAAAGTGACTGCCCTTACCTGGAAGGAAGTGTTGCTTGTTGAAGACACAGAGCCTGGGATTTAACTCCATTTCTGAAGGAAAACACACAGCATAGTTCTCACCCATGGATCACACTCTGCTTTACAGCAAGATTCATGCTCTTGCTTTCTAGAGTCTCTAATAGAGTAGGAAATCTGAGTGTGCCCTGAACAAAAGAACGGAGTTTCCTATACATACTGACCATATGTAGTTCAAATCTGCTTCTGAAACTGATACAAAGCTCTGGTCCTCTAACATCCAATGCTTGTCAGTTAAGATAAGAAATGTGTGACCTTCATGAACAATGTAGTTCGTTTGAGCAGAAAAGTGACTGCCCTTACCTGAAACGAAGTCTTGCTTGTAGGAAGACACAGAGCCTGGGATTTAACTCCATTTCTGAAGGGAAACACACAGCATAGTTCTCATCCATGGATCACACTCTGCTTCAGAGCGAGAAGCACGCTCTTGATTTCTAGAGTCTCTAAGACAGCAGGAAACGTGTGTGTGCTGAGAACAAAAGAACGGTGTTTCCTACACCTACAGACCATATCTAATCCAACTCTGCTTCTTAAACTAATACAAAGCACTGGTCCTCTAACATCCAATACTTGTCAGTTAAGTTGAGAAACGTTTGAGCTTTGAGAATGATGTATTTCCTTTGAACTGAAAAGTGACTGCCCATACGTGAAACGAAGTCTTGCTTGTAGTAAGACACAGAGCCTGGGATTTAACTCCATCTCTGAAGGGAAACACAGAGCATAGTTCTCATCCATGGATCACACTCTGCTTTAGAGCGAGAAGCACGATCTTGCTTTCTAGAGTCTCTAAGACAGCAGGAAACGTGAGTGTGCTGAGAACAAAAGAACCGTGTTTCCTACACATACGGACCATATCTAGTCCAACTCTGCTTCTTAAACTGATACAAAGCACTGGTCCTCTAACATCCAACGCTTGTCTGTTGAGATGAGAAAAGTGTGAGCTCCGTGAACAATGTAGTTCGTTTGAGCTGAAAAGTGACTGCCCTTACCTGAAACGAAGTCTTGCTTGTAGGAAGACACAGAGCCTGGGATTTAACTCCATTTCTGAAGGGAAACACACAGCATAGTTCTCATCCATGGATCACACTCTGCTTTAGAGCGAGAAGCACGCTCTTGATTTCTAGAGTCTCTACGACAGCAGGAAACGTGAGTTTGCTGAGAACAAAAGAACGGTGTTTCCTACACCTACAGACCATATCTAATCCCACTCTGCTTCTTAAACTAATACAAAGCACTGGTCCTCTAACATCCAATACTTGTCAGTTAAGTTGAGAAACGTGTGAGCTTTGAGAATGATGTATTTCCTTTGAACTGAAAAGTGACTGCCCATACCTGAAACGAAGTCTTGCTTGTAGTAAGACACAGAGCCTGGGATTTAACTCCATCTCTGAATGGAAACACAGAGCATAGTTCTCATCCATGGATCACACTCTGCTTTAGAGCGAGAAGCACGATCTTGCTTTCTAGAGTCTCTAATACAGCACGTAATCTGAATGTGCCCAGAACAAAAGAACGGTGTTTCCTACACACACGGACCATATCTAGTCCAACTCTGCTTCTGAAACTGATACAAAGCACTGGTCCTCTAACATCCAATGCTTGTCTCTTAAGATGAGAATCGTGTGAGCTTCGTGAACCATGTAGTTCGTTTGAGTTGAAAATTGACTGCCCTTACCTGAAACAAAGTCTTGCTTGTAGGAAGACACAGAGCCTGGGATTTAACTCCATTTCTGAAGGGAAACACACAGCATAGTTCTCATCCATGGATCACACTCTGCTTTAGAGCAAGAAGCATGCTCTTGCTTTCTAGAGTCTCTAAGTCATCAGGAAACGTGAGTGTGCAGAGAACAAAAGAACGGTATTTCCTACAAATACGGACCATATCTAGTCCAACTCTGCTTTTGAAACTGATACAAAGCACTGGTCCTCTATCATCCAATGCTTGTCTGTTAAGATTAGAAACGTGTGAGCTCCGTGAACGATGTAGTTCGTTTGAGATGAAAAGTGACTTCCCTTACCTGAAACGAAGTCTTGCTTGTAGGAAGACACAGAGCCTGGGATTTAACTCCATTTCTGAAGGGAAACACACAGCATAGTTCTCATCCATGGATCACACTCTGCTTTAGAGCAAGAAGCATGCTCTTGCTTTCTACAGTCTCTAAGACAGCAGGAAACGTGAGTGTGCTGAGAACAAAGAACGGTGTTTGCTACACATACGGACCATATCTAGTCCAACTCTGCTTCTTAAACTGATAGAAAGCACTGGTCCTCTAACATCCAATGCTTGTCTGTTGAGATGAGAAACGTGTGAGCTCCGTGAACAATGTAGTTTTTTTGAGCTGAAAAGTGACTGCCCTTACCTGAAACGAAGTCTTGCTTGTAGGAAGACACAGAGCCTGTGATTTCACTCCATTTCTGAAGGGAAACACACAGCATAGTTCTCATCCATGGATTACACTCTGCTTTAGAACGAGAAGCACGCTCTTGATTTCTAGAGTCTCTAAGACAGCAGGAAACGTGAGTGTGCTGAGAACAAAGAACGGTGTTTCCTACACATACAGACCATATCTAGTCCATCTCTGCTTCTTAAACTGATACAAAGCACTGGTCCTCTAACATCCAACGCCTGTCTGTTGAGATGAGAAAAGTGTGAGCTCCGTGAACAATGTAGTTCGTTTGAGCTGAAAAGTGACTGCCCTTACCTGAAACGAATTCTTGCTTGTAGGAAGACACAGAGCCTGGGATTTAACTCCATTTCTGAAGGGAAACACACAGCATAGTTCTCATCCATGGATCACACTCTGCTTTAGAGCAAGAATCATGCTCTTGCTTTCTAGAGTCTCTAAGTCATCAGGAAACTTGAGTGTGCAGAGACCAAAAGAACGGTATTTCCTACACATACGGACCATATCTAGTCCAACTCTGCTTCTTAAACTGATACAAAACACTGGTCCTCTAACATCCAACGCTTGTCTGATGAGATGAGAAACGTGTGAGCTCTGTGAACGATGTAGTTCGTTTGAGCTGAAAAGTGACTGCCCTTACCTGAAACGAAGTCTTGCTTGTAGGAAGACACAGAGCCTGGGATTTAACTCAATTTCTGAAGGGAAACACACAGCATAGTTCTCATCCATGGATCACACTCTGCTTTAGAGCGAGAAGCACGCTCTGGATTTCTAGAGTCTCTAAGACAGCAGGAAACGTGAGTGTGCAGAGAACAAAAGAACGGTGTTTCCTACACCTACAGACCATATCTAATCCAACTCTGCTTCTTAAACTGATACAAAGCACTGGTCCTCTAACATCCAATGCTTGTCTGTTAAGATTAGAAACGTGTGAGCTCTGTGAACGATATAGTTCCTTTGAGCTGAAAAGTGACTGCCCTTACCTGGAAGGAAGTGTTGCTTGTTGAAGACACAGAGCCTGGGATTTAACTCCATTTCTGAAGGAAAACACACAGCATAGTTCTCACCCATGGATCACACTCTGCTTTACAGCAAGATTCATGCTCTTGCTTTCTAGAGTCTCTAATAGAGTAGGAAATCTGAGTGTGCCCTGAACAAAAGAACGGAGTTTCCTATACATACTGACCATATGTAGTTCAAATCTGCTTCTGAAACTGATACAAAGCTCTGGTCCTCTAACATCCAATGCTTGTCAGTTAAGATAAGAAATGTGTGACCTTCATGAACAATGTAGTTCGTTTGAGCAGAAAAGTGACTGCCCTTACCTGAAACGAAGTCTTGCTTGTAGGAAGACACAGAGCCTGGGATTTAACTCCATTTCTGAAGGGAAACACACAGCATAGTTCTCATCCATGGATCACACTCTGCTTCAGAGCGAGAAGCACGCTCTTGATTTCTAGAGTCTCTAAGACAGCAGGAAACGTGAGTGTGCTGAGAACAAAAGAACGGTGTTTCCTACACCTACAGACCATATCTAATCCCACTCTGCTTCTTAAACTAATACAAAGCACTGGTCCTCTAACATCCAATACTTGTCAGTTAAGTTGAGAAACGTGTGAGCTTTGAGAATGATGTATTTCCTTTGAACTGAAAAGTGACTGCCCATACCTGAAACGAAGTCTTGCTTGTAGTAAGACACAGAGCCTGGGATTTAACTCCATCTCTGAATGGAAACACAGAGCATAGTTCTCATCCATGGATCACACTCTGCTTTAGAGCGAGAAGCACGATCTTGCTTTCTAGAGTCTCTAATACAGCACGTAATCTGAATGTGCCCAGAACAAAAGAACGGTGTTTCCTACACACACGGACCATATCTAGTCCAACTCTGCTTCTGAAACTGATACAAAGCACTGGTCCTCTAACATCCAATGCTTGTCTCTTAAGATGAGAATCGTGTGAGCTTCGTGAACCATGTAGTTCGTTTGAGTTGAAAATTGACTGCCCTTACCTGAAACAAAGTCTTGCTTGTAGGAAGACACAGAGCCTGGGATTTAACTCCATTTCTGAAGGGAAACACACAGCATAGTTCTCATCCATGGATCACACTCTGCTTTAGAGCAAGAAGCATGCTCTTGCTTTCTAGAGTCTCTAAGTCATCAGGAAACGTGAGTGTGCAGAGAACAAAAGAACGGTATTTCCTACAAATACGGACCATATCTAGTCCAACTCTGCTTTTGAAACTGATACAAAGCACTGGTCCTCTATCATCCAATGCTTGTCTGTTAAGATTAGAAACGTGTGAGCTCCGTGAAAGATGTAGTTCGTTTGAGATGAAAAGTGACTTCCCTTACCTGAAACGAAGTCTTGCTTGTAGGAAGACACAGAGCCTGGGATTTAACTCCATTTCTGAAGGGAAACACACAGCATAGTTCTCATCCATGGATCACACTCTGCTTTAGAGCAAGAAGCATGCTCTTGCTTTCTACAGTCTCTAAGACAGCAGGAAACGTGAGTGTGCTGAGAACAAAGAACGGTGTTTGCTACACATACGGACCATATCTAGTCCAACTCTGCTTCTTAAACTGATAGAAAGCACTGGTCCTCTAACATCCAATGCTTGTCTGTTGAGATGAGAAACGTGTGAGCTCCGTGAACAATGTAGTTTTTTTGAGCTGAAAAGTGACTGCCCTTACCTGAAACGAAGTCTTGCTTGTAGGAAGACACAGAGCCTGTGATTTCACTCCATTTCTGAAGGGAAACACACAGCATAGTTCTCATCCATGGATTACACTCTGCTTTAGAACGAGAAGCACGCTCTTGATTTCTAGAGTCTCTAAGACAGCAGGAAACGTGAGTGTGCTGAGAACAAAGAACGGTGTTTCCTACACATACAGACCATATCTAGTCCATCTCTGCTTCTTAAACTGATACAAAGCACTGGTCCTCTAACATCCAACGCCTGTCTGTTGAGATGAGAAAAGTGTGAGCTCCGGGAACAATGTAGTTCGTTTGAGCTGAAAAGTGACTGCCCTTACCTGAAACGAATTCTTGCTTGTAGGAAGACACAGAGCCTGGGATTTAACTCCATTTCTGAAGGGAAACACACAGCATAGTTCTCATCCATGGATCACACTCTGCTTTAGAGCAAGAATCATGCTCTTGCTTTCTAGAGTCTCTAAGTCATCAGGAAACTTGAGTGTGCAGAGACCAAAAGAACGGTATTTCCTACACATACGGACCATATCTAGTCCAACTCTGCTTCTTAAACTGATACAAAACACTGGTCCTCTAACATCCAACGCTTGTCTGATGAGATGAGAAACGTGTGAGCTCTGTGAACGATGTAGTTCGTTTGAGCTGAAAAGTGACTGCCCTTACCTGAAACGAAGTCTTGCTTGTAGGAAGACACAGAGCCTGGGATTTAACTCAATTTCTGAAGGGAAACACACAGCATAGTTCTCATCCATGGATCACACTCTGCTTTAGAGCGAGAAGCACGCTCTGGATTTCTAGAGTCTCTAAGACAGCAGGAAACGTGAGTGTGCAGAGAACAAAAGAACGGTGTTTCCTACACCTACAGACCATATCTAATCCAACTCTGCTTCTTAAACTGATACAAAGCACTGGTCCTCTAACATCCAATGCTTGTCTGTTAAGATTAGAAACGTGTGAGCTCTGTGAACGATATAGTTCCTTTGAGCTGAAAAGTGACTGCCCTTACCTGGAAGGAAGTGTTGCTTGTTGAAGACACAGAGCCTGGGATTTAACTCCATTTCTGAAGGAAAACACACAGCATAGTTCTCACCCATGGATCACACTCTGCTTTACAGCAAGATTCATGCTCTTGCTTTCTAGAGTCTCTAATAGAGTAGGAAATCTGAGTGTGCCCTGAACAAAAGAACGGAGTTTCCTATACATACTGACCATATGTAGTTCAAATCTGCTTCTGAAACTGATACAAAGCTCTGGTCCTCTAACATCCAATGCTTGTCAGTTAAGATAAGAAATGTGTGACCTTCATGAACAATGTAGTTCGTTTGAGCAGAAAAGTGACTGCCCTTACCTGAAACGAAGTCTTGCTTGTAGGAAGACACAGAGCCTGGGATTTAACTCCATTTCTGAAGGGAAACACACAGCATAGTTCTCATCCATGGATCACACTCTGCTTCAGAGCGAGAAGCACGCTCTTGATTTCTAGAGTCTCTAAGACAGCAGGAAACGTGAGTGTGCTGAGAACAAAAGAACGGTGTTTCCTACACCTACAGACCATATCTAATCCAACTCTGCTTCTTAAACTAATACAAAGCACTGGTCCTCTAACATCCAATACTTGTCAGTTAAGTTGAGAAACGTTTGAGCTTTGAGAATGATGTATTTCCTTTGAACTGAAAAGTGACTGCCCATACGTGAAACGAAGTCTTGCTTGTAGTAAGACACAGAGCCTGGGATTTAACTCCATCTCTGAAGGGAAACACAGAGCATAGTTTTCATCCATGGATCACACTCTGCTTTAGAGCGAGAAGCACGATCTTGCTTTCTAGAGTCTCTAAGACAGCAGGAAACGTGAGTGTGCTGAGAACAAAAGAACCGTGTTTCCTACACATACGGACCATATCTAGTCCAACTCTGCTTCTTAAACTGATACAAAGCACTGGTCCTCTAACATCCAACGATTGTCTGTTGAGATGAGAAAAGTGTGAGCTCCGTGAACAATGTAGTTCGTTTGAGCTGAAAAGTGACTGCCCTTACCTGAAACGAAGTCTTGCTTGTAGGAAGACACAGAGCCTGGGATTTAACTCCATTTCTGAAGGGAAACACACAGCATAGTTCTCATCCATGGATCACACTCTGCTTTAGAGCGAGAAGCACGCTCTTGATTTCTAGAGTCTCTACGACAGCAGGAAACGTGAGTTTGCTGAGAACAAAAGAACGGTGTTTCCTACACCTACAGACCATATCTAATCCCACTCTGCTTCTTAAACTAATACAAAGCACTGGTCCTCTAACATCCAATACTTGTCAGTTAAGTTGAGAAACGTGTGAGCTTTGAGAATGATGTATTTCCTTTGAACTGAAAAGTGACTGCCCATACCTGAAACGAAGTCTTGCTTGTAGTAAGACACAGAGCCTGGGATTTAACTCCATCTCTGAATGGAAACACAGAGCATAGTTCTCATCCATGGATCACACTCTGCTTTAGAGCGAGAAGCACGATCTTGCTTTCTAGAGTCTCTAATACAGCACGTAATCTGAATGTGCCCAGAACAAAAGAACGGTGTTTCCTACACACACGGACCATATCTAGTCCAACTCTGCTTCTGAAACTGATACAAAGCACTGGTCCTCTAACATCCAATGCTTGTCTCTTAAGATGAGAATCGTGTGAGCTTCGTGAACCATGTAGTTCGTTTGAGTTGAAAATTGACTGCCCTTACCTGAAACAAAGTCTTGCTTGTAGGAAGACACAGAGCCTGGGATTTAACTCCATTTCTGAAGGGAAACACACAGCATAGTTCTCATCCATGGATCACACTCTGCTTTAGAGCAAGAAGCATGCTCTTGCTTTCTAGAGTCTCTAAGTCATCAGGAAACGTGAGTGTGCAGAGAACAAAAGAACGGTATTTCCTACAAATACGGACCATATCTAGTCCAACTCTGCTTTTGAAACTGATACAAAGCACTGGTCCTCTATCATCCAATGCTTGTCTGTTAAGATTAGAAACGTGTGAGCTCCGTGAAAGATGTAGTTCGTTTGAGATGAAAAGTGACTTCCCTTACCTGAAACGAAGTCTTGCTTGTAGGAAGACACAGAGCCTGGGATTTAACTCCATTTCTGAAGGGAAACACACAGCATAGTTCTCATCCATGGATCACACTCTGCTTTAGAGCAAGAAGCATGCTCTTGCTTTCTACAGTCTCTAAGACAGCAGGAAACGTGAGTGTGCTGAGAACAAAGAACGGTGTTTGCTACACATACGGACCATATCTAGTCCAACTCTGCTTCTTAAACTGATAGAAAGCACTGGTCCTCTAACATCCAATGCTTGTCTGTTGAGATGAGAAACGTGTGAGCTCCGTGAACAATGTAGTTTTTTTGAGCTGAAAAGTGACTGCCCTTACCTGAAACGAAGTCTTGCTTGTAGGAAGACACAGAGCCTGTGATTTCACTCCATTTCTGAAGGGAAACACACAGCATAGTTCTCATCCATGGATTACACTCTGCTTTAGAACGAGAAGCACGCTCTTGATTTCTAGAGTCTCTAAGACAGCAGGAAACGTGAGTGTGCTGAGAACAAAGAACGGTGTTTCCTACACATACAGACCATATCTAGTCCATCTCTGCTTCTTAAACTGATACAAAGCACTGGTCCTCTAACATCCAACGCCTGTCTGTTGAGATGAGAAAAGTGTGAGCTCCGTGAACAATGTAGTTCGTTTGAGCTGAAAAGTGACTGCCCTTACCTGAAACGAATTCTTGCTTGTAGGAAGACACAGAGCCTGGGATTTAACTCCATTTCTGAAGGGAAACACACAGCATAGTTCTCATCCATGGATCACACTCTGCTTTAGAGCAAGAATCATGCTCTTGCTTTCTAGAGTCTCTAAGTCATCAGGAAACTTGAGTGTGCAGAGACCAAAAGAACGGTATTTCCTACACATACGGACCATATCTAGTCCAACTCTGCTTCTTAAACTGATACAAAACACTGGTCCTCTAACATCCAACGCTTGTCTGTTGAGATGAGAAACGTGTGAGCTCTGTGAACAATGTAGTTCGTTTGAGCTGAAAAGTGACTGCCCTTACCTGAAACGAAGTCTTGCTTGTAGGAAGACACAGAGCCTGGGATTTAACTCAATTTCTGAAGGGAAACACACAGCATAGTTCTCATCCATGGATCACACTCTGCTTTAGAGCGAGAAGCACGCTCTGGATTTCTAGAGTCTCTAAGACAGCAGGAAACGTGAGTGTGCAGAGAACAAAAGAACGGTGTTTCCTACACCTACAGACCATATCTAATCCAACTCTGCTTCTTAAACTGATACAAAGCACTGGTCCTCTAACATCCAATGCTTGTCTGTTAAGATTAGAAACGTGTGAGCTCTGTGAACGATATAGTTCCTTTGAGCTGAAAAGTGACTGCCCTTACCTGGAAGGAAGTGTTGCTTGTTGAAGACACAGAGCCTGGGATTTAACTCCATTTCTGAAGGAAAACACACAGCATAGTTCTCACCCATGGATCACACTCTGCTTTACAGCAAGATTCATGCTCTTGCTTTCTAGAGTCTCTAATACAGTAGGAAATCTGAGTGTGCCCTGAACAAAAGAACGGAGTTTCCTATACATACTGACCATATGTAGTTCAAATCTGCTTCTGAAACTGATACAAAGCTCTGGTCCTCTAACATCCAATGCTTGTCAGTTAAGATAAGAAATGTGTGACCTTCATGAACAATGTAGTTCGTTTGAGCAGAAAAGTGACTGCCCTTACCTGAAACGAAGTCTTGCTTGTAGGAAGACACAGAGCCTGGGATTTAACTCCATCTCTGAAGGGAAACACAGAGCATAGTTCTCATCCATGGATCACACTCTGCTTTAGAACGAGAAGCACGATCTTGCTTTCTAGAGTCTCTAATACAGCAGGTAATCTGAGTGTGCCCAGAACAAAAGAACGGTGTTTCCTACACATACAGACCATACCTAGTCCAACTCTGCTTCTTAAACTGATACAAAGCACTGGTCCTCTAACATCCAATGCTTGTCTGTTGAGATGAGAAACGTGTGAGCTCCGTGAATGATGTAGTTCGTTTGAGCTAAAAAGTGACTGCCCTTACCTGAAACGAAGTCTTGCTTGTAGGAAGACACAGAGCCTGGGATTTAACTCTATTTCTGAAGGGAAACACACAGCATAGTTCTCATCCATGGATCACACTCTGCTTTAGAGCAAGAAGCATGCTCTTGCTTTCTAGAGTCTCTAAGACAGCAGGAAACGTGAGTGTGCTGAGAACAAAAGAATGGTGTTCCTACACATACGGACCATATCTAGTCCAACTCTGCTTCTTAAACTGATAGAAAGCACTGGTCCTCTAACATCCAATGCTTGTCTGTTGAGATGAGAAACGTGTGAGCTCCGTGAACGATGTAGTTTTTTTGAGCTGAAAAGTGACTGCCCTTACCTGAAACGAAGTCTTGCTTGTAGGAAGACACAGAGCCTGTGATTTCACTCCATTTCTGAAGGGAATCACACAGCATAGTTCTCATCCATGGATTACACTCTGCATTAGAACAAGAAACACGCTCTTGATTTCTAGAGTCTCTAAGACAGCAGGAAACGTGAGTGTGCTGAGAACAAAAGAACGGTGTTTCCTACACATACGGACCATATCTAGTCCAACTCTGCTTCTTAAACTGATACAAAGCACTGGTCCTCTAACATCCAACGCTTGTCTGTTGAGATGAGAAAAGTGTGAGCTCCGTGAACAATGTAGTTCGTTTGAGCTGAAAAGTGACTGCCCTTACCTGAAACGAAGTCTTGCTTGTAGGAAGACACAGAGCCTGGGATTTAACTCTATTTCTGAAGGGAAACACACAGCATAGTTCTCATCCATGGATCACACTCTGCTTTAGAGCAAGAAGCATGCTATTGCTTTCTAGAGTCTCTAAGACAGCAGGAAACGTGAGTGTGCTGAGAACAAAAGAATGGTGTTCCTACACATACGGACCATATCTAGTCCAACTCTGCTTCTTAAACTGATAGAAAGCACTGGTCCTCTAACATCCAATGCTTGTCTGTTGAGACGAGAAACGTGTGAGCTCCTTGAACGATGTAGTTTTTTTGAGCTGAAAAGTGACTGCCCTTACCTGAAACGAAGTCTTGCTTGTAGGAAGACACAGAGCCTGTGATTTCACTCCATTTCTGAAGGGAATCACACAGCATAGTTCTCATCCATGGATTACACTCTGCATTAGAACGAGAAACACGCTCTTGATTTCTAGAGTCTCTAAGACAGCAGGAAACATGAGTGTGCTGAGAACAAAAGAACGGTGTTTCCTACACATATGGACCATATCTAGTCCAACTCTGCTTCTTAAACTGATACAAAGCACTGGTCCTCTAACATCCAACGCTTGTCTGTTGAGATGAGAAAAGTGTGAGCTCCGTGAACAATGTAGTTCGTTTGAGCAGAAAAGTGACTGCCCTTACCTGAAACGAAGTCTTGCTTGTAGGAAGACACAGAGCCTGGGATTTAACTCCATTTCTGAAGGGAAACACACAGCATAGTTCTCATCCATGGATCACACTCTGCTTTAGAGTGAGAAGCACGCTCTTGATTTCTAGAGTCTCTAAGACAGCAGGAAACGTGAGTTTGCTGAGAACAAAAGAACGGTGTTTCCTACACCTACAGACCATATCTAATCCCACTTTGCTTCTTAAACTAATACAAAGCACTGGTCCTCTAACATCCAATACTTGTCAGTTAAGTTGAGAAACGTGTGAGCTTTGAGAATGATGTATTTCCTTTGAACTGAAAAGTGACGGCCCATACCTGAAACGAAGTCTTGCTTGTAGTAAGACACAGAGCCTGGGATTTAACTCCATCTCTGAATTGAAACACAGAGCATAGTTCTCATCCATGGATCACACTCTGCTTTAGAGCAAGAATCATGCTCTTGCTTTCTAGAGTCCCTAAGTCATCAGGAAACGTGAGTGTGCAGAGACCAAAAGAACGGTATTTCCTACACATACGGACCATATCTAGTCCAACTCTGCTTCTTAAACTGATACAAAACACTGGTCCTCTAACATCCAACGCTTGTCTGTTGAGATGAGAAACGTGTGAGCTCTCTGAACGATGTAGTTCGTTTTAGATGAAAAGTGAATGCCCTTACCTGAAACGAAGTCTTGCTTGTAGGAAGACACAGAGCCTGGGATTTAACTCCATTTCTGAAAGGAAACACACAGCATAGTTCTCATCCATGGACCACACTCTGCTTTAGAGCGAGAAGCACGCTCTTGATTTCTAGGGTCTCTAAGACAGCAGGATACGTGAGTGTGCTGAGAACAAAAGAACGGTGTTTCCTACACCTACAGACCATATCTAATCCAACTCTGCTTCTTAAACTGATACAAAGCACTGGTCCTCTAACATCCAATGCTTGTCTGTTAAGATTAGAAACGTGTGAGCTCTGTGAACGATATAGTTCCTTTGAGCTGAAAAGTGACTGCCCTTACCTGGAACGAAGTGTTGCTTGTTGAAGACACAGAGCCTGGGATTTAACTCCATTTCTGAAGGAAAACACACAGCATAGTTCTCACCCATGGATCACACTCTGCTTTACAGCAAGATGCATGCTCTTGCTTTCTAGAGTCTCTAATACAGTAGGAAATCTGAGTGTGCCCTGAACAAAAGAACGGAGTTTCCTATACATACTGACCATATGTAGTTCAAATCTGCTTCTGAAACTGATACAAAGCTCTGGTCCTCTAACATCCAATGCTTGTCAGTTAAGATAAGAAATGTGTGAGCTTCATGAACAATGTAGTTCGTTTAAGCAGAAAAGTGACTGCCCTTACCTGAAACGAAGCCTTCCTTGTAGGAAGAAAAAGAGCCTGGGATTTAACTCCATTTCTGAAGTGAAACACATAGCAGTGTTCTCATCCATGGATAACACTCTGCTTTAGAGCGAGAAGCACGCTCTTGCTTTCTAGAGTCTCTAATACAGCAGGAAACGTGAGTGTGCTGAGAACAAAAGAACGGTGTTTCCTACACATACGGACCATATCTAGTCCAACTCTGTTTCTGAAACTGATACAAAGCACTGGTCCTCTAACATCCAATGCTTGTCAGTTAAGATTAGAAACGTGTGATCTCCGTGAACGATGCAGTTTGTTTGAGCTGAAAAGTGCCTGCCCTTACCTGAAACGAAGTCTTGCTTGTAGGAAGACAAAGAGCCTGTGATTTAACTCCATTTCTGAAGGGAAACACACAGTATAGTTCTCATCCATGGATTACACTCTGCTTTAGAACGAGAAGCACGCTGTTGATTTCTAGAGTCTCAAAGACAGCAGGAAACGTGAGTGTGCTGAGAACAAAAGAACGGTGTTTCCTACACATACAGACCATATCTAGTCCAACTCTGCTTCTTAAACTGATACAAAACACTGGTCCTCTAACATTCAACGCTTGTCTGTTGAGATGAGATACGTGTGAGCTCCGTGAACGATGTAGTTCGTTTGAGCTGAAAAGTGACTGCCCTTACCTGAAACGAAGTCTTGCTTGTAGGAAGACACAGAGCCTGGGATTTAACTCCATTTCTGAAGGGAAACACACAGCATAGTTCTCATCCATGGATCACACTCTGCTTTAGAGCAAGAAGCATGCTCTTGCTTTCTAGAGTCTCTAAGACAGCAGGAAACGTGAGTGTGCTGAGAACAAAAGAACGGTGTTTGCTACACATACGGACCATATCTAGTCCAACTCTGCTTCTTAAACTGATAGAAAGCACTGGTCCTCTAACATCCAATGCTTGTCTGTTGAGATGAGAAACGTGTGAGCTCCGTGAACAATGTAGTTTTTTTGAGCTGAAAAGTGACTGCCCTTACCTGAAACGAAGTCTTGCTTGTAATAAGACACAGAGCCTGTGATTTCACAGCATTTCTGAAGGGAAACACACAGCATAGTTCTCATCCATGGATTACACTCTGCTTTAGAACGAGAAGCACGCTCTTGATTTCTAGAGTCTCTAAGACAGCAGGAAACGTGAGTGTGCTGAGAACAAAAGAACGGTGTTTCCTACACATACAGACCATATCTAGTCCATCTCTGCTTCTTAAACTGATACAAAGCACTGGTCCTCTAACATCCAACGCCTGTCTGTTGAGATGAGAAAAGTGTGAGCTCCGTGAACAATGTAGTTCGTTTGAGCTGAAAAGTGACTGCCCTTACCTGAAACGAATTCTTGCTTGTAGGAAGACACAGAGCCTGGGATTTAACTCCATTTCTGAAGGGAAACACACGGCACAGTTCTCATCCATGAAACACATTCTGCATTAGAGCAAGAAGCACGCTCTGGCTTTCTAGAGTCTCTAATACAGAGGGAAACGTGAGTGTGCTCAGAACAAAAGAACTGTGTTTCCTACACACGGACCATATCTAGTTCAACTCTGTTTCTGAAACTGATACAAACCACAGGTCCTCTAACATTCAATGCTTTTCAGTTAAGAGGGCGAAACGTGTGAGCTTTGTGAACAATGTAGCTTCGTTTGAGCTGAAAAGTGACTGCGTTTACCTGAAACGAAGTCTTGCTTGTAGGAAGACACACGCCTGGCATTTAACTCCGTTTCTGAAGGGAAACTCACTGCACAGTTCTCAACCATGAAACACACTCTACTTTAGAGCAAGAAGCATGCTCTTGCTTTCTAGAGTCTCTAATATAGAGGGAAACGTGAGTGTGCTCAGAACAAAAGAACTGTGTTTCCTACACACACGGACCACATCCTGTTCAACTCTGTTTCTGAAACTGATACAAACCACAGGTCCTCTAACATCCAATTCTTTACAGTTAAGAGGGAGAAACGTGGGAGCTTTGTGAACAATGCAGCTTCGTTTGAGGTGAAAAGTGACTGCGTTTACCTGAAACGAAGTCTTCCTTAGAGAAAGACACAGAGCCTGGCATTTAACTCCGTTTCTGAAGGGAAACACACGGCACAGTAAACATCCATGAAACACACTCTGCTTTAGAGCAAGAGGCACGCTCTTGCTTTCTAGAATCTCTAATACAGAGGGAAACGTGAGTGTGCGCAGAACAAAAGAACTGTGTTTCCTACACACGGACCATATCTAGTTCAACTCTGTTTCTGAAACTGATACAAACCACAGGTTCTCTAACATCCAATGCTTTTCAGGTAAGAGCGAGAAACGTGTGGGCTTCGTGAACAATGTAGCTTCGTTTGAGGTGAAAACTGACTGCGTTTACCTGAAACGATGTCTTGCTTGAAGAAAGACACAGAGCCTGGCATTTAACTCCGTTTCTGAAGGGAAACACACGCACAGTTCTCATCCATGAAACACACTCTGCTTTAGAGCAAGAAGCACGCACTTGCTTTCTAGAGTCTCTAATACAGAGGGAAACGTGAGTGTGCTCAGAACAAAGGAACTGTGTTTCCTACACACACGGACCATATATAGTTCAACTCTGTTTCTGAAACTCATAAAAACCACAGGTCGTCTAACATACAATGCTTTTCATTTAAGAGCGAGAAACGTGTGTGCTTCGTGAACAATGTAACTTTATTTGAGCTGAAAGTGACTGTGTTTACCTGAAAAGAAGTCTTGCTTGTAGGAAGACACACGCCTGGCATTTAACTCCGTTTCTGAAGGGAAACACAGGGCACAGTTCTCATCCAGGAAACACACTCTGCTTTAGAGCAAGAAGCACGCTCTTGCTTTCTAGAGTCTCTAATATAGAGGGAAACGTGAGTGTGCTCAGAACAAAAGAACTGTGTTTCCTACACACACAGACCACATCCTGTTCAACTCTGTTTCTGAAACTGATACAAACCACAGGTCCTCTAACATCCAATTCTTTTCAGTTAAGAGGGAGAAACGTGGGAGCTTTGTGCACAATTTAGCTTCGTTTGAGCTGAAAAGTGACTGCGTTTACCTGAAACGAAGTCTTGCTTTTAGGAATACATGCGCCTGGCATTTAACTCTGTTTCTGAAGGGAAACACACGGCACAGTTCTCATCCATGAAACACACTCTGCTTTAGAGCATAAGCACGCTCTTGCTTTCAAGTGTCCTAATACAGAGGGAAATGTGAGTGTGCTCAGAACAAAAGAACTGTGTTTCCTACACACACAGACCATATCTAGTTCAACTCTGTTTCTGAAACTGATACAAACCACAGTTCCTCTAACATCCAATGATTTTCGGTTAAGAGCGAGAAACGTGTGAGCTTTGTGAACAATGTAGCTTCGTTTGAGCTGAAAAGTGACTGCGTTTACTTGAAACGAAGTCTTGCTTGAAGAAAGGCACAGAGCCTGGCATTTAACTCCGTTTCTGAAGGGAAACACACGGCACAGTTCTCATCCATGAAACACATTCTGCTTTAGAGCAAGAAGCACGCTTTTGCTTTCTAGAGTCTCTAATACAGAGGGAAACGTGAGTGTGCTCAGAACAAAAGAACTGTGTTTCCTACACACAGACCATATCTATTTCAACTCTGTTTCTGAAACTGATACAAACCACAGGTCCTCTAACATACAATTCTTTTCAGTTAAGAGTGAGAAACGTGTGGGCTTTGTGAACATTGTAGCTTCGTTTGAGGTGAAAAGTGACTGCGTTTACCTGAAACGAAGTCTTTCTTGAAGAAAGACACAGAGCCTGTCATTTAACTCCGTTTCTGAAGGGAAACATAAGGCACAGTCCTCATCCA
This sequence comes from Onychomys leucogaster, assembly GCA_949786385.1. Taxonomy (NCBI): domain Eukaryota; kingdom Metazoa; phylum Chordata; class Mammalia; order Rodentia; family Cricetidae; genus Onychomys; species Onychomys leucogaster. The sequence goes on from CATKUP010000081.1 coordinate 743,643, forward strand.
TGAAACACATTCTTCTTTAGAGCAAGAAGCACGCTCTTGCTTTCTAGAGTCTCTAATACAGAGGGAAATGTGAGTGTGCTCAGAAGAAAAGAACTGTGTTTCCTACTCACGAGCCATATCTAGTTCAACTCTGTTTCTGAAACTGATACAAACAAAGGTCCTCTAACATCCAATGCTTTTCAGTTAAGAGCAAGAAACGTGTGAGCTTTGTGAACAATGTAGCTTCGTTTGGGCTGAAAAGTGACTGCAATTACCTGAAACGAAGTCTTGCTTGTAGGAAGGCACAGAGCCTTGCATTTAACTCTGTTTCTGAAGGGAAACACACGGCACAGTTCTCATCCATGAAACACATTCTGCTTTAGAGCAAGAAGCACGCTTTTGCTTTCTAGAGTCTCTAATACAGAGGGAAACGTGAGTGTGCTGAGAACAAAAGAACTGTTTTTCCTACACACGGACCATATCTAGTTCAACTCTGTTTCTGAAACTGATACAAACCACAGGTCCTCTAACATACAATTCTTTTCAGTTAAGAGCGAGAAACCTGTGGGCTTTGTGAACAATGTAGCTTTGTTTGAGATGAAAAGTGACTGCGTTTACCTGAAACGATTCTTGCTTGTAGGAAGACTCAGAGCCTGGCATTTAACTCCGTTTCTGAAGGGAAACACACGGCACAGTTCTCATCCATGAAACACACTCTGCTTTAGAGCAAGAAGCACGCTCTTGCTTTCTAGAGTCTCTAATACAGAGGGAAACGTGAGTGTACTCAGAAAAAAAGAACCGTGTTTCCTACACACACGGACCATATCTAGTTCAACTCTGTTTCTAAAGTTGATACAAACCCCAGGTCGTCTAACATCCAATGCTTTTCAGTTAAGAGGGAGAAACTTGTGAGCTTTGTGAACAATGTAGCTTCGTTGCAGCTGAAAAGTGACTGGGTTTACCTGAAACGAAGTATTGCTTGAAGAAAGACACAGAGCCTGGCATTTAACTCCATTTCTGAAGGGACACACTGCACAGTTCTCATCCATGAAACACACTCTGCTTTAGAGCAAGAGGCACGCTCTTGCTTTCTAGAGTCTCTAATACTGAGGGAAACGTGAGTGTGCTCTGAACAAAAGAACTGTGTTTCCTACACACACGGACCATATCTAGTTCAACTCTGTTTCTGAAACTGATACAAACTACAGGACCTCTAACATCCAATGCTTTTCAGTTAAGAGCAAGAAACGTGTGGGCTTCGTGAACAATGTAGCTTCGTTTGAGGTGAAAACTGACTGCGTTTACCTGAAACGATATCTTGCTTGAAGAAAGACACAGAGCCTGGCATTTAACTCCGTTTCTGAAGGGAAACACACGCACAGTTCTCATCCATGAAACACACTCTGCTTTAGAGCAAGAAGCACGCACTTGCTTTCTTGAGGCTCTAATACAGAGGGAAACGTGAGTGTGCTCAGAACAAAGGAACTGTGTTTCCTACAGACACGGACCATATATAGTTCAACTCTGTTTCTGAAACTGACACAAACCACAGGTCGTCTAACATCCAATGCTTTTCATTTAAGAGCGAGAAACGTGTGTGCTTCGTGAACAATGTAACTTTATTTGAGCTGAAAGTGACTGTGTTTACCTGAAACGAAGTCTTGCTTGTAGGAAGACACAGTCCTGGCATTTATCTCCGTTTCTGAAGGGAAACACACGGCACAGTTCTCATCCAGGAAACACACTCTGCTTTAGAGCAAGAAGCACGCTCTTGCTTTCTAGAGTCTCTAATACAGAGGGAAACATGAGTGTGCTCAGAACAAAAGAACTGTGTTTCCTACACACACAGACCACATCCTGTTCAACTCTGTTTCTGAAACTGATACAAACCACAGGTCCTCTAACATCCAATTCTTTTCAGTGAAGAGGGAGAAACGTGGGAGCTTTGTGAACAATGTAGCTTCGTTTGAGCTGAAAAGTGACTGCGTTTACCTGAAACGAATACGTGCTTGATGGAAGACACAGAGCCTGGTATTTAACTCCGTTTCTGAAGGGAAACACACAGCACAGTTCTCATCTATGAAACACACTCTGCTTTAGAGCAAGAAGCATGCTCTTGCTTTCTAGAGTCTCTAGTACAGAGGGAAACGTGAGTGTGCTCAGAACAAAAGAACGGTGTTTCCTACACCTACAGACCATATCTAATCCAACTCTGCTTCTTAAACTGATACAAAGCACTGGTCCTCTAACATCCAATGCTTGTCTGTTAATATTAGAAACGTGTGAGCTCTGTGAGCGATATAGTTCCTTTGAGCTGAAAAGAGACTGCCCTTACCTGGAACGAAGTGTTGCTTGTTGAAGACACAGAGCCTGGGATTTAACTCCATTTCTGAAGGGAAACACACAGCATAGTTCTCATCCATGGAATACACTCTGCTTCAGAGCGAGAAGCACGCTCTTGATTTCTAGAGTCTCTAAGACAGCAGGAAACGTGAGTGTGCTGAGAACAAAAGAACGGTGTTTCCTACACCTACAGACCATATCTAATCCAACTCTGCTTCTTAAACTAATACAAAGCACTGGTCCTCTAACATCCAATACTTGTCAGTTAAGTTGAGAAACGTTTGAGCTTTGAGAATGATGTGTATCCTTTGAACTGAAAAGTGACTGCCCATACCTGAAACGAAGTCTTGCTTGTAGTAAGACACAGAGCCTGGGATTTAACTCCATCTCTGAAGGGAAACACAGAGCATAGTTCTCATCCATGGATCACACTCTGCTTTAGAGCGAGAAGCACGATCTTGCTTTCTAGAGTCTCTAATACAGCAGGTAATCTGAGTGTGCCCAGAACAAAAGAACGGTGTTTCCTACACATACGGACCATACCTAGTCCAACTCTGCTTCTTAAACTGATACAAAGCACTGGTCCTCTAACATCCAATGCTTGTCTGTTGAGATGAGAAACGTGTGAGCTCCGTGAATGATGTAGTTCGTTTGAGCTGAAAAGTGACTGCCCTTACCTGAAACGAAGTCTTGCTTGTAGGAAGACACAGAGCCTGGGATTTAACTCTATTTCTGAAGGGAAACACACAGCATAGTTCTCATCCATGGATCACACTCTGCTTTAGAGCAAGAAGCATGCTCTTGCTTTCTAGAGTCTCTAAGACAGCAGGAAACGTGAGTGTGCTGAGAACAAAAGAATGGTGTTCCTACACATACGGACCATATCTAGTCCAACTCTGCTTCTTAAACTGATAGAAAGCACTGGTCCTCTAACATCCAATGCTTGTCTGTTGAGATGAGAAACGTGTGAGCTCCTTGAACGATGTAGTTTTTTTGAGCTGAAAAGTGACTGCCCTTACCTGAAACGAAGTCTTGCTTGTAATAAGACACAGAGCCTGTGATTTCACTCCATTTCTGAAGGGAAACACACAGCATAGTTCTCATCCATGGATTACACTCTGCTTTAGAACGAGAAGCACGCTCTTGATTTCTAGAGTCTCTAAGACAGCAGGAAACGTGAGTGTGCCAAGAACAAAAGAACGGTGTTTCCTACACCTACAGACCATATCTAATACAACTCTGCTTCTTAAACTGATACAAAGCACTGGTCCTCTAACATCCAATGCTTGTCTGTTAAGATTAGAAACGTGTGAGCTCTGTGAACGATATAGTTCCTTTGAGCTGAAAAGTGACTGCCCTTACCTGGAACGAAGTGTTGCTTGTTGAAGACACAGAGCCTGGGATTTAACTCCATTTCTGAAGGAAAACACACAGCATAGTTCTCACCCATGGATCACACTCTGCTTTACAGCAAGATGCATGCTCTTTCTTTCTAGAGTCTCTAATACAGTAGGAAATCTGAGTGTGCCCTGAACAAAAGAACGGAGTTTCCTATACATACTGACCATATGTAGTTTAAATCTCCTTCTGAAACTGATACAAAGCTCTGGTCCTCTAACATCCAATGCTTGTCAGTTAAGATAAGAAATGTGTGAGCTTCATGAACAATGTAGTTCGTTTGAGCAGAAAAGTGACTGCCCTTACCTGAAACGAAGCCTTCCTTGTAGGAAGAAAAAGAGCCTGGGATTTAACTCCATTTCTGAAGTGAAACACATAGCAGTGTTCTCATCCATGGATAACACTCTGCTTTAGAGTGAGAAGCACGATCTTGCTTTCTAGAGTCTCTAATACAGCAGGTAATCTGAGTGTGCCCAGAACAAAAGAACGGTGTTTCCTACACATACGGACCATATCTAGTCCAACTCTGTTTCTAAAACTGATACAAAGCACTGGTCCTCTAACATCCAATGCTTGTCAGTTAAGATTAGAAACGTGTGATCTCCGTGAACGATGCAGTTTGTTTGAGCTGAAAAGTGACTGCCCTTACCTGAAACGAAGTCTTGCTTGTAGGAAGACACAGAGCCTGTGATTTAACTCCATTTCTGAAGGGAAACACACAGTATAGTTCTCATCCATGGATTACACTCTGCTTTAGAACGAGAAGCACGCTGTTGATTTCTAGAGTCTCTAAGACAGCAGGAAACGTGAGTGTGCTGAGAACAAAAGAACGGTGTTTCCTACACATACAGACCATATCTAGTCCAACTCTGCTTCTTAAACTGATACAAAACACTGGTCCTCTAACATTCAACGCTTGTCTGTTGAGATGAGATACGTGTGATCTCCGTGAACGATGTAGTTCGTTTGAGCTGAAAAGTGACTGCCCTTACCTGAAACGAAGTCTTGCTTGTAGGAAGACACAGAGCCTGGGATTTAACTCCATTTCTGAAGGGAAACACACAGCATAGTTCTCATCCATGGATCACACTCTGCTTTAGAGCAAGAAGCATGCTCTTGCTTTCTAGAGTCTCTAAGACAGCAGGAAACGTGAGTGTGCTGAGAACAAAAGAACGGTGTTTCCTACACATACAGACCATATCTAGTCCAACTCTGCTTCTTAAACTGATACAAAGCACTGGTCCTCTAACATCCAACGCCTGTCTGTTGAGATGAGAAAATTGTGAGCTCCGTGAACAATGTAGTTTGTTTGAGCTGAAAAGTGACTGCCCTTACCTGAAACGAATTCTTGCTTGTAGGAAGACACAGAGCCTGGGATTTAACTCCATTTCTGAAGGGAAACACACAGCATAGTTCTCATCCATGGATCACACTCTGCTTTAGAGCAAGAGGCATGCTCTTGCTTTCTAGAGTCTCTAAGTCATCAGGAAACGTGAGTGTGCTGAGAACAAAAGAACGGTGTTTCCTACACATACGGACCATATCTAGTCCAACTCTGCTTCTTAAACTGATACAAAACACTGGTCCTCTAACATCCAACGCTTGTCTGTTGAGATGAGAAACGTGTGAGCTCTGTGAACGATGTAGTTCGTTTGAGATGAAAAGTGAATGCCCTTACCTGAAACGAAGTCTTGCTTGTAGGAAGACACAGAGCCTGGGATTTAACTCCATTTCTGAAGGGAAACACACAGCATAGTTCTCATCCATGGATCACACTCTGCTTTAGAGCGAGAAGCACGCTCTTGATTTCTAGAGTCACTAAGACAGCAGGAAACGTGAGTGTGCTCAGAAAAAAGAACGGTGTTTCCTACAAATACGGACCATATCTAGTCCAACTCTGCTTTTGAAACTGATACAAAGCACTGGTCCTCTATCATCCAATGCTTGTCTGTTAAGATTAGAAACGTGTGAGCTCCGTGAACGATGTGGTTCGTTTGAGATGAAAAGTGACTTCCCTTACCTGAAACGAAATCTTGCTTGTAGGAAGACACAGAGCCTGGGATTTAACTCTATTTCTGAAGGGAAACACACAGCATAGTTCTCATCCATGGATCACACTCTGCTTTAGAGCAAGAAGCATGCTCTTGCTTTCTAGAGTCTCTAAGACAGCAGGAAACGTGAGTGTGCTGAGAACAAAAGAACGGTGTTTCCTACACATAGGGACCATATCTAGTCCAACTCTCCTTCTTAAACTGATACAAAGCACTGGTCCTCTAACATCCAATACTTGTCAGTTAAGTTGAGAAACGTGTGAGCTTTGAGAATGATGTATTTCCTTTGAACTGAAAAGTGACTGCCCATACCTGAAACGAAGTCTTGCTTGTAGTAAGACACAGAGCCTGGGATTTAACTCCATCTCTGAAGGGAAACACAGAGCATAGTTCTCATCCATGGATCACACTCTGCTTTACAACAAGATTCATGCTCTTGCTTTCTATAGTCTCTAATACAGTAGGAAATCTGAGTGTGCCCTGAACAAAAGAACGGAGTTTCCTATACATACTGACCATATGTAGTTCAAATCTGCTTCTGAAACTGATACAAAGCTCTGGTCCTCTAACATCCAATGCTTTTCAGTTAAGATGAGAAATGTGTGACCTTCATGAACAATGTAGTTCGTTTGAGCAGAAAAGTGACTGCGCTTACCTGAAACGAAGTCTTCCTTGTAGGAAGAAACAGAGCCTGGGATTTAACTCCATTTCTGAAGTGAAACACATAGCAGTGTTCTCATCCATGGATAACACTCTGCTTTAGAGTGAGAAGCACGATCTTGCTTTCTAGAGTCTCTAATACAGCAGGTAATCTGAGTGTGCCCAGAACAAAAGAACGGTGTTTCCTACACATACGGACCATATCTAGTCCAACTCTGTTTCTAAAACTGATACAAAGCACTGGTCCTCTAACATCCAATGCTTGTCAGTTAAGATTAGAAACGTGTGATCTCCGTGAACGATGCAGTTTGTTTGAGCTGAAAAGTGACTGCCCTTACCTGAAACGAAGTCTTGCTTGTAGGAAGACACAGAGCCTGTGATTTAACTCCATTTCTGAAGGGAAACACACAGTATAGTTCTCATCCATGGATTACACTCTGCTTTAGAACGAGAAGCACGCTGTTGATTTCTAGAGTCTCTAAGACAGCAGGAAACGTGAGTGTGCTGAGAACAAAAGAACGGTGTTTCCTACACATACAGACCATATCTAGTCCAACTCTGCTTCTTAAACTGATACAAAACACTGGTCCTCTAACATTCAACGCTTGTCTGTTGAGATGAGATACGTGTGATCTCCGTGAACGATGTAGTTCGTTTGAGCTGAAAAGTGACTGCCCTTACCTGAAACGAAGTCTTGCTTGTAGGAAGACACAGAGCCTGGGATTTAACTCCATTTCTGAAGGGAAACACACAGCATAGTTCTCATCCATGGATCACACTCTGCTTTAGAGCAAGAAGCATGCTCTTGCTTTCTAGAGTCTCTAAGACAGCAGGAAACGTGAGTGTGCTGAGAACAAAAGAACGGTGTTTCCTACACATACAGACCATATCTAGTCCAACTCTGCTTCTTAAACTGATACAAAGCACTGGTCCTCTAACATCCAACGCCTGTCTGTTGAGATGAGAAAATTGTGAGCTCCGTGAACAATGTAGTTTGTTTGAGCTGAAAAGTGACTGCCCTTACCTGAAACGAATTCTTGCTTGTAGGAAGACACAGAGCCTGGGATTTAACTCCATTTCTGAAGGGAAACACACAGCATAGTTCTCATCCATGGATCACACTCTGCTTTAGAGCAAGAGGCATGCTCTTGCTTTCTAGAGTCTCTAAGTCATCAGGAAACGTGAGTGTGCTGAGAACAAAAGAACGGTGTTTCCTACACATACGGACCATATCTAGTCCAACTCTGCTTCTTAAACTGATACAAAACACTGGTCCTCTAACATCCAACGCTTGTCTGTTGAGATGAGAAACGTGTGAGCTCTGTGAACGATGTAGTTCGTTTGAGATGAAAAGTGAATGCCCTTACCTGAAACGAAGTCTTGCTTGTAGGAAGACACAGAGCCTGGGATTTAACTCCATTTCTGAAGGGAAACACACAGCATAGTTCTCATCCATGGATCACACTCTGCTTTAGAGCGAGAAGCACGCTCTTGATTTCTAGAGTCACTAAGACAGCAGGAAACGTGAGTGTGCTCAGAAAAAAGAACGGTGTTTCCTACAAATACGGACCATATCTAGTCCAACTCTGCTTTTGAAACTGATACAAAGCACTGGTCCTCTATCATCCAATGCTTGTCTGTTAAGATTAGAAACGTGTGAGCTCCGTGAACGATGTGGTTCGTTTGAGATGAAAAGTGACTTCCCTTACCTGAAACGAAATCTTGCTTGTAGGAAGACACAGAGCCTGGGATTTAACTCTATTTCTGAAGGGAAACACACAGCATAGTTCTCATCCATGGATCACACTCTGCTTTAGAGCAAGAAGCATGCTCTTGCTTTCTAGAGTCTCTAAGACAGCAGGAAACGTGAGTGTGCTGAGAACAAAAGAACGGTGTTTCCTACACATAGGGACCATATCTAGTCCAACTCTCCTTCTTAAACTGATACAAAGCACTGGTCCTCTAACATCCAATACTTGTCAGTTAAGTTGAGAAACGTGTGAGCTTTGAGAATGATGTATTTCCTTTGAACTGAAAAGTGACTGCCCATACCTGAAACGAAGTCTTGCTTGTAGTAAGACACAGAGCCTGGGATTTAACTCCATCTCTGAAGGGAAACACAGAGCATAGTTCTCATCCATGGATCACACTCTGCTTTACAACAAGATTCATGCTCTTGCTTTCTATAGTCTCTAATACAGTAGGAAATCTGAGTGTGCCCTGAACAAAAGAACGGAGTTTCCTATACATACTGACCATATGTAGTTCAAATCTGCTTCTGAAACTGATACAAAGCTCTGGTCCTCTAACATCCAATGCTTTTCAGTTAAGATGAGAAATGTGTGACCTTCATGAACAATGTAGTTCGTTTGAGCAAAAAAGTGACTGCGCTTACCTGAAACGAAGTCTTCCTTGTAGGAAGAAACAGAGCCTGGGATTTAACTCCATTTCTGAAGTGAAACACATAGCAGTGTTCTCATCCATGGATAACACTCTGCTTTAGAGTGAGAAGCACGATCTTGCTTTCTAGAGTCTCTAATACAGCAGGTAATCTGAGTGTGCCCAGAACAAAAGAACGGTGTTTCCTACACATACGGACCATATCTAGTCCAACTCTGTTTCTAAAACTGATACAAAGCACTGGTCCTCTAACATCCAATGCTTGTCTCTTAAGATGAGAATCGTGTGAGCTTCGTGAACCATGTAGTTCGTTTGAGTTGAAAAGTGACTGCCCTTACCTGAAACGAAGTCTTGCTTGTAGGAAGACACAGAGCCTGGGATTTAACTCCATTTCTGAAGGGAAACACACAGCATAGTTCTCATCCATGGATCACACTCTGCTTTAGAGCAAGAAGCATGCTCTTGCTTTCTAGAGTCTCTAAGTCATCAGGAAACGTGAGTGTGCAGAGACCAAAAGAACGGTATTTCCTACACATACGGACCATATCTAGTCCAACTCTGCTTCTTAAACTGATACAAAACACTGGTCCTCTAACATCCAACGCTTTTCTGTTGAGATGAGAAACATGTGAGCTCTGTGAACTATGTAGTTCGTTTGAGATGAAAAGTGAATGCCGTTACCTGAAACGAAGTCTTGCTTGTAGGAAGACACAGAGCCTGGGATTTAACTCCATTTCTGAAAGGAAACACACAGCATACTTCTCATCCATGGACCACACTCTGCTTTAGAGCGAGAAGCACGCTCTTGATTTCTAGGGTCTCTAAGACAGCAGGAAACGTGAGTGTGCTGAGAACAAAAGAACGGTATTTCCTACACCTACAGACCATATCTAATCCAACTCTGCTTCTTAAACTGATACAAAGCACTGGTCCTCTAACATCCAATGCTTGTCTGTTAAGATTAGAAACGTGTGAGCTCTGTGAACGATATAGTTCCTTTGAGCTGAAAAGTGACTGCCCTTACCTGGAACGAAGTGTTGCTTGTTGAAGACACAGAGCCTGGGATTTAACTCCATTTCTGAAGGAAAACACACAGCATAGTTCTCACCCATGGATCACACTCTGCTTTACAGCAAGATGCATGCTCTTGCTTTCTAGAGTCTCTAATACAGTAGGAAATCTGAGTGTGCCCTGAACAAAAGAACGGAGTTTCCTATACATACTGACCATATGTAGTTCAAATCTGCTTCTGAAACTGATACAAAGCTCTGGTCCTCTAACATCCAATGCTTGTCAGTTAAGATAAGAAATGTGTGAGCTTCATGAACAATGTAGTTCGTTTGAGCAGAAAAGTGACTGCCCTTACCTGAAACGAAGCCTTCCTTGTAGGAAGAAAAAGAGCCTGGGATTTAACTCCATTTCTGAAATGAAACACGTAGCAGTGTTCTCATCCATGGATAACACTCTGCTTTAGAGCGAGAAGCACGCTCTTGCTTTCTAGAGTCTCTAATACAGCAGGAAACGTGAGTGTGCTGAGAACAAAAGAACGGTGTTTCCTACACATATGGACCATATCTAGTCCAACTCTGTATCAGAAACTGATACAAAGCACTGGTCCTCTAACATCCAATGCTTGTCAGTTAAGATTAGAAACGTGTGATCTCCGTGAACGATGCAGGTTGTTTGAGCTGAAAAGTGACTGCCCTTACCTGAAACGAAGTCTTGATAGTAGGAAGACAAAGATCCTGTGATTTAACTCCATTTCTGAAGGGAAACACACAGTATAGTTCTCATCCATGGATGACACTCTGCTTTAGAACGAGAAGCACGCTGTTGATTTCTAGAGTCTCTAAGACAGCAGGAAACGTGAGTGTGCTGAGAACAAAAGAACGGTGTTTCCTACACATGCAGACCATATCTAGTCCAACTCTGCTTCTTAAACTGATACAAAACACTGGTCCTCTAACATTCAACGCTTGTCTGTTGAGATGAGATACGTGTGAGCTCCGTGAATGATGTAGTTCGTTTGAGCTGAAAAGTGACTGCCCTTACCTGAAACGAAGTCTTGCATGTAGGAAGACACAGAGCCTGGGTTTTAACTCCATTTCTGAAGGGAAACACACAGCATAGTTCTCATCCATGGATCACACTCTGCTTTAGAGCAAAAAGCATGCTCTTGCTTTCTAGAGTGTCTAAGTCATCAGGAAACGTGAGTGTGCAGAGAACAAAAGAACGGTATTTCCTACACATACGGACCATATCTAGTCCAACTCTGCTTCTTAAACTGATACAAAACACTGGTCCTCTAACATCCAATGCTTGTCTGTTGAGATGAGAAACGTGTGAGCTCTGTGAACGATGTAGTTCGTTTGAGATGAAAAGTGAATGCCCTTACCTGAAACGAAGTCTTGCTTGTAGGAAGACACAGAGCCTGGGATTTAACTCCATTTCTGAAAGGAAACACACAGCATAGTTCTCATCCATGGACCACACTCTGCTTTAGAGCGCGAAGCACGCTCTTGATTTCTAGGGTCTCTAAGACAGCAGGAAACGTGAGTGTGCTGAGAACAAAAGAACGGTGTTTCCTACACCTACAGACCATATCTAATCCAACTCTGCTTCTTAAACTGATACAAAGCACTGGTCCTCTAACATCCAATGCTTGTCTGTTAAGATTAGAAACGTGTGAGCTCTGTGAACAATATAGTTCCTTTGAGCTGAAAAGTGACTGCCCTTACCTGGAACGAAGTGTTGCTTGTTGAAGACACAGAGCCTGGGATTTAACTCCATTTCTGAAGGAAAACACACAGCATAGTTCTCACCCATGGATCACACTCTGCTTTACAGCAAGATGCATGCTCTTGCTTTCTAGAGTCTCTAATACAGTAGGAAATCTGAGTGTGCCCTGAACAAAAGAACGGAGTTTCCTATACATACTGACCATATGTAGTTCAAATCTGCTTCTGAAACTGATACAAAGCTCTGGTCCTCTAACATCCAATGCTTGTCAGTTAAGATGAGAAAGGTGTGATCTCCGTGAACGATGCAGTTTGTTTGAGCTGAAAAGTGACTGCCCTTACCTGAAACGATGTCTTGCTTGTAGGAAGACAAAGAGCCTGGGATTTAACTCCATTTCTGAAGGGAAACACACAGCATAGTTCTCATCCATGGATCACACTCTGCTTCAGAGCGAGAAGCACGCTCTTGATTTCTAGAGTCTCTAAGACAGCAGGTAACATGAGTGTGCTGAGAACAAAAGAACGATGTTTCCTACACCTACAGACCATATCTAATCCAACTCTGCTTCTTAAACTAATACAAAGCACTGGTCCTCTAACATCCAATACTTGTCAGTTAAGTTGAGAAACGTGTGAGCTTTGAGAATGATGTATTTCCTTTGAACTGAAAAGTGACTGCCCATACATGAAACGAAGTCTTGCTTGTAGTAAGACACAGAGCCTGGGATTTAACTCCATCTCTGAAGGGAAACACAGAGCATAGTTCTCATCCATGGATCACACTCTGCTTTAGAGTGAGAAGCACGATCTTGCTTTCTAGAGTCTCTAATACAGCAGGTAATCTGAGTGTGCCCAGAACAAAAGAACGGTGTTTCCTACACATACGGACCATATGTAGTCCAAATCTGCTTCTGAAACTGATACAAAGCACTGGTCCTCTAACATCCAATGCTTGTCTGTTAAGATTAGAAACGTGTGAGCTCTGTGAACGATATAGTTCCTTTGAGCTGAAAAGTGACTGCCCTTACCTGGAACGAAGTGTTGCTTGTTGAAGACACAGAGCCTGGGATTTAACTCCATTTCTGAAGGAAAACACACAGCATAGTTCTCACCCATGGATCACACTCTGCTTTACAGCAAGATGCATGCTCTTGCTTTCTAGAGTCTCTAATACAGTAGGAAATCTGAGTGTGCCCTGAACAAAAGAACGGAGTTTCCTATACATACTGACCATATGTAGTTCAAATCTGCTTCTGAAACTGATACAAAGCTCTGGTCCTCTAACATCCAATGCTTGTCAGTTAAGATGAGAAATGTGTGATCTCCGTGAACGATGCAGTTTGTTTGAGCTGAAAAGTGACTGCCATTACCTGAAACGAAGTCTTGCTTGTAGGAAGACACAGAGCCTGTGATTTAACTCCATTTCTGAAGGGAAACACACAGTATAGTTCTCATCCATGGATTACACTCTGCTTTAGAACGAGAAGCACGCTCTTGATTTCTAGAGTCTCTAAGACAGCAGGAAACGTGAGTGTGCTGAGAACAAAAGAACGGAGTTTCCTACACATACAGACCATATCTAGTCCAACTCTGCTTCTTAAACTGATACAAAAAACTGGTCCTCTAACATTCAACGCTTGTCTGTTGAGATGAGATACGTGTGAGCTCCGTGAACGATGTAGTTCGTTTGAGCTGAGATGTGACTGCCCTTACCTGAAACGAAGTCTTGCTTGTAGGAAGACAAAGAGCCTGGGATTTAACTCCATTTCTGAAGGGAAACACACAGCATAGTTCTCATCCATGGATCACACTCTGCTTCAGAGCGAGAAGCACGCTCTTGATTTCTAGAGTCTCTAAGACAGCAGGAAACGTGAGTGTGCTGAGAACAAAAGAACGATGTTTCCTACACCTACAGACCATATCTAATCCAACTCTGCTTCTTAAACTAATACAAAGCACTGGTCCTCTAACATCCAATACTTGTCAGTTAAGTTGAGAAACGTGTGAGCTTTGAGAATGATGTATTTCCTTTGAACTGAAAAGTGACTGCCCATACATGAAAAGAAGTCTTGCTTGTAGTAAGACACAGAGCCTGGGATTTAACTCCATCTCTGAAGGGAAACACAGAGCATAGTTCTCATCCATGGATCACACTCTGCTTTAGAGTGAGAAGCACGATCTTGCTTTCTAGAGTCTCTAATACAGTAGGAAATCTGAGTGTGCCCTGAACAAAAGAACGGAGTTTCCTATACATACTGACCATATGTAGTTCAAATCTGCTTCTGAAACTGATACAAAGCTCTGGTCCTCTAACATCCAATGCTTGTCAGTTAAGATTAGAAACGTGTGATCTCCGTGAACAATGCAGGTTGTTTGAGCTGAAAAGTGACTGCCCTTACCTGAAACGAAGTCTTGCTTGAGGGAGACAAAGAGCCTGTGATTTAACTCCATTTCTGAAGGGAAACACACAGTATAGTTCTCATCCATGGATTACACTCTGCTTTAGAACGAGAAGCACGCTGTTGATTTCTAGAGTCTCTAAGACAGCAGGAAACGTGAGTGTGCTGAGAACAAAAGAACGGTGTTTCCTACAAATACAGACCATATCTAGTCCAACTCTGCTTCTTAAACTGATACAAAACACTGGTCCTCTAACATTCAACGCTTGTCTGTTGAGATGAGATACGTGTGAGCTCCGTGAACGATGTAGTTCGTTTGAGCTGAAAAGTGACTGCCCTTACCTGAAACGAATTCTTGCTTGTAGGAAGACAAAGAGCCTGGGATTTAACTCCATTTCTGAAGGGAAACACACAGCATAGTTCTCATCCATGGATCACACTCTGCTTTAGAGCAAGAAGCATGCTCTTGCTTTCTAGAGTCTCTAAGACAGCAGGAAATCTGAGTGTGCCCTGAACAAAAGAACGGAGTTTCCTATACATACTGACCATATGTAGTTCAAATCTGCTTCTGAAACTGATACAAAGCTCTGGTCCTCTAACATCCAATGCTTGTCAGTTAAGATGAGAAATGTGTGATCTCCGTGAACGATGCAGTTTGTTTGAGCTGAAAAGTGACTGCCCTTACCTGAAACGAAGTCTTGCTTGTAGGAAGACACAGAGCCTGTGATTTAACTCCATTTCTGAAGGGAAACACACAGTATAGTTCTCATCCATGGATTACACTCTGCTTTAGAACGAGAAGCACGCTCTTGATTTCTAGAGTCTCTAAGAGAGCAGGAAACGTGAGTGTGCTGAGAACAAAAGAACGTGTTTCCTACACATACAGACCATATCTAGTCCAACTCTGCTTCTTAAACTGATACAAAACACTGGTCCTCTAACATTCAACGCTTGTCTGTTGAGATGAGATACGTGTGAGCTCCGTGAACGATGTAGTTCGTTTGAGCTGAAAAGTGACTACCTTACCTGAAACGAAGTCTTGCTTGTAGGAAGACAAAGAGCCTGGGATTTAACTCCATTTCTGAAGGGAAACACACAGCATAGTTCTCATCCATGGATCACACTCTGCTTCAGAGCGAGAAGCACGCTCTTGATTTCTAGAGTCTCTAAGACAGCAGGAAACGTGAGTGTGCTGAGAACAAAAGAACGATGTTTCCTACACCTACAGACCATATCTAATCCAACTCTGCTTCTTAAACTAATACAAAGCACTGGTCCTCTAACATCCAATACTTGTCAGTTAAGTTGAGAAACGTGTGAGCTTTGAGAATGATGTATTTCCTTTGAACTGAAAAGTGACTGCCCATACATGAAACGAAGTCTTGCTTGTAGTAAGACACAGAGCCTGGGATTTAACTCCATCTCTGAAGGGAAACACACAGCATAGTTCTCATCCATGGATCACACTCTGCTTTAGAGTGAGAAGCACGATCTTGCTTTCTAGAGTCTCTAATACAGCAGGTAATCTGAGGGTGCCCAGAACAAAAGAACGGTGTTTCCTACACATACGGACCATATCTAGTCCAACTCTGCTTCTGAAACTGATACAAAGCACTGGTCCTCTAACATCCAATGCTTGTCTCTTAAGATGAGAATCGTGTGAGCTTCGTGAACCATGTAGTTCGTTTGAGTTGAAAAGTGACTGCCCTTACCTGAAACGAAGTCTTGCTTGTAGGAAGACACAGAGCCTGGGATTTAACTCCATTTCTGAAGGGAAACACACAGCATAGTTCTCATCCATGGATCACACTCTGCTTTAGAGCAAGAAGCATGCTCTTGCTTTCTAGAGTCTCTAAGTCATCAGGAAAAGTGAGTGTGCTGAGAACAAAAGAACGGTATTTCCTACACATACGGACCATATCTAGTCCAACTCTGCTTCTTAAACTGATACAAAACACTGGTCCTCTAACATCCAATGCTTGTCTGTTGAGATGAGAAACGTGTGAGCTCTGTGAACGATGTAGTTCGTTTGAGATGAAAAGTGAATGCCCTTACCTGAAACGAAGTCTTGCTTGTAGGAAGACACAGAGCCTGGGATTTAACTCCATTTCTGAAGGGAAACACACAGCATAGTTTTCATCCATGGATCACACTCTGCTTCAGAGCGAGAAGCACGCTCTTGATTTCTAGAGTCTCTAAGACAGCAGGAAACGTGAGTGTGCTGAGAACAAAAGAAAGGTGTTTCCTACACCTACAGACCATATCTAATCCAACTCTGCTTCTTAAACTGATACAAAGCACTGGTCCTCTAACATCCAATGCTTGTCTGTTAAGATTAGAAACGTGTGAGCTCTGTGAACGATATAGTTCCTTTGAGCTGAAAAGTGACTGCCCTTACCTGGAACGAAGTGTTGCTTGTTGAAGACACAGAGCCTGGGATTTAACTCCATTTCTGAAGGAAAACACACAGCATAGTTCTCACCCATGGATCACACTCTGCTTTACAGCAAGATGCATGCTCTTGCTTTCTAGAGTCTCTAATACAGTAGGAAATCTGAGTGTGCCCTGAACAAAAGAATGGAGTTTCCTATACATACTGACCATATGTAGTTCAAATCTGCTCCTGAAACTGATACAAAGCTCTGGTCCTCTAACATCCAATGCTTGTCAGTTAAGATAAGAAACGTGTGAGCTTCATGAACAATGTAGTTCGTTTGAGCTGAAAAGTGACTGCCCTTACCTGAAACGAAGTCTTCCTTGTAGGAAGAAACAGAGCCTGGGATTTAACTCCATTTCTGAAGTGAAACACATAGCAGTGTTCTCATCCATGGATAACACTCTGCTTTAGAGCGAGAAGCACGCTCTTGCTTTCTAGAGTCTCTAATACAGCAGGAAACGTGAGTGTGCTGAGAACAAAAGAACGGTGTTTCTTACACATACGGACCATATCTAGTCCAACTCTGTTTCTGAAACTGATACAAAGCACTGGTCCTCTAACATCCAATGCTTGTCAGTTAAGATTAGAAACGTGTGATCTCCGTGAACGATGCAGTTTGTTTGAGCTGAAAAGTGACTGCCCTTAACTGAAACGAAGTCTTGCTTGTAGGAAAACACAGAGCCTGTGATTTAACTCCATCTCTGAAGGGAAACACAGAGCATAGTTCTCATCCATGGATCACACTCTGCTTTAGAGCAAGAAGCACGCTCTAGCTTTCTAGAGTCTCTAATACAGAGGGAAACTTGAGGATGCTGAGAACAAAAGAACGGTGTTTCCTACACATACGGACAATATGTAGTCCAAATCTGCTTCTGAAACTGATACAATGCACTGTTCCTCTAACATCCAATGCTTGTCAGTTAAGATGAGAAATGTGTGAGCTTCGTGAACGATGTAGTTCGTTTGAGCTGAAAAGTGACGGCCCTTACCTGAAACGAAGTCTTGCTTGTAGGAAGACAAAGAGCCTGGGATTTAACTCCATTTCTGAAGGGAAACACACAGCAGAGTTCTCATCCATGGATCACACTCTGCTTTAGAGCAAGAAGGATGCTCTTGCTTTCTAGAGTCTCTAAGACAGCAGGAAACCTGAGTGTGCTGAGAACAAAAGAACGGAGTTTCCTACACATACGGACCATACCTAGTCCAACTCTGCTTCTTAAACTGATACAAAGCACTGGTCCTCTAACATCCAATGCTTGTCTGTTGAGATGAGAAACGTGGAAGCTCCGTGAATGATGTAGTTCGTTTGAGCTGAAAAGTGACTGCCCTTACCTGAACCGAAGTCTTGCTTGTAGGAAGACACAGACCCTGTGATTTAACTCCATTTCTGAAGGGAAACACACAGCATAGTTCTCATCCATGGATCACACTCTGCTTTAGAGCGAGAAGCACGCTCTTGATTTCTAGAGTCTCTAAGACAGCAGGAAACGTGAGTGTGCTCAGAAAAAAGAACGGTGTTTCCTACAAATACGGACCATATCTAGTCCAACTCTGCTTTTGAAACTGATACAAAGCACTGGTCCTCTATCATCCAATGCTTGTCTGTTAAGATTAGAAACCTGTGAGCTCCGTGAACGATGTAGTTCGTTTGAGATGAAAAGTGACTTCCCTTACCTGAAACGAAGTCTTGCTTGTAGGAATACACAGAGCCTGGGATTTAACTCTATTTCTGAAGGGAAACACACAGCATAGTTCTCATCCATGGATCACACTCTGCTTTAGAGCGAGAAGCATGATCTTGCTTTCTAGAGTCTCTAATACAGCAGGTTCTGAGTGTGCCCAGAACAAAAGAACGGTGTTTCCTACACATACGGACCATATCTAGTCCAACTCTGCTTCTGAAACTGATACAAAGCACTGGTCCTCTAACATCCAATGCTTGTCTCTTAAGATGAGAATCGTGTGAGCTTCGTGAACCATGTAGTTCGTTTGAGTTGAAAAGTGACTGCCCTTACCTGAAACGAAGTCTTGCTTGTAGGAAGACACAGAGCATGGGATTTAACTCCATTTCTGAAGGGAAACACACAGCATAGTTCTCATCCATGGATCACACTCTGCTTTAGAGCAAGAAGCATGCTCTTGCTTTCTAGAGTCTCTAAGTCATCAGGAAACGTGAGTGTGCAGAGAACAAAAGAACGGTATTTCCTACACATACGGACCATATCTAGTCCAACACTTCTTCTTAACCTGATACAAAACACTGGTACTCTAACATCCAACGCTTGTCTGTTAAGATTAGAAACGTGTGAGCTCTGTGAACGATATAGTTCCTTTGAGCTGAAAAGTGACTGCCCTTACCTGGAAGGAAGTGTTGCTTGTTGAAGACACAGAGCCTGGGATTTAACTCCATTTCTGAAGGAAAACACACAGCATAGTTCTCACCCATGGATCACACTCTGCTTTACAACAAGATCCATGCTCTTGCTTTCTAGAGTCTCTAATACAGTAGGAAATCTGAGTGTGCCCTGAACAAAAGAACGGAGTTTCCTATACATACTGACCATATGTAGTTCAAATCTGCTTCTGAAACTGATACAAAGCTCTGGTCCTCTAACATCCAATGCTTGTCAGTTAAGATAAGAAATGTGTGACCTTCATGAACAATGTAGTTCGTTTGAGCAGAAAAGTGACTGCCCTTACCTGAAACGAAGTCTTCCTTGTAGGAAGAAACAGAGCCTGGGATTTAACTCCATTTCTGAAGTGAAACACATAGCAGTGTTCTCATCCATGGATAACACTCTGCTTTAGAGCGAGAAGCACGCTCTTGCTTTCTAGAGTCTCTAATACAGCAGGAAACGTGAGTGTGCTGAGAACAAAAGAACAGTGTTTCCTACACATATGGACCATATCTAGGCCAACTCAGTTTCTGAAACTGATACAAAGCACTGGTCCTCTGACATCCAATGCTTGTCAGTTAAGATTAGAAACGTGTGATCTCCGTGAACGATGCAGTTTGTTTGAGCTGAAAAGTGACTGCCCTTACCTGAAACGAAGTCTTGCTTGTAGGAAGACACAGAGCCTGTGATTTAACTCCATTTCTGAAGGGAAACACACAGCATAGTTCTCATCCATGGATCACACTCTGCTTTAGAGCAAGAAGCATGCTCTTGCTTTCTAGAGTCTCTAAGTCATCAGGAAACTTGAGTGTGCAGAGAACAAAAGAACGGTATTTCCTACACATAGGGACCATATCTAGTCCAACTCTGCTTCTTAAACTGATACAAAACACTGGTCCTCTAACATTCAACGCTTGTCTGTTGAGATGAGATACGTGTGAGCTCCGTGAACGATGTAGTTCGTTTGAGATGAAAAGTGAATGCCCTTACCTGAAACGAAGTCTTGCTTGTAGGAAGACACAGGGCCTGGGATTTAACTCCATTTCTGAAAGGAAACACACAGCATAGTTCTCATCCATGGACCACACTCTGCTTTAGAGCGAGAAGCACGCTCTTGATTTCTAGGGTCTCTAAGACAGCAGGAAACGTGAGTGTGCTGAGAACAAAAGAATGGTGTTTCCTACACCTACAGACCATATCTAATCCAACTCTGCTTCTTAAACTGATACAAAGCACTGGTCCTCTAACATCCAATGCTTGTCTGTTAAGATTAGAAACGTGTGAGCTCTGTGAACGATATAGTTCCTTTGAGCTGAAAAGTGACTGCCCTTACCTGGAACGAAGTGTTGCTTGTTGAAGACACAGAGCCTGGGATTTAACTCCATTTCTGAAGGAAAACACACAGCATAGTTCTCACCCATGGATCACACTCTGCTTTACAGCAAGATGCATGCTCTTGCTTTCTAGAGTCTCTAATACAGTAGGAAATCTGAGTGTGCCCTGAACAAAAGAACGGAGTTTCCTATACATACTGACCATATGTACTTCAAATCTGCTTCTGAAACTGATACAAAGCTCTGGTCCTCTAACATCCAATGCTTGTCAGTTAAGATGAGAAATGTGTGATCTCCGTGAACGATGCAGTTTGTTTGAGCTGAAAAGTGACTGCCCTTACCTGAAACGAAGTCTTGCTTGTAGGAAGACAAAGAGCCTGTGATTTAACTCCATTTCTGAAGGGAAACACACAGTATAGTTCTCATCCATGGATTACACTCTGCTTTAGAACGAGAAGCACGCTCTTGATTTCTAGAGTCTCTAAGAGAGCAGGAAACGTGAGTGTGCTGAGAACAAAAGAACGGTGTTTCCTACACATACAGACCATATCTAGTCCAACTCTGCTTCTTAAACTGATACAAAACACTGGTCCTCTAACATTCAACGCTTGTCTGTTGAGATGAGATACGTGTGAGCTCCGTGAACGATGTAGTTCGTTTGAGCTGAAAAGTGACTGCCCTTACCTGAAACGAAGTCTTGCTTGTAGGAAGACAAAGAGCCTGGGATTTAACTCCATTTCTGAAGGGAAACACACAGCATAGTTCTCATCCATGGATCACACTCTGCTTCAGAGCGAGAAGCACGCTCTTGATTTCTAGAGTCTCTAAGACAGCAGGAAACGTGAGTGTGCTGAGAACAAAAGAACGAGGTTTCCTACACCTACAGACCATATCTAATCCAACTCTGCTTCTTAAACTAATACAAAGCACTGGTCCTCTAACATCCAATACTTGTCAGTTAAGTTGAGAAACGTGTGAGCTTTGAGAATGATGTATTTCCTTTGAACTGAAAAGTGACTGCCCATACATGAAACGAAGTCTTGCTTGTAGTAAGACACAGAGCCTGGGATTTAACTCCATCTCTGAAGGGAAACACAGAGCATAGTTCACATCCATGGATCACACTCTGCTTTAGAGTGAGAAGCACGATCTTGCTTTCTAGGGTCTCTAATACAGCAGGTAATCTGAGTGTGCCCAGAACAAAAGAACGGTGTTTCCTACACATACGGACCATATCTAGTCCAACTCTGCTTCTGAAACTGATACAAAGCACTGGTCCTCTAACATCCAATGCTTGTCTCTTAAGATGAGAATCGTGTGAGCTTCGTGAACCATGTAGTTCGTTTGAGTTGAAAAGTGACTGCCCTTACCTGAAACGAAGTCTTGCTTGTAGGAAGACACAGAGCCTGGGATTTAACTCCATTTCTGAAGGGAAACACACAGCATAGTTCTCATCCATGGATCACACTCTGCTTTAGAGCAAGAAGCATGCTCTTGCTTTCTAGAGTCTCTAAGTCATCAGGAAACGTGAGTGTGCTGAGAACAAAAGAACGGTATTTCCTACACATACGGACCATATCTAGTCCAACTCTGCTTCTTAAACTGATACAAAACACTGGTCCTCTAACATCCAATGCTTGTCTGTTGAGATGAGAAACGTGTGAGCTCTGTGAACGATGTAGTTCGTTTGAGATGAAAAGTGAATGCCCTTACCTGAAACGAAGTCTTGCTTGTAGGAAGACACAGAGCCTGGGATTTAACTCCATTTCTGAAGGGAAACACACAGCATAGTTCTCATCCATGGATCACACTCTGCTTCAGAGCGAGAAGCACGCTCTTGATTTCTAGAGTCTCTAAGACAGCAGGAAACGTGAGTGTGCTGAGAACAAAAGAACGGTGTTTCCTACACCTACAGACCATATCTAATCCAACTCTGCTTCTTAAACTGATACAAAGCACTGGTCCTCTATCATCCAATGCTTGTCTGTTAAGATTAGAAACCTGTGAGCTCCGTGAACGATGTAGTTCGTTTGAGATGAAAAGTGACTTCCCTTACCTGAAACGAAGTCTTGCTTGTAGGAATACACAGAGCCTGGGATTTAACTCTATTTCTGAAGGGAAACACACAGCATAGTTCTCATCCATGGATCACACTCTGCTTTAGAGCGAGAAGCACGATCTTGCTTTCTAGAGTCTCTAATACAGCAGGTTCTGAGTGTGCCCAGAACAAAAGAACGGTGTTTCCTACACATACGGACCATATCTAGTCCAACTCTGCTTCTGAAACTGATACAAAGCACTGGTCCTCTAACATCCAATGCTTGTCTCTTAAGATGAGAATCGTGTGAGCTTCGTGAACCATGTAGTTCGTTTGAGTTGAAAAGTGACTGCCCTTACCTGAAACGAAGTCTTGCTTGTAGGAAGACACAGAGCATGGGATTTAACTCCATTTCTGAAGGGAAACACACAGCATAGTTCTCATCCATGGATCACACTCTGCTTTAGAGCAAGAAGCATGCTCTTGCTTTCTAGAGTCTCTAAGTCATCAGGAAACGTGAGTGTGCAGAGAACAAAAGAACGGTATTTCCTACACATACGGACCATATCTAGTCCAACACTTCTTCTTAACCTGATACAAAACACTGGTCCTCTAACATCCAACGCTTGTCTGTTAAGATTAGAAACGTGTGAGCTCTGTGAACGATATAGTTCCTTTGAGCTGAAAAGTGACTGCCCTTACCTGGAATGAAGTGTTGCTTGTTGAAGACACAGAGCCTGGGATTTAACTCCATTTCTGAAGGAAAACACACAGCATAGTTCTCACCCATGGATCACACTCTGCTTTACAACAAGATCCATGCTCTTGCTTTCTAGAGTCTCTAATACAGTAGGAAATCTGAGTGTGCCCTGAACAAAAGAACGGAGTTTCCTATACATACTGACCATATGTAGTTCAAATCTGCTTCTGAAACTGATACAAAGCTCTGGTCCTCTAACATCCAATGCTTGTCAGTTAAGATAAGAAATGTGTGACCTTCATGAACAATGTAGTTCGTTTGAGCAGAAAAGTGACTGCCCTTACCTGAAACGAAGTCTTCCTTGTAGGAAGAAACAGAGCCTGGGATTTAACTCCATTTCTGAAGTGAAACACATAGCAGTGTTCTCATCCATGGATAACACTCTGCTTTAGAGCGAGAAGCACGCTCTTGCTTTCTAGAGTCTCTAATACAGCAGGAAACGTGAGTGTGCTGAGAACAAAAGAACGGTGTTTCCTACACATATGGACCATATCTAGGCCAACTCAGTTTCTGAAACTGATACAAAGCACTGGTCCTCTGACATCCAATGCTTGTCAGTTAAGATTAGAAACGTGTGATCTCCGTGAACGATGCAGTTTGTTTGAGCTGAAAAGTGACTGCCCTTACCTGAAACGAAGTCTTGCTTGTAGGAAGACACAGAGCCTGTGATTTAACTCCATTTCTGAAGGGAAACACACAGCATAGTTCTCATCCATGGATCACACTCTGCTTTAGAGCAAGAAGCATGCTCTTGCTTTCTAGAGTCTCTAAGTCATCAGGAAACGTGAGTGTGCAGAGAACAAAAGAACGGTATTTCCTACACATAGGGACCATATCTAGTCCAACTCTGCTTCTTAAACTGATACAAAACACTGGTCCTCTAACATCCAACGCTTGTCTGTTGAGATGAGAAACGTGTGAGCTCTGTGAACGATGTAGATCGTTTGAGATGAAAAGTGAATGCCCTTACCTGAAACGAAGTCTTGCTTGTAGGAAGACACAGGGCCTGGGATTTAACTCCATTTCTGAAAGGAAACACACAGCATAGTTCTCATCCATGGACCACACTCTGCTTTAGAGCGAGAAGCACGCTCTTGATTTCTAGGGTCTCTAAGACAGCAGGAAACGTGAGTGTGCTGAGAACAAAAGAATGGTGTTTCCTACACCTACAGACCATATCTAATCCAACTCTGCTTCTTAAACTGATACAAAGCACTGGTCCTCTAACATCCAATGCTTGTCTGTTAAGATTAGAAACGTGTGAGCTCTGTGAACGATATAGTTCCTTTGAGCTGAAAAGTGACTGCCCTTACCTGGAACGAAGTGTTGCTTGTTGAAGACACAGAGCCTGGGATTTAACTCCATTTCTGAAGGAAAACACACAGCATAGTTCTCACCCATGGATCACACTCTGCTTTACAGCAAGATGCATGCTCTTGCTTTCTAGAGTCTCTAATACAGTAGGAAATCTGAGTGTGCCCTGAACAAAAGAACGGAGTTTCCTATACATACTGACCATATGTACTTCAAATCTGCTTCTGAAACTGATACAAAGCTCTGGTCCTCTAACATCCAATGCTTGTCAGTTAAGATGAGAAATGTGTGATCTCCGTGAACGATGCAGTTTGTTTGAGCTGAAAAGTGACTGCCCTTACCTGAAACGAAGTCTTGCTTGTAGGAAGACAAAGAGCCTGTGATTTAACTCCATTTCTGAAGGGAAACACACAGTATAGTTCTCATCCATGGATTACACTCTGCTTTAGAACGAGAAGCACGCTCTTGATTTCTAGAGTCTCTAAGAGAGCAGGAAACGTGAGTGTGCTGAGAACAAAAGAACGGTGTTTCCTACACATACAGACCATATCTAGTCCAACTCTGCTTCTTAAACTGATACAAAACACTGGTCCTCTAACATTCAACGCTTGTCTGTTGAGATGAGATACGTGTGAGCTCCGTGAACGATGTAGTTCGTTTGAGCTGAAAAGTGACTGCCCTTACCTGAAACGAAGTCTTGCTTGTAGGAAGACAAAGAGCCTGGGATTTAACTCCATTTCTGAAGGGAAACACACAGCATAGTTCTCATCCATGGATCACACTCTGCTTCAGAGCGAGAAGCACGCTCTTGATTTCTAGAGTCTCTAAGACAGCAGGAAACGTGAGTGTGCTGAGAACAAAAGAACGATGTTTCCTACACCTACAGACCATATCTAATCCAACTCTGCTTCTTAAACTAATACAAAGCACTGGTCCTCTAACATCCAATACTTGTCAGTTAAGTTGAGAAACGTTTGAGCTTTGAGAATGATGTATTTCCTTTGAACTGAAAAGTGACTGCCCATACATGAAACGAAGTCTTGCTTGTAGTAAGACACAGAGCCTGGGATTTAACTCCATCTCTGAAGGGAAACACAGAGCATAGTTCTCATCCATGGATCACACTCTGCTTTAGAGCAAGAAGCATGCTCTTGCTTTCTAGAGTCTCTAAGTCATCAGGAAACGTGAGTGTGCTGAGAACAAAAGAACGGAGGTTCCTATACATACTGACCATATGTAGTTCAAATCTGCTTCTGAAACTGATACAAAGCTCTGGTCCTCTAACATCCAATGCTTGTCAGTTAAGATAAGAAACGTGTGAGCTTCATGAACAATGTAGTTCGTTTGAGCAGAAAAGTGACTGCCCTTACCTGAAACGAAGTCTTCCTTGTAGGAAGAAACAGAGCCTGGGATTTAACTCCATTTCTGAAGTGAAACACATAGCAGTGTTCTCATCCATGGATAACACTCTGCTTTAGAGCGAGAAGCACGCTCTTGCTTTCTAGAGTCTCTAATACAGCAGGAAACGTGAGTGTGCTGAGAACAAAAGAACGGTGTTTCCTACACATACGGACCATATCTAGTCCAACTCTGTTTCTGAAACTGATACAAAGCACTGGACCTCTAACATCCAATGCTTGTCAGTTAAGATTAGAAACGTGTGATCTCCGTGAACGATGCAGTTTGTTTGAGCTGAAAAGTGACTGCCCTTACCTGAAACGAAGTCTTGCTTGTAGGAAGACAAGAGCCTGTGATTTAACTCCATCTCTGAAGGGAAACACAGAGCATAGTTCTCATCCATGGATCACACTCTGCTTTAGAGCAAGAAGCACGCTCTAGCTTTCTAGAGTCTCTAATACAGAGGGAAACTTGAGGATGCTGAGAACAAAAGAACGGTGTTTCCTACACATACGGACCATATGTAGTCCAAATCTGCTTCTGAAACTGAAAAAAGCACTGGTCCTCTAACATCCAATGCTTGTCAGTTAAGATGAGAAATGTGTGACCTTCATGAACAATGTAGTTCGTTTGAGCTGAAAAGTGACGGCCCTTACCTGAAACGAAGTCTTGCTTGTAGGAAGACAAAGAGCCTGGGATTTAACTCCATTTCTGAAGGGAAACACACAGCAGAGTTCTCATCCATGGATCACACTCTGCTTTAGAGCAAGAAGGATGCTCTTGCTTTCTAGAGTCTCTAAGACAGCAGGAAACGTGAGTGTGCTGAGAACAAAAGAACGGAGTTTCCTACACATACGGACCATACCTAGTCCAACTCTGCTTCTTAAACTGATACAAAGCACTGGTCCTCTAACATCCAATGCTTGTCTGTTGAGATGAGAAACGTGGAAGCTCCGTGAATTATGTAGTTCGTTTGAGCTGAAAAGTGACTGCCCTTACCTGAAACGAAGTCTTGCTTGTAGGAAGACACAGACCCTGTGATTTAACTCCATTTCTGAAGGGAAACACACAGCATAGTTCTCATCCATGGATCACACTCTGCTTTAGAGCGAGAAGCACGCTCTTGATTTCTAGAGTCTCTAAGACAGCAGGAAACGTGAGTGTGCTCAGAAAAAAGAACGATGTTTCCTACAAATACGGACCATATCTAGTCCAACTCTGCTTTTGAAACTGATACAAAGCACTGGTCCTCTATCATCCAATGCTTGTCTGTTAAGATTAGAAACCTGTGAGCTCCGTGAACGATGTAGTTCGTTTGAGATGAAAAGTGACTTCCCTTACCTGAAACGAAGTCTTGCTTGTAGGAAGACACAGAGCCTGGGATTTAACTCTATTTCTGAAGGGAAACACACAGCATAGTTCTCATCCATGGATCACACTCTGCTTTAGAGCGAGAAGCACGATCTTGCTTTCTACAGTCTCTAATACAGCAGGTTCTGAGTGTTCCCAGAACAAAAGAACGGTGTTTCCTACACATACGGACCATATCTAGTCCAACTCTGCTTCTGAAACTGATACAAAGCACTGGTCCTCTAACATCCAATGCTTGTCTCTTAAGATGAGAATCGTGTGAGCTTCGTGAACCATGTAGTTGGTTTGAGTTGAAAAGTGACTGCCCTTACCTGAAACGAAGTCTTGCTTGTAGGAAGACACAGAGCATGGGATTTAACTCCATTTCTGAAGGGAAACACACAGCATAGTTCTCATCCATGGATCACACTCTGCTTTAGAGCAAGAAGCATGCTCTTGCTTTCTAGAGTCTCTAAGTCATCAGGAAACGTGAGTGTGCAGAAAACAAAAGAACGGTATTTCCTACACATACGGACCATATCTAGTCCAACACTTCTTCTTAACCTGATACAAAACACTGGTCCTCTAACATCCAACGCTTGTCTGTTAAGATTAGAAACGTGTGAGCTCTGTGAACGATATAGTTCCTTTGAGCTGAAAAGTGACTGCCCTTACCTGGAATGAAGTGTTGCTTGTTGAAGACACAGAGCCTGTGATTTAACTCCATTTCTGAAGGAAAACACACAGCATAGTTCTCACCCATGGATCACACTCTGCTTTACAACAAGATCCATGCTCTTGCTTTCTAGAGTCTCTAATACAGTAGGAAATCTGAGTGTGCCCTGAACAAAAGAACGGAGTTTCCTATACATACTGACCATATGTAGTTCAAATCTGCTTCTGAAACTGATACAAAGCTCTGGTCCTCTAACATCCAATGCTTGTCAGTTAAGATAAGAAATGTATGACCTTCATGAACAATGTAGTTCGTTTGAGCAGAAAAGTGACTGCCCTTACCTGAAACGAAGTCTTCCTTGTAGGAAGAAACAGAGCCTGGGATTTAACTCCATTTCTGAAGTGAAACACATAGCAGTGTTCTCATCCATGGATAACAATCTGCTTTAGAGCGAGAAGCACGCTCTTGCTTTCTAGAGTCTCTAATACAGCAGAAAACGTGAGTGTGCTGAGAACAAAAGAACGGTGTTTCCTACACATACGGACCATTTCTAGTCCAACTCTGCTTCTTAAACTGATACAAAACACTGGTCCTCTAACATCCAACGCTTGTCTGTTGAGAGGAGAAACGTGTGAGCTCCGTGAACAATGTAGTTCGTTTGAGCTGAAAAGTGACTGCCCTTACCTGAAACGAAGTCTTGCTTGTAGGAAGACACAGAGCCTGGGATTTAACTCCATTTCTGAAGGGAAACACACAGCATAGTTCTCATCCATGGATCACACTCTGCTTTAGAGCGAGAAGCACGATCTTGATTTCTAGAGTTTCTAAGACAGCAGGAAACGTGAGTTTGCTGAGAACAAATGAACGGTGTTTCCTACACCTACAGACCATATCTAATCCAACTCTGCTTCTTAAACTAATACAAAGCACTGGTCCTCTAACATCCAATACTTGTCAGTTAAGTTGAGAAACGTGTGAGCTTTGAGAATGATGTATTTCCTTTGAACTGAAAAGTGACTGCCCATACCTGAAACGAAGTCTTGCTTGTAGTAAGACACAGAGCCTGGGATTTAACTCCATCTCTGAAGAGAAACACAGAGCATAGTTCTCATCCATGGATCACACTCTGCTTTAGAGTGAGAAGCACGATCTTGCTTTCTAGAGTCTCTAATACAGCAGGTAATCTGAGTGTGCCCAGAACAAAAGAACGGTGTTTCCTACACATACGGACCATATCTAGTCCAACTCTGCTTCTGAAACTGATACAAAGCACTGGTCCTCTAACATCCAATCCTTGTCTCTTGAGATGAGAATCGTGTGAGCTTCGTGAACCATGTAGTTCGTTTGAGTTGAAAAGTGACTGCCCTTACCTGAAACGAAGTCTTGCTTGTAGGAAGACACAGACCCTGTGATTTAACTCCATTTCTGAAGGGAAACACACAGCATAGTTCTCATCCATGGATCACACTCTGCTTTAGAGCAAGAAGCATGCTCTTGCTTTCTAGAGTCTCTACGTCATCAGGAAACGTGAGTGTGCAGAGAACAAAAGAACGGTATTTCCTACACATACGGACCATATCTAGTCCAACACTTCTTCTTAAACTGATACAAAACACTGGTCCTCTAACATCCAACGCTTGTCTGTTAAGATTAGAAACGTGTGAGCTCTGTGAACGATATAGTTCCTTTGAGCTGAAAAGTGACTGCCCTTACCTGGAATGAAGTGTTGCTTGTTGAAGACACAGAGCCTGGGATTTAACTCCATTTCAGAAGGAAAACACACAGCATAGTTCTCACCCATGGATCACACTCTGCTTTACAACAAGATTCATGCTCTTGCTTTCTAGAGTCTCTAATACAGTAGGAAATCTGAGTGTGCTCTGAACAAAAGAACGGAGTTTCCTATACATACTGACCATATGTAGTTCAAATCTGCTTCTGAAACTGATACAAAGCTCTGGTCCTCTAACATCCAATGCTTGTCAGTTAAGATAAGAAATGTGTGACCTTCATGAACAATGTAGTTCGTTTGAGCAGAAAAGTGACTGCCCTTACCTGAAACGAAGTCTTCCTTGTAGGAAGAAACAGAGCCTGGGATTTAACTCCATTTCTGAAGTGAAACACATAGCAGTGTTCTCATCCATGGATAACACTCTGCTTTAGAGCGAGAAGCACGCTCTTGCTTTCTAGAGTCTCTAATACAGCAGAAAACGTGAGTGTGCTGAGAACAAAAGAACGGTGTTTCCTACACATACGGACCATTTCTAGTCCAACTCTGCTTCTTAAACTGATACAAAACACTGGTCCTCTAACATCCAACGCTTGTCTGTTGAGAGGAGAAACGTGTGAGCTCCGTGAACGATGTAGTTCGTTTGAGCTGAAAAGTGACTGCCCTTACCTGAAACGAAGTCTTGCTTGTAGGAAGACAAAGAGCCTGGGATTTAACTCCATTTCTGAAGGGAAACACACAGCATAGTTCTCATCCATGGATCACACTCTGCTTCAGAGCGAGAAGCACGCTCTTGATTTCTAGAGTCTCTAAGACAGCAGGAAACGTGAGTGTGCTGAGAACAAAAGAACGATGTTTCCTACACCTACAGACCATATCTAATCCAACTCTGCTTCTTAAACTAATACAAAGCACTGGTCCTCTAACATCCAATACTTGTCAGTTAAGTTGAGAAACGTTTGAGCTTTGAGAATGATGTATTTCCTTTGAACTGAAAAGTGACTGCCCATACATGAAACGAAGTCTTGCTTGTAGTAAGACACAGAGCCTGGGATTTAACTCCATCTCTGAAGGGAAACACAGAGCATAGTTCTCATCCATGGATCACACTCTGCTTTAGAGCAAGAAGCATGCTCTTGCTTTCTAGAGTCTCTAAGTCATCAGGAAACGTGAGTGTGCTGAGAACAAAAGAACGGAGGTTCCTATACATACTGACCATATGTAGTTCAAATCTGCTTCTGAAACTGATACAAAGCTCTGGTCCTCTAACATCCAATGCTTGTCAGTTAAGATAAGAAACGTGTGAGCTTCATGAACAATGTAGTTCGTTTGAGCAGAAAAGTGACTGCCCTTACCTGAAACGAAGTCTTCCTTGTAGGAAGAAACAGAGCCTGGGATTTAACTCCATTTCTGAAGTGAAACACATAGCAGTGTTCTCATCCATGGATAACACTCTGCTTTAGAGCGAGAAGCACGCTCTTGCTTTCTAGAGTCTCTAATACAGCAGGAAACGTGAGTGTGCTGAGAACAAAAGAACGGTGTTTCCTACACATACGGACCATATCTAGTCCAACTCTGTTTCTGAAACTGATACAAAGCACTGGTCCTCTAACATCCAATGCTTGTCAGTTAAGATTAGAAACGTGTGATCTCCGTGAACGATGCAGTTTGTTTGAGCTGAAAAGTGACTGCCCTTACCTGAAACGAAGTCTTGCTTGTAGGAAGACAAGAGCCTGTGATTTAACTCCATCTCTGAAGGGAAACACAGAGCATAGTTCTCATCCATGGATCACACTCTGCTTTAGAGCAAGAAGCACGCTCTAGCTTTCTAGAGTCTCTAATACAGAGGGAAACTTGAGGATGCTGAGAACAAAAGAACGGTGTTTCCTACACATACGGACCATATGTAGTCCAAATCTGCTTCTGAAACTGAAAAAAGCACTGGTCCTCTAACATCCAATGCTTGTCAGTTAAGATGAGAAATGTGTGAGCTTCGTGAACGATGTAGTTCGTTTGAGCTGAAAAGTGACGGCCCTTACCTGAAACGAAGTCTTGCTTGTAGGAAGACAAAGAGCCTGGGATTTAACTCCATTTCTGAAGGGAAACACACAGCAGAGTTCTCATCCATGGATCACACTCTGCTTTAGAGCAAGAAGGATGCTCTTGCTTTCTAGAGTCTCTAAGACAGCAGGAAACGTGAGTGTGCTGAGAACAAAAGAACGGAGTTTCCTACACATACGGACCATACCTAGTCCAACTCTGCTTCTTAAACTGATACAAAGCACTGGTCCTCTAACATCCAATGCTTGTCTGTTGAGATGAGAAACGTGGAAGCTCCGTGAATTATGTAGTTCGTTTGAGCTGAAAAGTGACTGCCCTTACCTGAAACGAAGTCTTGCTTGTAGGAAGACACAGACCCTGGGATTTAACTCCATTTCTGAAGGGAAACACACAGCATAGTTCTCATCCATGGATCACACTCTGCTTTAGAGCGAGAAGCACGCTCTTGATTTCTAGAGTCTCTAAGACAGCAGGAAACGTGAGTGTGCTCAGAAAAAAGAACGATGTTTCCTACAAATACGGACCATATCTAGTCCAACTCTGCTTTTGAAACTGATACAAAGCACTGGTCCTCTATCATCCAATGCTTGTCTGTTAAGATTAGAAACCTGTGAGCTCCGTGAACGATGTAGTTCGTTTGAGATGAAAAGTGACTTCCCTTACCTGAAACGAAGTCTTGCTTGTAGGAAGACACAGAGCCTGGGATTTAACTCTATTTCTGAAGGGAAACACACAGCATAGTTCTCATCCATGGATCACACTCTGCTTTAGAGCGAGAAGCACGATCTTGCTTTCTACAGTCTCTAATACAGCAGGTTCTGAGTGTGCCCAGAACAAAAGAACGGTGTTTCCTACACATACGGACCATATCTAGTCCAACTCTGCTTCTGAAACTGATACAAAGCACTGGTCCTCTAACATCCAATGCTTGTCTCTTAAGATGAGAATCGTGTGAGCTTCGTGAACCATGTAGTTCGTTTGAGTTGAAAAGTGACTGCCCTTACCTGAAACGAAGTCTTGCTTGTAGGAAGACACAGAGCATGGGATTTAACTCCATTTCTGAAGGGAAACACACAGCATAGTTCTCATCCATGGATCACACTCTGCTTTAGAGCAAGAAGCATGCTCTTGCTTTCTAGAGTCTCTAAGTCATCAGGAAACGTGAGTGTGCAGAAAACAAAAGAACGGTATTTCCTACACATACGGACCATATCTAGTCCAACACTTCTTCTTAACCTGATACAAAACACTGGTCCTCTAACATCCAACGCTTGTCTGTTAAGATTAGAAACGTGTGAGCTCTGTGAACGATATAGTTCCTTTGAGCTGAAAAGTGACTGCCCTTACCTGGAATGAAGTGTTGCTTGTTGAAGACACAGAGCCTGTGATTTAACTCCATTTCTGAAGGAAAACACACAGCATAGTTCTCACCCATGGATCACACTCTGCTTTACAACAAGATCCATGCTCTTGCTTTCTAGAGTCTCTAATAAAGTAGGAAATCTGAGTGTGCCCTGAACAAAAGAACGGAGTTTCCTATACATACTGACCATATGTAGTTCAAATCTGCTTCTGAAACTGATACAAAGCTCTGGTCCTCTAACATCCAATGCTTGTCAGTTAAGATAAGAAATGTATGACCTTCATGAACAATGTAGTTCGTTTGAGCAGAAAAGTGACTGCCCTTACCTGAAACGAAGTCTTCCTTGTAGGAAGAAACAGAGCCTGGGATTTAACTCCATTTCTGAAGTGAAACACATAGCAGTGTTCTCATCCATGGATAACAATCTGCTTTAGAGCGAGAAGCACGCTCTTGCTTTCTAGAGTCTCTAATACAGCAGAAAACGTGAGTGTGCTGAGAACAAAAGAACGGTGTTTCCTACACATACGGACCATTTCTAGTCCAACTCTGCTTCTTAAACTGATACAAAACACTGGTCCTCTAACATCCAACGCTTGTCTGTTGAGAGGAGAAACGTGTGAGCTCCGTGAACAATGTAGTTCGTTTGAGCTGAAAAGTGACTGCCCTTACCTGAAACGAAGTCTTGCTTGTAGGAAGACACAGAGCCTGGGATTTAACTCCATTTCTGAAGGGAAACACACAGCATAGTTCTCATCCATGGATCACACTCTGCTTCAGAGCGAGAAGCACGCTCTTGATTTCTAGAGTCTCTAAGACAGCAGGAAACGTGAGTGTGCTGAGAACAAAAGAACGGTGTTTCCTACACCTACAGACCATATCTAATCCAACTCTGCTTCTTAAACTAATACAAAGCACTGGTCCTCTAACATCCAATACTTGTCAGTTAAGTTGAGAAACGTTTGAGCTTTGAGAATGATGTATTTCCTTTGAACTGAAAAGTGACTGCCCATACCTGAAACGAAGTCTTGCTTGTAGTAAGACACAGAGCCTGGGATTTAACTCCATCTCTGAAGGGAAACACAGAGCATAGTTCTCATCCATGGATCACACTCTGCTTTAGAGTGAGAAGCACGATCTTGCTTTCTAGAGTCTCTAATACAGCAGGTAATCTGAGTGTGCCCAGAACAAAAGAACGGTGTTTCCTACACATACGGACCATATCTAGTCCAACTCTGCTTCTGAAACTGATACAAAGCACTGGTCCTCTAACATCCAATCCTTGTCTCTTGAGATGAGAATCGTGTGAGCTTCGTGAACCATGTAGTTCGTTTGAGTTGAAAAGTGACTGCCCTTACCTGAAACGAAGTCTTGCTTGTAGGAAGACACAGACCCTGTGATTTAACTCCATTTCTGAAGGGAAACACACAGCATAGTTCTCATCCATGGATCACACTCTGCTTTAGAGCAAGAAGCATGCTCTTGCTTTCTAGAGTCTCTACGTCATCAGGAAACGTGAGTGTGCAGAGAACAAAAGAACGGTATTTCCTACACATACGGACCATATCTAGTCCAACACTTCTTCTTAAACTGATACAAAACACTGGTCCTCTAACATCCAACGCTTGTCTGTTAAGATTAGAAACGTGTGAGCTCTGTGAACGATATAGTTCCTTTGAGCTGAAAAGTGACTGCCCTTACCTGGAATGAAGTGTTGCTTGTTGAAGACACAGAGCCTGGGATTTAACTCCATTTCAGAAGGAAAACACACAGCATAGTTCTCACCCATGGATCACACTCTGCTTTACAACAAGATTCATGCTCTTGCTTTCTAGAGTCTCTAATACAGTAGGAAATCTGAGTGTGCTCTGAACAAAAGAACGGAGTTTCCTATACATACTGACCATATGTAGTTCAAATCTGCTTCTGAAACTGATACAAAGCTCTGGTCCTCTAACATCCAATGCTTGTCAGTTAAGATGAGAAATGTGTGACCTTCATGAACAATGTAGTTCGTTTGAGCAGAAAAGTGACTGCCCTTACCTGAAACGAAGTCTTCCTTGTAGGAAGAAACAGAGCCTGGGATTTAACTCCATTTCTGAAGTGAAACACATAGCAGTGTTCTCATCCATGGATAACACTCTGCTTTAGAGCGAGAAGCACGCTCTTGCTTTCTAGAGTCTCTAATACAGCAGAAAACGTGAGTGTGCTGAGAACAAAAGAACGGTGTTTCCTACACATACGGACCATTTCTAGTCCAACTCTGCTTCTGAAACTGATACAAAACACTGGTCCTCTAACATCCAACGCTTGTCTGTTGAGAGGAGAAACGTGTGAGCTCCGTGAACAATGTAGTTCGTTTGAGCTGAAAAGTGACTGCCCTTACCTGAAACGAAGTCTTGCTTGTAGGAAGACACAGAGCCTGGGATTTAACTCCATTTCTGAAGGGAAACACACAGCATAGTTCTCATCCATGGATCACACTCTGCTTTAGAGCGAGAAGCACGCTCTTGATTTCTAGAGTCTCTAAGACAGCAGGAAACGTGAGTTTGCTGAGAACCAAAGAACGGTGTTTCCTACACCTACAGACCATATCTAATCCAACTCTGCTTCTTAAACTAATACAAAGCACTGGTCCTCTAACATCCAATACTTGTCAGTTAAGTTGAGAAACGTGTGAGCTTTGAGAATGATGTATTTCCTTTGAACTGAAAAGTGACTGCCCATACATGAAACGAAGTCTTGCTTGTAGTAAGACACAGAGCCTGGGATTTAACTCCATCTCTGAAGGGAAACACAGAGCATAGTTCTCATCCATGGATCACACTCTGCTTTAGAGTGAGAAGCACGATCTTGCTTTCTAGAGTCTCTAATACAGCAGGTAATCTGAGTGTGCCCAGAACAAAAGAACGGTGTTTCCTACACATACGGACCATATCTAGTCCAACTCTGCTTCTGAAACTGATACAAAGCACTGGTCCTCTAACATCCAATGCTTGTCTCTTAAGATGAGAATCGTGTGAGCTTCGTGAACCATGTAGTTCGTTTGAGTTGAAAAGTGACTGCCCTTACCTGAAACGAAGTCTTGCTTGTAGGAAGACACAGAGCCTGGGATTTAACTCCATTTCTGAAGGGAAACACACAGCATAGTTCTCATCCATGGATCACACTCTGCTTTAGAGCGAGAAGCACGCTCTTGATTTCTAGAGTCTCTAAGACAGCAGGAAACGTGAGTTTGCTGAGAACAAAAGAACGGTGTTTCCTACACCTACAGACCATATCTAATCCAACTCTGCTTCTTAAACTAATACAAAGCACTGGTCCTCTAACATCCAATACTTGTCAGTTAAGTTGAGAAACGTGTGAGCTTTGAGAATGATGTATTTCCTTTGAACTGAAAAGTGACTGCCCATACATGAAACGAAGTCTTGCTTGTAGTAAGACACAGAGCCTGGGATTTAACTCCATCTCTGAAGGGAAACACAGAGCATAGTTCTCATCCATGGATCACACTCTGCTTTAGAGTGAGAAGCACGATCTTTCTTTCTAGAGTCTCTAATACAGCAGGTAATCTGAGTGTGCCCAGAACAAAAGAACGGTGTTTCCTACACATACGGACCA
The DNA here is from genome assembly GCA_949786385.1 of Onychomys leucogaster. NCBI lineage: Eukaryota > Metazoa > Chordata > Mammalia > Rodentia > Cricetidae > Onychomys > Onychomys leucogaster. Next base: position 780,085 of record CATKUP010000081.1, read on the forward strand.
TATCTAGTCCAACTCTGCTTCTGAAACTGATACAAAGCACTGGTCCTCTAACATCCAATGCTTGTCTCTTAAGATGAGAATCGTGTGAGCTTCGTGAACCATGTAGTTCGTTTGAGTTGAAAAGTGACTGCCCTTACCTGAAACGAAGTCTTGCTTGTAGGAAGACACAGAGCCTGGGATTTAACTCCATTTCTGAAGGGAAACACACAGCATAGTTCTCATCCATGGATCACACTCTGCTTTAGAGCAAGAAGCATGCTCTTGCTTTCTAGAGTCTCTAAGTCATCAGGAAACGTGAGTGTGCTGAGAACAAAAGAACGGTATTTCCTACACATACGGACCATATCTAGTCCAACTCTGCTTCTTAAACTGATACAAAACACTGGTCCTCTAACATCCAACACTTGTCTGTTGAGATGAGAAACGTGTGAGCTCTGTGAAAGATGTAGTTCGTTTGAGATGAAAAGAGAATGCCCTTACCTGAAACGAAGTCTTGCTTGTAGGAAGACACAGAGCCTGGGATTTAACTCCATTTCTGAAGGGAAACACACAGCATAGTTCTCATCCATGGATCACACTCTGCTTTAGAGCGAGAAGCACGCTCTTGATTTCTAGAGTCTCTAAGACAGCAGGAAACGTGAGTGTGCTGAGAACAAAAGAACGGTGTTTCCTACACCTACAGACCATATCTAATCCAACTCTGCTTCTTAAACTGATACAAAGCACTGGTCCTCTAACATCCAATGCTTTTCTGTTAAGATTAGAAACGTGTGAGCTCTGTGAACGATATAGTTCCTTTGGGCTGAAATAGACTGCCCTTACCTGGAACGAAGTGTTGCTTGTTGAAGACACAGAGCCTGGGATTTAACTCCATTTCTGAAGGAAAACACACAGCATAGTTCTCACCCATGGATCACACTCTGCTTTACAACAAGATCCATGCTCTTGCTTTCTAGAGTCTCTAATACAGTAGGAAATCTGAGTGTGCCCTGAACAAAAGAACGGAGTTTCCTATACATACTGACCATATGTACTTCAAATCTGCTTCTGAAACTGATACAAAGCTCTAGTCCTCTAACATCCAATGCTTGTCAGTTAAGATGAGAAATGTGTGATCTCCGTGAACGATGCAGTTTGTTTGAGCTGAAAAGTGACTGCCCTTACCTGGAACGAAGTGTTGCTTGTAGGAAGACAAAGAGCCTGGGATTTAACTCCATTTCTGAAGGGAAACACACAGCAGAGTTCTCATCCATGGATCACACTCTGCTTTAGAGCAAGAAGGATGCTCTTGCTTTCTAGAGTCTCTAAGACAGCAGGAAACGTGAGTGTGCTGAGAACAAAAGAACGGAGTTTCCTACACATACGGACCATATCTAGTCCAACTCTGCTTCTTAAACTGATACAAAGCACTGGTCCTCTAACATCCAATGCTTGTCTGTGGAGATGAGAAACGTGTGAGCTCCATGAATGATGTAGTTCGTTTGAGCTGAAAAGTGACTGCCCTTACCTGAAATGAAATCTTGCTTGTAGGAAGACACAGAGCCTGGGATTTAACTCCATTTCTGAAGGGAAACACACATCATAGTTCTCATCCATGGATCACACTCTGCTTTAGAGCGAGAAGCACGCTCATGATTTCTAGAGTCTCTAGACAGCAGGAAACGTGAGTGTGCTGAGAACAAAAGAACGGTGTTTCCTACACCTACAGACCATATCTAATCCAACTCTGCTTCTTAAACTGATACAAAGCACTGGTCCTCTAACATCCAATGCTTGTCTGTTAAGATTAGAAACGTGTGAGCTCAGTGAACGATATAGGTCCTTTGGACTGAAATAGACTGCCCTTACCTGGAACTAAGTGTTGCTTGTTGAAGACACAGAGCCTGGGATTTAACTCCATTTCTGAAGGAAAACACACAGCATAGTTCTCACCCATGGATCACACTCTGCTTTACAGCAAGATGCATGCTCTTGCTTTCTAGAGTCTCTAATACAGTAGGAAATCTGAGTGTGCCCTGAACAAAAGAACGGAGGTTCCTATACATACTGACCATATGTAGTTCAAATCTGCTTCTGAAACTGATACAAAGCTCTGGTCCTCTAACATCCAATGCTTGTCAGTTAAGATGAGAAATGTGTGAGCTTCGTGAACGATGTAGTTCGTTTGAGCTGAAAAGTGACTGCCCTTACCTGAAACGAAGTCTTGCTTGTAGGAAGACACAGAGCCTGGGATTTAACTCCATTTCTGAAGGGAAACACACAGCATAGTTCTCATCCATGGATCACACTCTGCTTTAGAGCGAGAAGCACGCTCTTGATTTCTAGAGTCTCTAAGACAGCAGGAAACTTGAGTGTGCTCAGAAAAAAGAACGGTGTTTCCTACAAATACGGACCATATGTAGTCCAACTCTGCTTTTGAAACTGATACAAAGCACTGGTCCTCTATCATCCAATGCTTGTCTGTTAAGATTAGAAACGTGTGAGCTCCGTGAACGATGTAGTTCGTTTGAGATGAAAAGTGACTTCCCTTACCTGAAATGAAATCTTGCTTGTAGGAAGACACAGAGCCTGGGATTTTACTCTATTTCTGAAGGGAAACACACAGCATAGTTCTCATCCATGGATCACACTCTGCTTTAGAGCAAGAAGCATGCTCTTGCTTTCTAGAGTCTCTAAGACAGCAGGAAACGTGAGTGTGCTGAGAACAAAAGAACGGAGTTTCCTACACATACGGACCATATCTAGTCCAACTCTGCTTCTTAAACTGATAGAAAGCACTGGTCCTCTAACATCCAATGCTTGTCTGTTGAGATGAGAAACGTGTGAGCTCCGTGAACGATGTAGTTTTTTTGAGCTGAAAAGTGACTGCCCTTACCTGAAATGAAGTCTTGCTTGTAGGAAGACACAGAGCCTGTGATTTCACTCCATTTCTGACGGGAATCACACAGCATAGTTCTCATCCATGGATCACACTCTGCTTTAGAGTGAGAAGCACGATCTTGCTTTCTAGAGTCTCTAATACAGCAGGTAATCTGAGTGTGCCCAGAACAAAAGAACGGTGTTTCCTACACATACGGACCATATCTAGTCCAACTCTGCTTCTGAAACTGATACAAAGCACTGGTCCTCTAACATCCAATGCTTGTCCCTTAAGATGAGAATCGTGTGAGCTTCGTGAACCATGTAGTTCGTTTGAGTTGAAAAGTGACTGCCCTTACCTGAAACGAAGTCTTGCTTGTAGGAAGACACAGAGCCTGGGATTTAACTCCATTTCTGAAGGGAAACACACAGCATAGTTCTCATCCATGGATCACACTCTGCTTTAGAGCAAGAAGCATGCTCTTGCTTTCTAGAGTCTCTAAGTCATCAGGAAACGTGAGTGTGCTGAGAACAAAAGAACGGTATTTCCTACACATACGGACCATATCTAGTCCAACTCTGCTTCTTAAACTGATACAAAACACTGGTCCTCTAACATCCAACACTTGTCTGTTGAGATGAGAAACGTGTGAGCTCTGTGAAAGATGTAGTTCGTTTGAGATGAAAAGTGAATGCCCTTACCTGAAACGAAGTCTTGCTTGTAGGAAGACACAGAGCCTGGGATTTAACTCCATTTCTGAAGGGAAACACACAGCATAGTTCTCATCCATGGATCACACTCTGCTTTAGAGCGAGAAGCACGCTCTTGATTTCTAGAGTCTCTAAGACAGCAGGAAACGTGAGTGTGCTGAGAACAAAAGAACGGTGTTTCCTACACCTACAGACCATATCTAATCCAACTCTGCTTCTTAAACTGATACAAAGCACTGGTCCTCTAACATCCAATGCTTTTCTGTTAAGATTAGAAACGTGTGAGCTCTGTGAACGATATAGTTCCTTTGGGCTGAAATAGACTGCCCTTACCTGGAACGAAGTGTTGCTTGTTGAAGACACAGAGCCTGGGATTTAACTCCATTTCTGAAGGAAAACACACAGCATAGTTCTCACCCATGGATCACACTCTGCTTTACAACAAGATCCATGCTCTTGCTTTCTAGAGTCTCTAATACAGTAGGAAATCTGAGTGTGCCCTGAACAAAAGAACGGAGTTTCCTATACATACTGACCATATGTACTTCAAATCTGCTTCTGAAACTGATACAAAGCTCTAGTCCTCTAACATCCAATGCTTGTCAGTTAAGATGAGAAATGTGTGATCTCCGTGAACGATGCAGTTTGTTTGAGCTGAAAAGTGACTGCCCTTACCTGGAACGAAGTGTTGCTTGTAGGAAGACAAAGAGCCTGGGATTTAACTCCATTTCTGAAGGGAAACACACAGCAGAGTTCTCATCCATGGATCACACTCTGCTTTAGAGCAAGAAGGATGCTCTTGCTTTCTAGAGTCTCTAAGACAGCAGGAAACGTGAGTGTGCTGAGAACAAAAGAACGGAGTTTCCTACACATACGGACCATATCTAGTCCAACTCTGCTTCTTAAACTGATACAAAGCACTGGTCCTCTAACATCCAATGCTTGTCTGTTGAGATGAGAAACGTGTGAGCTCCATGAATGATGTAGTTCGTTTGAGCTGAAAAGTGACTGCCCTTACCTGAAATGAAATCTTGCTTGTAGGAAGACACAGAGCCTGGGATTTAACTCTATTTCTGAAGGGAAACACACAGCATAGTTCTCATCCATGGATCACACTCTGCTTTAGAGCAAGAAGCATGCTCTTGCTTTCTAGAGTCTCTAAGACAGCAGGAAACGTGAGTATGCTGAGACAAAAGTACGGAGTTTCCTACACATACGGACCATATCTAGTCCAACTCTGCTTCTTAAACTGATACAAAACACTGGTCCTCTAACATCCAACGCTTGTCTGTTGAGATGAGAAAAGTGTGAGCTCTGTGAACAATGTAGTTCGTTTGAGCTGAAAAGTGACTGCCCTTACCTGAAACGAAGTCTTGCTTGTAGGAAGACACAGAGCCTGGGATTTAACTCCATTTCTGAAGGGAAACACACATCATAGTTCTCATCCATGGATCACACTCTGCTTTAGAGCGAGAAGCACGCTCATGATTTCTAGAGTCTCTAGACAGCAGGAAACGTGAGTGTGCTGAGAACAAAAGAACGGTGTTTCCTACACCTACAGACCATATCTAATCCAACTCTGCTTCTTAAACTGATACAAAGCACTGGTCCTCTAACATCCAATGCTTGTCTGTTAAGATTAGAAACGTGTGAGCTCAGTGAACGATATAGGTCCTTTGGACTGAAATAGACTGCCCTTACCTGGAACTAAGTGTTGCTTGTTGAAGACACAGAGCCTGGGATTTAACTCCATTTCTGAAGGAAAACACACAGCATAGTTCTCACCCATGGATCACACTCTGCTTTACAGCAAGATGCATGCTCTTGCTTTCTAGAGTCTCTAATACAGTAGGAAATCTGAGTGTGCCCTGAACAAAAGAACGGAGGTTCCTATACATACTGACCATATGTAGTTCAAATCTGCTTCTGAAACTGATACAAAGCTCTGGTCCTCTAACATCCAATGCTTGTCAGTTAAGATGAGAAATGTGTGAGCTTCGTGAACGATGTAGTTCGTTTGAGCTGAAAAGTGACTGCCCTTACCTGAAACGAAGTCTTGCTTGTAGGAAGACACAGAGCCTGGGATTTAACTCCATTTCTGAACGGAAACACACAGCATAGTTCTCATCCATGGATCACACTCTGCTTTAGAGCGAGAAGCACGCTCTTGATTTCTAGAGTCTCTAAGACAGCAGGAAACTTGAGTGTGCTCAGAAAAAAGAACGGTGTTTCCTACAAATACGGACCATATGTAGTCCAACTCTGCTTTTGAAACTGATACAAAGCACTGGTCCTCTATCATCCAATGCTTGTCTGTTAAGATTAGAAACGTGTGAGCTCCGTGAACGATGTAGTTCGTTTGAGATGAAAAGTGACTTCCCTTACCTGAAATGAAATCTTGCTTGTAGGAAGACACAGAGCCTGGGATTTTACTCTATTTCTGAAGGGAAACACACAGCATAGTTCTCATCCATGGATCACACTCTGCTTTAGAGCAAGAAGCATGCTCTTGCTTTCTAGAGTCTCTAAGACAGCAGGAAACGTGAGTGTGCTGAGAACAAAAGAACGGAGTTTCCTACACATACGGACCATATCTAGTCCAACTCTGCTTCTTAAACTGATAGAAAGCACTGGTCCTCTAACATCCAATGCTTGTCTGTTGAGATGAGAAACGTGTGAGCTCCGTGAACGATGTAGTTTTTTTGAGCTGAAAAGTGACTGCCCTTACCTGAAATGAAGTCTTGCTTGTAGGAAGACACAGAGCCTGTGATTTCACTCCATTTCTGACGGGAATCACACAGCATAGTTCTCATCCATGGATTACACTCTGCTTTAGAACGAGAAGCACGCTCTTGATTTCTAGAGTCTCTAAGACAGCAGGAAACGTGAGTGTGCTGAGAACAAAAGAACGGTGTTTCCTACACATACGGACCATATCTAGTCCAACTCTGCTTCTTAAACTGATACAAAGCACTGGTCCTCTAACATCCAACGCTTGTCTGTTGAGATGAGAAAAGTGTGAGCTCCGTGAACAATGTAGTTCGTTTGAGCTGAAAAGTGACTGCCCTTACCTGAAATGAAGTCTTGCTTGTAGGAAGACACAGAGCCTGGGATTTAACTCCATTTCTGAAGGGAAACACACAGCATAGTTCTCATCCATGGATCACACTCTGCTTTAGAGCGAGAAGCACGCTCTTGATATCTATAGTCTCTAAGACAGCAGGAAACGTGAGTTTGCTGAGAACAAAAGAACGGTGTTTCCTACACCTACAGACCATATCTAATCCAACTCTGCTTCTTAAACTAATACAAAGCACTGGTCCTCTAACATCCAATACTTGTCAGTTAAGTTGAGAAACGTGTGAGCTTTGAGAATGATGTATTTCCTTTGAACTGAAAAGTGACTGCCCATACCTGAAACGAAGTCTTGCTTGTAGTAAGACACAGAGCCTGGGATTTAACTCCATCTCTGAAGGGAAACACAGAGCATAGTTCTCCTCCATGGATCACACTCTGCTTTACAACAAGATTCATACTCTTGCTTTCTATAGTCTCTAATACAGTAGGAAATCTGAGTGTGCACTGAACAAAAGAACGGAGTTTCCTATACATACTGACCATATGTAGTTCAAATCTGCTTCTGAAACTGATACAAAGCTCTGGTCCTCTAACATCCAATGCTTGTCAGTTAAGATGAGAAATGTGTGACCTTCATGAACAATGTAGTTCGTTTGAGCAGAAAAGTGACTGCCCTTACCTGAAACGAAGTCTTCCTTGTAGGAAGAAACAGAGCCTGGGATTTAACTCCATTTCTGAAGTGAAACACATAGCAGTGTTCTCATCCATGGATAACACTCTGCTTTAGAGCGAGAAGCACGCTCTTGCTTTCTAGAGTCTCTAATACAGCAGGAAACGTGAGTGTGCTGAGAACAAAAGAACGGTGTTTCCTACACATACGGACCATATCTAGTCCAACTCTGCTTCTTAAACTGATACAAAACACTGGTCCTCTAACATCCAACGCTTGTCTGTTGAGATGAGAAACGTGTGAGCTCCGTGAACAATGTAGTTCGTTTGAGCTGAAAAGTGACTGCCCTTACCTGAAACGAAGTCTTGCTTGTAGGAAGACACAGAGCCTGGGATTTAACTCCATTTCTGAAGGGAAACACACAGCATAGTTCTCATCCATGGATCACACTCTGCTTTAGAGCGAGAAGCACGCTCTTGATTTCTAGAGTCTCTAAGACAGCAGGAAATGTGAGTTTGCTGAGAACAAAAGAACGGTGTTTCCTACACCTACAGACCATATCTAATCCAACTCTGCTTCTTAAACTAATACAAAGCACTGGTCCTCTAACATCCAATACTTGTCAGTTAAGTTGAGAAACGTGTGAGCTTTGAGAATGATGTATTTCCTTTGAACTGAAATGTGACTGCCCATACCTGAAACGAAGTCTTGCTTGTAGTAAGACACAGAGCCTGGGATTTAACTCCATCTCTGAAGGGAAACACAGAGCATAGTTCTCATCCATGGATCACACTCTGCTTTAGAGCGAGAAGCACGATCTTGCTTTCTAGAGTCTCTAATACAGCAGGTAATCTGAGTGTGCCCAGAACAAAAGAACGGTGTTTCCTACACATACGGACCATATCTAGTCCAACTCTGCTTCTGAAACTGATACAAAGCACTGGTCCTCTAACATCCAATGCTTTTCTCTTAAGATGAGAATCGTGTGAGCTTCGTGAACCATGTAGTTCGTTAGAGTTGAAAAGTGACTGCCCTTACCTGAAACGAAGTCTTGCTTGTAGGAAGACACAGAGCTTGGGATTTAACTCCATTTCTGAAGGGAAACACACAGCATAGTTCTCATCCATGGATCACACTCTGCTTTAGAGCAAGAAGGATGCTCTTGCTTTCTAGAGTCTCTAAGACAGCAGGAAACGTGAGTGTGCTGAGAACAAAAGAACGGAGTTTCCTAACATACGGACCATACCTAGTCCAACTCTGCTTCTTAAACTGATACAAAGCACTGGTCCTCTAACCTCCAATGCTTGTCTGTTGAGATGAGAAACGTGTGAGCTCCGTGAACGATGTAGTTTTTTTGAGCTGAAAAGTGACTGCCCTTACCTGAAACGAAGTCTTGCTTGTAGGAAGACATAGAGCCTGTGATTTCACTCCATTTCTGAAGGGAATCACACAGCATAGTTCTCATCCATGGATTACACTCTGGTTTAGAACGAGAAGCACGCTCTTGATTTCTAGAGTCTCTAAGACAGCAGGAAACGTGAGTGTGCTGAGAAGAAAAGAACGGTGTTTCCTACACATACGGACCATATCTAGTCCAACTCTGCTTCTTAAACTGATACAAAGCACTGGTCCTCTAACATCCAACGCTTGTCTGTTGAGATGAGAAACGTGTGAGCTCCGTGAACAATGTAGTTCGTTTGAGCTGAAAAGTTACTGCCCTTACCTGAAACGAAGTCTTGCTTGTAGGAAGACACAGAGCCTGGGATTTAACTCCATTTCTGAGGGAAACACACAGCATAGTTCTCATCCATGGATCACACTCTGCTTTAGAGCGAGAAGCACGCTCTTGATTTCTAGAGTCTCTAAGACAGCAGGAAACGTGAGTTTGCTGAGAACAAAAGAACGGTGTTTCCTACACCTACAGACCATATCTAATCCAACTCTGCTTCTTAAACTAATACAAAGCACTGGTCCTCTAACATCCAATACTTGTCAGTTAAGTTGAGAAACGTGTGAGCTTTGAGAATGATGTATTTCCTTTGAACTGAAAAGTGACTGCCCATACCTGAAACGAAGTCTTGCTTGTAGTAAGACACAGAGCCTGGGATTTAACTCCATCTCTGAAGGGAAACACAGAGCATAGTTCTCATCCATGGATCACACTCTGCTTTAGAGCGAGAAGCACGCACTTGCTTTCTAGAGTCTCTAATACAGCAGGAAACGTGAGTGTGCTGAGAACAAAAGAACGGTGTTTCCTACACATATGGACCATATCTAGTCCAACTCTGTTTCTGAAACTGATACAAAGCACTGGTCCTCTAACATCCAATGCTTGTCTGTTGAGATGGGAAACGTGTGAGCTCCGTGAATGATGTAGTTCGTTTGAGCTGAAAAGTGACTGCCCTTACCTGAAACGAAGTCTGGCTTGTAGGAAGACACAGACCCTGTGATTTAACTCCATTTCTGAAGGGAAACACACAGCATAGTTCTCATCCATGGATCACACTCTGCTTTAGAGCGAGAAGCACGCTCTTGATTTCTAGAGTCTCTAAGACAGCATGAAACGTGAGTGTGCTCAGAACAAAAGAACGGTGTTTCCTACAAATACGGACCATATCTAGTCCAACTCTGCTTTTGAAACTGATACAAAGCACTGGTCCTCTATCATCAAATGCTTGTCTGTTAAGATTAGAAACGTGTGAGCTTTGTGAATGATGTAGTTCGTTTGAGAAGAAAAGTGACTTCCCTTACCTGAAACGAAGTCTTGCTTGTAGGAAGACACAGAGCCTGGGATTTAACTCCATTTCTGAAGGGAAACACACAGCATAGTTCTCATCCATGGATCACACTCTGCTTTAGAGCGAGAAGCACGCTCTTGATTTCTAGAGTCTCTAAGACAGCAGGAAACGTGAGTTTGCTGAGAACAAAAGAACGGTGTTTCCTACACCTACAGACCATATCTAATCCAACTCTGCTTGTTAAACTAATACAAAGCACTGGTCCTCTAACATCCAATACTTGTCAGTTAAGTTGAGAAACGTGTGAGCTTTGAGAATGATGTATTTCCTTTGAACTGAAATGTGACTGCCCATACCTGAAACGAAGTCTTGCTTGTAGTAAGACACAGAGCCTGGGATTTAACTCCATCTCTGAAGGGAAACACAGAGCATAGTTCTCATCCATGGATCACACTCTGCTTTAGAGCGAGAAGCACGATCTTGCTTTCTAGAGTCTCTAATACAGCAGGTAATCTGAGTGTGCCCAGAACAAAAGAACGGTGTTTCCTACACATACGGACCATATCTAGTCCAACTCTGCTTCTGAAACTGATACAAAGCACTGGTCCTCTAACATCCAATGCTTTTCTCTTAAGATGAGAATCGTGTGAGCTTCGTGAACCATGTAGTTCGTTAGAGTTGAAAAGTGACTGCCCTTACCTGAAACGAAGTCTTGCTTGTAGGAAGACACAGAGCTTGGGATTTAACTCCATTTCTGAAGGGAAACACACAGCATAGTTCTCATCCATGGATCACACTCTGCTTTAGAGCAAGAAGGATGCTCTTGCTTTCTAGAGTCTCTAAGACAGCAGGAAACGTGAGTGTGCTGAGAACAAAAGAACGGAGTTTCCTAACATACGGACCATACCTAGTCCAACTCTGCTTCTTAAACTGATACAAAGCACTGGTCCTCTAACCTCCAATGCTTGTCTGTTGAGATGAGAAACGTGTGAGCTCCGTGAACGATGTAGTTTTTTTGAGCTGAAAAGTGACTGCCCTTACCTGAAACGAAGTCTTGGTTGTAGGAAGACACAGAGCCTGTGATTTCACTCCATTTCTGAAGGGAATCACACAGCATAGTTCTCATCCATGGATTACACTCTGGTTTAGAACGAGAAGCACGCTCTTGATTTCTAGAGTCTCTAAGACAGCAGGAAACGTGAGTGTGCTGAGAACAAAAGAACGGTGTTTCCTACACATACGGACCATATCTAGTCCAACTCTGCTTCTTAAGCTGATACAAAGCACTGGTCCTCTAACATCCAACGCTTGTCTGTTGAGATGAGAAACGTGTGAGCTCCGTGAACAATGTAGTTCGTTTGAGCTGAAAAGTTACTGCCCTTACCTGAAACGAAGTCTTGCTTGTAGGAAGACACAGAGCCTGGGATTTAACTCCATTTCTGAAGGGAAACACACAGCATAGTTCTCATCCATGGATCACACTCTGCTTTAGAGCGAGAAGCACGCTCTTGATTTCTAGAGTCTCTAAGACAGCAGGAAACGTGAGTTTGCTGAGAACAAAAGAACGGTGTTTCCTACACCTACAGACCATATCTAATCCAACTCTGCTTCTTAAACTAATACAAAGCACTGGTCCTCTAACATCCAATACTTGTCAGTTAAGTTGAGAAACGTGTGAGCTTTGAGAATGATGTATTTCCTTTGAACTGAAAAGTGACTGCCCATACCTGAAACGAAGTCTTGCTTGTAGTAAGACACAGAGCCTGGGATTTAACTCCATCTCTGAAGGGAAACACAGAGCATAGTTCTCATCCATGGATCACACTCTGCTTTAGAGCGAGAAGCACGCACTTGCTTTCTAGAGTCTCTAATACAGCAGGAAACGTGAGTGTGCTGAGAACAAAAGAACGGTGTTTCCTACACATATGGACCATATCTAGTCCAACTCTGTTTCTGAAACTGATACAAAGCACTGGTCCTCTAACATCCAATGCTTGTCTGTTGAGATGGGAAACGTGTGAGCTCCGTGAATGATGTAGTTCGTTTGAGCTGAAAAGTGACTGCCCTTACCTGAAACGAAGTCTGGCTTGTAGGAAGACACAGACCCTGTGATTTAACTCCATTTCTGAAGGGAAACACACAGCATAGTTCTCATCCATGGATCACACTCTGCTTTAGAGCGAGAAGCACGCTCTTGATTTCTAGAGTCTCTAAGACAGCATGAAACGTGAGTGTGCTCAGAACAAAAGAACGGTGTTTCCTACAAATACGGACCATATCTAGTCCAACTCTGCTTTTGAAACTGATACAAAGCACTGGTCCTCTATCATCAAATGCTTGTCTGTTAAGATTAGAAACGTGTGAGCTTTGTGAATGATGTAGTTCGTTTGAGAAGAAAAGTGACTTCCCTTACCTGAAACGAAGTCTTGCTTGTAGGAAGACACAGAGCCTGGGATTTAACTCCATTTCTGAAGGAAAACACACAGCATAGTTCTCATCCATGGATCACACTCTGCTTTAGAGCGAGAAGCACGATCTTGCTTTCTAGAGTCTCTAATACAGCAGGTAATCTGAGTGTGCCCAGAACAAAAGAACGGTGTTTCCTACTCATACGGACCATATCTAGTCCAACTCTGCTTCTTAAACTGATACAAAGCACTGGTCCTCTAACATCCAACGCTTGTCTGTTGAGATGAGAAAAGTGTGAGCTCCGTGAACAATGTAGTTCGTTTGAGCTGAAAAGTGACTGCCCTTACCTGAAACGAAGTCTTGCTTGTAGGAAGACACAGAGCCTGGGATTTAACTCCATTTCTGAAGGGAAACACACAGCATAGTTCTCATCCATGGATCACACTCTGCTTTAGAGCGAGAAGCACGCTCTTGATATCTATAGTCTCTAAGACAGCAGGAAACGTGAGTTTGCTGAGAACAAAAGAACGGTGTTTCCTACACCTACAGACCATATCTAATCCAACTCTGCTTCTTAAACTAATACAAAGCACTGGTCCTCTAACATCCAATACTTGTCAGTTAAGTTGAGAAACGTGTGAGCTTTGGGAATGATGTATTTCCTTTGAACTGAAAAGTGACTGCCCATACCTGAAACGAAGTCTTGCTTGTAGTAAGACACAGAGCCTGGGATTTAACTCCATCTCTGAAGGGAAACACAGAGCATAGTTCTCCTCCATGGATCACACTCTGCTTTACAACAAGATTCATACTCTTGCTTTCTATAGTCTCTAATACAGTAGGAAATCTGAGTGTGCACTGAACAAAAGAACGGAGTTTCCTATACATACTGACCATATGTAGTTCAAATCTGCTTCTGAAACTGATACAAAGCTCTGGTCCTCTAACATCCAATGCTTGTCAGTTAAGATGAGAAATGTGTGACCTTCATGAACAATGTAGTTCATTTGAGCAGAAAAGTGACTGCCCTTACCTGAAACGAAGTCTTCCTTGTAGGAAGAAACAGAGCCTGGGATTTAACTCCATTTCTGAAGTGAAACACATAGCAGTGTTCTCATCCATGGATAACACTCTGCTTTAGAGCGAGAAGCACGCTCTTGCTTTCTAGAGTCTCTAATACAGCAGGAAACGTGAGTGTGCTGAGAACAAAAGAACGGTGTTTCCTACACATACGGACCATATCTAGTCCAACTCTGCTTCTTAAACTGATACAAAACACTGGTCCTCTAACATCCATCGCTTGTCTGTTGAGATGAGAAACGTGTGAGCTCCGTGAACAATGTAGTTCGTTTGAGCTGAAAAGTGACTGCCCTTACCTGAAACGAAGTCTTGCTTGTAGGAAGACACAGAGCCTGGGATTTAACTCCATTTCTGAAGGGAAACACACAGCATAGTTCTCATCCATGGATCACACTCTGCTTTAGAGCGAGAAGCACGCTCTTGATTTCTAGAGTCTCTAAGACAGCAGGAAACGTGAGTTTGCTGAGAACAAAAGAACGGTGTTTCCTACACCTACAGACCATATCTAATCCAACTCTGCTTCTTAAACTAATACAAAGCACTGGTCCTCTAACATCCAATACTTGTCAGTTAAGTTGAGAAACGTGTGAGCTTTGAGAATGATGTATTTCCTTTGAACTGAAATGTGACTGCCCATACCTGAAACGAAGTCTTGCTTGTAGTAAGACACAGAGCCTGGGATTTAACTCCATCTCTGAAGGGAAACACAGAGCATAGTTCTCATCCATGGATCACACTCTGCTTTAGAGCGAGAAGCACGATCTTGCTTTCTAGAGTCTATAATACAGCAGGTAATCTGAGTGTGCCCAGAACAAAAGAACGGTGTTTCCTACACATACGGACCATATCTAGTCCAACTCTGCTTCTGAAACTGATACAAAGCACTGGTCCTCTAACATCCAATGCTTTTCTCTTAAGATTTGAATCGTGTGAGCTTCGTGAACCATGTAGTTCGTTAGAGTTGAAAAGTGACTGCCCTTACCTGAAACGAAGTCTTGCTTGTAGGAAGACACAGAGCTTGGGATTTAACTCCATTTCTGAAGGGAAACACACAGCATAGTTCTCATCCATGGATCACACTCTGCTTTAGAGCAAGAAGGATGCTCTTGCTTTCTAGAGTCTCTAAGACAGCAGGAAACGTGAGTGTGCTGAGAACAAAAGAACGGAGTTTCCTAACATACGGACCATACCTAGTCCAACTCTGCTTCTTAAACTGATACAAAGCACTGGTCCTCTAACCTCCAATGCTTGTCTGTTGAGATGAGAAACGTGTGAGCTCCGTGAACGATGTAGTTTTTTTGAGCTGAAAAGTGACTGCCCTTACCTGAAACGAAGTCTTGCTTGTAGGAAGACACAGAGCCTGTGATTTCACTCCATTTCTGAAGGGAATCACACAGCATAGTTCTCATCCATGGATTACACTCTGGTTTAGAACGAGAAGCACGCTCTTGATTTCTAGAGTCTCTAAGACAACAGGAAACGTGAGTGTGCTGAGAACAAAAGAACGGTGTTTCCTACACATACGGACCATATCTAGTCCAACTCTGCTTCTTAAACTGATACAAAGCACTGGTCCTCTAACATCCAACGCTTGTCTGTTGAGATGAGAAACGTGTGAGCTCCGTGAACAATGTAGTTCGTTTGAGCTGAAAAGTTACTGCCCTTACCTGAAACGAAGTCTTGCTTGTAGGAAGACACAGAGCCTGTGATTTAACTCCATTTCTGAAGGGAAACACACAGCATAGTTCTCATCCATGGATCACACTCTGCTTTAGAGCGAGAAGCACGCTCTTGATTTCTAGAGTCTCTAAGACAGCAGGAAACGTGAGTGTGCTCAGAAAAAAGAACGGTGTTTCCTACAAATACGGACCATATCTAGTCCAACTCTGCTTTTGAAACTGATACAAAGCACTGGTCCTCTATCATCCAATGCTTGTCTGTTAAGATTAGAAACGTGTGAGCTCCGTGAACGATGTAGTTCGTTTGAGATGAAAAGTGACTTCCCTTACCTGAAATGAAATCTTGCTTGTAGGAAGACACAGAGCCTGGGATTTTACTCTATTTCTGAAGGGAAACACACAGCATAGTTCTCATCCATGGATCACACTCTGCTTTAGAGCAAGAAGCATGCTCTTGCTTTCTAGAGTCTCTAAGACAGCAGGAAACGTGAGTGTGCTGAGAACAAAAGAACGGAGTTTCCTACACATACGGACCATATCTAGTCCAACTCTGCTTCTTAAACTGATAGAAAGCACTGGTACTCTAACATCCAATGCTTGTCTGTTGAGATGAGAAACGTGTGAGCTCCGTGAACGATGTAGTTTTTTTGAGCTGAATAGTGACTGCCCTTACCTGAAATGAAGTCTTGCTTGTAGGAAGACACAGAGCCTATGATTTTACTCCATTTCTGACGGGAATCACACAGCATAGTTCTCATCCATGGATTACACTCTGCTTTAGAACGAGAAGCACGCTCTTGATTTCTAGAGTCTCTAAGACAGCAGGAAACGTGAGTGTGCTGAGAACAAAAGAACGGTGTTTCCTACACATACGGACCATATCTAGTCCAACTCTGCTTCTTAAACTGATACAAAGCACTGGTCCTCTAACATCCAACGCTTGTCTGTTGAGATGAGAAAAGTGTGAGCTCCGTGAACAATGTAGTTCGTTTGAGCTGAAAAGTGACTGCCCTTACCTGAAACGAAGTCTTGCTTGTAGGAAGACACAGAGCCTGGGATTTAACTCCATTTCTGAAGGGAAACACACAGCATAGTTCTCATCCATGGATCACACTCTGCTTTAGAGCGAGAAGCACGCTCTTGATATCTAGAGTCTCTAAGACAGCAGGAAACGTGAGTTTGCTGAGAACAAAAGAACGGTGTTTCCTACACCTACAGACCATATCTAATCCAACTCTGCTTCTTAAACTAATACAAAGCACTGGTCCTCTAACATCCAATACTTGTCAGTTAAGTTGAGAAACGTGTGAGCTTTGAGAATGATGTATTTCCTTTGAACTGAAAAGTGACTGCCCATACCTGAAACGAAGTCTTGCTTGTAGTAAGACACAGAGCCTGGGATTTAACTCCATCTCTGAAGGGAAACACAGAGCATAGTTCTCCTCCATGGATCACACTCTGCTTTACAACAAGATTCATACTCTTGCTTTCTATAGTCTCTAATACAGTAGGAAATCTGAGTGTGCACTGAACAAAAGAACGGAGTTTCCTATACATACTGACCATATGTAGTTCAAATCTGCTTCTGAAACTGATACAAAGCTCTGGTCCTCTAACATCCAATGCTTGTCAGTTAAGATGAGAAATGTGTGACCTTCATGAACAATGTAGTTCGTTTGAGCAGAAAAGTGACTGCCCTTACCTGAAACGAAGTCTTCCTTGTAGGAAGAAACAGAGCCTGGGATTTAACTCCATTTCTGAAGTGAAACACATAGCAGTGTTCTCATCCATGGATAACACTCTGCTTTAGAGCGAGAAGCACGCTCTTGCTTTCTAGAGTCTCTAATACAGCAGGAAACGTGAGTGTGCTGAGAACAAAAGAACGGTGTTTCCTACACATACGGACCATATCTAGTCCAACTCTGCTTCTTAAACTGATACAAAACACTGGTCCTCTAACATCCAACGCTTGTCTGTTGAGATGAGAAACGTGTGAGCTCTGTGAACAATGTAGTTCGTTTGAGCTGAAAAGTGACTGCACTTACCTGAAACGAAGTCTTGCTTGTAGGAAGACACAGAGCCTGGGATTTAACTCCATTTCTGAAGGAAAACACACAGCAGAGTTCTCATCCATGGATCACACTCTGCTTTAGAGCGAGAAGCACGCTCATGATTTCTAGAGTCTCTAAGACAACAGGAAACGTGAGTGTGCTGAGAACAAAAGAACGGTGTTTCCTACACCTACAGACCATATCTAATCCAACTCTGCTTCTGAAACTGATACAAAGCACTGGTCCTCTAACATCCAATGCTTGTCTGTTAAGATTAGAAACGTGTGAGCTCTGTGAACGATATAGTTCCTTTGGGCTGAAATAGACTGCCCTTACCTGGAACTAAGTGTTGCTTGTTGAAGACACAGAGCCTGGGATTTAACTCCATTTCTGAAGGAAAACACACAGCATAGTTCTCACCCATGGATCACACTCTGCTTTACAGCAAGATGCATGCTCTTGCTTTCTAGAGTCTCTAATACAGTAGGAAATCTGAGTGTGCCCTGAACAAAAGAACGGAGGTTCCTATACATACTGACCATATGTAGTTCAAATCTGCTTCTGAAACTGATACAAAGCTCTGGTCCTCTAACATCCAATGCTTGTCAGTTAAGATGAGAAATGTGTGAGCTTCGTGAACGATGTAGTTCGTTTGAGCTGAAAAGTGACGGCCCTTACCTGAAACGAAGTCTTGCTTGTAGGAAGACAAAGAGCCTGGGATTTAACTCCATTTCTGAAGGGAAACACACAGCAGAGTTCTCATCCATGGATCACACTCTGCTTTAGAGCAAGAAGGATGCTCTTGCTTTCTAGACTCTCTAAGACAGCAGGAAACGTGAGTGTGCTGAGAACAAAAGAACGGAGTTTCCTAACATACGGACCATACCTAGTCCAACTCTGCTTCTTAAACTGATACAAAGCACTGGTCCTCTAACCTCCAATGCTTGTCTGTTGAGATGAGAAACGTGTGAGCTCCGTGAACGATGTAGTTTTTTTGAGCTGAAAAGTGACTGCCCTTACCTGAAACGAAGTCTTGCTTGTAGGAAGACACAGAGCCTGTGATTTCACTCCATTTCTGAAGGGAATCACACAGCATAGTTCTCATCCATGGATTACACTCTGGTTTAGAACGAGAAGCACGCTCTTGATTTCTAGAGTCTCTAAGACAGCAGGAAACGTGAGTGTGCTGAGAACAAAAGAACGGTGTTTCCTACACATACGGACCATATCTAGTCCAACTCTGCTTCTTAAACTGATACAAAGCACTGGTCCTCTAACATCCAACGCTTGTCTGTTGAGATGAGAAACGTGTGAGCTCCGTGAACAATGTAGTTCGTTTGAGCTGAAAAGTTACTGCCCTTACCTGAAACGAAGTCTTGCTTGTAGGAAGACACAGAGCCTGTGATTTAACTCCATTTCTGAAGGGAAACACACAGCATAGTTCTCATCCATGGATCACACTCTGCTTTAGAGCGAGAAGCACGCTCTTGATTTCTAGAGTCTCTAAGACAGCAGGAAACGTGAGTGTGCTCAGAAAAAAGAACGGTGTTTCCTACAAATACGGACCATATCTAGTCCAACTCTGCTTTTGAAACTGATACAAAGCACTGGTCCTCTATCATCCAATGCTTGTCTGTTAAGATTAGAAACGTGTGAGCTCCGTGAACGATGTAGTTCGTTTGAGATGAAAAGTGACTTCCCTTACCTGAAATGAAATCTTGCTTGTAGGAAGACACAGAGCCTGGGATTTTACTCTATTTCTGAAGGGAAACACACAGCATAGTTCTCATCCATGGATCACACTCTGCTTTAGAGCAAGAAGCATGCTCTTGCTTTCTAGAGTCTCTAAGACAGCAGGAAACGTGAGTGTGCTGAGAACAAAAGAACGGAGTTTCCTACACATACGGACCATATCTAGTCCAACTCTGCTTCTTAAACTGATAGAAAGCACTGGTACTCTAACATCCAATGCTTGTCTGTTGAGATGAGAAACGTGTGAGCTCCGTGAACGATGTAGTTTTTTTGAGCTGAATAGTGACTGCCCTTACCTGAAATGAAGTCTTGCTTGTAGGAAGACACAGAGCCTGTGATTTTACTCCATTTCTGACGGGAATCACACAGCATAGTTCTCATCCATGGATTACACTCTGCTTTAGAACGAGAAGCACGCTCTTGATTTCTAGAGTCTCTAAGACAGCAGGAAACGTGAGTGTGCTGAGAACAAAAGAACGGTGTTTCCTACACATACGGACCATATCTAGTCCAACTCTGCTTCTTAAACTGATACAAAGCACTGGTCCTCTAACATCCAACGCTTGTCTGTTGAGATGAGAAAAGTGTGAGCTCCGTGAACAATGTAGTTCGTTTGAGCTGAAAAGTGACTGCCCTTACCTGAAACGAAGTCTTGCTTGTAGGAAGACACAGAGCCTGGGATTTAACTCCATTTCTGAAGGGAAACACACAGCATAGTTCTCATCCATGGATCACACTCTGCTTTAGAGCGAGAAGCACGCTCTTGATATCTAGAGTCTCTAAGACAGCAGGAAACGTGAGTTTGCTGAGAACAAAAGAACGGTGTTTCCTACACCTACAGACCATATCTAATCCAACTCTGCTTCTTAAACTAATACAAAGCACTGGTCCTCTAACATCCAATACTTGTCAGTTAAGTTGAGAAACGTGTGAGCTTTGAGAATGATGTATTTCCTTTGAACTGAAAAGTGACTGCCCATACCTGAAACGAAGTCTTGCTTGTAGTAAGACACAGAGCCTGGGATTTAACTCCATCTCTGAAGGGAAACACAGAGCATAGTTCTCCTCCATGGATCACACTCTGCTTTACAACAAGATTCATACTCTTGCTTTCTATAGTCTCTAATACAGTAGGAAATCTGAGTGTGCACTGAACAAAAGAACGGAGTTTCCTATACATACTGACCATATGTAGTTCAAATCTGCTTCTGAAACTGATACAAAGCTCTGGTCCTCTAACATCCAATGCTTGTCAGTTAAGATGAGAAATGTGTGACCTTCATGAACAATGTAGTTCGTTTGAGCAGAAAAGTGACTGCCCTTACCTGAAACGAAGTCTTCCTTGTAGGAAGAAACAGAGCCTGGGATTTAACTCCATTTCTGAAGTGAAACACATAGCAGTGTTCTCATCCATGGATAACACTCTGCTTTAGAGCGAGAAACACGCTCTTGCTTTCTAGAATCTCTAATACAGCAGGAAACGTGAGTGTGCTGAGAACAAAAGAACGGTGTTTCCTACACATACGGACCATATCTAGTCCAACTCTGCTTCTTAAACTGATACAAAACACTGGTCCTCTAACATCCAACGCTTGTCTGTTGAGATGAGAAACGTGTGAGCTCCGTGAACAATGTAGTTCGTTTGAGCTGAAAAGTGACTGCACTTACCTGAAACGAAGTCTTGCTTGTAGGAAGACACAGAGCCTGGGATTTAACTCCATTTCTGAAGGAAAACACACAGCATAGTTCTCATCCATGGATCACACTCTGCTTTAGAGCAAGAAGCACGCTCTAGCTTTATAGAGTCTCTAATACAGAGGGAAACTTGAGGATGCTGAGAACAAAAGAACGGTGTTTCCTACACATACAGGCCATATCTAGTCCAACTCTGCTTCTGAAAGTGATACAAAGCACTGGTCCTCTAACATCCAATGCTTGTCTCTTAAGATGAGAAACGTGTGAGCTTCATGAACGATGTAGTTCGTTTGAGTTGAAAAGTGACAGCCCTTACCTGAAACGAAGTCTTGCATTTAGGAAGACACAGAGCCTGGGATTGAACTCCATATCTGAAGGGAAACACACAGCAGAGTTCTCAACCATTGATCACACTCTGCTTTAGAGCGAGACGCACGCTCTTGATTTCTAGGGTCTCTAAGACAGCAGGAAATCTGAGTGTGCCCAGAAAAAAAGAACAGAGTTTCCTACACATACGGAACATATATAGGTCAAATCTCCTTCTGAAACTGATACAAATCTCTGGATTCTAACATCCAATGCTTGTCAGTTAAGATAAGAAACGTGTGAGCTTCATGAACAATGTAGTTCATTTGACCAGAAAAGTGACTGCCCTTACGTGAATCGAAGTCTTGCTTGTAGGAAGACACAGAGCCTGGGATTTAACTCCATTTCTGAAGGGAAACACACAGCATAGTTCTCATCCATGGATCACACTCTACTTTAGAGCAAGAAGCATGCTCTTGCTTTCTAGAATCTCTAAGACAGCAGGACACGTGAGTGTGCTGAGAACAAAAGAACGGAGTTTCCTACACATACGGAACATACCTAGTCCAACTCTGCTTCTTACACTGATACAAAGCACTGGTCCTCTAACATCCAATGCTTGTCTGTTGAGATGAGAAACGTGTGAGCTCGGTGAATGATGTTGATCGTTTGAGCTGAAAAGTGACTGCCCTTACCTGGAACAAAGTCTTGCTTGTAGGAAGACACAGAGCCTGGGATTTAACTCCATCTCTGAAGGGAAACACAGAGCATAGTTCTCATCCCTGGATCACACTCTGCTTTAGAGTGAGAAGCACGATCTTGCTTTCTAGAGTCTCTAATACAGCAGGTAATCTGAGTGTGCCCAGAACAAAAGAACGGTGTTTCCTACACATACGGACCATATCTAGTCCAACTCTGCTTCTGAAACTGATACAAGGCACTGGTCCTCTAACATCCAATGCTTGTCTCTTAAGATGAGAAACGTGTGAGATTCGTGAATGATGTAGTTCGTTTGAGCTGAAAAGTGACTGCCCTTACCTGAAACGAATTCTTGCTTGTAGGAAGACACAGAGCCTGTGTTTTAACTCCATTTCTGAAGGGAAACACACAGCATAGTTCTCATCCATGGATTGCACTCTGCTTTAGAACGAGAAGCACGCTCTTGATTTCTAGAGTCTCTAAGACAGCAGGAAACGTGAGTGTGCTGAGAACAAAAGAATGGTGTTTCCTACACATATAGACCATATCTAGTCCAACTCTGCTTCTGAAACAGATACAAAGCACTGGTCCTCTAATATCCAACGCTTGTCTGTTGAGATGAGGAACGTGTGATCTCCGTGAACGATGTAGTTCGTTTGAGCTGAAAAGTGACTGCCCTTACCTGAAATGAAGTCTTGCTTGTAGGAAGACACAGAGCCTGGGATTTAACTCCATTTCTGAAGGGAAACACAAAGCAAAGTTCTCCTCCATGGATCACACTCTGCTTTAGAGCGAGAAGCACGCTCTTGATTTCTAGAGTCTCTAATACAGCAGGTAATCTGAGTGTGCCCAGAACAAAAGAACGGTGTTTCCTACACCTACAGACCATATCTAATCCAACTCTGCTTCTTAAACTGATAGAAAGCACTGGTCCTCTAACATCCAATGCTTGTCTGTTGAGATGAGAAACGTGTGAGCTCCGTGAATGATGTAGTTCGTTTGAGCTGAAAAGTGACTGCCCTTACCTGAAACGAATTCTTGCTTTTAGGAAGACACAGAGCCTGGGATTTAACTCCATATCTGAAGGGAAACACACAGCAGAGTTCTCATCCATTGATCACACTCTGCTTTAGAGCGAGACACACGCTCTTCATTTCTAGGGTCTCTAAGACAGCAGGAAATCTGAGTGTGCCCAGAAAAAAAGAACAGAGTTTCCTACACATACGGACCATATGTAGGTCAAATCTCCTTCTGAAACTGATACAAATCTCTGGATTCTAACATCCAATGCTTGTCAGTTAAGATAAGAAACGTGTGAGCTTCATGAACAATGTAGTTCGTATGACCAGAAAAGTGACTGCCCTTACGTGAAACGAAGTCTTGCTTGTAGGAAGACACAGAGCCTGGGATTTAACTCCATTTCTGAAGGGAAACACACAGCATAGTTCTCATCCATGGATCACACTCTACTTTAGAGCAAGAAGCATGCTCTTGCTTTCTAGAATCTCTAAGACAGCAGGAAACGTGAGTGTGCTGAGAACAAAAGAACGGAGTTTCCTACACATACGGAACATACCTAGTCCAACTCTGCGTCTTAAACTGATACAAAGCACTGGTCCTCTAACATCCAATGCTTGTCTGTTGAGATGAGAAACGTGTGAGCTCGGTGAATGATGTAGATCGCTTGAGCTGAAAAGTGACTGCCCTTACCTGAAACGAAGTCTTGCTTGTAGGAAGACACAGAGCCTGGATTTAACTCCATTTCTGAAGGGAAACACACAGCATAGTTCTCATCCATGGATCACACTCTGCTTTAGAGCGAGAAGCACGCTCTTGATTTCTAGAGTCTCTAAGACAGCAGGAAACGTGAGTGTGCTGAGAACAAAAGAACGGTGTTTCCTACACATATTGACCATATCTAGTCCAACTCTGCTTCTGAAACTGATACAAAGCACTGGTCCTCTATCATCCAATGGTTGTCTGTTAAGATTAGAAACGTGTGATCTCCATGAACGATGTAGTTTGTTTGAGCTGAAAAGTGACTGCCCTTACCTGAAAAGAAGTCTTGCTTGTAGGAAGACACAGAGCCTGGGATTTAACTCCATTTCTGAAGGGAAACACACAGCAGAGTTCTCATCCATTGACCACACTCTGCTTTAGAGCGAGAAGCGCGCTCTTGCTTTCTAGATTCTCTAATACAGCAGGTAATCTGAGTGTGTCAAGAACAAAAGATCGGTGTTTCCTACACATACAGTCCATATGTAGTCCAAATCTGCTTCTGAAACTGATACAAAGCACTGACCATCTAACATCCAATGCTTGGCACTTAAGATGAGAAACGTGTGAGCTTCGTGAAAGATGTAGTGTGTTTGACCATAAAAGTTACTGCCCTTTCCTGAATCGAAGTCTTCTTGTAGAAAGACATGGAGCCTGGGATTTAACTCCATTTCGAAGGGAAACACACAGCATAGTTCTCATCCATGGATCACACTCTGCTTTAGAGCGAGAAGCACGCTCTTGATATCTAGAGTCTCTAAGACAGCAGGAAACGTGAGTTTGCTGAGAACAAAAGAACGGTGTTTCCTACACCTACAGACCATATCTAATCCAACTCTGCTTCTTAAACTAATACAAAGCACTGGTCCTCTAACATCCAATACTTGTCAGTTAAGTTGAGAAACGTGTGAGCTTTGAGAATGATGTATTTCCTTTGAACTGAAAAGTGACTGCCCATACCTGAAACGAAGTCTTGCTTGTAGTAAGACACAGAGCCTGGGATTTAACTCCATCTCTGAAGGGAAACACAGAGCATAGTTCTCCTCCATGGATCACACTCTGCTTTACAACAAGATTCATACTCTTGCTTTCTATAGTCTCTAATACAGTAGGAAATCTGAGTGTGCACTGAACAAAAGAACGGAGTTTCCTATACATACTGACCATATGTAGTTCAAATCTGCTTCTGAAACTGATACAAAGCTCTGGTCCTCTAACATCCAATGCTTGTCAGTTAAGATGAGAAATGTGTGACCTTCATGAACAATGTAGTTCGTTTGAGCAGAAAAGTGACTGCCCTTACCTGAAACGAAGTCTTCCTTGTAGGAAGAAACAGAGCCTGGGATTTAACTCCATTTCTGAAGTGAAACACATAGCAGTGTTCTCATCCATGGATAACACTCTGCTTTAGAGCGAGAAGCACGCTCTTGCTTTCTAGAATCTCTAATACAGCAGGAAACGTGAGTGTGCTGAGAACAAAAGAACGGTGTTTCCTACACATACGGACCATATCTAGTCCAACTCTGCTTCTTAAACTGATACAAAACACTGGTCCTCTAACATCCAACGCTTGTCTGTTGAGATGAGAAACGTGTGAGCTCCGTGAACAATGTAGTTCGTTTGAGCTGAAAAGTGACTGCACTTACCTGAAACGAAGTCTTGCTTGTAGGAAGACACAGAGCCTGGGATTTAACTCCATTTCTGAAGGAAAACACACAGCATAGTTCTCATCCATGGATCACACTCTGCTTTAGAGCAAGAAGCACGCTCTAGCTTTATAGAGTCTCTAATACAGAGGGAAACTTGAGGATGCTGAGAACAAAAGAACGGTGTTTCCTACACATACAGGCCATATCTAGTCCAACTCTGCTTCTGAAAGTGATACAAAGCACTGGTCCTCTAACATCCAATGCTTGTCTCTTAAGATGAGAAACGTGTGAGCTTCATGAACGATGTAGTTCGTTTGAGTTGAAAAGTGACAGCCCTTACCTGAAACGAAGTCTTGCATTTAGGAAGACACAGAGCCTGGGATTGAACTCCATATCTGAAGGGAAACACACAGCAGAGTTCTCAACCATTGATCACACTCTGCTTTAGAGCGAGACGCACGCTCTTGATTTCTAGGGTCTCTAAGACAGCAGGAAATCTGAGTGTGCCCAGAAAAAAAGAACAGAGTTTCCTACACATACGGAACATATATAGGTCAAATCTCCTTCTGAAACTGATACAAATCTCTGGATTCTAACATCCAATGCTTGTCAGTTAAGATAAGAAACGTGTGAGCTTCATGAACAATGTAGTTCATTTGACCAGAAAAGTGACTGCCCTTACGTGAATCGAAGTCTTGCTTGTAGGAAGACACAGAGCCTGGGATTTAACTCCATTTCTGAAGGGAAACACACAGCATAGTTCTCATCCATGGATCACACTCTACTTTAGAGCAAGAAGCATGCTCTTGCTTTCTAGAATCTCTAAGACAGCAGGACACGTGAGTGTGCTGAGAACAAAAGAACGGAGTTTCCTACACATACGGAACATACCTAGTCCAACTCTGCTTCTTACACTGATACAAAGCACTGGTCCTCTAACATCCAATGCTTGTCTGTTGAGATGAGAAACGTGTGAGCTCGGTGAATGATGTTGATCGTTTGAGCTGAAAAGTGACTGCCCTTACCTGGAACAAAGTCTTGCTTGTAGGAAGACACAGAGCCTGGGATTTAACTCCATCTCTGAAGGGAAACACAGAGCATAGTTCTCATCCCTGGATCACACTCTGCTTTAGAGTGAGAAGCACGATCTTGCTTTCTAGAGTCTCTAATACAGCAGGTAATCTGAGTGTGCCCAGAACAAAAGAACGGTGTTTCCTACACATACGGACCATATCTAGTCCAACTCTGCTTCTGAAACTGATACAAGGCACTGGTCCTCTAACATCCAATGCTTGTCTCTTAAGATGAGAAACGTGTGAGATTCGTGAATGATGTAGTTCGTTTGAGCTGAAAAGTGACTGCCCTTACCTGAAACGAATTCTTGCTTGTAGGAAGACACAGAGCCTGTGTTTTAACTCCATTTCTGAAGGGAAACACACAGCATAGTTCTCATCCATGGATTGCACTCTGCTTTAGAACGAGAAGCACGCTCTTGATTTCTAGAGTCTCTAAGACAGCAGGAAACGTGAGTGTGCTGAGAACAAAAGAATGGTGTTTCCTACACATATAGACCATATCTAGTCCAACTCTGCTTCTGAAACAGATACAAAGCACTGGTCCTCTAATATCCAACGCTTGTCTGTTGAGATGAGAAACGTGTGATCTCCGTGAACGATGTAGTTCGTTTGAGCTGAAAAGTGACTGCCCTTACCTGAAATGAAGTCTTGCTTGTAGGAAGACACAGAGCCTGGGATTTAACTCCATTTCTGAAGGGAAACACAAAGCAAAGTTCTCCTCCATGGATCACACTCTGCTTTAGAGCGAGAAGCACGCTCTTGATTTCTAGAGTCTCTAATACAGCAGGTAATCTGAGTGTGCCCAGAACAAAAGAACGGTGTTTCCTACACCTACAGACCATATCTAATCCAACTCTGCTTCTTAAACTGATAGAAAGCACTGGTCCTCTAACATCCAATGCTTGTCTGTTGAGATGAGAAACGTGTGAGCTCCGTGAATGATGTAGTTCGTTTGAGCTGAAAAGTGACTGCCCTTACCTGAAACGAATTCTTGCTTTTAGGAAGACACAGAGCCTGGGATTTAACTCCATATCTGAAGGGAAACACACAGCAGAGTTCTCATCCATTGATCACACTCTGCTTTAGAGCGAGACACACGCTCTTCATTTCTAGGGTCTCTAAGACAGCAGGAAATCTGAGTGTGCCCAGAAAAAGAACAGAGTTTCCTACACATACGGACCATATGTAGGTCAAATCTCCTTCTGAAACTGATACAAATCTCTGGATTCTAACATCCAATGCTTGTCAGTTAAGATAAGAAACGTGTGAGCTTCATGAACAATGTAGTTCGTATGACCAGAAAAGTGACTGCCCTTACGTGAAACGAAGTCTTGCTTGTAGGAAGACACAGAGCCTGGGATTTAACTCCATTTCTGAAGGGAAACACACAGCATAGTTCTCATCCATGGATCACACTCTACTTTAGAGCAAGAAGCATGCTCTTGCTTTCTAGAATCTCTAAGACAGCAGGAAACGTGAGTGTGCTGAGAACAAAAGAACGGAGTTTCCTACACATACGGAACATACCTAGTCCAACTCTGCGTCTTAAACTGATACAAAGCACTGGTCCTCTAACATCCAATGCTTGTCTGTTGAGATGAGAAACGTGTGAGCTCGGTGAATGATGTAGATCGCTTGAGCTGAAAAGTGACTGCCCTTACCTGAAACGAAGTCTTGCTTGTAGGAAGACACAGAGCCTGGATTTAACTCCATTTCTGAAGGGAAACACACAGCATAGTTCTCATCCATGGATCACACTCTGCTTTAGAGCGAGAAGCACGCTCTTGATTTCTAGAGTCTCTAAGACAGCAGGAAACGTGAGTGTGCTGAGAACAAAAGAACGGTGTTTCCTACACATATTGACCATATCTAGTCCAACTCTGCTTCTGAAACTGATACAAAGCACTGGTCCTCTATCATCCAATGGTTGTCTGTTAAGATTAGAAACGTGTGATCTCCATGAACGATGTAGTTTGTTTGAGCTGAAAAGTGACTGCCCTTACCTGAAAAGAAGTCTTGCTTGTAGGAAGACACAGAGCCTGGGATTTAACTCCATTTCTGAAGGGAAACACACAGCAGAGTTCTCATCCATTGACCACACTCTGCTTTAGAGCGAGAAGCGCGCTCTTGCTTTCTAGATTCTCTAATACAGCAGGTAATCTGAGTGTGTCAAGAACAAAAGATCGGTGTTTCCTACACATACAGTCCATATGTAGTCCAAATCTGCTTCTGAAACTGATACAAAGCACTGACCATCTAACATCCAATGCTTGGCACTTAAGATGAGAAACGTGTGAGCTTCGTGAAAGATGTAGTGTGTTTGACCATAAAAGTTACTGCCCTTTCCTGAATCGAAGTCTTCTTGTAGAAAGACATGGAGCCTGGGATTTAACTCCATTTCGAAGGGAAACACACAGCATAGTTCTCATCCATGGATCACACTCTGCTTTAGAGCGAGAAGCACGCTCTTGATTTCTAGAGTCTCTAAGACAGCAGGAAACGTGAGGGTGCTGAGAACAAAAGAACGGTGTTTCCTACACATACAGACCATATCTAGTCCAACTCTGCTTCTGAAACTGATACAAAGCTCTGGTCCTCTAACATCCAATGCTTGTCAGTTAAGATAAGAAACGTGTGAGCTTCATGAACAATGTAGTTCATTTGAGCAGAAAAGTGACTGCCCTTACCTGAAACGAAGTCTTCCTTGTAGGAAGAAACAGAGCCTGGGATTTAACTCCATTTCTGAATTGATACACATAGCAGTGTTCTCATCCATGGATAACACTCTGCTTTAGAGCGAGAAGCTCGCTCTTGCTTTCTAGAGTCTTTAATACAGCAGGAAACGTGAGTGTGCTGACAACAAAAGAACGGTGTTTCCTACACATACGGACCATATCTAGTCCAACTCTGTTTCTGAAACTGATACAAAGCACTGGTCCTCTAACATCCAATGCTTGTCAGTTAAGTTGAGAAACGTGTGAGCTTTGAGAACGATGTAGTTCCTTTGAACTGAAAAGGGACTGCCCATACCTGAAACGAAGTCTTGCTTGTAGTAAGACACAGAGCCTGGGATTTAACTCCATCTCTGAAGGGAAACAAGAGCATAGTTGTCATCCATGGATCACACTCTGCTTTAGAGCGAGAAGCACGATCTTCCTTTCTAGAGTCTCTAATACAGCAGGTAATCTGAGTGTGCCCAGAACAAAAGAACGGTGTTTCCTACACATACGGACCATATCTAGTCCAACTCTGCTTCTTACACTGATACAAAGCTCTGGTCCTCTAACATCCAATGCTTGTCAGTTAAGATGAGAAACATGTGAGCTTCATGAACGATGTAGTTCATTTGAGCTGAAAAGAGACTGCCCTTACCGGAAACAAAGTCTTGCTTGTAGGAAGACACAGAGATAGGGATTTAACTCCATTTTTGATGGGAAACACACAACATAGTTCTCATCCATAGATCACTCTCTGCTTTAGAGCAAGAAGTACGCTCTAGCTTTCTAGAGTCTCTAATACAGAGGGAAACTTGAGGATGCTGAGAACAAAAGAAAGGTGTTTCCTACACATACAGACCATATGTAGTCCAAATCTGCTTCTGAAACTGATACAATGCACTGTTCCTCTAACATCGAATGCTTGTCAGTTAAGATGAGAAATGTGTGAGCTTCGTGAACGATGTAGTTCGTTTGAGCTGAAAAGTGACTGCCCTTACCTGAAACGAAGTCTTGCTTGTAGGAAGACACAGAGCCTGGGATTTAACTCCATTTCTGAAGGGAAACACACAGCATAGTTCTCATCCATGGATCACACTCTGCTTTAGAGTGAGAAGCACGCTCTTGATTTCTAGAGTCTCTAAGACAGCAGGAAACGTGAGTGTGCTGAGAACAAAAGAACGGTGTTTCGTACAAATACGGACCATATCTAGTCCAACTCTGCTTTTGAAACTGATACAAAGCACTGGTCCTCTATCATCCAATGCTTGTCTTTTAAGATTAGAAACGTGTGAGCTCCGTGAACGATGTAGTTCCTTTGATCTGAAAAGTGACTTCCCTTACCTGAAACGAAGTCTTGCTTGTAGGAAGACACAGAGCCTGGGATTTAACTCCATTTATGAAGGGAAACACACAGCATAGTTCTCATCCATGGATCACACTCTGCTTTACAGCAAGATGCATGCTCTTGCTTTCTAGAGTCTCTAATACAGTAGGAAATCTGAGTATAGCCAGAACAAAAGAACGGAGTTTCCTATACATACAGACCATATGTAGTTCAAATCTGCTTCTGAAACTGATACAAAGCTCTGGTCCTCTAACATCCAATGCTTGTCAGTTAAGATAAGAAACGTGTGAGCTTCATGAACAATGTAGTTCGTTTGAGCAGAAAAGTGACTGCCCTTACCTGAAACGAAGTCTTCCTTGTAGGAAGAAACAGAGCCTGGGATTTAACTCCATTTCTGAAGTGATACAAATAGCAGTGTTCTCATCCATGGATAACACGCTGCTTTAGAGCGAGAAGCTCGCTCTTGCTTTCTAGAGTCTCTAATACAGCAGGAAACGTGAGTGTGCTGAGAACAAAAGAACGGTGTTTCCTACACATACGGACCATATCTAGTCCAACTCTGTTTCTGAAACTGATACAAAGCACTGGTCCTCTAACATCCAATGCTTGTCAGTTAAGTTGAGAAACGTGTGAGCTTTGAGAACGATGTAGTTCCTTTGAACTGAAAAGGGACTGCCCATACCTGAAACGAAGTCTTGCTTGTAGTAAGACACAGAGCCTGGGATTTAACTCCATCTCTGAAGGGAAACAAAGAGCATAGTTGTCATCCATGGATCACACTCTGCTTTAGAGCGAGAAGCACGATCTTGCTTTCTAGAGTCTCTAATACAGCAGGTAATCTGAGTGTGCCCAGAAAAAAAGAACGGTGTTTCCTACACATACGGACCATATCTAGTCCAACTCTGCTTCTTAAACTGATAGAAAGCACTGGTCCTCTAACATCCAATGCTTGTCTGTTGAGATGAGAAACGTGTGAGCTCGGTGAATGATGTAGATTGTTTGAGCTGAAAAGTGACTGCCCTTACCTGAAACGAAGTCCTGCTTGTAGGAAGACACAGAGCATGGGATTTAACTCCATCTCTGAAGGGAAACACAGAGCATAGTTCTCATCCCTGGATCACACTCTGCTTTAGAGCGAGAAGCATGATCTTGCTTTCTAGAGTCTCTAATACAGCAGGTAATCTGAGTGTGCCCAGAACAAAAGAACGGTGTTTCCTACACATACGGACCATATCTAGTCCAACTCTGCTTCTGAAACTGATACAAAGCACTGGTCCTATATCATCCAATGCTTGTCTCTTAAGATGAGAAACGTGTGAGCTTCGTGAAAGTTGTAGTGTGTTTGAGTATAAAAGTTACTGCCATTTCCTGAATCGAAGTCTTGCTTGTAGGAAGACACAGAGCCTGGGATTTAACTCCATATCTGAAGGGAAACACACAGCATAGTTCTCATCCATGGATCACACTCTGCTTTAGAGCAAGAAGCATGCTCTTGCTTTCTAGAGTCTCTAAGACAGCAGGAAACGTGAGTGTGCTGAGAAAAAAAGAACGGAGTTTCCTACACATACGGACCATACCTAGTCCAACTCCGCTTCTTAAACTGATACAAAGCACTGGTCCTCTAACATCCAATGCTTGTCTGTTGAGATGACAAACGTGTGAGCTCCGTGAATGATGTAGTTCGTTTGAGCTGAAAAGTGACTGCCCTTACCTGAAACGAAGTCTTGCTTGTAGGAAGACACAGAGCCTGGATTTAACTCCATTTCTGAAGGGAAACACACAGCATAGTTCTCATCCATGGATCACGCTCTGCTTTAGAGCGAGAAGCACGCTCTTAATTTCTAGAGTCTCTAAGACAGCAGGAAACGTGAGTGTGCCTAGAACAAAAGAACGGTGTTTCCTACACATATGGACCATATCTAGTCCAACTCTGCTTCTGAAACTGATACAAAGCACTGGTCCTCTATCATCCAATGCTTGTCTGTTAAGATTAGAAACGTGTGATCTCCGTGAACGATGTAGTTTGTTTGAGCTGAAAAGTGACTGCCCTTACCTGAAAAGAAGTCTTGCTTGTAGGAAGACACAGAGCCTGGGATTTAACTCCATTTCTGAAGGGAAACACACAGCAGAGTTCTCATCCATTGACCACACTCTGCTTTAGAGCGAGAAGCACGCTCTTGCTTTCCAGATTCTCTAATACAGCAGGTAATCTGAGTGTGTCCAGAACAAAAGATCGCTGTTTCCTACACATATGGTCCATATGTAGTCCAAATCTGCTTCTGAAACTGATACAAAGCACTGGTCCTCTAACATCCAATGCTTGTCTCTTAAGATAAGAAACGTGTGAGCTTCGTGAAAGATGTAGTGTGTTTGAGCATAAAAGTTACTGCCATTTCCTGAATCGAAGTCTTGCTTGTAGGAAGACACAGAGCCTGGGATTTAACTCCATTTCTGAAGGGAAACACACAACATAGGTCTCATCGATGGATCACACTCTGCTTTAGAACGAGAAGCACGCTCTTGATTTCTAGAGTCTCTAAGACAGCAGGAAACGTGAATGTGCTGAGAATAAAAGAACGGTGTTTCCTACACATACAGACCATATCTAGTCCAACTCTGCTTCTTAAACTGATACAAAGCACTGGTCCTCTAACATCCAATGCTTGTCTGTTGAGATGAGAAACGTGTGAGCTCGGTGAATGATGTAGATCGTTTGAGCTGAAAAGTGACTGCCCTTACCTGAAACGAAGTCTTGCTTGTAGGAAGACACAGAGCCTGGGATTTAACTCCATCTCTGAAGGGAAACACAGAGCATAATTCTCATCCATGGATCACACTCTGCTTTTGAGCGAGAAGCACGATCTTGCTTTCTAGAGTCTCTAATACAGCAGGTAATCTGAGTGTGCCCAGAACAAAAGAACGGTGTTTCCTACACATACGGACCATATCTAGTCCAACTCTGCTTCTTAAACTGATAGAAAGCACTGGTCCTCTAACGTCCAATGCTTGTCTGTTGAGATGAGAAACGTGTGAGCGCCGTGAACGATGTAGTTTGTTTGAGCTGAAAAGTGACTGCCCTTACCTGAAACGAAGTCTTGCTTGTAGGAAGACACAGCGCCTGTGTTTTAACTCCATTTCTGAAGGGAAACACACAGCATAGTTCTCATCCATGGATTACACTCTGCTTTAGAACGAGAAGCACGCTCTTGATTTCTAGAGTCTCTAAGAGAGCAGGAAACGTGAGTGTGCTGAGAACAAAAGAACGGTGTTTCTTACACATACAGACCATATCTAGTCCAACTCTGCTTCTTAAACTGATACAAAGCACTGGTCCTCTAACATCAAATGCTTGTCTGTTGAGATGAGAAACGTGTGAGCTTCATGAACGATGTAGTCGTTTGAGTTGAAAAGTGACAGCCCTTACCTGAAACGAAGTCTTGCTTTTAGGAAGACACAGAGCCAGGGATTTAACTCCATATCTGAAGGGAAACACACAGCAGAGTTCTCAACCATTGATCACACTCTGCTTTAGAGCGAGACGCACGCTCTTGATTTCTAGGGTCTCTAAGACAGCAGGAAATCTGAGTGTGCCCAGAAAAAAAGAACAGTGTTTCCTACACATACGGAACATATATAGGTCAAATCTCCTTCTGAAACTGATACAAATCTCTGGATTCTAATATCCAATGCTTGTCAGTTAAGATAAGAAACGTGTGAGCTTCATGAACAATGTAGTTCGTTTGACCAGAAAAGTACTGCCCTTACGTGAATCGAAGTCTTGCTTGTAGGAAGACACAGAGCCAGGGATTTAACTCCATTTCTGAAGGGAAACACACAGCATAGTTCTCATCCATAGATCACACTCTACTTTAGAGCAAGAAGCATGCTCTTGCTTTCTAGAATCTCTAAGACAGCAGGACACGTGAGTGTGCTGAGAACAAAAGAACGGAGTTTCCTACACATACGGAACATACTTAGTCCATCTCTGCTTCTTAAACTGATACAAAGCACTGGTCCTCTAACATCCAATGCTTGTCTGTTGAGATGAGAAACGTGTGAGCTCGGTGAATGATGTTGATCGTTTGAGCTGAAAAGTGACTGCCCTTACCTGAAACAAACTCTTGCTTGTAGGAAGACACAGAGCCTGGGATTTAACTCCATTTCTGAAGGAAAACACACAGCATAGTTCTCACCCATGGATCACACTCTGCTTTACAGCAAGATGCATGCTCTTGCTTTCTAGATTCTCTAATACAGTAGGAAATCTGAGTGTGCCCTGAACAAAAGAACGGAGGTTCCTATACATACTGACCATATGTAGTTCAAATCTGCTTCTGAAACTGATACAAAGCTCTGGTCCTCTAACATCCAATGCTTGTCAGTTAAGATGAGAAATGTGTGAGCTTCGTGAACGATGTAGTTCGTTTGAGCTGAAAAGTGACGGCCCTTACCTGAAACGAAGTCTTGCTTGTAGGAAGACAAAGAGCCTGGGATTTAACTCCATTTCTGAAGGGAAACACACAGCAGAGTTCTCATCCATGGATCACACTCTGCTTTAGAGCAAGAAGGATGCTCTTGCTTTCTAGACTCTCTAAGACAGCAGGAAACGTGAGTGTGCGGAGAACAAAAGAACGGAGTTTCCTACACATACGGACCATACCTAGTCCAACTCTGCTTCTTAAACTGATACAAAGCACTGGTCCTCTAACATCCAATGCTTGTCTGTTGAGATGAGAAACGTGGGAGCTCCGTGAATGATGTAGTTCGTTTGAGCTGAAAAGTGACTGCCCTTACCTGAAACGAAGTCTTGCTTGTAGGAAGACACAGACCCTGTGATTTAACTCCATTTCTGAACGGAAACACACAGCATAGTTCTCATCCATGGATAACACTCTGCTTTAGAGCGAGAAGCACGCTCTTGATTTCTAGAGTCTCTAAGACAGCAGGAAACGTGAGTGTGCTCAGAAAAAAGAACGGTGTTTCCTACAAATACGGACCATATCTAGTCCAACTCTGCTTTTGAAACTGACACAAAGCACTGGTCCTCTATCATCCAATGCTTGTCTGTTAAGATTAGAAACGTGTGAGCTCCGTGAACGATGTAGTTCGTTTGAGATGAAAAGTGACTTCCCTTACCTGAAATGAAATCTTGCTTGTAGGAAGACACAGAGCCTGGGATTTTACTCTATTTCTGAAGGGAAACACACAGCATAGTTCTCATCCATGGATCACACTCTGCTTTAGAGCAAGAAGCATGCTCTTGCTTTCTAGAGTCTCTAAGACAGCAGGAAACGTGAGTGTGCTGAGAACAAAAGAACGGAGTTTCCTACACATACGGACCATATCTAGTCCAACTCTGCTTCTTAAACTG
Source organism: Onychomys leucogaster (assembly GCA_949786385.1). Taxonomy (NCBI): domain Eukaryota; kingdom Metazoa; phylum Chordata; class Mammalia; order Rodentia; family Cricetidae; genus Onychomys; species Onychomys leucogaster. The sequence continues at coordinate 815,746 of CATKUP010000081.1, forward strand.
ATACAAAGCACTGGTCCTCTAACATCCAATGCTTGTCTGTTGAGATGAGAAACGTGTGAGCTCCGTGAACGATGTAGTTTTTTTGAGCTGAAAAGTGACTGCCCTTACCTGAAATGAAGTCTTGCATGTAGGAAGACACAGAGCCTGTGATTTCACTCCATTTCTGACGGGAATCACACAGCATAGTTCTCATCCATGGATTACACTCTGCTTTAGAACGAGAAGCACGCTCTTGATTTCTAGAGTCTCTAAGACAGCAGGAAACGTGAGTGTGCTGAGAACAAAAGAACGGTGTTTCCTACACATACGGACCATATCTAGTCCAACTCTGCTTCTTAAACTGATACAAAGCACTGGTCCTCTAACATCCAACGCTTGTCTGTTGAGATGAGAAAAGTGTGAGCTCCGTGAACAATGTAGTTCGTTTGAGCTGAAAAGTGACTGCCCTTACCTGAAACGAAGTCTTGCTTGTAGGAAGACACAGAGCCTGGGATTTAACTCCATCTCTGAAGGGAAACACAGAGCATAGTTCTCATCCATGGATCACACTCTGCTTTACAACAAGATTCATACTATTGCTTTCTATAGTCTCTAATACAGTAGGAAATCTGAGTGTGCACTGAACAAAAGAACGGAGTTTCCTATACATACTGACCATATGTAGTTCAAATCTGCTTCTGAAACTGATACAAAGCTCTGGTCCTCTAACATCCAATGCTTGTCAGTTAAGATGAGAAATGTGTGACCTTCATGAACAATGTAGTTCGTTTGAGCAGAAAAGTGACTGCCCTTACCTGAAACGAAGTCTTCCTTGTAGGAAGAAACAGAGCCTGGGGTTTAACTCCATTTCTGAAGTGATACACATAGCAGTGTTCTCATCCATGGATAACACTCTGCTTTAGAGCGAGAAGCACGCTCTTGCTTTCTAGAGTCTCTAATACAGCAGGAAACGTGAGTGTGCTGAGAACAAAAGAACGGTGTTTCCTACACATACGGACCATATCTATTCCAACTCTGTTTCAGAAACTGATACAAAGCACTGGTCCTCTAACATCCAATGCTTGTAAGTTAAGTTGAGAAACGTGTGAGCTTTGAGAATGATGTAGATCCTTTGAACTGAAAAGTGACTGCCCATACCTGAAACGAAGTCTTGCTTGTAGTAAGACACAGAGCCTGGGATTTTACTCCATCTCTGAAGGGAAACAAAGAGTATAGTTCTCATCCATGGATCACACTCTGCTTTAGAGCGAGAAGCACAATCTTGCTTTCTAGAGTCTCTAATACAGCAGGTAATCTGAGTGTGCCTAGAACAAAAGAACGGTGTTTCCTACACATACGGACCATATCTAGTCCAACTCTGCTTCTAACACTGATACAAAGCTCTGGTCCTCTAATATCCAATGCTTGTCAGTTAAGATGAGAAACATGTGAGGTTCATGAACGATGTAGTTCGTTTGAGCAGAAAAGTGACTGCCCTTACCTGAAACGAAGTCTGGCTTGTAGGAAGACACAGAGCCTGGGATTTAACTCCATTTCTGAAGTGAAACACACAGCAGTGTTCTCATCCATTGATCACACTCTGCTTTAGAACAAGAAGCACGCTCTTGCTTTCTAGAGTATCTAAGACAGCAGGAAACATGAGTGTGCTTTGAACAAAAGAACAGTGTTTCCTACACATACAGATCATATCTAGTCCTACTCTGCTTCTTAAACTGATACAAAGCACTGGTCCTGTATCATCCAATGCTTGTCTGTTAAGATGAGAAACGTGTGAGCTCAGTGAACGATGTAGTTCATTTGAGCTGAAAAGAGACTGCCCTTACCGGAAACGAAGTCTTGCTTGTAGGAAGACACAGAGATTGGGATTTAACTCCATTTTTGATCGGAAACACACAGCATAGTTCTCATCCATGGATCACACTCTGCTTTAGAGCAAGAAGCACGCTCTAGCTTTATAGAGTCTCTAATACAGAGGGAAACTTGAGGATGCTGAGAACAAAAGAACGGTGTTTCCTACACATACAGGCCATATCTAGTCCAACTCTGCTTCTGAAAGTGATACAAAGCACTGGTCCTCTAACATCCAATGCTTGTCTCTTAAGATGAGAAACGTGTGAGCTTCATGAACGATGTAGTTCGTTTGAGTTGAAAAGTGACAGCCCTTACCTGAAACGAAGTCTTGCATTTAGGAAGACACAGAGCCTGGGATTGAACTCCATATCTGAAGGGAAACACACAGCAGAGTTCTCAACCATTGATCACACTCTGCTTTAGAGCGAGACGCACGCTCTTGATTTCTAGGGTCTCTAAGACAGCAGGAAATCTGAGTGTGCCCAGAAAAAAAGAACAGAGTTTCCTACACATACGGAACATATATAGGTCAAATCTCCTTCTGAAACTGATACAAATCTCTGGATTCTAACATCCAATGCTTGTCAGTTAAGATAAGAAACGTGTGAGCTTCATGAACAATGTAGTTCATTTGACCAGAAAAGTGACTGCCCTTACGTGAATCGAAGTCTTGCTTGTAGGAAGACACAGAGCCTGGGATTTAACTCCATCTCTGAAGGGAAACACAGAGCATAGTTCTCATCCCTGGATCACACTCTGCTTTAGAGTGAGAAGCACGATCTTGCTTTCTAGAGTCTCTAATACAGCAGGTAATCTGAGTGTGCCCAGAACAAAAGAACGGTGTTTCCTACACATACGGACCATATCTAGTCCAACTCTGCTTCTGAAACTGATACAAGGCACTGGTCCTCTAACATCCAATGCTTGTCTCTTAAGATGAGAAACGTGTGAGATTCGTGAATGATGTAGTTCGTTTGAGCTGAAAAGTGACTGCCCTTACCTGAAACGAATTCTTGCTTGTAGGAAGACACAGAGCCTGTGTTTTAACTCCATTTCTGAAGGAAAACACACAGCATAGTTCTCATCCATGGATTGCACTCTGCTTTAGAACGAGAAGCACGCTCTTGATTTCTAGAGTCTCTAAGACAGCAGGAAACGTGAGTGTGCTGAGAACAAAAGAATGGTGTTTCCTACACATATGGACCATATCTAGTCCAACTCTGCTTCTGAAACAGATACAAAGCACTGGTCCTCTAATATCCAACGCTTGTCTGTTGAGATGAGAAACGTGTGATCTCCGTGAACGATGTAGTTCGTTTGAGCTGAAAAGTGACTGCCCTTACCTGAAATGAAGTCTTGCTTGTAGGAAGACACAGAGCCTGGGATTTAACTCCATTTCTGAAGGGAAACACAAAGCAAAGTTCTCCTCCATGGATCACACTCTGCTTTAGAGCGAGAAGCACGCTCTTGATTTCTAGAGTCTCTAATACAGCAGGTAATCTGAGTGTGCCCAGAACAAAAGAACGGTGTTTCCTACACCTACAGACCATATCTAATCCAACTCTGCTTCTTAAACTGATAGAAAGCACTGGTCCTCTAACATCCAATGCTTGTCTGTTGAGATGAGAAACGTGTGAGCTCCGTGAATGATGTAGTTCGTTTGAGCTGAAAAGTGACTGCCCTTACCTGAAACGAATTCTTGCTTTTAGGAAGACACAGAGCCTGGGATTTAACTCCATATCTGAAGGGAAACACACAGCAGAGTTCTCATCCATTGATCACACTCTGCTTTAGAGCGAGACACACGCTCTTCATTTCTAGGGTCTCTAAGACAGCAGGAAATCTGAGTGTGCCCAGAAAAAAAGAACAGAGTTTCCTACACATACGGACCATATGTAGGTCAAATCTCCTTCTGAAACTGATACAAATCTCTGGATTCTAACATCCAATGCTTGTCAGTTAAGATAAGAAACGTGTGAGCTTCATGAACAATGTAGTTCGTATGACCAGAAAAGTGACTGCCCTTACGTGAAACGAAGTCTTGCTTGTAGGAAGACACAGAGCCTGGGATTTAACTCCATTTCTGAAGGGAAACACACAGCATAGTTCTCATCCATGGATCACACTCTACTTTAGAGCAAGAAGCATGCTCTTGCTTTCTAGAATCTCTAAGACAGCAGGAAACGTGAGTGTGCTGAGAACAAAAGAACGGAGTTTCCTACACATACGGAACATACCTAGTCCAACTCTGCGTCTTAAACTGATACAAAGCACTGGTCCTCTAACATCCAATGCTTGTCTGTTGAGATGAGAAACGTGTGAGCTCGGTGAATGATGTAGATCGCTTGAGCTGAAAAGTGACTGCCCTTACCTGAAACGAAGTCTTGCTTGTAGGAAGACACAGAGCCTGGATTTAACTCCATTTCTGAAGGGAAACACACAGCATAGTTCTCATCCATGGATCACACTCTGCTTTAGAGCGAGAAGCACGCTCTTGATTTCTAGAGTCTCTAAGACAGCAGGAAACGTGAGTGTGCTGAGAACAAAAGAACGGTGTTTCCTACACATATTGACCATATCTAGTCCAACTCTGCTTCTGAAACTGATACAAAGCACTGGTCCTCTATCATCCAATGGTTGTCTGTTAAGATTAGAAACGTGTGATCTCCATGAACGATGTAGTTTGTTTGAGCTGAAAAGTGACTGCCCTTACCTGAAAAGAAGTCTTGCTTGTAGGAAGACACAGAGCCTGGGATTTAACTCCATTTCTGAAGGGAAACACACAGCAGAGTTCTCATCCATTGACCACACTCTGCTTTAGAGCGAGAAGCGCGCTCTTGCTTTCTAGATTCTCTAATACAGCAGGTAATCTGAGTGTGTCAAGAACAAAAGATCGGTGTTTCCTACACATACAGTCCATATGTAGTCCAAATCTGCTTCTGAAACTGATACAAAGCACTGACCATCTAACATCCAATGCTTGGCACTTAAGATGAGAAACGTGTGAGCTTCGTGAAAGATGTAGTGTGTTTGACCATAAAAGTTACTGCCCTTTCCTGAATCGAAGTCTTCTTGTAGAAAGACATGGAGCCTGGGATTTAACTCCATTTCGAAGGGAAACACACAGCATAGTTCTCATCCATGGATCACACTCTGCTTTAGAGCGAGAAGCACGCTCTTGATTTCTAGAGTCTCTAAGACAGCAGGAAACGTGAGGGTGCTGAGAACAAAAGAACGGTGTTTCCTACACATACAGACCATATCTAGTCCAACTCTGCTTCTGAAACTGATACAAAGCTATGGTCCTCTAACATCCAATGCTTGTCAGTTAAGATAAGAAACGTGTGAGCTTCATGAACAATGTAGTTCATTTGAGCAGAAAAGTGACTGCCCTTACCTGAAACGAAGTCTTCCTTGTAGGAAGAAACAGAGCCTGGGATTTAACTCCATTTCTGAATTGATACACATAGCAGTGTTCTCATCCATGGATAACACTCTGCTTTAGAGCGAGAAGCTCGCTCTTGCTTTCTAGAGTCTTTAATACAGCAGGAAACGTGAGTGTGCTGACAACAAAAGAACGGTGTTTCCTACACATACGGACCATATCTAGTCCAACTCTGTTTCTGAAACTGATACAAAGCACTGGTCCTCTAACATCCAATGCTTGTCAGTTAAGTTGAGAAACGTGTGAGCTTTGAGAACGATGTAGTTCCTTTGAACTGAAAAGGGACTGCCCATACCTGAAACGAAGTCTTGCTTGTAGTAAGACACAGAGCCTGGGATTTAACTCCATCTCTGAAGGGAAACAAGAGCATAGTTGTCATCCATGGATCACACTCTGCTTTAGAGCGAGAAGCACGATCTTCCTTTCTAGAGTCTCTAATACAGCAGGTAATCTGAGTGTGCCCAGAACAAAAGAACGGTGTTTCCTACACATACGGACCATATCTAGTCCAACTCTGCTTCTTACACTGATACAAAGCTCTGGTCCTCTAACATCCAATGCTTGTCAGTTAAGATGAGAAACATGTGAGCTTCATGAACGATGTAGTTCATTTGAGCTGAAAAGAGACTGCCCTTACCGGAAACAAAGTCTTGCTTGTAGGAAGACACAGAGATAGGGATTTAACTCCATTTTTGATGGGAAACACACAACATAGTTCTCATCCATAGATCACTCTCTGCTTTAGAGCAAGAAGTACGCTCTAGCTTTCTAGAGTCTCTAATACAGAGGGAAACTTGAGGATGCTGAGAACAAAAGAAAGGTGTTTCCTACACATACAGACCATATGTAGTCCAAATCTGCTTCTGAAACTGATACAATGCACTGTTCCTCTAACATCGAATGCTTGTCAGTTAAGATGAGAAATGTGTGAGCTTCGTGAACGATGTAGTTCGTTTGAGCTGAAAAGTGACTGCCCTTACCTGAAACGAAGTCTTGCTTGTAGGAAGACACAGAGCCTGGGATTTAACTCCATTTCTGAAGGGAAACACACAGCATAGTTCTCATCCATGGATCACACTCTGCTTTAGAGTGAGAAGCACGCTCTTGATTTCTAGAGTCTCTAAGACAGCAGGAAACGTGAGTGTGCTGAGAACAAAAGAACGGTGTTTCGTACAAATACGGACCATATCTAGTCCAACTCTGCTTTTGAAACTGATACAAAGCACTGGTCCTCTATCATCCAATGCTTGTCTTTTAAGATTAGAAACGTGTGAGCTCCGTGAACGATGTAGTTCGTTTGATCTGAAAAGTGACTTCCCTTACCTGAAACGAAGTCTTGCTTGTAGGAAGACACAGAGCCTGGGATTTAACTCCATTTATGAAGGGAAACACACAGCATAGTTCTCATCCATGGATCACACTCTGCTTTACAGCAAGATGCATGCTCTTGCTTTCTAGAGTCTCTAATACAGTAGGAAATCTGAGTATAGCCAGAACAAAAGAACGGAGTTTCCTATACATACAGACCATATGTAGTTCAAATCTGCTTCTGAAACTGATACAAAGCTCTGGTCCTCTAACATCCAATGCTTGTCAGTTAAGATAAGAAACGTGTGAGCTTCATGAACAATGTAGTTCGTTTGAGCAGAAAAGTGACTGCCCTTACCTGAAACGAAGTCTTCCTTGTAGGAAGAAACAGAGCCTGGGATTTAACTCCATTTCTGAAGTGATACAAATAGCAGTGTTCTCATCCATGGATAACACGCTGCTTTAGAGCGAGAAGCTCGCTCTTGCTTTCTAGAGTCTCTAATACAGCAGGAAACGTGAGTGTGCTGAGAACAAAAGAACGGTGTTTCCTACACATACGGACCATATCTAGTCCAACTCTGTTTCTGAAACTGATACAAAGCACTGGTCCTCTAACATCCAATGCTTGTCAGTTAAGTTGAGAAACGTGTGAGCTTTGAGAACGATGTAGTTCCTTTGAACTGAAAAGGGACTGCCCATACCTGAAACGAAGTCTTGCTTGTAGTAAGACACAGAGCCTGGGATTTAACTCCATCTCTGAAGGGAAACAAAGAGCATAGTTGTCATCCATGGATCACACTCTGCTTTAGAGCGAGAAGCACGATCTTGCTTTCTAGAGTCTCTAATACAGCAGGTAATCTGAGTGTGCCCAGAAAAAAAGAACGGTGTTTCCTACACATACGGACCATATCTAGTCCAACTCTGCTTCTTAAACTGATAGAAAGCACTGGTCCTCTAACATCCAATGCTTGTCTGTTGAGATGAGAAACGTGTGAGCTCGGTGAATGATGTAGATTGTTTGAGCTGAAAAGTGACTGCCCTTACCTGAAACGAAGTCCTGCTTGTAGGAAGACACAGAGCATGGGATTTAACTCCATCTCTGAAGGGAAACACAGAGCATAGTTCTCATCCCTGGATCACACTCTGCTTTAGAGCGAGAAGCATGATCTTGCTTTCTAGAGTCTCTAATACAGCAGGTAATCTGAGTGTGCCCAGAACAAAAGAACGGTGTTTCCTACACATACGGACCATATCTAGTCCAACTCTGCTTCTGAAACTGATACAAAGCACTGGTCCTATAACATCCAATGCTTGTCTCTTAAGATGAGAAACGTGTGAGCTTCGTGAAAGTGGTAGTGTGTTTGAGTATAAAAGTTACTGCCATTTCCTGAATCGAAGTCTTGCTTGTAGGAAGACACAGAGCCTGGGATTTAACTCCATTTCTGAAGGGAAACACACAGCATAGTTCTCATCCATGGATCACACTCTGCTTTAGAGCAAGAAGCATGCTCTTGCTTTCTAGAGTCTCTAAGACAGCAGGAAACGTGAGTGTGCTGAGAAAAAAAGAACGGAGTTTCCTACACATACGGACCATACCTAGTCCAACTCCGCTTCTTAAACTGATACAAAGCACTGGTCCTCTAACATCCAATGCTTGTCTGTTGAGATGACAAACGTGTGAGCTCCGTGAATGATGTAGTTCGTTTGAGCTGAAAAGTGACTGCCCTTACCTGAAACGAAGTCTTGCTTGTAGGAAGACATAGAGCCTGGATTTAACTCCATTTCTGAAGGGAAACACACAGCATAGTTCTCATCCATGGATCACGCTCTGCTTTAGAGCGAGAAGCACGCTCTTAATTTCTAGAGTCTCTAAGACAGCAGGAAACGTGAGTGTGCCTAGAACAAAAGAACGGTGTTTCCTACACATATGGACCATATCTAGTCCAACTCTGCTTCTGAAACTGATACAAAGCACTGGTCCTCTATCATCCAATGCTTGTCTGTTAAGATTAGAAACGTGTGATCTCCGTGAACGATGTAGTTTGTTTGAGCTGAAAAGTGACTGCCCTTACCTGAAAAGAAGTCTTGCTTGTAGGAAGACACAGAGCCTGGGATTTAACTCCATTTCTGAAGGGAAACACACAGCAGAGTTCTCATCCATTGACCACACTCTGCTTTAGAGCGAGAAGCACGCTCTTGCTTTCCAGATTCTCTAATACAGCAGGTAATCTGAGTGTGTCCAGAACAAAAGATCGGTGTTTCCTACACATATGGTCCATATGTAGTCCAAATCTGCTTCTGAAACTGATACAAAGCACTGGTCCTCTAACATCCAATGCTTGTCTCTTAAGATAAGAAACGTGTGAGCTTCGTGAAAGATGTAGTGTGTTTGAGCATAAAAGTTACTGCCATTTCCTGAATCGAAGTCTTGCTTGTAGGAAGACACAGAGCCTGGGATTTAACTCCATTTCTGAAGGGAAACACACAACATAGGTCTCATCGATGGATCACACTCTGCTTTAGAACGAGAAGCACGCTCTTGATTTCTAGAGTCTCTAAGACAGCAGGAAACGTGAATGTGCTGAGAATAAAAGAACGGTGTTTCCTACACATACAGACCATATCTAGTCCAACTCTGCTTCTTAAACTGATACAAAGCACTGGTCCTCTAACATCCAATGCTTGTCTGTTGAGATGAGAAACGTGTGAGCTCGGTGAATGATGTAGATCGTTTGAGCTGAAAAGTGACTGCCCTTACCTGAAACGAAGTCTTGCTTGTAGGAAGACACAGAGCCTGGGATTTAACTCCATCTCTGAAGGGAAACACAGAGCATAATTCTCATCCATGGATCACACTCTGCTTTTGAGCGAGAAGCACGATCTTGCTTTCTAGAGTCTCTAATACAGCAGGAAACGTGAGTGTGCTGAGAACAAAAGAACGGTGTTTCCTACACATACGGACCATATCTAGTCCAACTCTGCTTCTTAAACTGATAGAAAGCACTGGTCCTCTAACGTCCAATGCTTGTCTGTTGAGATGAGAAACGTGTGAGCGCCGTGAACGATGTAGTTTGTTTGAGCTGAAAAGTGACTGCCCTTACCTGAAACGAAGTCTTGCTTGTAGGAAGACACAGCGCCTGTGTTTTAACTCCATTTCTGAAGGGAAACACACAGCATAGTTCTCATCCATGGATTACACTCTGCTTTAGAACGAGAAGCACGCTCTTGATTTCTAGAGTCTCTAAGAGAGCAGGAAACGTGAGTGTGCTGAGAACAAAAGAACGGTGTTTCTTACACATACAGACCATATCTAGTCCAACTCTGCTTCTTAAACTGATACAAAGCACTGGTCCTCTAACATCAAATGCTTGTCTGTTGAGATGAGAAACGTGTGAGCTTCATGAACGATGTAGTCGTTTGAGTTGAAAAGTGACAGCCCTTACCTGAAACGAAGTCTTGCTTTTAGGAAGACACAGAGCCAGGGATTTAACTCCATATCTGAAGGGAAACACACAGCAGAGTTCTCAACCATTGATCACACTCTGCTTTAGAGCGAGACGCACGCTCTTGATTTCTAGGGTCTCTAAGACAGCAGGAAATCTGAGTGTGCCCAGAAAAAAAGAACAGTGTTTCCTACACATACGGAACATATATAGGTCAAATCTCCTTCTGAAACTGATACAAATCTCTGGATTCTAATATCCAATGCTTGTCAGTTAAGATAAGAAACGTGTGAGCTTCATGAACAATGTAGTTCGTTTGACCAGAAAAGTACTGCCCTTACGTGAATCGAAGTCTTGCTTGTAGGAAGACACAGAGCCAGGGATTTAACTCCATTTCTGAAGGGAAACACACAGCATAGTTCTCATCCATAGATCACACTCTACTTTAGAGCAAGAAGCATGCTCTTGCTTTCTAGAATCTCTAAGACAGCAGGACACGTGAGTGTGCTGAGAACAAAAGAACGGAGTTTCCTACACATACGGAACATACTTAGTCCATCTCTGCTTCTTAAACTGATACAAAGCACTGGTCCTCTAACATCCAATGCTTGTCTGTTGAGATGAGAAACGTGTGAGCTCGGTGAATGATGTTGATCGTTTGAGCTGAAAAGTGACTGCCCTTACCTGAAACAAACTCTTGCTTGTAGGAAGACACAGAGCCTGGGATTTAACTCCATTTCTGAAGGAAAACACACAGCATAGTTCTCACCCATGGATCACACTCTGCTTTACAGCAAGATGCATGCTCTTGCTTTCTAGAGTCTCTAATACAGTAGGAAATCTGAGTGTGCCCTGAACAAAAGAACGGAGGTTCCTATACATACTGACCATATGTAGTTCAAATCTGCTTCTGAAACTGATACAAAGCTCTGGTCCTCTAACATCCAATGCTTGTCAGTTAAGATGAGAAATGTGTGAGCTTCGTGAACGATGTAGTTCGTTTGAGCTGAAAAGTGACGGCCCTTACCTGAAACGAAGTCTTGCTTGTAGGAAGACAAAGAGCCTGGGATTTAACTCCATTTCTGAAGGGAAACACACAGCAGAGTTCTCATCCATGGATCACACTCTGCTTTAGAGCAAGAAGGATGCTCTTGCTTTCTAGACTCTCTAAGACAGCAGGAAACGTGAGTGTGCTGAGAACAAAAGAACGGAGTTTCCTACACATACGGACCATACCTAGTCCAACTCTGCTTCTTAAACTGATACAAAGCACTGGTCCTCTAACATCCAATGCTTGTCTGTTGAGATGAGAAACGTGGGAGCTCCGTGAATGATGTAGTTCGTTTGAGCTGAAAAGTGACTGCCCTTACCTGAAACGAAGTCTTGCTTGTAGGAAGACACAGACCCTGTGATTTAACTCCATTTCTGAACGGAAACACACAGCATAGTTCTCATCCATGGATAACACTCTGCTTTAGAGCGAGAAGCACGCTCTTGATTTCTAGAGTCTCTAAGACAGCAGGAAACGTGAGTGTGCTCAGAAAAAAGAACGGTGTTTCCTACAAATACGGACCATATCTAGTCCAACTCTGCTTTTGAAACTGATACAAAGCACTGGTCCTCTATCATCCAATGCTTGTCTGTTAAGATTAGAAACGTGTGAGCTCCGTGAACGATGTAGTTCGTTTGAGATGAAAAGTGACTTCCCTTACCTGAAATGAAATCTTGCTTGTAGGAAGACACAGAGCCTGGGATTTTACTCTATTTCTGAAGGGAAACACACAGCATAGTTCTCATCCATGGATCACACTCTGCTTTAGAGCAAGAAGCATGCTCTTGCTTTCTAGAGTCTCTAAGACAGCAGGAAACGTGAGTGTGCTGAGAACAAAAGAACGGAGTTTCCTACACATACGGACCATATCTAGTCCAACTCTGCTTCTTAAACTGATACAAAGCACTGGTCCTCTAACATCCAATGCTTGTCTGTTGAGATGAGAAACGTGTGAGCTCCGTGAACGATGTAGTTTTTTTGAGCTGAAAAGTGACTGCCCTTACCTGAAATGAAGTCTTGCTTGTAGGAAGACACAGAGCCTGTGATTTCACTCCATTTCTGACGGGAATCACACAGCATAGTTCTCATCCATGGATTACACTCTGCTTTAGAAGGAGAAGCACGCTCTTGATTTCTAGAGTCTCTAAGACAGCAGGAAACGTGAGTGTGCTGAGAACAAAAGAACGGTGTTTCCTACACATACGGACCATATCTAGTCCAACTCTGCTTCTTAAACTGATACAAAGCACTGGTCCTCTAACATCCAACGCTTGTCTGTTGAGATGAGAAAAGTGTGAGCTCCGTGAACAATGTAGTTCGTTTGAGCTGAAAAGTGACTGCCCTTACCTGAAACGAAGTCTTGCTTGTAGGAAGACACAGAGCCTGGGATTTAACTCCATCTCTGAAGGGAAACACAGAGCATAGTTCTCATCCATGGATCACACTCTGCTTTACAACAAGATTCATACTCTTGCTTTCTATAGTCTCTAATACAGTAGGAAATCTGAGTGTGCACTGAACAAAAGAACGGAGTTTCCTATACATACTGACCATATGTAGTTCAAATCTGCTTCTGAAACTGATACAAAGCTCTGGTCCTCTAACATCCAATGCTTGTCAGTTAAGATGAGAAATGTGTGACCTTCATGAACATGTAGTTCGTTTGAGCAGAAAAGTGACTGCCCTTACCTGAAACGAAGTCTTCCTTGTAGGAAGAAACAGAGCCTGGGGTTTAACTCCATTTCTGAAGTGATACACATAGCAGTGTTCTCATCCATGGATAACACTCTGCTTTAGAGCGAGAAGCACGCTCTTGCTTTCTAGAGTCTCTAATACAGCAGGAAACGTGAGTGTGCTGAGAACAAAAGAACGGTGTTTCCTACACATACGGACCATATCTATTCCAACTCTGTTTCAGAAACTGATACAAAGCACTGGTCCTCTAACATCCAATGCTTGTCAGTTAAGTTGAGAAACGTGTGAGCTTTGAGAATGATGTAGATCCTTTGAACTGAAAAGTGACTGCCCATACCTGAAACGAAGTCTTGCTTGTAGTAAGACACAGAGCCTGGGATTTTACTCCATCTCTGAAGGGAAACAAAGAGTATAGTTCTCATCCATGGATCACACTCTGCTTTAGAGCGAGAAGCACAATCTTGCTTTCTAGAGTCTCTAATACAGCAGGTAATCTGAGTGTGCCTAGAACAAAAGAACGGTGTTTCCTACACATACGGACCATATCTAGTCCAACTCTGCTTCTAACACTGATACAAAGCTCTGGTCCTCTAATATCCAATGCTTGTCTGTTGAGATGAGAAACGTGTGAGCTCCGTGAACGATGTAGTTTGTTTGAGCTGAAAAGTGACTGCCCTTACCTGAAACGAAGTCTTGCTTGTAGGAAGACACAGAGCCTGGGATTTAACTCCATTTCTGAAGGGAAACACACAGCATAGTTCTCATCCATGGATCACACTCTGCTTTAGAGCGAGAAGCACGCTCTTGATTTCTAGAGTCTCTAAGACAGCAGGAAACGTGAGTGTGCTGAGAACAAAAGAACGGTGTTTCCTACACATACGGACCATATCTAGTCCAACTCTGCTTCTTAAACTGATAGAAAGCACTGGTCCTCTAACGTCCAATGCTTGTCTGTTGAGATGAGAAACGTGTGAGCGCCGTGAACGATGTAGTTTGTTTGAGCTGAAAAGTGACTGCCCTTACCTGAAACGAAGTCTTGCTTGTAGGAAGACACAGCGCCTGTGTTTTAACTCCATTTCTGAAGGGAAACACACAGCATAGTTCTCATCCATGGATTACACTCTGCTTTAGAACGAGAAGCACGCTCTTGATTTCTAGAGTCTCTAAGAGAGCAGGAAACGTGAGTGTGCTGAGAACAAAAGAACGGTGTTTCTTACACATACAGACCATATCTAGTCCAACTCTGCTTCTTAAACTGATACAAAGCACTGGTCCTCTAACATCAAATGCTTGTCTGTTGAGATGAGAAACGTGTGAGCTTCATGAACGATGTAGTTCGTTTGAGTTGAAAAGTGACAGCCCTTACCTGAAACGAAGTCTTCCTTTTAGGAAGACACAGAGCCAGGGATTTAACTCCATATCTGAAGGGAAACACACAGCAGAGTTCTCAACCATTGATCACACTCTGCTTTAGAGCGAGACGCACGCTCTTGATTTCTAGGGTCTCTAAGACAGCAGGAAATCTGAGTGTGCCCAGAAAAAAAGAACAGTGTTTCCTACACATACGGAACATATATAGGTCAAATCTCCTTCTGAAACTGATACAAATCTCTGGATTCTAATATCCAATGCTTGTCAGTTAAGATAAGAAACGTGTGAGCTTCATGAACAATGTAGTTCGTTTGACCAGAAAAGTACTGCCCTTACGTGAATCGAAGTCTTGCTTGTAGGAAGACACAGAGCCAGGGATTTAACTCCATTTCTGAAGGGAAACACACAGCATAGTTCTCATCCATAGATCACACTCTACTTTAGAGCAAGAAGCATGCTCTTGCTTTCTAGAATCTCTAAGACAGCAGGACACGTGAGTGTGCTGAGAACAAAAGAACGGAGTTTCCTACACATACGGAACATACTTAGTCCATCTCTGCTTCTTAAACTGATACAAAGCACTGGTCCTCTAACATCCAATGCTTGTCTGTTGAGATGAGAAACGTGTGAGCTCGGTGAATGATGTTGATCATTTGAGCTGAAAAGTGACTGCCCTTACCTGAAACAAACTCTTGCTTGTAGGAAGACACAGAGCCTGGGATTTAACTCCATCTCTGAAGGGAAACACAGAGCATAGTTCTCATCCCTGGATCACACTCTGCTTTAGAGCGAGAAGCACGATCTTGCTTTCTAGAGTCTCTAATACAGCAGGTAATCTGAGTGTGCCCAGAACAAAAGAACGGTGTTTCCTACACATACGGACCATATCTAGTCCAACTCTGCTTCTTAAACTGATAGAAAGCACTGGTCCTCTAACATCCAATGCTTGTCTGTTGAGATGAGAAACGTGTGAGCTCCGTGAACGATGTAGTTTGTTTGAGCTGAAAAGTGACTGCCCTTACCTGAAACGAAGTCTTGCTTGTAGGAAGACACAGAGCCTGGGATTTAACTCCATTTCTGAAGGGAAACACACAGCATAGTTCTCATCCATGGATCACACTCTGCTTTAGAGCGAGAAGCACGCTCTTGATTTCTAGAGTCTCTAAGACAGCAGGAAACGTGAGTGTGCTGAGAACAAAAGAACGGTGTTTCCTACACATACGGACCATATCTAGTCCAACTCTGCTTCTTAAACTGATAGAAAGCACTCGTCCTCTAACGTCCAATGCTTGTCTGTTGAGATGAGAAACGTGTGAGCGCCGTGAACGATGTAGTTTGTTTGAGCTGAAAAGTGACTGCCCTTACCTGAAACGAAGTCTTGCTTGTAGGAAGACACAGCGCCTGTGTTTTAACTCCATTTCTGAAGGGAAACACACAGCATAGTTCTCATCCATGGATTACACTCTGCTTTAGAACGAGAAGCACGCTCTTGATTTCTAGAGTCTCTAAGAGAGCAGGAAACCTGAGTGTGCTGAGAACAAAAGAACGGTGTTTCTTACACATACAGACCATATCTAGTCCAACTCTGCTTCTTAAACTGATACAAAGCACTGGTCCTCTAACATCAAATGCTTGTCTGTTGAGATGAGAAACGTGTGAGCTTCATGAACGATGTAGTTCGTTTGAGTTGAAAAGTGACAGCCCTTACCTGAAACGAAGTCTTGCTTTTAGGAAGACACAGAGCCTGGGATTTAACTCCATATCTGAAGGGAAACACACAGCAGAGTTCTCAACCATTGATCACACTCTGCTTTAGAGCGAGACGCACGCTCTTGATTTCTAGGGTCTCTAAGACAGCAGGAAATCTGAGTGTGCCCAGAAAAAAAGAACAGAGTTTCCTACACATACGGAACATATATAGGTCAAATCTCCTTCTGAAACTGATACAAATCTCTGGATTCTAACATCCAATGCTTGTCAGTTAAGATAAGAAACGTGTGAGCTTCATGAACAATGTAGTTCGTTTGACCAGAAAAGTGACTGCCCTTACCTGAAACAAACTCTTGCTTGTAGGAAGACACAGAGCCTGGGATTTAACTCCATCTCTGAAGGGAAACACAGAGCATAGTTCTCATCCCTGGATCACACTCTGCTTTAGAGCGAGAAGCACGATCTTGCTTTCTAGAGTCTCTAATACAGCAGGTAATCTGAGTGTGCCCAGAACAAAAGAACGGTGTTTCCTACACATACGGACCATATCTAGTCCAACTCTGCTTCTGAAACTGATACAAAGCACTGGTCCTCTAACATCCAATGCTTGTCTGTTGAGATGAGAAACGTGTGAGCTCCGTGAATGATGTAGTTCGTTTGAGCTGAAAAGTGACTGCCCTTACCTGAAACGAATTCTTGCTTGTAGGAAGACACAGAGCCTGTGTTTTAACTCCATTTCTGAAGGGAAACACACAGCATAGTTCTCATCCATGGATTACACTCTGCTTTAGAACGAGAAGCACGCTCTTGATTTCTAGAGTCTCTAAGACAGCAGGAAACGTGAGTGTGCTGAGAACAAAAGAACAGTGTTTCCTACACCTACAGAACATATCTAATCCAACTCTGCTTCTTAAACTGATACAAAGCACTGGTCCTCTAACATCCAATGCTTGTCAGTTAAGTTGAGAAACGTGTGAGGTTTGGGAATGATGTAGTTCCTTTGAACTGAAAAGTGACTGCCCAAACCTGAAAAGAAGTCTTGCTTGTAGTAAGACACAGAGCCTGGGATTTAACTCCATTTCTGAAGGGAAACACACAGCATAGTTCTCATCCATGGATCACACTCTGCTTTAGAGCGAGAAGCACGCTCTTGATTTCTAGAGTCTCTAAGACTGCAGGAAACGTGAGTGTGCTGAGAATAAAAGAACGGTGTTTCCTACACATACGGACCATATCTAGTCCAACTCTGCTTCTTAAACTGATAGAAAGCACTGGTCCTCTAACATCCAATGCTTGTCTGTTGAGATGAGAAACGTATGAGCTCCGTGAACGATGTAGTTTGTTTGAGCTGAAAAGTGACTGCCCTTACCTGAAACGAAGTCTTGCTTGTAGGAAGACACAGCGCCTGTGTTTTAACTCCATTTCTGAAGGGAAACACACAGCATAGTTCTCATCCATGGATTACACTCTGCTTTAGAACGAGAAGCACGCTCTTGATTTCTAGAGTCTCTAAGAGAGCAGGAAACGTGAGTGTGCTGAGAACAAAAGAACGGTGTTTCTTACACATACAGACCATATCTAGTCCAACTCTGCTTCTTAAACTGATACAAAGCACTGACCCTCTAAAATCCAATGCTTGTCAGTTAAGATGAGAAACGTGTGAGCTTCGTGAATGTTGTAGTTCGTTTGAGCATAAAAGTTACTGCCCTTTCCTGAATCGAAGTCTTGCTTGTAGGAAGACTCAGAGCCTGGGATTTAACTCCATTTCTGAAGGGAAACACACAGCATAGTTCTCATCCATGGATCACACTCTGCTTTAGAGCAAGAAGCATACTCTTGCTTTCTAGAATCTCTAAGACAGCAGGAAACCTGAGTGTGCCCAGAACAAAAGAAGGGAGTTTCCTACACATACGGACCATATCTAGTCCAACTCTGCTTCTGAAAGTGATACAAAGCACTGGTCCTCTAACATCCAATGCTTGTCTCTTAAGATGAGAAACGTGTGAGCTTCGTGAACGATGTAGTTCGTTTGAGTTGAAAAGTGACTGCCCTTACCTGAAATGAAGTCTTGCTTTTAGGAAGACACAGAGCCTGGGATTTAACTCCATATCTGAAGGGAAACACACAGCAGAGTTCTCATCCATTGATCATACTCTGCTTTAGAGCGAGACACACGCTCTTCATTTCTAGGGTCTCTAAGACAGCAGGAAATCTGAGTGTGCCCAGAAAAAAAAAACAGAGTTTCCTACACATACGGACCATATGTAGATCCAATCTCCTTCTGAAACTGATACAAATCTCTGGATTCTAACATCCAATGCTTGTCAGTTAAGATAAGAAACGTGTGAGCTTCATGAACAATGTAGTTCGTATGACCAGAAAAGTGACTGCCCTTACGTGAAACGAAGTCTTGCTTGTAGGAAGACACAGAGATAGGGATTTAACTCCATTTTTGATGGGAAACACACAACATAGTTCTCATCCATAGATCACACTCTGCTTTAGAGCAAGAATTACGCTCTAGCTTTCTAGAGTCTCTAATAGAGAGGGAAACTTGAGGATGCTGAGAACAAAAGAAAGGTGTTTCCTAAACATACGGACCATATCTAGTCCAACTCTGTTTCTGAAACTGATACAAGGCACTGGTCCTCTAACATCCAATGCTTGTCAGTTAAGTTGAGAAACGTGTGAGCTTTGAGAACGATGTAGTTCCTTTGAACTGAAAAGGGACTGCCCATACCTGAAACGAAGTCTTGCTTGTAGTAAGACACAGAGCCTGGGATTTAACTCCATCTCTGAAGGGAAACAAAGAGCATAGTTGTCATCCATGGATCACACTCTGCTTTAGAGCGAGAAGCACGATCTTGCTTTCTAGAGTCTCTAATACAGCAGGTAATCTGAGTGTGCCCAGAACAAAAGAACGGTGTTTCCTACACATACGGACCATATCTAGTCCAACTCTGCTTCTTACTCTGATACAAAGCTCTGGTCCTCTAATATCCAATGCTTGTCAGTTAAGATGAGAAACATGTGAGCTTCATGAACGATGTAGTTCATTTGAGCTGAAAAGAGACTGCCCTTACCGGAAACGAAGTCTTGCTTGTAGGAAGACACAGAGCCTGGGATTTAACTCCATTTCTGAAGGGAAACACACAGCATAGTTCTCATCCATGGATCACACTCTGCTTTAGAGCGAGAAGCACGCTCTTGATTTCTAGAGTCTCTAAGACAGCAGGAAACGTGAGTGTGCTGAGAACGAAAGAACGGTGTTTCCTACACATACGGACCATATCTAGTCCAACTCTGCTTCTTAAACTGATAGAAAGCACTGGTCCTCTAACATCCAATGCTTGTCTGTTGAGATGAGAAACGTGTGAGCTCCGTGAACGATGTAGTTTGTTTGAGCTGAAAAGTGACTGCCCTTACCTGAAACGAAGTCTTGCTTGTAGGAAGACACAGCGCCTGTGTTTTAACTCCATTTCTGAAGGGAAGCACACAGCATAGTTCTCATCCATGGATTACACTCTGCTTTAGAACGAGAAGCACGCTCTTGATTTCTAGAGTCTCTAAGAGAGCAGGAAACGTGAGTGTGCTGAGAACAAAAGAACGGTGTTTCTTACACATACAGACCATATCTAGTCCAACTCTCCTTCTTAAACTGATACAAAGCACTGGTCCTCTAACATCAAATGCTTGTCTGTTGAGATGAGAAACGTGTGAGCTCGGTGAATATGTAGATCGTTTGAGCTGAAAAGTGACTGCCCTTTCCTGAATCGAAGTCTTGCTTGTAGGAAGACACAGAGCCTGTGATTTAACTCCATTTCTGAAGGGAAACAGACCGCATAGTTCTCATCCATGGATCACACTCTGCTTTAGAGCAAGAAGCATACTCTTGCTTTCTAGAGTCTCTAAGACAGCAGGAAACCTGAGTGTGCCCAGAACAAAAGAAGGGAGTTTCCTACACATACGGACCATATCTAGTCCAACTCTGCTTCTGAAAGTGATACAAAGCACTGGTCCTCTAACATCCAATGCTTGTCTCTTAAGATGAGAAACGTGTGAGCTTCGTGAACGATGTAGTTCGTTTGAGTTGAAAAGTGACTGCCCTTACCTGAAATGAAGTCTTGCTTTTAGGAAGACACAGAGCCTGGGATTTAACTCCATATCTGAAGGGAAACACACAGCAGAGTTCTCATCCATTCATCACACTCTGCTTTAGAGCGAGACACACGCTCTTCATTTCTAGGGTCTCTAAGACAGCAGGAAATCTGAGTGTGCCCAGAAAAAAAAAACAGAGTTTCCTACACATACGGACCATATGTAGATCCAATCTCCTTCTGAAACTGATACAAATCTCTGGATTCTAACATCCAATGCTTGTCAGTTAAGATAAGAAACGTGTGAGCTTCATGAACAATGTAGTTTGTATAACCAAAAAAGTGACTGCCCTTACGTGAAACGAAGTCTTGCTTGTAGGAAGACACAGAGGCTGGATTTAACTCCATTTCTGAAGGGAAACACACAGCATAGTTCTCATCCATGGATCACACTCTGCTTTAGAGCGAGAAGCACGCTCTTGATTTCTAGAGTCTCTAAGACAGCAGGAAACGTGAGTGTGCTGAGAACAAAAGAACGGTGTTTCCTACACATATTGACCATATCTAGTCCAACTCTGCTTCTGAAACTGATACAAAGCACTGGTCCTCTATCATCCAATGCTTGTCTGTTAAGATAAGAAACGTGTGATCTCCGTGAACGATGTAGTTTGTTTGAGCTGAAAAGTGACTGCCCTTACCTGAAAAGAAGTCTTGCTTGTAGGAAGACACAGAGCCTGGGATTTAACTCCATTTCTGAAGGGAAACACACAGCAGAGTTCTCATCCATTGACCACACTCTGCTTTAGAGCGAGAAGCACGCTCTTGCTTTCTAGATTCTCTAATACAGCAGGTAATCTGAGTGTGTCCAGAACAAAAGATCGGTGTTTCCTACACATATGGTCCATATGTAGTCCAAATCTGCTTCTGAAACTGATACAAAGCACTGACCATCTAACATCCAATGCTTGTCAGTTAAGAAGAGAAACGTGTGAGCTTCGTGAAAGATGTAGTGTGTTTGACCATAAATGTTACTGCCCTTTCCTGAATCGAAGTCTTGCTTGTAGGAAGACACAGAGCCTGGGATTTAACTCCATTTCTAAGGGAAACACACAGCATAGTCCTCATCCATGGATCACACTCTGCTTTAGAGCGAGAAGCACGCTCTTGATTTCTAGAGTCTCTAATACAGCAGGAAACGTGAGGGTGCTGAGAACAAAAGAACGGTGTTTCCTACACATACAGACCATATCTAGTCCAACTCTGCTTCTGAAACTGATACAAAGCACTGGTCCTCTATCATCCAATGCTTGTCTGTTAAGATTAGAAACGTGTGATCTCCGTGAATGATGTAGTTTGTTTTAGCTAAAAAGTGACTGCCCGTACCTGAAACGAATTCTTGCTTGTAGGAAGACACAGAGCCTGTGATTTAACTCCATTTCTGAAGGGAAACACACAGCATAGTTCTCATCCATGGATTACACTCTGCTTTAGAACGAGAAGCACGCTCTTGATTTCTAGAGTCTCTAAGACAGCAGGAAACGTGAGTGAGCTGAGAACAAAAGAACGGTGTTTCCTACACATACAGACCATATCTAGTCCAACTCTGCTTCTTCAAATGATACAAAACACTGGTCCTCTAACATCCAACGCTTGTCTGTTGAGATGAGAAACGTGTGAGCTCTGTGAATGATGTAGTTCTTTTGAGCTGAAAAGTGACTGCCCTTACCTGAAACGAAGTCTTGCTTGTAGGAAGACACAGAGCCTGGGATTTAACTCCATTTCTGAAGGGAAACACACAGCAAAGTTCTCATCCATGGATCACACTCTGCTTTAGAGCGAGAAGCACGCTCTTGATTTCTAGAGTCTCTAAGACAGCAGGAAACGTGAGTGTGCTGAGAACAAAAGAACGGTGTTTCCTACAAATACGGACCATTTCTACTCCAACTCTGCTTTTGAAACTAATACAAAGCACTGGTACTCTATCATCCAATGCTTGTCTGTTAAGATTAGAAACGTGAGAGCTCCGTGAACGATGTAGATTGTTTGAGCTGAAAAGTGACTTCCCTTACCTGAAACGAAGTCTTGCTTGTAGGAAGACACAGAGCCTGGGATTTAACTCCATTTCTGAAGGGAAACACATACCATAGTTCTCATCCATGGATCACACTCTGCTTTACAGCAAGATGCATGCTCTTGCTTTCTAGAGTCTCTAATACAGTAGGAAATCTGAGTGTGCCCAGAACAAAAGAACGGAGTTTCCTATACATACAGACCATATGTAGTTCAAATCTGCTTCTGAAACTGATACAAAGCTCTGGTCCTCTAACATCCAATGCTTGTCAGTTAAGATAAGAAACATGTGAGCTTCATGAACAATGTAGTTCATTTGAGCAGAAAAGTGACTGCCCTTACCTGAAACGAAGTCTTCCTTGTAGGAAGAAACAGAGCCTGGGATTTAACTCCATTTCTGAAGTGATACACATAGCAGTGTTGTCATCCATGGATAACACTCTGCTTTAGAGCGAGAAGCACGCTCTTGCTTTCTAGAGTCTCTAATACAGCAGGAAACGTGAGTGTGCTGACAACAAAAGAACGGTGTTTCCTACACATACGGACCATATCAAGTCCAACTCTGTTTCTGAAACTGATACAAAGCACTGGTCCTCTAACATCCAATGCTTGACAGTTAAGTTGAGAAACGTGTGAGCTTTGAGAACGATGTAGTTCCTTTGAACTGAAAAGTGACTGCCCATACCTGAAACGAAGTCTTCCTTGTAGTAAGACACAGAGCCTGGGATTTAACTCCATCTATGAAGGGAAACACACAGCATAGTTCTCATCCATGGATTACACTCTGCTTTAGAACGAGAAGCACGCTCTTGATTTCTAGAGTCTCTAATACAGCAGGTAATCTGAGTGTGCCCAGAACAAAAGAACGGTGTTTCCTACACATACAGACCATATCTAATCCAACTCTGCTTCTTACACTGATACAAAGCTCTGGTCCTCTAACATCCAATGCTTGTCAGTTAAGATGAGAAACATGTGAGCTTCATGAACGATGTAGTTCATTTGAGCTGAAAAGAGACTGCCCTTACCGGAAACGAAGTCTTGCTTGTAGGAAGACACAGAGATTGTGATTTAACTCCATTTTTGATGGGAAACACACAGCAGTGTTCTCATCCATGGATCACACTCTGCTTTAGACCAAGAAGTACGCTCTTGCTTTCTAGAGTCTCTAATACGGAGGGAAACTTGAGGATGTTGAGAACAAAAGAAAGGTGTTTCCTACACATACAGACCATATGTAGTCCAAATCTGCTTCTGAAACTGATACAAAGCACTGTTCCTCTAACATTCAACGCTTGTCTGTTGAGATGAGAAACGTGTGAGCTCCGTGAACGATGTAGCTCGTTTGAGCTGAAAAGTTACTGCCCTTACCTGAAACGAAGTCTTGCTTGTAGGAAGACACAGAGCCTGGGATTTAACTCCATTTCTGAAGGGAAACACACAGCATAGTTCTCCTCCATGGATCACACTCTGCTTTAGAGCGAGAAGCACGATCTTGCTTTCTAGAGTCTCTAATACAGCAGGTAATATGAGTGTGCCCAGAACAAATGAATGGTGTTTCCTACACATACAGACCATATCTAGGCCAACTCTGCTTCTGAAACTGATACAAAGCACTGGTCCTCTAACATCCAATGCTTGTCTCTTAAGATGAGAAATGTGTAAGCTTCGTGAAAGATGTAGTGTGTTTGAGCATAAAAGTTACTGCCCTCTCCTGAATCGAAGTCTTGCTTGTAGGAAGACACAGAGCCTGGGATTTAACTCCATTTCTGAAGGGAAACACACAGCATAGTTCTCATCCATGGATCACACTCTGCTTTAGAGCCAGAAGCACGCTCTTGATTTCTAGAGTCTCTAAGACAGCAGGAAACGTGAGTGTGCTGAGAACAAAAGAACGGTGTTTCCTACACATATGGACCATATCTAGTCCAACTCTGCTTCTGAAACTGATACAAAGCACTGGTCCTCTTTCATCCAATGCTTGTCTGTTAAGATTAGAAACATATGATCTCCGTGAACGATGTAGTTCGTTTGAGCTGAAAAGTGACTGCCCTTAGCTGAAACGAAGTCTTGCTTGTAGGAAGACACAGAGCCTGGGATTTAACTCCATTTCTGAAGGGAAACACACAGCATAGTTCTCATCCATGGATCACACTCTGCTTTAGAGCAAGAAGCATACTCTTGCTTTCTAGAGTCTCTAAGACAGCAGGAAACGTGAGTGTGCCCAGAACAAAAGAAGGGAGTTTCCTACACATACGGACCATATGTAGTCCAAATCTGCTTCTGAAACTGATACAAAGCACTGACCCTCTAACATCCAATGCTTGTCAGTTAAGATGAGAAACGTGTGAGCTTCGTGAATGTTGTAGTTCGTTTGAGCATAAAAGTTACTGCCCTTTCCTGAATCGAAGTCTTGCTTGTAGGAAGACTCACAGCCTGGGATTTACCGCCACTTCTGAAGTGAAACACACAGCAGTGTAATCATCCATTGATCACACTCTGCTTTAGAACAAGAAGCACGCTCTTGCTTTCTAGGGTCTCTAAGACAGCAGGAAACGTGTGTGGGCTGAGAACAAAAGAACGGTGTTTCCTACACATACGGACCGTATCAAGTCCAACTCTGCTTCTGAAACTGATACAAAGCACTGGTCCTCTAACATCCAATGCTTGTCAGTTAAGATGAGAAACGTTTGAGCTTCGTGAACGATGTAGTTCGTTTGAGCTGAAAAGTGACTGCCCTTACCTGAAACGAAGTCTTGCTTGTAGGAAGACAGAGAGCCTGGGATTTAACTCCATTTCTGAAGGGAAACACACAGCATAGTTCTCATCCATGGATCACACTCTGCTTTAGAGCGAGAAGCATACTCTTGCTTTCTAGAGTCTCTAAGACAGCAGGAAACATGAGTGTGATGAGAACAAAAGAAAGGTTTTTCCTACACATACAGACCATATCTAGTTCATCTCTGCTTCTGAAACTGAAACAAACCAGAGGTCCTCTAACAACCAATGCTTTTCAGTTTAGATGAGAAACGCGTGGGCTTCGTGAACAATGCAGTTTTTTTGAGCTGTAAAGTAACTGCCCTTACCTGAAAAGAAGTCTTGCTTGTAGGAAGACTCAGAGCCTGGGATTTAACTCCATTTCTGAAGGGAAACACACAGCATAGTTCTCATCCATGGATCACACTCTGCTTTAGAGCAAGAAGCTCGCTCTTGCTTTCTAGAATCTCTAATACAGCTGGAAACCTGAGTGTGCTCAGATCAAAAGAACGGTGTTTCCTACATATACAGACCATATCTAGTCCAATTCTGCTTCCGAAACTGAAACAAACCACAGGTCCTCTAACATCCAATGCTTGTCTGTCAAGATGAGAAACATGTGAGCTTTGTGAACGATGTAGTTCGTTTGAGCTGTAAAGTAAGTGCCCTTACCAGAAACGAAGTCTTGCTTGTAGGAAGACTCAGAGCCTGGGATTTAACTCCATTTCTGAAGTGAAACACACAGCATAGTTCTCATCCATTGATCACACTCTGCTTTAGAGCAAGAAGCACGCTCTTGCTTTCTAGAGTCTCTAAGACAGCAGGAAACTTGAATGTGATCAGAACAAAAGAACGGTGTTTCCTACACATAGGAACCATATCTAGTTCAACTCTGCTTCTGAAACTGAAACAAACCACAGTTCCTCTAACATCCAATGCTTTCATTTAAGATGAGAAACGTGAGAGCTTTGTGAACGATGTAGTTCGTTTGAGCTGAAAAGTGTCAGCCCTTACCTGAAATGAAGTCTTGCTTGTAGGAAGTCACAGACACTGAGATTTTATTCCATTTCAGAAGTGAAAGACACAGCAGAGTTATCATCCACTGATCACACTCTGTTTTAGAGCAAGAAGCACGATCTTGATTTCTAGATTCTCTAAGACAGCAGGGAACGTGAGTGTGCTGAAATCAGAAGAATGGTGTTTCCTAAATACGGACCTTATCTAGTCCAACTGTGCCTCTCAAATTGATGCAAAACACAGGTCCTCTAACATCAAATGCTTTCATTTAAGATGAGAAACGTGTGAGCTTTGTGAACAATGTAGTTCGTTTGAGGTGAAAAGTGACTGCCCTTACCTGAAACGAAGTCTTGCTTGTAGGAAGTCACAGAGACTGGGATTTAACTCCATTTCTGAAGTGAAACACCCAGCAGAGTTATCATCCATTGATCACACTCTGTTTTAGAGCAAGAAGCACGCTCTTGCTTTCTAGATTCTCTAAGACAGCAGGAATCATGAGGGTGCTGAGAACAAAAGAACGGTGCTTCCTACACATAGGGACCAAATCTAGTCCAACTCTGCTTCTGAAACTGATACAAAGCACTGGTCCTCTAACATCCAATGCTTGTCAGTTAAGATGGGAAACCTGTTAGCTGTGTGAACGATGTAGTTCTTTTGAGCTGAAAAGTGACTGCCCTTACCTGAAACGAAGTCTTGCTTGTAGGAAGACACAGAGCCTGGAATTTAACTCCATTTCTGAAGTGAAAGACACAGCAGAGTTATCATCTACTGATCACACTCTGTTTTAGAGCAAGAAGCATGCTCTTGATTTCTAGATTCTCTAAGACAGCAGGAGACGTGAGTGTGCTGAGAACCAAAGAATGGTGGTTCCTACACAGACGGACCATATCTAGTCCAACTCTACCTCTGAAATTGATACAAAGCACTGGTCCTCTAACATCCAATGCTTGTCAGTTAAGATGGGAATCCTGTTAGCTGAGTGAACGATGTAGTTCGTTTGAGCTGAAAAGTGACTGCCCTCACCTGAAACGAAGTCTTTCTTGTAGGAAGACACAGAGCCTGGGATTTAACTCCATTTCTGATGTGAAACACCCAGCAGAGTTCTCATCCATTTTTTACACTCTGCTTTTGAGCAAGAAGCACGCTCTTGCTTTCTAGATTCTCTAAGACAGCAGGAAACGTGAGTGTGCTGAGAACAAAAGAACTGTGGTTCCTACACATACGGACCATATCTAGTCCAACTCTGTCTCTGAAATTGATACAAAGCACTGGTCCTCTAACGTCCAATGCTTGTCATTTAAGATGAGAAACGTGTGAGGTTCGTGAATGATGTAGTTCGTTTGAGCTGAAAAGTGCCTGCCCTTACCTGAAACGAAGTCTTGCTTGTAGGAAGACACAGAGCCTGGGATTTAACTCTATTTCTGAAGGGAAACACACAGCATAGTTATCTTCCATGGTTCACTCTCTGCTTTAGAGCAAGAAGAATTCTATTGCTTTCTAGAGTCTCTAGTACAGCAGGAAATGTGAGTGTGCTCAAAACAAAAGAACCGTGTTTCCTACACATACGGACAATATCTAGTTCAACTCCTATTCTGAAACTGACACAAAGCACAGGTCAAGTAACATCCAATGCCTTTCAATTAAGACAAAGAAACGTGTGAGCTTCGTGTACAATGTAGTTTGTTTGACCTGAAAAGTAACTGGCCTTACCTGAAACGAAGTCTTGCTTGTAGGAAGACTCAGAGCCTGGGAATTAACTTCATTTCTGAAGTGGAACACACAGCAGAGTTCTCATCCATTGATCACACTCTGCTTTAGAGCAAGAAGCACGCTCTTGATTTCTAGAGTCTCTAAGACAGCAGGAACGTGAGTGTGCTGAAAACAAAAGAACGGTGTTTCCTACAAATACAGACCTTATCTAGTCCAACTCTGCCTCTCAAATTAATACAAAGCACAGGTAGTCTAACATCCAATGCTTTCATTTAAGATGAGAAACGTGTGAGCTTTGTGAACAATGTAGTTCGTTTGAGCTGAAAAGTGACTGCCCTTACCTGAAATGATGTCTTGCTTGTAGGAAGACACAGAGCCTGGGATTTAACTCCATTTCTGAAGGGAAACACACAGCATAGTTCTCATCCATGGATCACACTCTGCTTTAGAGCAAGAAGACCGCTCTTGCTTTCTAGAATCTCTAATAGAGCAGGAAACTTGAGTGTGCTCAGAACAAAAGAACAGTGTTTCCTACACATACGGACCATATCTAGTTCAACTCTGCTTCTGAAACTGAAACAAACCACAGGTCCTCTAACATCCAGTGCTTGTCACTTAAGATGAGAAATGTGTGAGCTTTGTGAACGATGTAGGTCGTTTGAGCTGAAAAGTGACTGCCATTACCTGAAACGAAGTCTTGCTTGTAGGAAGACTCAGAGCCTGGGATATAACTCCATTTCTAAGTGAAACACTCAGCAGACTTCTCATCCATTGACGACACTCTGCTTTAGAGCAAGAAGCACGCTCTTCCTTTCTAGAGTCTCTAATAGAGCAGGAAACGTGATTGTGCTAAAAATAAAAGAATTATGTTTCCTACACATAGGGACCATATCTAGTTCAACTCTTCTTCTGAAAATGACACAAAGCACAGGTCCTGTAACATCCAATGCCTTTCAATTAAGACAAAGAAACGTGTGAGCTTCGTGTACAATGTAGTTTGTTTGACCTGAAAAGTAACTAGCCTTACCTGAAACGAAGTCTTGCTTGTAGGAAGACTCAGAGCCTGGGAATTAACTTCATTTCTTAAGTGGAACACACAGCAGAGTTCTCATCCATTGATCACACTCTGCTTTAGAGCAAGAAGCACGCTCTTGCTTTCTAGAGTCTCTAAGACAGCAGGAACGTGAGTGTGCTGAAAACAAAAGAACGGTGTTTCCTACAAATACAGACCTTGTCTAGTCCAACTCTGCCTCTCAAATTGATACAAAGCACAGGTCCTCTAACATCCAATGCTTTCATTTAAGATGAGAAACGTGTGAGCTTTGTGAATGATGTAGTTCGTTTGAGCTGAAAAGTGTCAGCCCTTACCTGAAACGAAGTCTTGCTTGTAGGAAGTCACAGACACTGAGATTTTATTCCATTTCTGAAGTGAAAGACACAGCAGAGTTATCATCCACTGATCACACTCTGTTTTAGAGCAAGAAGCACGATCTTGATTTCTAGATTCTCTAAGACAGCAGGGAACGTGAGTGTGCTGAAATCAGAAGAATGGTGTTTCCTAAAAATACGGACCTTATCTAGTCCAACTGTGCCTCTCAAATTGATGCAAAACACAGGTCCTCTAACATCAAATGCTTTCATTTAAGATGAGAAACGTGTGAGCTTTGTGAACAATGTAGTTCGTTTGAGGTGAAAAGTGACTGCCCTTACCTGAAACGAAGTCTTGCTTGTAGGAAGTCACAGAGCCTGGGATTTAACTCCATTTCTGAAGTGGAACACATAGCAGAGTTCTCATCCATTGATCACACTCTGCTTTAGAGCAAGAAGCACGCTCTTGCTTTCTAGAGTCTCTAAGACAGCAGGAAAAATGAGTGTGCTTAGAACAAAAGAACGGTGTTTCCTACACATACGGGCCATATCTAGTCCAACTCTGCTTCTGAAAGTGAAACAAACCACAGGTCCTCTAACATCCAATGCTTGTCATTTAAGATGAGAAACGTGTGAGGTTCGTGAATGATGTAGTTCGTTTGAGCTGAAAAGTGCCTGCCCTTACCTGAAATGAAGTCTTGCTTGTAGGAAGACACAGAGCCTGGGATTTAACTCTATTTCTGAAGGGAAACACACAGCATAGTTATCTTCCATGGTTCACTCTCTGCTTTAGAGCAAGAAGAATTCTATTGCTTTCTAGAGTCTCTAGTACAGCAGGAAATGTGAGTGTGCTCAAAACAAAAGAACCGTGTTTCCTACACATACGGACCATATCTAGTTCAACTCCTATTCTGAAACTGACACAAAGCACAGGTCAAGTAACATCCAATGCTTTTCAATTAAGACCGATATACGTGTGAGCTTCGTGTAGGATGTAGTTCGTTTGACCTGTAAAGTAACTGCCCTTACCTGAAACGAAGTCTTGATTCTAGGAAGACACAGAGCCTGGGATTTAACTCCACTTCTGAAGGGATACACACAGCATAGTTCTCATCCATGGATCACACTCTGCTTTAGAACAAGAAGCACACTCTTGCTTTCCAGAATCTCTAATACAGCAGGATACTTGAGTGTGCTCAGAACAAAAGAACTGTGTTTCCTACACATATGGACCATATCTAGTTCAACTCTTCTTCTGAAGCTGATATAAAGCACTGTTCCTGTAACATGCAATGCTTTTCAATTAAGACCGAGAAACGTGTGAGCTTCGTGTATAATGTAGTTCTTTTGAGATGTAAAGTAACTGCCCTTACCTGAAACGATATCTTGCTTGTAAGAAGACTCAAAGCCTGGGATTTAACTCCATTTCTGAAGTGGAACACACTGCAGAGTTCTCATCCATTGATCACACTCTGCTTTAGAGCAAGAAGCACGCTCTTGCTATCTAGACTCTCCAAGACAGCATGAAACATGAGTGTGCTGAGAACAAAAGAAAGGTGTTTCCTACACATACGGACCATATCTAGTCCAACTCTGCTTCTGAAATTGATACAAAGCACAGGTCCTCCTACATCCAATGCTTGTCATTTAAGATGAGAAACGTGTTAGCTTCGTGAACGATGTAGTTCGTTTGAGCTGAAAAGTGACTGCCCTTACCTGAAACGAAGTGTTTCTTGTAGGAAGACACAGGGCCTGGGATTTAACTCCATTTCTGAAGGGAAATACACAGCATAGTTCTCATCATTGGATCACACTCTGCTTTAGAGCAAGAAGCATGCTCTTGCTTTCTAGTGTTTCTAATACAGCAGGAAACGTGAGTGTGCTCAGAACAAAGAACGGTGTTTCCTACACATACAGACCATATCTAGTTCATCTCTGCTTCTGAAACTGAAACGAACCACAGGTCCTCTAACATCCAATGCTTGTCCGTTAATATGAGAAACGTGTGAGCTTCGTGAACGATGAAGTTCGTTTGAGCTGTAAAGTAACTGCCCTTACCTGAAACAAAGTCTTGCTTGTAGGAAGACTCAGAGCCTGGGATTTAACTCCATTTCTGAAGTGAAACACACAGCAGAGTTCTCATCCATAGATCACACTCTGCTTTAGAGCAAGAAGCACGCTCTTGCTTTCTAGAGTCTCTAAGACAGCAGGAAAAGTGAGTGTGCTGAGAACAAAAGAACAGTGTTTCCTACACATACGGACCATATCTAGTCCAACTCTGCTTCTGAAACAGATACAAAGCACTGGTCCTCTAACATGCAATGCTTGGCAGTTAAGATGAGAAACGTGTTAGCTTCGTAAACGATGTAGTTTGTTTTAGCTGAAAAGTGACTGCCCTTACCTGAAAAGAAGTCTTGTTTGTAGGAAGACTCAGAGCCTGGGATTTAACTCCATTTCTGAAGTGAATCACACAGCAGAGTTCTCATCCATAGATCACACTCTGATTTAGAGCAAGAAGCACGCTCTAGCTTTCTAGAGTCTCTAAGACAGCATGAAACATGAGTGTGATGAGAACAAAAGAAAGGTTTTTCCTACACATACAGATCATATCTAGTTCATCTCTGCTTCTGAAACTGAAACAAACCAGAGGTCCTCTAACAACCAATGCTTTTCAGTTTAGATGAGAAACGCGTGGGCTTCGTGAACAATGCAGTTTTTTTGAGCTCTAAAGTAACTGCCCTTACCTGAAAAGAAGTCTTGCTTGTAGGAAGACTCAGAGCCTGGGATTTAACTCCATTTCTGAAGTGAAACACACAGCATAGTTCTCATCCATGGATCACACTCTGCTTTAGAGCAAGAAGCACGCTCTTGCTTTCTAGAGTCTCTAAGACAGCAGGAAACTTGAATGTGATCAGAACAAAAGAACGGTGTTTCCTACACATAGGGACCATATCTAGTTCAACTCTGCTTCTGAAACTGAAACAAACCACAGTTCCTCTAACATCCAATGCTTTCATTTAAGATGAGAAACGTGTGAGCTTTGTGAACGATGTAGTTCGTTTGAGCTGAAAAGTGTCAGCCCTTACCTGAAACGAAGTCTTGCTTGTAGGAAGTCACAGACACTGAGATTTTATTCCATTTCAGAAGTGAAAGACACAGCAGAGTTATCATCCACTGATCACACTCTGTTTTAGAGCAAGAAGCACGATCTTGATTTCTAGATTCTCTAAGACAGCAGGGAACGTGAGTGTGCTGAAATCAGAAGAATGGTGTTTCCTAAAAATACGGACCTTATCTAGTCCAACTGTGCCTCTCAAATTGATGCAAAACACAGGTCCTCTAACATCAAATGCTTTCATTTAAGATGAGAAACGTGTGAGCTTTGTGAACAATGTAGTTCGTTTGAGGTGAAAAGTGACTGCCCTTACCTGAAACGAAGTCTTGCTTGTAGGAAGTCACAGAGACTGGGATTTAACTCCATTTCTGAAGTGAAACACCCAGCAGAGTTATCATCCATTGATCACACTCTGTTTTAGAGCAAGAAGCACGCTCTTGCTTTCTAGATTCTCTAAGACAGCAGGAATCATGAGGGTGCTGAGAACAAAAGAACGGTGTTTCCTACACATAGGGACCAAATCTAGTCCAACTCTGCTTCTGAAACTGATACAAAGCACTGGTCCTCTAACATCCAATGCTTGTCAGTTAAGATGGGAAACCTGTTAGCTGTGTGAACGATGTAGTTCTTTTGAGCTGAAAAGTGACTGCCCTTACCTGAAATGAAGTCTTGCTTGTAGGAAGACACAGAGCCTGGAATTTAACTCCATTTCTGAAGTGAAAGACACAGCAGAGTTATCATCTACTGATCACACTCTGTTTTAGAGCAAGAAGCATGCTCTTGATTTCTAGATTCTCTAAGACAGCAGGAGACGTGAGTGTGCTGAGAACCAAAGAATGGTGGTTCCTACACAGACGGACCATATCTAGTCCAACTCTACCTCTGAAATTGATACAAAGCACTGGTCCTCTAACATCCAATGCTTGTCAGTTAAGATGGGAATCCTGTTAGCTGAGTGAACGATGTAGTTCGTTTGAGCTGAAAAGTGACTGCCCTCACCTGAAACGAAGTCTTTCTTGTAGGAAGACACAGAGCCTGGGATTTAACTCCATTTCTGATGTGAAACACCCAGCAGAGTTCTCATCCATTTTTTACACTCTGCTTTTGAGCAAGAAGCACGCTCTTGCTTTCTAGATTCTCTAAGACAGCAGGAAACGTGAGTGTGCTGAGAACAAAAGAACTGTGGTTCCTACACATACGGACCATATCTAGTCCAACTCTGTCTCTGAAATTGATACAAAGCACTGGTCCTCTAACGTCCAATGCTTGTCATTTAAGATGAGAAACGTGTGAGGTTCGTGAATGATGTAGTTCGTTTGAGCTGAAAAGTGCCTGCCCTTACCTGAAACGAAGTCTTGCTTGTAGGAAGACACAGAGCCTGGGATTTAACTCTATTTCTGAAGGGAAACACACAGCATAGTTATCTTCCATGGTTCACTCTCTGCTTTAGAGCAAGAAGAATTCTATTGCTTTCTAGAGTCTCTAGTACAGCAGGAAATGTGAGTGTGCTCAAAACAAAAGAACCGTGTTTCCTACACATACGGACCATATCTAGTTCAACTCCTATTCTGAAACTGACACAAAGCACAGGTCAAGTAACATCCAATGCCTTTCAATTAAGACAAAGAAACGTGTGAGCTTCGTGTACAATGTAGTTTGTTTGACCTGAAAAGTAACTGGCCTTACCTGAAACGAAGTCTTGCTTGTAGGAAGACTCAGAGCCTGGGAATTAACTTCATTTCTGAAGTGGAACACACAGCAGAGTTCTCATCCATTGATCACACTCTGCTTTAGAGCAAGAAGCACGCTCTTGATTTCTAGAGTCTCTAAGACAGCAGGAACGTGAGTGTGCTGAAAACAAAAGAACGGTGTTTCCTACAAATACAGACCTTATCTAGTCCAACTCTGCCTCTCAAATTAATACAAAGCACAGGTAGTCTAACATCCAATGCTTTCATTTAAGATGAGAAACGTGTGAGCTTTGTGAACAATGTAGTTCGTTTGAGCTGAAAAGTGACTGCCCTTACCTGAAACGATGTCTTGCTTGTAGGAAGACACAGAGCCTGGGATTTAACTCCATTTCTGAAGGGAAACACACAGCATAGTTCTCATCCATGGATCACACTCTGCTTTAGAGCAAGAAGACCGCTCTTGCTTTCTAGAATCTCTAATAGAGCAGGAAACTTGAGTGTGCTCAGAACAAAAGAACAGTGTTTCCTACACATATGGACCATATCTAGTTCAACTCTGCTTCTGAAACTGAAACAAACCACAGGTCCTCTAACATCCAGTGCTTGTCACTTAAGATGAGAAATGTGTGAGCTTTGTGAACGATGTAGTTCGTTTGAGCTGAAAAGTGACTGCCATTACCTGAAACGAAGTCTTGCTTGTAGGAAGACTCAGAGCCTGGGATATAACTCCATTTCTAAGTGAAACACTCAGCAGACTTCTCATCCATTGACGACACTCTGCTTTAGAGCAAGAAGCACGCTCTTCCTTTCTAGAGTCTCTAATAGAGCAGGAAACGTGATTGTGCTAAAAATAAAAGAACTATGTTTCCTACACATAGGGACCATATCTAGTTCAACTCTTCTTCTGAAAATGACACAAAGCACAGGTCCTGTAACATCCAATGCCTTTCAATTAAGACAAAGAAACGTGTGAGCTTCGTGTACAATGTAGTTTGTTTGACCTGAAAAGTAACTGGCCTTACCTGAAACGAAGTCTTGCTTGTAGGAAGACTCAGAGCCTGGGAATTAACTTCATTTCTGAAGTGGAACACACAGCAGAGTTCTCATCCATTGATCACACTCTGCTTTAGAGCAAGAAGCACGCTCTTGCTTTCTAGAGTCTCTAAGACAGCAGGAACGTGAGTGTGCTGAAAACAAAAGAACGGTGTTTCCTACAAATACAGACCTTATCTAGTCCAACTCTGCCTCTCAAATTGATACAAAGCACAGGTCCTCTAACATCCAATGCTTTCATTTAAGATGAGAAACGTGTGAGCTTTGTGAACGATGTAGTTCGTTTGAGCTGAAAAGTGTCAGCCCTTACCTGAAACGAAGTCTTGCTTGTAGGAAGTCACAGACACTGAGATTTTATTCCATTTCTGAAGTGAAAGACACAGCAGAGTTATCATCCACTGATCACACTCTGTTTTAGAGCAAGAAGCACGATCTTGATTTCTAGATTCTCTAAGACAGCAGGGAACGTGAGTGTGCTGAAATCAGAAGAATGGTGTTTCCTAAAAATACGGACCTTATCTAGTCCTACTGTGCCTCTCAAATTGATGCAAAACACAGGTCCTCTAACATCAAATGCTTTCATTTAAGATGAGAAACGTGTGAGCTTTGTGAACAATGTAGTTCGTTTGAGGTGAAAAGTGACTGCCCTTACCTGAAACGAAGTCTTGCTTGTAGGAAGTCACAGAGACCGGGATTTAACTCCATTTCTGAAGTGAAACACCCAGCAGAGTTATCATCCATTGATCACATTCTGTTTTAGAGCAAGAAGCACGATCTTGCTTTCTAGATTCTCTAAGACAGCAGGAATCGTGAGGGTGCTGAGAACAAAAGAACGGTGTTTCCTACACATACAGACCATATCTAGTCCAACTCTGTCTCTGAAATTGATACAAAGCACTGGTCCTCTAACGTCCAATGCTTGTCATTTAAGATGACAAACGTGTGAGGTTCGTGAATGATGTAGTTCGTTTGAGCTGAAAAGTGCCTGCCCTTACCTGAAATGAAGTCTTGCTTGTAGGAAGACACAGAGCCTGGGATTTAACTCTATTTCTGAAGGGAAACACACAGCATAGTTATCTTCCATGGTTCACTCTCTGCTTTAGAGCAAGAAGAATTCTATTGCTTTCTAGAGTCTCTAGTACAGCAGGAAATGTGAGTGTGCTCAAAACAAAAGAACCGTGTTTCCTACACATACGGACCATATCTAGTTCAACTCCTATTCTGAAACTGACACAAAGCACAGGTCAAGTAACATCCAATGCTTTTCAATTAAGACCGATATACGTGTGAGCTTCGTGTAGGATGTAGTTCGTTTGACCTGTAAAGTAACTGCCCTTACCTGAAACGAAGTCTTGATTCTAGGAAGACACAGAGCCTGGGATTTAACTCCACTTCTGAAGGGATACACACAGCATAGTTCTCATCCATGGATCACACTCTGCTTTAGAACAAGAAGCACACTCTTGCTTTCCAGAATCTCTAATACAGCAGGATACTTGAGTGTGCTCAGAACAAAAGAACTGTGTTTCCTACACATATGGACCATATCTAGTTCAACTCTTCTTCTGAAGCTGATATAAAGCACTGTTCCTGTAACATGCAATGCTTTTCAATTAAGACCGAGAAACGTGTGAGCTTCGTGTATAATGTAGTTCTTTTGAGATGTAAAGTAACTGCCCTTACCTGAAACGATATCTTGCTTGTAAGAAGACTCAAAGCCTGGGATTTAACTCCATTTCTGAAGTGGAACACACTGCAGAGTTCTCATCCATTGATCACACTCTGCTTTAGAGCAAGAAGCACGCTCTTGCTATCTAGACTCTCCAAGACAGCATGAAACATGAGTGTGCTGAGAACAAAAGAAAGGTGTTTCCTACACATACGGACCATATCTAGTCCAACTCTGCTTCTGAAATTGATACAAAGCACAGGTCCTCCTACATCCAATGCTTGTCATTTAAGATGAGAAACGTGTTAGCTTCGTGAACGATGTAGTTCGTTTGAGCTGAAAAGTGACTGCCCTTACCTGAAACGAAGTGTTTCTTGTAGGAAGACACAGGGCCTGGGATTTAACTCCATTTCTGAAGGGAAATACACAGCATAGTTCTCATCATTGGATCACACTCTGCTTTAGAGCAAGAAGCATGCTCTTGCTTTCTAGTGTTTCTAATACAGCAGGAAACGTGAGTGTGCTCAGAACAAAGAACGGTGTTTCCTACACATACAGACCATATCTAGTTCATCTCTGCTTCTGAAACTGAAACGAACCACAGGTCCTCTAACATCCAATGCTTGTCCGTTAATATGAGAAACGTGTGAGCTTCGTGAACGATGAAGTTCGTTTGAGCTGTAAAGTAACTGCCCTTACCTGAAACAAAGTCTTGCTTGTAGGAAGACTCAGAGCCTGGGATTTAACTCCATTTCTGACGTGAAACACCCAGCAGAGTTCTCATCCATTGATCACACTCTGCTTTAGAGCAAGAAACACGCTCTTGATATCTAGAGTCTCTAAGACAGCAGAAAACGTGAGTGTGCTGAAAACAAAAGAACGGTGTTTCCCACAAATAAGGACTTTATCTAGTCCAACTATGCCTCTGAAATTGATACAAATCACAGGTCCTCTAACATCCAATGCTTTCATTTAAGATGAGAAACATGTGAGCTTTGTGAACGATGTAGTTCGTTTGAGCTGAAAAGTGATTGCCCTTACCTGAAAAGAAGTCTTGCTTGTAGGAAGCCACAGAGCCTGGAATTTAACTCCATTTCTGAAGAGAAACACACAGCATGGTTCTCATCCATGGAGCACACTCTGCTTTAGAGCAAGAAGCACGCTCTTGCTTTCTAGAGTCTCTAATACAGCAGGAAACATGAGTGTGCTCAGAACAAAAGTACGGTGTTTCCTACATATATGGACCAAATCTACTCCAACTCTGCTTGTGAAACTGAAACAAACCACAGGTCCTGTAACATCCAATGCTTTTCAATTAACCTAGAAACGTGTGAGGTTCGTGTACGATGTAGATCTTTTATCCTGTAAAGTAACTGCCATAACTTGAAACGAAGTCTTGATTGTAGCAAGACACAGAGCCGGGTATTTAACTCCATTTCTGAAGGGAAACACACAGCATAGTTGTCATCCATGGTTCACAATCTGCTTTCGAACAAGAAGCACGCTCTTGCTGGCTAGAGTCTCTAGTACAGCAGGAAACGTGAATGTTCTCAGAACAAAAGAACGGTGTTTCCTACACATACGGACCATATCTAGTTCAACTCCTCTTCTGAAACTGACAGAAAGCACAGGTCAAGTAACATCCAATGCTTTTCAATTAAGACCGAGAAACGTGTGAGCTTCGTGTACGATGTAGTTCGTTTGACCTGTAAAGTAACTGCCCTTACCTGAAACGAAGTCTTGATTCTAGGAAGACACAGAGCCTGGGATTTAACTCCCTTTCTGGAGGGAAACACACAGCATAGTTCTCATCAATGGATCACACTCTGCATTAGAGCAAGAAGCACGCTCTTGCTTTCTAGAGTCTCTAGTACAGCAGGAAACGTGAGTGTGCTCAGAACAAAAGAACGGTGTTTCCTACATATATGGACCATATCTAGTCCAATTCTGCTTCTGAAACTGAAACAAACCACAGGTCCTCTAACATCCAATGCTTCTCCATTAAGATGAGAAACGTGTGAGCTTCGTGAACGATGAAGTTCGTTTGAGCTGTAAATTTACTGCCCTTACCTGAGACAAATTCTTGCTTGTAGGAAGACTCAGAGCCTGGGATTTAACTCCATTTCTGAAGTGAAACACGCAGCAGACTTCTCATCCATTGATCACACTCTGCTTTAGAGCAAGAAGCACGCTCTTCCTTTCTAGAGTCTCTAATAGAGCAGGAAACGTGATTGTGCTCAGAACAAAAGAACTATGTTTCCTACACATACGGACCATATCTATTTCAACTCTTCTTCTGAAACTGACACAAAGCACAGGTCCTGTAACATCCAATGCGTTTCAATTAAGACCAAGAAACGTGTGAGCTTCGTGTACAATGTATTTCATTTGACCTGTAAAGTAACTGGCCTTACATGAAATGAATTCTTGATTGTAGGAAGACTCTCAGCCTGGGATTTAACTCCATTTCTGAAGGGAAACACCCAGCACAGTTCTCTTCCATGAATCACACTCTGCTTTAGAGCAAGAAGCACGCTCTTCCTTTGTAGAGTCGCTAATACAGCAGGAAACGGGATTGTGCTCAGAACAAAAGAACTGTGTTTCCTACACATACTGACCATATCTAGTTCAACTCTTCTTCTGAAACTGACACAAAGCACAGGTCCTCTAACA
The DNA here is from genome assembly GCA_949786385.1 of Onychomys leucogaster. Lineage (NCBI taxonomy): Eukaryota > Metazoa > Chordata > Mammalia > Rodentia > Cricetidae > Onychomys > Onychomys leucogaster. Next base: position 854,840 of record CATKUP010000081.1, read on the forward strand.
TCCAATGCTTGACGTTTAAGATGAGAAACGTGTGAGCATCATGAAAGATGTAGTTCTTTTGAGCTGAAAAGTGACTGCCATTACCTGAAACGATGTCTTGCTTATAGGAAGACTCAGAGCCTGGGATTTAACTCCATTTCTGAAGTGAAACACACAGCAGAGTTCTCATCCTTAGATCACACTCTGCTTTAGAGCAAGAAGCACGCTCTTGCTTTCCAGAGTCTCTAATACAGCAGGATACTTGAGTGTGCTCAGAACAATGAACTGTGTTTCCTACACATATGGACCATATCTAGTTCAACTCTTCTTCTGAAGCTGATAAAAAGCACTGTTCCTGTAACATCCAATGCTTTTCAATTAAGACCGAGAAACGTGTGAGCTTCGTGTATAATGTAGTTCTTTTAAGATGTAAAGTAACTCCCCTTACCTGAAACGATATCTTGCTTGTAAGAAGACTCAAAGCCTGGGATTTAACTCCATTTCTGAAGTGGAACACACTGAAGAGTTCTCATCCATTGATCACACTCTGCTTTAGAGCAAAAAGCACACTCTTGCTTTCTAGAGTCTCTAAGACAGCAGGAAACATGAGTGTGCTGAGAACAAATGAACGGTGTTTCCTACACATACGGGCCATATCTAGTCCAACTCTGCTTCTGAAAGTGAAACAAACCACAGTTCCTCTAACATCCAATGCTTGTCCGTTAAGATGAGAAACTTGTGAGCTTCGTGAACAATGTAGTTCGTTTGAGCTGTAAAGTAACTGCCCTTACCTGAAACAAAGTCTTGCTTGTAGGAAGACTCAGAGCCTGGGATTTAACTCCATTTCTGACGTGAAACACCCAGCAGAGTTCTCATCCATTGATCACACTCTGCTTTAGAGCAAGAAACACGCTCTTGATATCTAGAGTCTCTAAGACAGCAGAAAACGTGAGTGTGCTGAAAACAAAAGAACGGTGTTTCCCACAAATAAGGACTTTATCTAGTCCAACTATGCCTCTGAAATTGATACAAATCACAGGTCCTCTAACATCCAATGCTTTCATTTAAGATGAGAAACATGTGAGCTTTGTGAACGATGTAGTTCGTTTGAGCTGAAAAGTGATTGCCCTTACCTGAAAAGAAGTCTTGCTTGTAGGAAGCCACAGAGCCTGGAATTTAACTCCATTTCTGAAGAGAAACACACAGCATGGTTCTCATCCATGGAGCACACTCTGCTTTAGAGCAAGAAGCACGCTCTTGCTTTCTAGAGTCTCTAATACAGCAGGAAACATGAGTGTGCTCAGAACAAAAGTACGGTGTTTCCTACATATATGGACCAAATCTACTCCAACTCTGCTTGTGAAACTGAAACAAACCACAGGTCCTGTAACATCCAATGCTTTTCAATTAACCTAGAAACGTGTGAGGTTCGTGTACGATGTAGATCTTTTATCCTGTAAAGTAACTGCCATAACTTGAAACGAAGTCTTGATTGTAGCAAGACACAGAGCCGGGTATTTAACTCCATTTCTGAAGGGAAACACACAGCATAGTTGTCATCCATGGTTCACAATCTGCTTTCGAACAAGAAGCACGCTCTTGCTGGCTAGAGTCTCTAGTACAGCAGGAAACGTGAATGTTCTCAGAACAAAAGAACGGTGTTTCCTACACATACGGACCATATCTAGTTCAACTCCTCTTCTGAAACTGACAGAAAGCACAGGTCAAGTAACATCCAATGCTTTTCAATTAAGACCGAGAAACGTGTGAGCTTCGTGTACGATGTAGTTCGTTTGACCTGTAAAGTAACTGCCCTTACCTGAAACGAAGTCTTGATTCTAGGAAGACACAGAGCCTGGGATTTAACTCCCTTTCTGGAGGGAAACACACAGCATAGTTCTCATCAATGGATCACACTCTGCATTAGAGCAAGAAGCACGCTCTTGCTTTCTAGAGTCTCTAGTACAGCAGGAAACGTGAGTGTGCTCAGAACAAAAGAACGGTGTTTCCTACATATATGGACCATATCTAGTCCAATTCTGCTTCTGAAACTGAAACAAACCACAGGTCCTCTAACATCCAATGCTTCTCCATTAAGATGAGAAACGTGTGAGCTTCGTGAACGATGAAATTCGTTTGAGCTGTAAATTTACTGCCCTTACCTGAGACAAATTCTTGCTTGTAGGAAGACTCAGAGCCTGGGATTTAACTCCATTTCTGAAGTGAAACACGCAGCAGACTTCTCATCCATTGATCACACTCTGCTTTAGAGCAAGAAGCACGCTCTTCCTTTCTAGAGTCTCTAATAGAGCAGGAAACGTGATTGTGCTCAGAACAAAAGAACTATGTTTCCTACACATACGGACCATATCTATTTCAACTCTTCTTCTGAAACTGACACAAAGCACAGGTCCTGTAACATCCAATGCGTTTCAATTAAGACCAAGAAACGTGTGAGCTTCGTGTACAACGTATTTCGTTTGACCTGTAAAGTAACTGGCCTTACATGAAATGAATTCTTGATTGTAGGAAGACTCAGAGCCTGGGATTTAACTCCATTTCTGAAGGGAAACACCCAGCACAGTTCTCTTCCATGAATCACACTCTGCTTTAGAGCAAGAAGCACGCTCTTCCTTTGTAGAGTCGCTAATACAGCAGGAAACGGGATTGTGCTCAGAACAAAAGAACTGTGTTTCCTACACATACTGACCATATCTAGTTCAACTCTTCTTCTGAAACTGACACAAAGCACAGGTCCTCTAACATCCAATGCTTGACGTTTAAGATGAGAAACGTGTGAGCATCATGAAAGATGTAGTTCTTTTGAGCTGAAAAGTGACTGCCATTACCTGAAACGATGTCTTGCTTATAGGAAGACTCAGAGCCTGGGATTTAACTCCATTTCTGAAGTGAAACACACAGCAGAGTTCTCATCCTTAGATCACACTCTGCTTTAGAGCAAGAAGCACGCTCTTGCTTTCCAGAGTCTCTAATACAGCAGGATACTTGAGTGTGCTCAGAACAATGAACTGTGTTTCCTACACATATGGACCATATCTAGTTCAACTCTTCTTCTGAAGCTGATAAAAAGCACTGTTCCTGTAACATCCAATGCTTTTCAATTAAGACCGAGAAACGTGTGAGCTTCGTGTATAATGTAGTTCTTTTAAGATGTAAAGTAACTCCCCTTACCTGAAACGATATCTTGCTTGTAAGAAGACTCAAAGCCTGGGATTTAACTCCATTTCTGAAGTGGAACACACTGCAGAGTTCTCATCCATTGATCACACTCTGCTTTAGAGCAAAAAGCACACTCTTGCTTTCTAGAGTCTCTAAGACAGCAGGAAACATGAGTGTGCTGAGAACAAATGAACGGTGTTTCCTACACATACGGGCCATATCTAGTCCAACTCTGCTTCTGAAAGTGAAACAAACCACAGTTCCTCTAACATCCAATGCTTGTCCGTTAAGATGAGAAACTTGTGAGCTTCGTGAACAATGTAGTTCGTTTGAGCTGTAAAGTAACTGCCATTAACTGAAACGAAGTCTTGCTTGTAGGAAGACTCAGAGCCTGGGATTTAACTCCATTTCTGAAGGGAAACACACAGCATAGTTCTCATCCATGGATCACACTCTGCTTTAGAGCAAGAAGCTCGCTCTTGCTTTCTAGAGTCTCTAATACAGCTGGAAACCTGAGTGTGCTCAGATCAAAAGAACGGTGTTTCCTACATATACAGACCATATCTAGTCCAATTCTCCTTCCGAAACTGAAACAAACCACAGGTCCTCTAACATCCAATGCTTGTCTGTCAAGATGAGAAACATGTGAGCTTTGTGAACGATGTAGTTCGTTTGAGCTGTAAAGTAAGTGCCCTTACCAGAAACGAAGTCAGGCTTGTAGGAAGACTCAGAGCCTGGGATTTAACTCCATTTCTGAAGTGAAACACACAGCAGAGTTCTCATCCATAGATCACACTCTGCTTTAGAGCAAGAAGCACGCTCTTGCTTTCTAGAGTCTCTAAGACAGCAGGAAAAGTGAGTGTGCTGAGAACAAAAGAACAGTGTTTCCTACACATACGGACCATATCTAGTCCAACTCTGCTTCTGAAGCTGATACAAAGCACAGGTCCTCTAACATCCAATGCTTGACATTTAAGATGAGAAACGTGTGAACATCATGAAAGTTGTAGTTCTTTTGAGCTGAAAAGTGACTGCCATTACCTGAAACGAAGTCTTGCTTATAGGAAGACTCAGAGCCGGGGATTTAACTCCATTTCTGAAGTGGAACACACAGCAGAGTTCTCATCCTTAGATCACACTCTGCTTTAGAGCAAGAAGCACGCTCTTGCTTTCCAGAGTCTCTAATACAGCAGGATACTTGAGTGTGCTCAGAACAATGAACTGTGTTTCCTACACATATGGACCATATCTAGTTCAACTCTTCTTCTGAAGGTGATATAAAGCACTGTTCCTGTAACATCCAATGCTTTTCAATTAAGACAAAGAAACGTGTGAGCTTCGTGTATAATGTAGTTCTTTTGAGATGTAAAGTAACTCCCCTTACCTGAAACGATATCTTGCTTGTAAGAAGACTCAAAGCCTGGTATTTAACTCCATTTCTGAAGTGGAACACACTGCAGAGTTCTCATCCATTGATCACACTCTGCTTTAGAGCAAAAAGCACACTCTTGCTTTCTAGAGTCTCTAAGACAGCAGGAAACATGAGTGTGCTGAGAACAAATGAACGGTGTTTCCTACACATACGGGCCATATCTAGTCCAACTCTGCTTCTGAAAGTGAAACAAACCACAGTTCCTCTAACATCCAATGCTTGTCCGTTAAGATGAGAAACTTGTGAGCTTCGTGAACAATGTAGTTCGTTTCAGCTGTAAAGTAACTGCCATTAACTGAAACGAAGTCTTGCTTGTAGGAAGACTCAGAGCCTGGGATTTAACTCCATTTCTGAAGGGAAACACACAGCATAGTTCTCATCCATGGATCACACTCTGCTTTAGAGCAAGAAGCTCGCTCTTGCTTTCTAGAGTCTCTAATACAGCTGGAAACCTGAGTGTGCTCAGATCAAAAGAACGGTGTTTCCTACATATACAGACCATATCTAGTCCAATTCTGCTTCTGAAACTGAAACAAACCACAGGTCCTCTAACATCCAATGCTTGTCTGTCAAGATGAGAAACATGTGAGCTTTGTGAACGATGTAGTTCGTTTGAGCTGTAAAGTAAGTGCCCTTACCAGAAACGAAGTCTTGCTTGTAGGAAGACTCAGAGCCTGGGATTTAACTCCATTTCTGAAGTGAAACACACAGAAGAGTTCTCATCCATAGATCACACTCTGCTTTAGAGCAAGAAGCACGCTCTTGCTTTCTAGAGTCTCTAAGACAGCAGGAAAAGTGAGTGTGCTGAGAACAAAAGAACAGTGTTTCCTACACATACGGACCATATCTAGTCCAACTCTGCTTCTGAAGCTGATACAAAGCACAGGTCCTCTAACATCCAATGCTTGACATTTAAGATGAGAAACGTGTGAACATCATGAAAGATGTAGTTCTTTTGAGCTGAAAAGTGACTGCCATTACCTGAAAAGAAGTCTTGCTTATAGGAAGACTCAGAGCCGGGGATTTAACTCCATTTCTGAAGTGGAACACACAGCAGAGTTCTCATCCTTAGATCACACTCTGCTTTCGAGCAAGAAGCACGCTCTTGCTTTCCAGAGTCTCTAATACAGCAGGATACTTGAGTGTGCTCAGAACAAAAGAACTGTGTTTCCTACACATATGGACCATATCTAGTTCATCTCTTCTTCTGAAGCTGATATAAAGCACTGTTCCTGTAACATCCAATGCTTTTCAATTAAGACCGAGAAACGTGTGAGCTTCGTGTATAATGTAGTTCTTTAGAGATGTAAAGTAACTCCCCTTATCTGAAAGGATATCTTGCTTGTAAGAAGACTCAAAGCATGGGATTTAACTCCATTTCTGAAGTGGAACACACTGCAGAGTTCTCATCCATTGATCACACTCTGCTTTAGTGCAAGAAGCACGCTCTTGCTTTCTAGAGTCTCTAATACAGCTGGAAACCTGAGTGTGCTCAGATCAAAAGAACGGTGTTTCCTACATATACAAACCATATCTAGTCCAATTCTGCTTCTGAAACTGAAACAAACCACAGGTCCTCTAACATCCAATGCTTGTCTGTCAAGGTGAGAAACATGTGAGCTTTGTGAACGATGTAGTTCGTTTGAGCTGTAAAGTAACTGCACTTACATGAAATGAAGACTTTTTTGTAGGAAGACACAAAGCCTGGGATTTAACTCCATTTCTGAAGGGAAACACCCAGCACAGTTCTCTTACATGAATCACACTCTGCTTTAGAGCATGAAGCACGCTCTTCCTTTCTAGAGTCTCTAATACAGCAGGAAACGTGATTGTGCTCAGAACAAAAGAACTGTGTTTCCTACACATACTGACCATATCTATTTCAACTCTTCTTCTGAAACTGACACAAAGCACAGGTCCTCTAACATCCAATGCTTGACATTTAAGATGAGAAACGTGTGAGCATCATGAAAGATGTAGTTCCTTTGAGCTGAAAAGTGACTGCCATTACCTGAAACGAAGTCTTGCTTATAGGAAGACTCAGAGCCTGGGATTTAACTCGATTTCTGAAGTGAAACACACAGCAGAGTTCTCATCCTTAGATCACACTCTGCTTTAGAACAAGAAGCACGCTCTTGCTTTCCAGAATCTCTAATACAGCAGGATACTTGAGTGTGCTCAGAACAAAAGAACTGTGTTTCCTACACATATGGACCATATCTAGTTCAACTCTTCTTCTGAAGCTGATATAAAGCACTGTTCCTGTAACATGCAATGCTTTTCAATTAAGACCGAGAAACGTGTGAGCTTCGTGTATAATGTAGTTCTTTTGAGATGTAAAGTAACTGCCCTTACCTGAAATGATATCTTGCTTGTAAGAAGACTCAAAGCCTGGGATTAAACTCCATTTCTGAAGTGGAACACACTGCAGAGTTCTCATCCATTGATCACACTCTGCTTTAGAGCAAGAAGCATGCTCTTGCTATCTAGACTCTCCAAGACAGCATGAAACATGAGTGTGATGAGAACAAAAGAACGGTGTTTCCTACACATAGGGACCATATCTAGTTCAACTCTGCTTCTGAAACTGAAACAAACCACAGTTCCTCTAACATCCAATGCTTGTCAGTTAAGATGAGACACGTGTGAGCTTTCTGAATGATGTAGTACCTTTGAGCTGAAAAGTGACTCCCCTTACCTGAAACGAAGTCTTTCTTGTAGGAAGACTCAGAGCCTGGGATTTAACTCCATTTTTGAAGTGAAACACATAGCAGAGTTCTCATCCATAGATCACACTCTGCTTTAGAGCAAGAAGCACGCTCTTGCTTTCTAGAGTCTCTAAGACAGCAGGAAACGTGAGTGTGCTGAGAACAAAAGAACAGTTTTTCCTACATATACGGACCATATCTAGTCCAACTCTGCTTCTGAAACTGAAACAAAGCACTGGTCCTCTAACATGCCATGCTTGGCAGTTAAGATGAGAAACGATTTAGCTTCGTGAACGATGTAGTTTGTTTGAGCTGAAAAGTGACTGCCCTTACGTGAAATGAAGACTTTTTTGTAGGAAGACACAAAGCCTGGGATTTAACTCCATTTCTGAAGGGAAACACCCAGCACAGTTCTCTTCCATGAATCACACTCTGCTTTAGAGCAAAGAAGCACGCTCTTACTTTCTAGAGTCTCTAATACAGGAGGAAACATGATTGTGCTCAGAACAAAAGAACTGTGTTTCCTACACATACTGACCATATCTAGTTCAACTCTTCTTCTGAAACTGACAAAAAGCACAGGTCCTCTAACATCCAATGCTTGTCATTTAAGATGAGAAACGTGTGAGCATCATGAAAGGTAGTTCTTTTGAGCTGAAAAGTGACTGCCATTACCTGAAACGAAGTCTTGCTTGTAGGAAGACTCAGAGCCTGGGATTTAACTCGATTTCTGAAGTGAAACACACAGCAGAGTTCTCATCCTTAGATCACACTCTGCTTTAGAGCAAGAAGCACTCTCTTCCTTTCTAGAGTCGCTAATACAGCAGGAAACGTGATTGTGCTCAGAACAAAAGAACTGTGTTTCCTACACATATGGACCGTATCTAGTTCAACACTTCTTCTGAAGCTGATATAAAGCACTGTTCCTGTAACATGCAATGCTTTTCAATTAAGACCGAGAAACGTGTGAGCTTCGTGTATAATGTAGTTCTTTTGAGATGTAAAGTAACTGCCCTTATCTGAAACGATATCTTGCTTGTAAGAAGACTCAAAGCCTGGGATTTAACTCCATTTCTGAAGTGGAACACACTGCAGAGTTCTCATCCATTGATCACACTCTGCTTTAGAGCAAGAAGCACGCTCTTGCTTTCTAGAGTCTCTAAGACAGCAGGAAACATGAGTGTGCTGAGAACAAAAGAACGGTGTTTCCTACACATACGGGCCATATCTAGTCCAACTCTGCTTCTGAAAGTGAAACAAACCACAGGTCCTCTAACATCCAATGATTGTCCGTTAAGATGAGAAACTTGTGAGCTTCGTGAACAATGTAGTTCCTTTGAGCTGTAAAGTATCTGCCCTTAACTGAAACGAAGTCTTGCTTGTAGGAAGACTCAGAGCCTGGGATTTAACTCCATTTCTGAAGGGAAACACACAGCAGAGTTCTCATCCATAGATCACATTCTGCTTTAGAGCAAGAAGCACGCTCTTGCTTTCTAGAGTCTCTAAGACAGCAGGAAACGTGAGTGTGCTGAGAACAAAAGAACAGTTTTTCCTACACATACGGGCCATATCTAGTCAAACTCTGCTTCTGAAAGTGAAACAAACCACAGGTCCTCTAACATCCAATGCTTGTCAGTTAAGATGAGAAACGTGTTACCTTCGTGAACGATGTAGTTTGTTTGAGCTGAAAAGTGACTGTCCTTACCTGAAACGAAGTCTTTCTTGTAGGAAGACACAGAGCCTGATATTTAACTCCATTTCTGAAGGGAAACACACAGCATATTTCTCATCCTTGGATCACACTCTGCTTTAGAGCAAGAAGCAAGCTCTTGCTTTCTAGAGTCTCTAAGACAGCAGGAAACTTGACTGTGATCAGAACAAAAGAACGGTGTTTCCTACACATACAGACCATATCTAGTTCATCTCTGCTTCTGAAACTGAAACAAACCAGAGGTCCTCTAACAACCAATGCTTTTCAGTTTAGATGTGAAACGTGTGAGCTTCGTGAACGATGTAGTTCGTTTGAGCTGTAAAGGAACTGCCCTTACCTGAAACGATGTCTTGCTTGTAGGAAGACACAGAGCCTTGGATTTAACTCCATTTCTGAAGGGAAACACACAGCATAGTTCTCATCCATGGATCACACTCTGCTTTAGAGCAAGAAGACCGCTCTTGCTTTCTAGAATCTCTAATAGAGCAGGAAACTTGAGTGTGCTCAGAACAAAAGAACAGTGTTTCCTACACATACGGACCATATCTAGTTCAACTCTGCTTCTGAAAATGACACAAAGCACAGGTCCTGTAACATCCAATGCCTTTCAATTAAGACAAAGAAACGTGTGAGCTTCGTGTACAATGTACTTTGTTTGACCTGAAAAGTAACTGGCCTTACCTGAAACGAAGTCTTGCTTGTAGGAAGACTCAGAGCCTGGGAATTAACTTCATTTCTGAAGTGGAACACACAGCAGTGTTCTCATCCATTGATCACACTCTGCTTTAGAGCAAGAAGCACGCTCTTGATTTCTAGAGTCTCTAAGACAGCAGGAACGTGAGTGTGCTGAAAACAAAAGAACGGTGTTTCCTACAAATACAGACCTTATCGAGTCCAACTCTGCCTCTCAAATTAATACAAAGCACAGGTCCTCTAACATCCAATGCTTTCATTTAAGATGAGAAACGTGTGAGCTTTGTGAACAATGTAGTTCGTTTGAGCTGAAAAGTGTCAGCCCTTACCTGAAACGAAGTCTTGCTTGTAGGAAGTCACAGACACTGAGATTTTATTCCATTTCTGAAGTGAAAGACACAGCAGAGTTATCATCCACTGATCACACTCTGTTTTAGAGCAAGAAGCACGATCTTCATTTCTAGATTCTCTAAGACAACAGGGAACGTGAGTGTGCTGAAATCAGAAGAATGGTGTTTCCTAAAAATACGGACCTTATCTAGTCCAACTGTGCCTCTCAAATTGATGCAAAACAAAGGTCCTCTAACATCAAATGCTTTCATTTAAGATGAGAAACGTGTGAGCTTTGTGAACAATGTAGTTCGTTTGAGGTGAAAAGTGACTGCCCTTACCTGAAACGAAGTCTTGCTTGTAGGAAGTCACAGAGATTGGGATTTAACTCCATTTCTGAAGGGAAACACACAGCATAGTTCTCATCCTTGGATCACACTCTGCTTTAGAGCAAGAAGCAAGCCCTTGCTTTCTAGAGTCTCTAAGACCGCAGGAAACTTGACTGTGATCAGAACAAAAGAACGGTGTTTCCTACACATACAGACCATATCTAGTTCATCTCTGCTTCTGAAACTGAAACAAACCATAGGTCCTCTAACAACCAATGCTATTCAGTTTAGATGTGAAACGTGTGAGCTTCGTGAACAATGTAGTTCGTTTGAGGTGTAAAGTAACTGCCCTTACCTGAAAAGAAGTCTTGCTTGTATGAAGACTAAAAGCCTGGGATTTAACTCCATTTCTGAAGTGAAACACACAGCATAGTTCTCATCCATTGATCACACTCTGCTTTAGAGCAAGAAGCAAGCTCTTGCTTTCTAGAGTCTCTAAGACAGCAGGAAACATGAGTGTGCTGAGAACAAAAGAACGGTGTTTCCTACACATACGGACCATATCTAGTTCAACTCTGCTTCTGAAACTGAAAGAAACCACAGGTCCTCTAACATCCAGTGCTTGTCACTTAAGATGAGAAACGTGTGAGCTTTGTGAACGATGTAGGTCGTTTGAGCTGAAAAGAGACTGCCATTACCTGAAACGAAGTCTTGCTTGTAGGAAGACTCAGAGCCTGGGATTTAACTCCATTTCTGAAGTGAAACACGCAGAAGACTTCTCATCCATTGATCACACTCTGCTTTAGAGCAAGAAGCACGCTCTTCCTTTCTAGAGTCTCTAATAGAGCAGGAAACGTGATTGTGCTCAGAACAAAAGAACTATGTTTCCTACACATACAGACCATATCTATTTCAACTCTTCTTCTGAAACTGACACAAAGCACAGGTCCTGTAACATCCAATGCCTTTCAATTAAGACAAAGAAACGTGTGAGCTTCGTGTACAATGTAGTTTGTTTGACCTGAAAAGTAACTGGCCTTACCTGAAACGAAGTCTTGCTTGTAGGAAGACTCAGAGCCTGGGAATTAACTTCATTTCTGAAGTGGAACACACAGCAGAGTTCTCATCCATTGATCACACTCTGCTTTAGAGCAAGAAGCACGCTCTTGATTTCTAGAGTCTCTAAGACAGCAGGAACGTGAGTGTGCTGAAAACAAAAGAACGGTGTTTCCTACAAATACAGACCTTATCTAGTCCAACTCTGCCTCTCAATTTAATACAAAGCACAGGTCCTCTAACATCCAATGCTTTCATTTAAGATGAGAAACGAGTGAGCTTTGTGAAAAATTTAGTTCGTTTGAGCTGAAAAGTGTCAGCCCTTACCTGAAACGAAGTCTTGCTTGTAGGAAGTCACAGACACTGAGATTTTATTCCATTTCTGAAGTGAAAGACACAGCAGAGTTATCCTCCACTGATCACACTCTGTTTTAGAGCAAGAAGCACGATCTTGATTTCTAGATTCTCTAAGACAGCAGGGAACGTGAGTGTGCTGAAATCAGAAGAATGGTGTTTCCTAAAAATACGGACCTTATCTAGTCCAACTGTGCCTCTCAAATTGATGTAAAACACAGGTCCTCTAACATCAAATGCTTTCATTTAAGATGAGAAACGTGTGAGCTTTGTGAACAATGTAGTTCGTTTGAGGTGAAAAGTGACTGCCCTTACCTGAAACGAAGTCTTGCTTGTAGGAAGTCACAGAGACTGGGTTTAACTCCATTTCTGAAGTGAAACACCCAGCAGAGTTATCATCCATTGATCACACTCTGTTTTAGAGCAAGAAGCACGCTCTTGCTTTCTAGATTCTCTAAGACAGCAGGAATCGTGAGGGTGCTGAGAACAAAAGAACGGTGTTTCCTACACATAGGGACCAAATCTAGTCCAACTCTGCTTCTGAAACTGATACAAAGCACTGGTCCTCTAACATCCAATGCTTGTCAGTTAAGATGGGAAACCTGTTAGCTGTGTGAACGATGTAGTTCTTTTGAGCTGAAAAGTGACTGCCCTTACCTGAAACGAAGTCTTGCTTGTAGGAAGACACAGAGCCTGGAATTTAACTCCATTTCTGAAGTGAAAGACACAGCAGAGTTATCATCTACTGATCACACTCTGTTTTAGAGCAAGAAGCATGCTCTTGATTTTTAGATTCTCTAAGACAGCAGGAGACGTGAGTGTGCTGAGAACCAAAGAATGGTGGTTCCTACACAGACGGACCATATCTAGTCCAACTCTACCTCTGAAATTGATACAAAGCACTGGTTCTCTAACATCCAATGCTTGTCAGTTAAGATGGGAAACCTGTTAGCTGAGTGAACGATGTAGTTCGTTTGAGCTGAAAAGTGACTGTCCTCACCTGAAACGAAGTCTTTCTTGTAGGAAGACACAGAGCCTGGGATTTAACTCCATTTCTGATGTGAAACACCCAGCAGAGTTCTCATCCATTTTTTACACTCTGCTTTTGAGCAAGAAGCACGCTCTTGCTTTCTAGATTCTCTAAGACAGCAGGAAACGTGAGTGTTCTGAGAACAAAAGAACTGATGTTCCTACACATACGGACCATATCTAGTCCAACTCTGTCTCTGAAATTGATACAAAGCACTGGTCCTCTAACGTCCAATGCTTGTCATTTAAGATGAGAAACGTGTGAGGTTCGTGAATGATGTAGTTCGTTTGAGCTGAAAAGTGCCTGCCCTTACCTGAAACGAAGTCTTGCATGTAGGAAGACACAGAGCCTGGGATTTAACTCTATTTCTGAAGGGAAACACACAGCATAGTTATCTTCCATGGTTCACTCTCTGCTTTAGAGCAAGAAGAATTCTATTGCTTTCTAGAGTCTCTAGTACAGCAGGAAATGTGAGTGTGCTCAAAACAAAAGAACCGTGTTTCCTACACATACGGACCATATCTAGTTCAACTCCTATTCTGAAACTGACACAAAGCACAGGTCAAGTAACATCCAATGCTTTTCAATTAAGACCGAGATACGTGTGAGCTTCGTGTAGGATGTAGTTCGTTTGACCTGTAAAGTAACTGCCCTTACCTGAAACGAAGTCTTGATTCTAGGAAGACACAGAGCCTGGGATTTAACTCCATTTCTGAAGGGATACACACAGCATAGTTCTCATCCATGGATCACACTCTGCTTTAGAGCAAGAAGCACGCTCTTGCTTTCTAGATTCTCTAGTACAGCTTGAAACGTGAGTGTGCTCAGAACAAAAGAACGGTGTTTCCTACATATACGGACCATATCTAGTCCAACTCTGCTTCTGAAACTGAAAGGAACCACAGGTCCTCTAACATCCAATGCTTGTCCGTTAATATGAGAAACGTGTGAGGTTCGTGAACGATGAAGTTCGTTTGAGCTGTAAAGTAACTGCCCTTACCTGAAACAAAGTCTTGCTTGTAGGAAGACTCAGAACCTGGGATTTAACTCCATTTCTGACGTGAAACACCCAGCAGATTTCTCATCCATTGATCACACTCTGCTTTAGAGCAAGAAGCACGCTCTTGATATCTAGAGTCTCTAAGACAGCAGAAAACGTGAGTGTGCTGAAAACAAAAGAACGGTGTTTCCCACAAATACGGACTTTATCTAGTCCAACTATGCCTCTGAAATTGATACAAATCACAGGTCCTCTAACATCCAATGCTTTCATTTAAGATGAGAAACATGTGAGCTTTGTGAACGATGTAGTTCGTTTGAGCTGAAAAGTGATTGCCCTTACCTGAAAAGAAGTCTTGCTTGTAGGAAGCCACAGATCCTGGAATTTAACTCCATTTCTGAAGGGAAACACACAGCATGGTTCTCATCCATGGAGCACACTCTGCTTTAGAGCAAGAAGCACGCTCTTGCTTTCTAGAGTCTCTAATACAGCAGGAAACATGAGTGTGCTCAGAACAAAAGAACGGTGTTTCCTACATATACGGACCATATCTACTCCAACTCTGCTTGTGAAACTGAAACAAACCACAGGTCCTGTAACATCCAATGCTTTTCAATTAACCTAGAAACGTGTGAGGTTTGTGTACGATGTAGTTCTTTTATCCTGTAAAGTAACTGCCATAACTTGAAACGAAGTCTTGATTGTAGCAAGACACAGAGCCGGGTATTTAACTCCATTTCTGAAGGGAAACACACAGCATAGTTGTCATCCATGGTTCACAATCTGCTTTCGAACAAGAAGCACGCTCTTGCTGGCTAGAGTCTCTAGTACAGCAGGAAACGTGAGTGTTCTCAGAACAAAAGAACGGTGTTCCTACACATACGGACCATATCTAGTTCAACTCCTCTTCTGAAACTGACACAAAGCACACGTCAAGTAACATCCTATGCTTTTCAATTAAGACCGAGAAACGTGTGAGCTTCGTGTACGATGTAGTTCGTTTGACCTGTAAAGTAACTGCCCTTACCTGAAACGAAGTCTTGATTGTAGGAAGACACAGAGCCTGGGATTTAACTCCCTTTCTGGAGGGAAACACACAGCATAGTTCTCATCAATGGATCACACTCTGCTTTAGAGCAAGAAGCACGCTCTTGCTTTCTAGAGTCTCTAGTACAGCAGGAAACATGACTGTGCTCAGAACAAAAGAACGGTGTTTCCTACATATATGGACCATATCTAGTCCAATTCTGCTTCTGAAACTGAAACAAACCACAGGTCCTCTAACATCCAATGCTTTTCCATTAAGATGAGAAACGTGTGAGCTTCGTGAACGATGAAGTTCGTTTGAGCTGTAAATTAACTGCCCTTACCTGAAACAAATTCTTGCTTGTAGGAAGACTCAGAGCCTGGGATTTAACTCCATTTCTGAAGTGAAACACGCAGAAGACTTCTCATCCATTGATCACACTCTGCTTTAGAGCAAGAAGCACGCTCTTCCTTTCTAGAGTCTCTAATAGAGCAGGAAACGTGATTGTGCTCAGAACAAAAGAACTATGTTTCCTACACATACAGACCATATCTATTTCAACTCTTCTTCTGAAACTGACACAAAGCACAGGTCCTGTAACATCCAATGCCTTTCAATTAAGACCAAGAAACGTGTGAGCTTCGTGTACAATGTATTTCGTTTGACCTGTAAAGTAACTGGCCTTACCTGAAACGAAGTCATGCTTGTAGGAAGACTCAGAGCCTGGGATTTAACTTCATTTCTGAAGTGGAACACACAGCAGAGTTCTCATCCATGGATCACACTCTGCTTTAGAGCAAGAAGCACGCTCTTGCTTTCTAGAGTCTCTAATACAGGAGGAAACATGAGTGTGCTCAGAACAAAATAACGGTGTTTCCTAAATATACGGACCATATCTAGTCCAACTCTGCTTCTGAAACTGATACAAACCAGAAGTCCTCTAACATTCAATGCTTGTCAGTTTAGATGAGAAACGAGTGAGCTTCGTGAACGATGTAGTTCCTTTGAGCTGTAAAGTAACTGCCCTTACCTGAAATGAATTCTTGATTGTAGGAAGACTCAGAGCCTGGGATTTAACTCCATTTCTGAAGGGAAACACCCAGCACAGTTCTCTTTCATGAATCACACTCTGCTTTAGAGCAAGAAGCATGCTCTTCCTTTCTAGAGTCTCTAATACAGCAGGAAACGTGATTGTGCTCAGAACAAAAGAACTGTGTTTCCTACACATACTGACCATATCTAGTTCAACTCTTCTTCTGAAACTGACACAAAGCACAGGTCCTCTAACATCCAATGCTTGACATTTAAGATGAGAAACGTGTGAGCATCATGAAAGATGTAGTTCCTTTGAGCTGAAAAGTGACTGCCATTACCTGAAACGAAGTCTTGCTTATAGGAAGACTCAGAGCCTGGGATTTAACTCGATTTCTGAAGTGAAACACACAGCAGAGTTCTCATCCTTAGATCACACTCTGCTTTAGAGGAAGAAGCACGCTCTTGCTTTCCAGAATCTCTAATACAGCAGGATACTTGAGTGTGCTCAGAACAAAAGAACTGTGTTTCCTACACATATGGACCATATCTAGTTCAACTCTTCTTCTGAAGCTGATATAAAGCACTGTTCCTGTAACATGCAATGCTTTTCAATTAAGACCGAGAGACGTGTGAGCTTCGTGTATAATGTAGTTCTTTTGAGATGTAAAGTAACTGCCCTTACCTGAAACGATATCTTGATGGTAAGAAGACTCAAAGCCTGGGATTTAACTCCATTTCTTGTGGAACACACTACAGAGTTCTCATCCATTGATCACACTCTGCTTTAGAGCAAGAAGCACGCTCTTGCTTTCTAGAATCTCCAAAACAGCATGAAACATGAGTGTGATGAGAAGAAAAGAAAGGTGTTTCCTACACATACGGACAATATCTAGTCCAACTCTGCTTCTGAAACTGATACAAAGCACAGGTCCTCCTACATCCAATGCTTGTCATTTAAGATGAGAAACTTGTGAGCTTCGTGAACAATGTAGTTCCTTTGAGCTGTAAAGTAACTGCCATTAACTGAAACGAAGTCCTGCTTGTAGGAAGACTCAGAGCCTGGGATTTAACTCCATTTCTGAAGGGAAACACCCAGCACAGTTCTCTTCCATGAATCACACTCTGCTTTAGAGCAAGAAGCACGCTTTTCCTTTCTAGAGTCTCTAATACAGCAGGAAACGTGATTGTGCTCAGAACAAAAGAACTGTGTTTCCTACACATACTGACCATATCTAGTTCAACTCTTCTTCTGAAACTGACACAAAGCACAGGTCCTCTAACATCCAATGCTTGACGTTTAAGATGAGAAACGTGTGAGCATCATGAAAGATGTAGTTCTTTGAGCTGAAAAGTGACTGCCATTACCTGAAACAAAGTCTTGCTTATAGGAAGACTCAGAGCCTGGGATTTAACTCCATTTCTGAAGTGAAACACACAGCAGAGTTCTCATCCTTAGATCACACTCTGATTTAGAGCAAGAAGCACGCTCTTGCTTTCCAGAGTCTCTAATACAGCAGGATACTTGAGTGTGCTCAGAACAATGAACTGTGTTTCCTACACATATGGACCATATCTAGTTCAACTCTTCTTCTGAAGCTGATATAAAGCACTGTTCCTGTAACATCCAATGCTTTTCAATTAAGACCGAGAAACGTGTGAGCTTCGTGTATAATGTAGTTCTTTTGAGATGTAAAGTAACTCCCCTTACCTGAAACGATATCTTGCTTGTAAGAAGACTCAAAGCCTGGGATTTAACTCCATTTCTGAAGTGGAACACACTGCAGAGTTCTCATCCATTGATCACACTCTGCTTTAGAGCAAAAAGCACACTCTTGCTTTCTAGAGTCTCTAAGACAGCAGGAAACATGAGTGTGCTGAGAACAAATGAACGGTGTTTCCTACACATACGGGCCATATCTAGTCCAACTCTGCTTCTGAAAGTGAAACAAACCACAGTTCCTCTAACATCCAATGCTTGTCCGTTAAGATGAGAAACTTGTGAGCTTCGTGAACAATGTAGTTCGTTTGAGCTGTAAAGTAACTGCCATTAACTGAAACGAAGTCTTGCATGTAGGAAGACTTAGAGCCTGGGATTTAACTCCATTTCTGAAGGGAAACACACAGCATAGTTCTCATCCATGGATCACACTCTGCTTTAGAGCAAGAAGCTCGCTCTTGCTTTCTAGAGTCTCTAATACAGCTGGAAACCTGAGTGTGCTCAGATCAAAAGAACGGTGTTTCCTACATATTCAGACCATATCTAGTCCAACTCTGCTTCTGAAACTGATACAAAGCACTGGTCCTCTAACATGCAATGCTTGGCAGTTAAGATGAGAAACGTGTTAGCTTCGTAAACGATGTAGTTTGTTTTAGCTGAAAAGTGACTGCCCTTACCTGAAACGAAGTCTTGTTTGTAGGAAGACTCAGAGCCTGGGATTTAACTCCATTTCTGAAGTGAATCACACAGCAGAGTTCTCATCCATAGATCACACTCTGATTTAGAGCAAGAAGCACGCTCTAGCTTTCTAGAGTCTCTAAGACAGCATGAAACATGAGTGTGATGAGAACAAAAGAAAGGTTTTTCCTACACATACAGACCATATCTAGTTCATCTCTGCTTCTGAAACTGAAACAAACCAGAGGTCCTCTAACAACCAATGCTTTTCAGTTTAGATGAGAAACGCGTGGGCTTCGTGAACGATGCAGTTTTTTTGAGCTGTAAAGTAACTGCCCTTACCTGAAAAGAAGTCTTGCTTGTAGGAAGACTCAGAGCCTGGGATTTAACTCCATTTCTGAAGTGAAACACACAGCATAGTTCTCATCCATTGATCACACTCTGCTTTAGAGCAAGAAGCACGCTCTTGCTTTCTAGAGTCTCTAAGACAGCAGGAAACTTGAGTGTGATCAGAACAAAAGAACGGTGTTTCCTACACATAGGGACCATATCTAGTTCAACTCTGCTTCTGAAATTGAAACAAACCACAGTTCCTCTAACATCCAATGCTTGTCAGTTAAGATGAGACACGTGTGAGCTTTCTGAATGATGTAGTTCCTTTGAGCTGAAAAGTGACTCCCCTTACCTGAAATGAAGTCTTTCTTGTAGGAAGACTCAGAGCCTGGGATTTAACTCCATTTTTGAAGTGAAACACATAGCAGAGTTCTCATCCATAGATCACACTCTGCTTAAGAGCAAGAAGCACGCTCTTGCTTTCTAGAGTCTCTAAGACAACAGGAAACGTGAGTGTGCTGAGAACAAAAGAACAGTTTTTCCTACATATACGGACCATATCTAGTCCAACTCTGCTTCTGAAACTGAAACAAAGCACTGGTCCTCTAACATGCCATGCTTGGCAGTTAAGATGAGAAACGATTTAGCTTCGTGAACGATGTAGTTTCTTTGAGCTGAAAAGTGACTGCCCTTACGTGAAATGAAGACTTTTTTGTAGGAAGACACAAAGCCTGGGATTTAACTCCATTTCTGAAGGGAAACACCCAGCACAGTTCTCTTCCATGAATCACACTCTGCTTTAGAGCAAGAAGCACGCTCTTCCTTTCTAGAGTCACTAATACAGCAGGAAACGTGATTGTGCTCAGAACAAAAGAACTGTGTTTCCTACACATACTGACCATATCTAGTTCAACTCTTCTTCTGAAACTGACACAAAGCACAGGTCCTCTAACATCCAATGCTTGTCATTTAAGATGAGAAACGTGTGAGCATCATGAAAGGTAGTTCTTTTGAGCTGAAAAGTGACTGCCATTACCTGAAACGAAGTCTTGCTTGTAGGAAGACTCAGAGCCTGGGATTTAACTCCATTTCTGAAGTGAAACACACAGCAGAGTTCTCATCCTTAGATCACACTCTGCTTTAGAGCAAGAAGCACGCTCTTGCTTTCCAGTGTCTCTAGTACAGCAGGACACTTGAGTGTGCTCAGAACAAGAGAACTGTGTTTCCTACACATATGGACCATATCTAGTTCAACTCTTCTTCTGAAGCTGATATAAAGCACTGTTCCTGTAACATCCAATGCTTTTCAATTAAGACCGAGAAACGTGTGAGCTTCGTGTATAATGTAGTTCTTTTGAGATGTAAATTAACTCCCCTTACCTGAAACGATATCTTGCTTGTAAGAAGACTCAAAGCCTGGGACTTAACTCCATTTCTGAAGTGGAACACACTGCAGAGTTCTCATCCATTGATCACACTCTGCTTTAGAGCAAAAAGCACACTCTTGCTTTCTAGAGTCTCTAAGACAGCAGGAAACATGAGTGTGCTGAGAACAAATGAACGGTGTTTCCTACACATACGGGCCATATCTAGTCCAACTCTGCTTCTGAAAGTGAAACAAACCACAGTTCCTCTAACATCCAATGCTTGTCCGTTAAGATGAGAAACTTGTGAGCTTCGTGAACAATGTAGTTCGTTAGAGCTGTAAAGTAACTGCCATTAACTGAAACGAAGTCTTGCATGTAGGAAGACTCAGAGCCTGGGATTTAACTCCATTTCTGAAGGGAAACACACAGCATAGTTCTCATCCATGGATCACACTCTGCTTTAGAGCAAGAAGCTCGCTCTTGCTTTCTAGAGTCTCTAATACAGCTGGAAACCTGAGTGTGCTCAGATCAAAAGAACGGTGTTTCCTACATATTCAGACCATATCTAGTCCAATTCTGCTTCCGAAACTGAAACAAACCACAGGTCCTCTAACATCCAATGCTTGTCTGTCAAGATGAGAAACATGTGAGCTTTGTGAACGATGTAGTTCGTTTGAGCTGTAAAGTAACTGCCCTTACCAGAAACGAAGTCTTGCTTGTAGGAAGACTCAGAGCCTGGGATTTAACTCCATTTCTGAAGTGAAACACACAGCAGAGTTCTCATCCATAGATCACACTCTGCTTTAGAGCAAGAAGCACGCTCTTGCGTTCTAGTGTCTCTAAGACAGCAGGAAAAGTGAGTGTGCTGAGAACAAAAGAACAGTGTTTCCTACACATACGGACCATATCAAGTCCAACTCTGCTTCTGAAGCTGATACAAAGCACAGGTCCTCTAACATCCAATGCTTGACATTTAAGATGAGAAACGTGTGAGCATCATGAAAGATGTAGTACTTTTGAGCTGAAAAGTGACTGCCATTACCTGAAACGAAGTCTTGCTTATAGGAAGACTCAGAGCCTGGGATTTAACTCCATTTCTGAAGTGGAACACACAGCAGAGTTCTCATCCTTAGATCACACTCTGCTTTCGAGCAAGAAGCACGCTCTTGCTTTCCAGAGTCTCTAATACAGCAGGATACTTGAGTGTGCTCAGAACAAAAGAACTGTGTTTCCTACACATATGGACCATATCTAGTTCAACTCTTCTTCTGAAGGTGATATAAAGCACTGTTCCTGTAACATCCAATGCTTTTCAATTAAGACCGAGAAACGTGTGAGCTTCGTGTATAATGTTGTTCTTTAGAGATGTAAAGTAACTCCCCTTATCTGAAAGGATATCTTGCTTGTAAGAAGACTCAAAGCCTAGGATTTAACTCCATTTCTGAAATGGAACACACTGCAGAGTTCTCATCCATTGATCACACTCTGCTTTAGTGCAAGAAGCACGCTCTTGCTTTCTAGAGTCTCTAAGACAGCAGGAAACATGAGTGTGCTGAGAACAAATGAACGGTGTTTCCTACACATACGGGCCATATCTAGTCCAACTCTGTTTCTGAAAGTGAAACAAACCACAGTTCCTCTAACATCCAATGCTTGTCCGTTAAGATGAGAAACTTGTGAGCTTCGTGAACGATGTAGTTCGTTAGAGCTGTAAAGTAACTGCCCTTAACTGAAACGAAGTCTTGATTGTAGGAAGACTCAGATCCTGGGATTTAACTCCATTTCTGAAGTGAAACACACAGCAGAGTTCTCATCCATAGATCACACTCTGCTTTAGAGCAAGAAGCACGCTCTTGCTTTCTAGAGTCTCTAAGACAGCAGGAAAAGTGAGTGTGCTGAGAACAAAAGAACAGTGTTTCCTACACATACGGACCATATCTAGTCCAACTCTGCTTCTGAAACTGATACAAAGCACTGGTCCTCTAACATGCAATGCTTGGCAGTTAAGATGAGAAACGTGTTAGCTTCGTAAACGATGTAGTTTGTTTTAGCTGAAAAGTGACTGCCCTTACCTGAAACGAAGTCTTGTTTGTAGGAAGACTCAGAGCCTGGGATTTAACTCCATTTCTGAAGTGAATCACACAGCAGAGTTCTCATCCATAGATCACACTCTGATTTAGAGCAAGAAGCACGCTCTAGCTTTCTAGAGTCTCTAAGACAGCATGAAACATGAGTGTGATGAGAACAAAAGAAAGGTTTTTCCTACACATACAGACCATATCTAGTTCATCTCTGCTTCTGAAACTGAAACAAACCAGAGGTCCTCTAACAACCAATGCTTTTCAGTTTAGATGAGAAACGCGTGGGCTTCGTGAACGATGCAGTTTTTTTGAGCTGTAAAGTAACTGCCCTTACCTGAAAAGAAGTCTTGCTTGTAGGAAGACTCAGAGCCTGGGATTTAACTCCATTTCTGAAGTGAAACACACAGCATAGTTCTCATCCATTGATCACACTCTGCTTTAGAGCAAGAAGCACGCTCTTGCTTTCTAGAGTCTCTAAGACAGCAGGAAACTTGAGTGTGATCAGAACAAAAGAACGGTGTTTCCTACACATAGGGACCATATCTAGTTCAACTCTGCTTCTGAAATTGAAACAAACCACAGTTCCTCTAACATCCAATGCTTGTCAGTTAAGATGAGACACGTGTGAGCTTTCTGAATGATATAGTTCCTTTGAGCTGAAAAGTGACTCCCCTTACCTGAAACGAAGTCTTTCTTGTAGGAAGACTCAGAGCCTGGGATTTAACTCCATTTTTGAAGTGAAACACATAGCAGAGTTCTCATCAATAGATCACACTCTGCTTAAGAGCAAGAAGCACGCTCTTGCTTTCTAGAGTCTCTAAGACAACAGGAAACGTGAGTGTGCTGAGAACAAAAGAACAGTTTTTCCTACATATACGGACCATATCTAGTCCAACTCTGCTTCTGAAACTGAAACAAAGCACTGGTCCTCTAACATGCCATGCTTGGCAGTTAAGATGAGAAACGATTTAGCTTCGTGAACGATGTAGTTTCTTTGAGCTGAAAAGTGACTGCCCTTACGTGAAATGAAGACTTTTTTGTAGGAAGACACAAAGCCTGGGATTTAACTCCATTTCTGAAGGGAAACACCCAGCACAGTTCTCTTCCATGAATCACACTCTGCTTTAGAGCAAGAAGCACGCTCTTCCTTTCTAGAGTCACTAATACAGCAGGAAACGTGATTGTGCTCAGAACAAAAGAACTGTGTTTCCTACACATACTGACCATATCTAGTTCAACTCTTCTTCTGAAACTGACACAAAGCACAGGTCCTCTAACATCCAATGCTTGTCATTTAAGATGAGAAACGTGTGAGCATCATGAAAGGTAGTTCTTTTGAGCTGAAAAGTGACTGCCATTACCTGAAACGAAGTCTTGCTTGTAGGAAGACTCAGAGCCTGGGATTTAACTCCATTTCTGAAGTGAAACACACAGCAGAGTTCTCATCCTTAGATCACACTCTGCTTTAGAGCAAGAAGCACGCTCTTGCTTTCCAGTGTCTCTAGTACAGCAGGATACTTGAGTGTGCTCAGAACAAAAGAACTGTGTTTCCTACACATATGGACCATATCTAGTTCAACTCTTCTTCTGAAGCTGATATAAAGCACTGTTCCTGTAACATCCAATGCTTTTCAATTAAGACCGAGAAACGTGTGAGCTTCGTGTATAATGTAGTTCTTTTGAGATGTAAAGTCACTGCCCTTACCTGAAACGATATCTTGCTTGTAAGAAGACTCAGAGCATGGGATTTAACTCCATTTCTGAAGTGGAACACACAGCAGAGTTCTCATCCATTGATCACACTCTGCTTTAGAGCAAGAAGCACGCTCTTGCTTTCTAGAGTCTATAAGACAGCAGGAAACATGAGTGTGCTGAGAACAAAAGAACGGTGTTTCCTACACATACGGGCCATAGCTAGTCCAACTCTGCTTCTGAAAGTGAAACAAACCACAGGTCCTCTAACATCCAATGCTTGTCAGTTAAGATGAGAAACGTGTTAGCTTCGTGAACGATGTAGTTTGTTTGAGCTGAAAAGTGACTGTCCTTACCTGAAACGAAGTCTTTCTTGTAGGAAGACACAGAGCCTGATATTTAACTCCATTTCTGAAGGGAAACACACAGCATATTTCTCATCCTTGGATCACACTCTGCTTTAGAGCAAGAAGCAAGCTCTTGCTTTCTAGAGTCTCTAAGACAGCAGGAAACTTGACTGTGACCAGAACAAAAGAACGGTGTTTCCTACACATACAGACCATATCTAGTTCATCTCTGCTTCTGAAACTGAAACAAACCAGAGGTCCTCTAACAACCAATGCTTTTCAGTTTAGATGTGAAACGTGTGAGCTTCGTGAACGGTGTAGTTCGTTTGAGCTGTAAAGTAACTGCCCTTACCTGAAACGAAGTCTTGCATGTAGGAAGACACAGAGCCTGGGATTTAACTCTATTTCTGAAGGGAAACACACAGCATAGTTATCTTCCATGGTTCACTCTCTGCTTTAGAGCAAGAAGAATTCTATTGCTTTCTAGAGTCTCTAGTACAGCAGGAAATGTGAGTGTGCTCAAAACAAAAGAACCGTGTTTCCTACACATACGGACCATATCTAGTTCAACTCCTATTCTGAAACTGACACAAAGCACAGGTCAAGTAAAATCCAATGCTTTTCAATTAAGACCGAGATACGTGTGAGCTTCGTGTAGGATGTAGTTCGTTTGACCTGTAAAGTAACTGCCCTTACCTGAAACGAAGTCTTGATTCTAGGAAGACACAGAGCCTGGGATTTAACTCCATTTCTGAAGGGATACACACAGCATAGTTCTCATCCATGGATCACACTCTGCTTTAGAGCAAGAAGCACGCTCTTGCTTTCTAGATTCTCTAGTACAGCTTGAAACGTGAGTGTGCTCAGAACAAAAGAACGGTGTTTCCTACATATACGGACCATATCTAGTCCAACTCTGCTTCTGAAACTGAAACGAACCACAGGTCCTCTAACATCCAATGCTTGTTCGTTAATATGAGAAACGTGTGAGCTTCGTGAACGATGAAGTTCGTTTGAGCTGTAAAGTAACTGCCCTTACCTGAAACAAAGTCTTGCTTGTAGGAAGACTCAGAACCTGGGATTTAACTCCATTTCTGACGTGAAACACCCAGCAGAGTTCTCATTCATTGATCACACTCTGCTTTAGAGCAAGAAGCACGCTCCTGATATCTAGATTCTCTAAGACAGCAGAAAACGTGAGTGTGCTGAAAACAAAAGAACGGTGTTTCCCACAAATACGGACTTTATCTAGTCCAACTATGCCTCTGAAATTGATACAAATCACAGGTCCTCTAACATCCAATGCTTTCATTTAAGATGAGAAACATGTGAGCTTTGTGAACGATGTAGTTCGTTTGAGCTGAAAAGTGATTGCCCTTACCTGAAAAGAAGTCTTGCTTGTAGGAAGCCACAGAGCCTGGAATTTAACTCCATTTCTGAAGGGAAACACACAGCATGGTTCTCATCCATGGAGCACACTCTGCTTTAGAGCAAGAAGCACGCTCTTGCTTTCTAGAGTCTCTAATACAGCAGGAAACATGAGTGTGCTCAGAACAAAAGAACGGTGTTTCCTACATATACGGACCATATCTACTCCAACTCTGCTTGTGAAACTGAAACAAACCACAGGTCCTGTAACATCCAATGCTTTTCAATTAACCTAAAAACGTGTGAGGTTCGTGTACGATGTAGTTCTTTTATCCTGTAAAGTAACTGCCATAACTTGAAACGAAGTCTTGATTGTAGCAAGACACAGAGCCGGGTATTTAACTCCATTTCTGAAGGGAAACACACAGCATAGTTGTCATCCATGGTTCACAATCTGCTTTCGAACAAGAAGCACGCTCTTGCTGGCTAGAGTCTCTAGTACAGCAGGAAACGTGAGTGTTCTCAGAACAAAAGAACGGTGTTTCCTACACATACGGACCATATCTAGTTCAACTCCTCTTCTGAAACTGACACAAAGCACAGGTCAAGTAACATCCAATGCTTTTCAATTAAGACCGAGAAACGTGTGAGCTTCGTGTACGATGTAGTTCGTTTGACCTGTAAAGTAACTGCCCTTACCTGAAACGAAGTCTTGATTGTAGGAAGACACAGAGCCTGGGATTTAACTCCCTTTCTGGAGGGAAACACACAGCATAGTTCTCATCAATGGATCACACTCTGCTTTAGAGCAAGAAGCACGCTCTTGCTTTCTAGAGTCTCTAGTACAGCAGGAAACGTGAGTGTGCTCAGAACAAAAGAACGGTGTTTCCTACATATATGGACCATATCTAGTCCAATTCTGCTTCTGAAACTGAAACAAACCACAGGTCCTCTAACATCCAATGCTTGTCTGTCAAGATGAGAAACATGTGAGCTTTGTGAACGATGTAGTTCGTTTGAGCTGTAAAGTAACTGCCCTTACCAGAAACGAAGTCTTGCTTGTAGGAAGACTCAGTGCCTGGGATTTAACTCCATTTCTGAAGTGAAACACACAGCAGAGTTCTCATCCATAGATCATATTCTGCTTTAGAGCAAGATGCACGCTCTTGCTTTCTAGAGTCTCTAAGACAGCAGGAAAAGTGAGTGTGCTGAGAACAAAAGAACAGTGTTTCCTACACATACGGACCATATCAAGTCCAACTCTGCTTCTGAAGCTGATACAAAGCACAGGTCCTCTAACATCCAATGCTTGACATTTAAGATGAGAAACGTGTGAGCATCATGAAAGATGTAGTACTTTTGAGCTGAAAAGTGACTGCCATTACCTGAAACGAAGTCTTGCTTATAGGAAGACTCAGAGCCTGGGATTTAACTCCATTTCTGAAGTGGAACACACAGCAGAGTTCTCATCCTTAGATCACACTCTGCTTTCGAGCAAGAAGCACGCTCTTGCTTTCCAGAGTCTCTAATACAGCAGGATACTTGAGTGTGCTCAGAACAAAAGAACTGTGTTTCCTACACATATGGACCATATCTAGTTCAACTCTTCTTCTGAAGGTGATATAAAGCACTGTTCCTGTAACATCCAATGCTTTTCAATTAAGACCGAGAAACGTGTGAGCTTCGTGTATAATGTTGTTCTTTAGAGATGTAAAGTAACTCCCCTTATCTGAAAGGATATCTTGCTTGTAAGAAGACTCAAAGCCTGGGATTTAACTCCATTTCTGAAGTGGAACACACTGCAGAGTTCTCATCCATTGATCACACTCTGCTTTAGTGCAAGAAGCACGCTCTTGCTTTCTAGAGTCTCTAAGACAGCAGGAAACATGAGTGTGCTGAGAACAAATGAACGGTGATTCCTACACATACGGGCCATATCTAGTCCAACTCTGTTTCTGAAAGTGAAACAAACCACAGTTCCTCTAACATCCAATGCTTGTCCGTTAAGATGAGAAACTTGTGAGCTTCGTGAACGATGTAGTTCGTTAGAGCTGTAAAGTAACTGCCCTTAACTGAAACGAAGTCTTGATTGTAGGAAGACTCAGAGCCTGGGATTTAACTCCATTTCTGAAGTGAAACACACAGCAGAGTTCTCATCCATAGATCACACTCTGCTTTAGAGCAAGAAGCACGCTCTTGCTTTCTAGAGTCTCTAAGACAGCAGGAAAAGTGAGTGTGCTGAGAACAAAAGAACAGTGTTTCCTACACATACAGACCATATCTAGTCCAACTCTGCTTCTGAAACTGAAAGAAAGCACTGGTCCTCTAACATGCAATGCTTGGAAGTTAAGATGAGAAACGTGTTAGCTTCGTAAACGATGTAGTTTGTTTTAGCTGAAAAGTGACTGCCCTTACCTGAAAAGAAGTCTTGTTTGTAGGAAGACTCAGAGCCTGGGATTTAACTCCATTTCTGAAGTGAATCACACAGCAGAGTTCTCATCCATAGATCACACTCTGATTTAGAGCAAGAAGCACGCTCTAGCTTTCTAGAGTCTCTAAGACAGCATGAAACATGAGTGTGATGAGAACAAAAGAAAGGTTTTTCCTACACATACAGACCATATCTAGTTCATCTCTGCTTCTGAAACTGAAACAAACCAGAGGTCCTCTAACAACCAATGCTTTTCAGTTTAGATGAGAAACGCGTGGGCTTCGTGAACGATGCAGTTTTTTTGAGCTGTAAAGTAACTGCCCTTACCTGAAAAGAAGTCTTGCTTGTAGGAAGACTCAGAGCCTGGGATTTAACTCCATTTCTGAAGTGAAACACACAGCATAGTTCTCATCCATTGATCACACTCTGCTTTAGAGCAAGAAGCATGCTCTTGCTTTCTAGAGTCTCTAAGACAGCAGGAAACTTGAGTGTGATCAGAACAAAAGAACGGTGTTTCCTACACATAGGGACCATATCTAGTTCAACTCTGCTTCTGAAATTGAAACAAACCACAGTTCCTCTAACATCCAATGCTTGTCAGTTAAGATGAGACACGTGTGAGCTTTCTGAATGATGTAGTTCCTTTGAGCTGAAAAGTGACTCCCCTTACCTGAAACGAAGTCTTTCTTGTAGGAAGACTCAGAGCCTGGGATTTAACTCCATTTTTGAAGTGAAACACATAGCAGAGTTCTCATCCATAGATCACACTCTGCTTAAGAGCAAGAAGCACGCTCTTGCTTTCTAGAGTCTCTAAGACAGCAGGAAACGTGAGTGTGCTGAGAACAAAAGAACAGTTTTTCCTACATATACGGACCATATCTAGTCCAACTCTGCTTCTGAAACTGAAACAAAGCACTGGTCCTCTAACATGACATGCTTGGCAGTTAAGATGAGAAACGCTTTAGCTTCGTGAACGATGTAGTTTCTTTGAGCTGAAAAGTGACTGCCCTTATGTGAAATGAAGACTTTTTTGTAGGAAGACACAAAGCCTGGGATTTAACTCCATTTCTGAAGGGAAACACCCAGCACAGTTCTCTTCCATGAATCACAATCTGCTTTAGAGCAAGAAGCACGCTCTTCCTTTCTAGAGTCACTAATACAGCAGGAAACGTGATTGTGCTCAGAACAAAAGAACTGTGTTTCCTACACATACTGACCATATCTAGTTCAACTCTTCTTCTGAAACTGACACAAAGCACAGGTCCTCTAACATCCAATGCTTGTCATTTAAGATGAGAAACGTGTGAGCATCATGAAAGGTAGTTCTTTTGAGCTGAAAAGTGACTGCCATTACCTGAAACGAAGTCTTGCTTGTAGGAAGACTCAGAGCCTGGGATTTAACTCCATTTCTGAAGTGAAACACACAGCAGAGTTCTCATCCTTAGATCACACTCTGCTTTAGAGCAAGAAGCACGCTCTTGCTTTCCAGTGTCTCTAGTACAGCAGGATACTTGAGTGTGCTCAGAACAAAAGAACTGTGTTTCCTACACATATGGACCATATCTAGTTCAACTCTTCTTCTGAAGCTGATATAAAGCACTGTTCCTGTAACATCCAATGCTTTTCAATTAAGACCGAGAAACGTGTGAGCTTCGTGTATAATGTAGTTCTTTTGAGATGTAAAGTCACTGCCCTTACCTGAAACGATATCTTGCTTGTAAGAAGACTCAGAGCATGGGATTTAACTCCATTTCTGAAGTGGAACACACAGCAGAGTTCTCATCCATTGATCACACTCTGCTTTAGAGCAAGAAGCACGCTCTTGCTTTCTAGAATCTATAAGACAGCAGGAAACATGAGTGTGCTGAGAACAAAAGAACGGTGTTTCCTACACATACGGACCATATCTAGTCCAACTCTGCTTCTGAAAGTGAAACAAACCACAGGTCCTCTAACATCCAATGCTTGTCAGTTAAGATGAGAAACGTGTTAGCTTCGTGAACAATGTAGTTTGTTTGAGCTGAAAAGTGACTGTCCTTACCTGAAACGAAGTCTTTCTTGTAGGAAGACACAGAGCCTGATATTTAACTCCATTTCTAAAGGGAAACACACAGCATATTTCTCATCCTTGGATCACACTCTGCTTTAGAGCAAGAAGCAAGCTCTTGCTTTCTAGAGTCTCTACGACAGCAGGAAACTTGACTGTGACCAGAACAAAAGAACGGTGTATCCTACACATACAGACCATATCTAGTTCATCTCTGCTTCTGAAACTGAAACAAACCAGAGGTCCTCTAACAACCAATGCTTTTCAGTTTAGATGTGAAACGTGTGAGCTTCGTGTAGGATGTAGTTCGTTTGACCTGTAAAGTAACTGCCCTTACCTGAAACGAAGTCTTGATTCTAGGAAGACACAGAGCCTGGGATTTAACTTCATTTCTGAAGGGATACACACAGCATAGTTCTCATCCATGGATCACACTCTGCTTTAGAGCAAGAAGCACGCTCTTGCTTTCTAGATTCTCTAGTACAGCTTGAAACGTGAGTGTGCTCAGAACAAAAGAACGGTGTTTCCTACATATACGGACCATATCTAGTCCAACTCTGCTTCTGAAACTGAAACGAACCACAGGTCCTCTAACATCCAATGCTTGTCCGTTAATATGAGAAACGTGTGAGCTTCGTGAACGATGAAGTTCGTTTGAGCTGTAAAGTAACTGCCCTTACCTGAAACAAAGTCTTGCTTGTAGGAAGACTCAGAACCTGGGATTTAACTCCATTTCTGACGTGAAACACCCAGCAGAGTTCTCATTCATTGATCACACTCTGCTTTAGAGCAAGAAGCACGCTCCTGATATCTAGATTCTCTAAGACAGCAGAAAACGTGAGTGTGCTGAAAACAAAAGAACGGTGTTTCCCACAAATACGGACTTTATCTAGTCCAACTATGCCTCTGAAATTGATACAAATCACAGGTCCTCTAACATCCAATGCTTTCATTTAAGATGAGAAACATGTGAGCTTTGTGAACGATGTAGTTCGTTTGAGCTGAAAAGTGATTGCCCTTACCTGAAAAGAAGTCTTGCTTGTAGGAAGCCACAGAGCCTGGAATTTAACTCCATTTCTGAAGGGAAACACACAGCATGGTTCTCATCCATGGAGCACACTCTGCTTTAGAGCAAGAAGCACGCTCTTGCTTTCTAGAGTCTCTAATACAGCAGGAAACATGAGTGTGCTCAGAACAAAAGAACGGTGTTTCCTACATATACGGACCATATCTACTCCAACTCTGCTTGTGAAACTGAAACAAACCACAGGTCCTGTAACATCCAATGCTTTTCAATTAACCTAAAAACGTGTGAGGTTCGTGTACGATGTAGTTCTTTTATCCTGTAAAGTAACTGCCATAACTTGAAACGAAGTCTTGATTGTAGCAAGACACAGAGCCGGGTATTTAACTCCATTTCTGAAGGGAAACACACAGCATAGTTGTCATCCATGGTTCACAATCTGCTTTCGAACAAGAAGCACGCTCTTGCTGGCTAGAGTCTCTAGTACAGCAGGAAACGTGAGTGTTCTCAGAACAAAAGAACGGTGTTTCCTACACATACGGACCATATCTAGTTCAACTCCTCTTCTGAAACTGACACAAAGCACAGGTCAAGTAACATCCAATGCTTTTCAATTAAGACCGAGAAACGTGTGAGCTTCGTGTACGATGTAGTTCGTTTGACCTGTAAAGTAACTGCCCTTACCTGAAACGAAGTCTTGATTGTAGGAAGACACAGAGCCTGGGATTTAACTCCCTTTCTGGAGGGAAACACACAGCATAGTTCTCATCAATGGATCACATTCTGCTTTAGAGCAAGAAGCACACTCTTGCTTTCTAGAGTCTCTAGTACAGCAGGAAACGTGAGTGTGCTCAGAACAAAAGAACGGTGTTTCCTACATATATGGACCATATCTAGTCCAATTCTGCTTCTGAAAGTGAAACAAACCACAGGTCCTCTATCATCCAATGCTTCTCCATTAAGATGAGAAATGTGTGAGCTTCGTGAACGATGAAGTTCGTTTGAGCTGTAAATTAACTGCCCTTACCTGAAACAAATTCTTGCTTGTAGGAAGACACAGAGCCTGGGATTTAACTCCATTTCTGAAGTGAAACACGCAGCAGACTTCTCATCCATTGATCACACTCTGCTTTAGAGCAAGAAGCACGCTCTTCCTTTCTAGAGTCTCTAATAGAGCAGGATACTTGAGTGTGCTCAGAACAAAAGAACTGTGTTTCCTACACATATGGACCATATCTAGTTCAACTCTTCTTCTGAAGCTGATATAAAGCACTGTTCCTGTAACATCCAATGCTTTTCAATTAAGACCGAGAAACGTGTGAGCTTCGTGTGTAATGTAGTTCTTTTGAGATGTAAAGTAACTGCCCTTACCTGAAAGGATATGTTGCTTGTAAGAAGACTCAGAGCCTGGGATTTAACTCCATTTCTGAAGTGGAACACACAGCAGAGTTCTCATCCATTGATCACACTCTGCTTTAGAGCAAGAAGCACACTCTTGCTTTCTAGAGTCTCTAAGACAGCAGGAAAAATGAGTGTGCTGAGAACAAAAGAACGGTGTTTCCTACACATTAGGGCCATATCTAGTCCAACTCTGCTACTGAAAGTGAAACAAACCACAGGTCCTCTAACATCCAATGCTTGTCCTTTAAGATGAGAAACTTGTGAGCTTCGTGAACAATGTAGTTCGTTTGAGCTGTAAAGTAACTGCCCTTAACTGAAGCGAAGTCTTGCTTGTAGGAAGACTCAGAGCCTGGGATTTAACTCCATTTCTGAAGTGAAACACACAGCAGAGTTCTCATCCATAGATCACACTCTGCTTTAGAGCAAGAAGCACGCTCTTGCTTTCTAGATTCTCTAAGACACCAGGAAAAGTGAGTGTGCTGAGAACAAAAGAACAGTGTTTCCTACACATACGGACCATATCTAGTCCAACTCTGCTTCTGAAACTGATACAAAGCACTGGTCCTCTAACATGCAAGTCTTGGCAGTTAAGATGAGAAACGTGTTAGCTTCGTAAACGATGTAGTTTGTTTTAGCTGAAAAGTGACTTTCCTTACCTAAAACGAAGTCTTGTTTGTAGGAAGACTCAGAGCCTGGGATTTAACTCCATTTCTGAAGTGAATCACACAGCAGAGTTCTCATCCATAGATCACACTCTGATTTAGATCAAGAAGCACGCTCTAGCTTTCTAGAGTCTCTAAGACAGCATGAAACATGAGTGTGATGAGAACAAAAGAAAGGTTTTTCCTACACATACAGACCATATCTAGTTCATCTCTGCTTCTGAAACTGAAAAAAACCAGAGGTCCTCTAACAACCAATGCTTTTCAGTTTAGATGAGAAACGCGTGGGCTTCGTGAACGATGCAGTTTTTTGAGCTGTAAAGTAACTGCCCTTACCTGAAAAGAAGTCTTGCTTGTAGGAAGACTCAGAGCCTGGGATTTAACTCCATTTCTGAAGTGAAACACACAGCATAGTTCTCATCCATTGATCACACTCTGCTTTAGAGCAAGAAGCACGCTCTTGCTTTCTAGAGTCTCTAAGACAGCAGGAAACTTGAGTGTGATCAGAACAAAAGAACGGTGTTTCCTACACATAGGGACCATATCTAGTTCAACTCTGCTTCTGAAACTGAAACAAACCACAGTTCCTCTAACATCCAATGCTTGTCAGTTAAGATGAGACACGTGTGAGCTTTCTGAATGATGTAGTTCCTTTGAGCTGAAAAGTGACTCCCCTTACCTGAAACGAAGACTTTCTTGTAGGAAGACTCAGAGCCTGGGATTTAACTCCATTTTTGAAGTGAAACACATAGCAGAGTTCTCATCCATAGATCACACTCTGCTTTAGAGCAAGAAGCACGCTCTTGCTTTCTAGAGTCTCTAAGACAGCAGGAAACGTGAGTGTGCTGAGGACAAAAGAACAGTTTTTCCTACATATACGGACCATATCTAGTCCAACTCTGCTTCTGAAACTGAAACAAAGCACTGGTCCTCTAACATGCCATGCTTGGCAGTTAAGATGAGAAACGATTTAGCTTCGTGAACGATGTAGTTTGTTTGAGCTGAAAAGTGACTGCCCTTACGTGAAATGAAGACTTTTTTGTAGGAAGACACAAAGCCTGGGATTTAACTCCATTTCTGAAGGGAAACACCCAGCACAGTTCTCTTCCATGAATCACACTCTGCTTTAGAGCAAGAAGCACGCTCTTCCTTTCTAGAGTCTCTAATACAGCAGGAAACGTGATTGTGCTCAGAACAAAAGAACTGTGTTTCCTACACATACTGACCATATCTAGTTCAACTCTTCTTCTGAAACTGACACAAAGCACAGGTCCTCTAACATCCAATGCTTGACATTTAAGATGAGAAACGTGTGAGCATCATGAAAGATGTAGTTCCTTTGAGCTGAAAAGTGACTGCCATTACCTGAAACGAAGTCTTGCTTATAGGAAGACTCAGAGCCTGGGATTTAACTCGATTTCTGAAGTGAAACACACAGCAGAGTTCTCATCCTTAGATCACACTCTGCTTTAGAGCAAGAAGCACGCTCTTGCTTTCCAGAATCTCTAATACAGCAGGATACTTGAGTGTGCTCAGAACAAAAGAACTGTGTTTCCTACACATATGGACCATATCTAGTTCAACTCTTCTTCTGAAGCTGATATAAAGCACTGTTCCTGTAACATGCAATGCTTTTCAATTAAGACCGAGAAACGTGTGAGCTTCGTGTATAATGTAGTTCTTTGGAGATGTAAAGTAACTGCCCTTACCTGAAACCATATCTTGCTTGTAAGAAGACTCAAAGCCTGGGATTTAACTCCATTTCTGAAGTGGAACACACTGCAGAGTTCTCATCCATTGATCACACTCTGCTTTAGAGCAAGAAGCACGCTCTTGCTTTCTAGAATCTCCAAAACAGCATGAAACATGAGTGTGATGAGAAGAAAAGAAAGGTGTTTCCTACACATATGGACCATATCTAGTCCAACTCTGCTTCTGAAACTGATACAAAGCACAGGTCCTCCTACATCCAATGCTTGTCATTTAAGATGAGAAACTTGTGAGCTTCGTGAACAATGTAGTTCGTTTGAGCTGTAAAGTAACTGCCATTAACTGAAACGAAGTCCTGCTTGTAGGAAGACTCAGAGCCTGGGATTTAACTCCATTTCTGAAGGGAAACACCCAGCACAGTTCTCTTCCATGAATCACACTCTGCTTTAGAGCAAGAAGCACGCTCTTCCTTTCTAGAGTCTCTAATACAGCAGGAAACGTGATTGTGCTCAGAACAAAAGAACGGTGTTTCCTATACATACTGACCATATCTAGTTCAACTCTTCTTCTGAAACTGAAACAAAGCACAGGTCCTCTAACATCCATTGCTTGACGTTTAAGATGAGAAACGTGTGAGCATCATGAAAGATGTAGTTCTTTGAGCTGAAAAGTGACTGCCATTACCTGAAACGAAGTCTTGCTTATAGGAAGACTCAGATCCTGGGATTTAACTCCATTTCTGAAGTGAAACACACAGCAGAGTTCTCATCCTTAGATCACACTCTGCTTTAGAGCAAGAAGCACGCTCTTGCTTTCCAGAGTCTCTAATACAGCAGGATACTTGAGTGTGCTCAGAACAATGAACTGTGTTTCCTACACATATGGACCATATCTAGTTCAACTCTTCTTCTGAAGCTGATATAAAGCACTGTTCCTGTAACATCCAATGCTTTTCAATTAAGACCGAGAAACGTGTGAGCTTCGTGTATAATGTAGTTCTTTTGAGATGTTAAGTAACTCCCCTTACCTGAAACGATATCTTGCTTGTAAGAAGACTCAAAGCCTGGGATTTAACTCCATTTCTGAAGTTGAACACACTGCAGAGTTCTCATCCATTGATCACACTCTGCTTTAGAGCAAAAAGCACACTCTTGCTTTCTAGAGTCTCTAAGACAGCAGGAAACATGAGTGTGATCAGAACAAAATAACGGTGTTTCCTACACATACGGGCCATATCTAGTCCAACTCTGCTTCTGAAAGTGAAACAAACCACAGGTCCTCTAACATCCAATGATTGTCCGTTAAGATGAGAAACTTGTGAGCTTCGTGAACAATGTAGTTCGTTTGAGCTGTAAAGTAACTGCCCTTAACTGAAACGAAGTCTTGCTTGTAGGAAGACTCAGAGCCTGGGATTTAACTCCATTTCTGAAGGGAAACACACAGCAGAGTTCTCATCCATAGGTCACACTCTGCTTTAGAGCAAGAAGCACGCTCTTGCTTTTAGAGTCTCTAAGACAGCAGGAAACGTGAGTGTGCTGAGAACAAAAGAACAGTTTTTCCTACATATACGGACAATATCTATTCCAACTCTGCTTCTGAAACTGAAACAAAGCACTGGTCCTCTAACATGCAATGCTTGGCAGTTAAGATGAGAAACATTTTAGCTTCGTGAACGATGTAGTTTGTTTGAGCTGAAAAGTGACTGCCCTTACGTGAAATGAAGACTTTTTTGTAGGAAGACACAAAGCCTGGGATTTAACTCCATTTCTGAAGGGAAACACCCAGCACAGTTCTCTTCCATGAATCACACTCTGCTTTAGAGCAAGAAGCACGCTCTTCCTTTCTAGAGTCTCTAATACAGGAGGAAACATGATTGTGCTCAGAACAAATGAACTGTGTTTCCTACACATACTGACCATATCTAGTTCAACTCTTCTTCTAAAACTGACAAAAAGCACAGGTCCTCTAACATCCAATGCTTGTCATTTAAGATGAGAAACGTGTGAGCATCATGAAAGGTAGTTCTTTTGAGCTGAAAAGTGACTGCCATTACCTGAAACGAAGTCTTGCTTGTAGGAAGACTCAGAGCCTGGGATTTAACTCCATTTCTGAAGTGAAACACACAGCAGAGTTCTCATCCTTAGATCACACTCTGCTTTAGAGCAAGAAGCACGCTCTTGCTTTCCAGAGTCTCTAATACAGCAGGATACTTGAGTGTGCTCAGAACAAAAGAACTGTGTTTCCTACACATATGGACCATATCTAGTTCAACTCTTCTTCTGAAGCTGATATAAAGCACTGTTCCTGTAACATGCAATGCTTTTCAATTAAGACCGAGAAACGTGTGAGCTTCGTGTGTAATGTAGTTCTTTTGAGATGTAAAGTAACTGCCCTTACCTGAAAGGATATGTTGCTCGTAAGAAGACTCAGAGCCTGGGATTTAACTCGATTTCTGAAGTGAAACACACAGCAGAGTTCTCATCCTTAGATCACACTCTGCTTTAGAGGAAGAAGCACGCTCTTGCTTTCCAGAATCTCTAATACAGCAGGATACTTGAGTGTGCTCAGAACAAAAGAACTGTGTTTCCTACACATATGGACCATATCTAGTTCAACTCTTCTTCTGAAGCTGATATAAAGCACTGTTCCTGTAACATGCAATGCTTTTCAATTAAGACCGAGAGACGTGTGAGCTTCGTGTATAATGTAGTTCTTTTGAGATGTAAAGTAACTGCCCTTACCTGAAACGATATCTTGCTTGTAAGAAGACTCAAAGCCTGGGATTTAACTCCATTTCTTGTGGAACACACTGCAGAGTTCTCATCCATTGATCACACTCTGCTTTAGAGCAAGAAGCACGCTCTTGCTTTCTAGAATCTCCAAAACAGCATGAAACATGAGTGTGATGAGAAGAAAAGAAAGGTGTTTCCTACACATACGGACAATATCTAGTCCAACTCTGCTTCTGAAACTGATACAAAGCACAGGTCCTCCTACATCCAATGCTTGTCATTTTAGATGAGAAACTTGTGAGCTTCGTGAACAATGTAGTTCCTTTGAGCTGTAAAGTAACTGCCATTAACTGAAACGAAGTCCTGCTTGTAGGAAGACTCAGAGCCTGGGATTTAACTCCATTTCTGAAGGGAAACACCCAGCACAGTTCTCTTCCATGAATCACACTCTGCTTTAGAGCAAGAAGCACGCTCTTCCTTTCTAGAGTCTCTAATACAGCAGGAAACATGATTGTGCTCAGAACAAAAGAACTGTGTTTCCTACACATACTGACCATATCTAGTTCAACTCTTCTTCTGAAACTGACACAAAGCACAGGTCCTCTAACATCCAATGCTTGACGTTTAAGATGAGAAACGTGTGAGCATCATGAAAGATGTAGTTCTTTGAGCTGAAAAGTGACTGCCATTACCTGAAACAAAGTCTTGCTTATAGGAAGACTCAGAGCCTGGGATTTAACTCCATTTCTGAAGTGAAACACACAGCAGAGTTCTCATCCTTAGATCACACTCTGATTTAGAGCAAGAAGCACGCTCTTCCTTTCTAGAGTCTCTAATAGAGCAGGATACTTGAGTGTGCTCAGAACAAAAGAACTGTGTTTCCTACACATATGGACCATATCTAGTTCAACTCTTCTTCTGAAGCTGATATAAAGCACTGTTCCTGTAACATCCAATGCTTTTCAATTAAGACCGAGAAACGTGTGAGCTTCCTGTGTAATGTAGTTCTTTTGAGATGTAAAGTAACTGCCCTTACCTGAAAGGATATGTTGCTTGTAAAAAGACTCAGAGCCTGGGATTTAACTCCATTTCTGAAGTGGAACACACAGCAGAGTTCTCATCCATTGATCACACTCTGCTTTAGAGCAAGAAGCACACTCTTGCTTTCTAGAGTCTCTAAGACAGCAGGAAAAATGAGTGTGCTGAGAACAAAAGAACGGTGTTTCCTACACATAAGGGCCATATCTAGTCCAACTCTGCTACTGAAAGTGAAACAAACCACAGGTCCTCTAACATCCAATGCTTGTCCTTTAAGATGAGAAACTTGTGAGCTTCGTGAACAATGTAGTTCGTTTGAGCTGTAAAGTAACTGCCCTTAACTGAAGCGAAGTCTTGCTTGTAGGAAGACTCAGAGCCTGGGATTTAACTCCATTTCTGAAGTGAAACACACAGCAGAGTTCTCATCCATAGATCACACTCTGCTTTAGAGCAAGAAGCACGCTCTTGCTTTCTAGATTCTCTAAGACAGCAGGAAAAGTGAGTGTGCTGAGAACAAAAGAACAGTGTTTCCTACACATACGGACCATATCTAGTCCAACTCTGCTTCTGAAACTGATACAAAGCACTGGTCCTCTAACATGCAAGTCTTGGCAGTTAAGATGAGAAACGTGTTAGCTTCGTAAACGATGTAGGTTGTTTTAGCTGAAAAGTGACTTTCCTTACCTAAAACGAAGTCTTGTTTGTAGGAAGACTCAGAGCCTGGGATTTAACTCCATTTCTGAAGTGAATCACACAGCAGAGTTCTCATCCATAGATCACACTCTGATTTAGATCAAGAAGCACGCTCTAGCTTTCTAGAGTCTCTAAGACAGCATGAAACATGAGTGTGATGAGAACAAAAGAAAGGTTTTTCCTACACATACAGACCATATCTAGTTCATCTCTGCTTCTGAAACTGAAAAAAACCAGAGGTCCTCTAACAACCAATGCTTTTCAGTTTAGATGAGAAACGCGTGGGCTTCGTGAACGATGCAGTTTTTTGAGCTGTAAAGTAACTGCCCTTACCTGAAAAGAAGTCTTGCTTGTAGGAAGACTCAGAGCCTGGGATTTAACTCCATTTCTGAAGTGAAACACACAGCATAGTTCTCATCCATTGATCACACTCTGCTTTAGAGCAAGAAGCACGCTCTTGCTTTCTAGAGTCTCTAAGACAGCAGGAAACTTGAGTGTGATCAGAACAAAAGAACGGTGTTTCCTACACATAGGGACCATATCTAGTTCAACTCTGCTTCTGAAACTGAAACAAACCACAGTTCCTCTAACATCCAATGCTTGTCAGTTAAGATGAGACACGTGTGAGCTTTCTGAATGATGTAGTTCCTTTGAGCTGAAAAGTGACTCCCCTTACCTGAAACGAAGACTTTCTTGTAGGAAGACTCAGAGCCTGGGATTTAACTCCATTTTTGAAGTGAAACACATAGCAGAGTTCTCATCCATAGATCACACTCTGCTTTAGAGCAAGAAGCACGCTCTTGCTTTCTAGAGTCTCTAAGACAGCAGGAAACGTGAGTGTGCTGAGAACAAAAGAAAGGTTTTTCCTACATATACGGACCATATCTAGTCCAACTCTGCTTCTGAAACTGAAACAAAGCACTGGTCCTCTAACATGCCATGCTTGGCAGTTAAGATGAGAAACGATTTAGCTTCGTGAACGATGTAGTTTGTTTGAGCTGAAAAGTGACTGCCCTTACGTGAAATGAAGACTTTTTTGTAGGAAGACACAAAGCCTGGGATTTAACTCCATTTCTGAAGGGAAACACCCAGCACAGTTCTCTTCCATGAATCACACTCTGCTTTAGAGCAAGAAGCACGCTCTTCCTTTCTAGAGTCTCTAATACAGCAGGAAACGTGATTGTGCTCAGAACAAAAGAACTGTGTTTCCTACACATACTGACCATATCTAGTTCAACTCTTCTTCTGAAACTGACACGAAGCACAGGTCCTCTAACATCCAATGCTTGACATTTAAGATGAGAAACGTGTGAGCATCATGAAAGATGTAGTTCCTTTGAGCTGAAAAGTGACTGCCATTACCTGAAACGAAGTCTTTCTTATAGGAAGACTCAGAGCCTGGGATTTAACTCGATTTCTGAAGTGAAACACACAGCAGAGTTCTCATCCTTAGATCACACTCTGCTTTAGAGCAAGAAGCACGCTCTTGCTTTCCAGAATCTCTAATACAGCAGGATACTTGAGTGTGCTCAGAACAAAAGAACTGTGTTTCCTACACATATGGACCATATCTAGTTCAACTCTTCTTCTGAAGCTGATATAAAGCACTGTTCCTGTAACATGCAATGCTTTTCAATTAAGACCGAGAAACGTGTGAGCTTCGTGTATAATGTAGTTCTTTGGAGATGTAAAGTAACTGCCCTTACCTGAAACCATATCTTGCTTGTAAGAAGACTCAAAGCCTGGGATTTAACTCCATTTCTGAAGTGGAACACACTGCAGAGTTCTCATCCATTGATCACACTCTGCTTTAGAGCAAGAAGCACGCTCTTGCTTTCTAGAATCTCCAAAACAGCATGAAACATGAGTGTGATGAGAAGAAAAGAAAGTTGTTTCCTACACATATGGACCATATCTAGTCCAACTCTGCTTCTGAAACTGATACAAAGCACAGGTCCTCCTACATCAAATGCTTGTCATTTAAGATGAGAAACTTGTGAGCTTCGTGAACAATGTAGTTCGTTTGAGCTGTAAAGTAACTGCCATTAACTGAAACGAAGTCCTGCTTGTAGGAAGACTCAGAGCCTGGGATTTAACTCCATTTCTGAAGGGAAACACCCAGCACAGTTCTCTTCCATGAATCACACTCTGCTTTAGAGCAAGAAGCACGCTCTTCCTTTCTAGAGTCTCTAATACAGCAGGAAACGTGATTGTGCTCAGAACAAAAGAACGGTGTTTCCTATACATACTGACCATATCTAGTTCAACTCTTCTTCTGAAACTGAAACAAAGCACAGGTCCTCTAACATCCATTGCTTGACGTTTAAGATGAGAAACGTGTGAGCATCATGAAAGATGTAGTTCTTTGAGCTGAAAAGTGACTGCCATTACCTGAAACGAAGTCTTGCTTATAGGAAGACTCAGATCCTGGGATTTAACTCCATTTCTGAAGTGAAACACACAGCAGAGTTCTCATCCTTAGATCACACTCTGCTTTAGAGCAAGAAGCACGCTCTTGCTTTCCAGAGTCTCTAATACAGCAGGATACTTGAGTGTGCTCAGAACAATGAACTGTGTTTCCTACACATATGGACCATATCTAGTTCAACTCTTCTTCTGAAGCTGATATAAAGCACTGTTCCTGTAACATCCAATGCTTTTCAATTAAGACCGAGAAACGTGTGAGCTTCGTGTATAATGTAGTTCTTTTGAGATGTAAAGTAACTCCCCTTACCTGAAACGATATCTTGCTTGTAAGAAGACTCAAAGCCTGGGATTTAACTCCATTTCTGAAGTTGAACACACTGCAGAGTTCTCATCCATTGATCACACTCTGCTTTAGAGCAAAAAGCACACTCTTGCTTTCTAGAGTCTCTAAGACAGCAGGAAACATGAGTGTGATCAGAACAAAATAACGGTGTTTCCTACACATACGGGCCATATCTAGTCCAACTCTGCTTCTGAAAGTGAAACAAACCACAGGTCCTCTAACATCCAATGATTGTCCGTTAAGATGAGAAACTTGTGAGCTTCGTGAACAATGTAGTTCGTTTGAGCTGTAAAGTAACTGCCCTTAACTGAAACGAAGTCTTGCTTGTAGGAAGACTCAGAGCCTGGGATTTAACTCCATTTCTGAAGCGAAACACACAGCAGAGTTCTCATCCATAGGTCACACTCTGCTTTAGAGCAAGAAGCACGCTCTTGCTTTTAGAGTCTCTAAGACAGCAGGAAACGTGAGTGTGCTGAGAACAAAAGAACAGTTTTTCCTACATATACGGACAATATCTATTCCAACT
Source organism: Onychomys leucogaster (assembly GCA_949786385.1). Classification (NCBI taxonomy): domain Eukaryota; kingdom Metazoa; phylum Chordata; class Mammalia; order Rodentia; family Cricetidae; genus Onychomys; species Onychomys leucogaster. The sequence continues at coordinate 897,321 of CATKUP010000081.1, forward strand.
CTGCTTCTGAAACTGAAACAAAGCACTGGTCCTCTAACATGCAATGCTTGGCAGTTAAGATGAGAAACATTTTAGCTTCGTGAATGATGTAGTTTGTTTGAGCTGAAAAGTGACTGCCCTTATGTGAAATGAAGACTTTTTTGTAGGAAGACACAAAGCCTGGGATTTAACTCCATTTCTGAAGGGAAACACCCAGCACAGTTCTCTTCCATGAATCACACTCTGCTTTAGAGCAAGAAGCACGCTCTTCCTTTCTAGAGTCTCTAATACAGGAGGAAACATGATTGTGCTCAGAACAAATGAACTGTGTTTCCTACACATACTGACCATATCTAGTTCAACTCTTCTTCTAAAACTGACAAAAAGCACAGGTCCTCTAACATCCAATGCTTGTCATTTAAGATGAGAAACGTGTGAGCATCATGAAAGGTAGTTCTTTTGAGCTGAAAAGTGACTGCCATTACCTGAAACGAAGTCTTGCTTGTAGGAAGACTCAGAGCCTGGGATTTAACTCCATTTCTGAAGTGAAACACACAGCAGAGTTCTCATCCTTAGATCACACTCTGCTTTAGAGCAAGAAGCACGCTCTTGCTTTCCAGAGTCGCTAATACAGCAGGATACTTGAGTGTGCTCAGAACAAAAGAACTGTGTTTCCTACACATATGGACCATATCTAGTTCAACTCTTCTTCTGAAGCTGATATAAAGCACTGTTCCTGTAACATGCAATGCTTTTCAATTAAGACCGAGAAACGTGTGAGCTTCGTGTGTAATGTAGTTCTTTTGAGATGTAAAGTAACTGCCCTTACCTGAAAGGATATGTTGCTCGTAAGAAGACTCAGAGCCTGGGATTTAACTCGATTTCTGAAGTGAAACACACAGCAGAGTTCTCATCCTTAGATCACACTCTGCTTTAGAGCAAGAAGCACGCTCTTGCTTTCCAGAATCTCTAATACAGCAGGATACTTGAGTGTGCTCAGAACAAAAGAACTGTGTTTCCTACACATATGGACCATATCTAGTTCAACTCTTCTTCTGAAGCTGATATAAAGCACTGTTCCTGTAACATGCAATGCTTTTCAATTAAGACCGATAGACGTGTGAGCTTCGTGTATAATGTAGTTCTTTTGAGATGTAAAGTAACTGCCCTTACCTGAAACGATATCTTGCTTGTAAGAAGACTCAAAGCCTGGGATTTAACTCCATTTCTTGTGGAACACACTGCAGAGTTCTCATCCATTGATCACACTCTGCTTTAGAGCAAGAAGCACGCTCTTGCTTTCTAGAATCTCCAAAACAGCATGAAACATGAGTGTGATGAGAAGAAAAGAAAGGTGTTTCCTACACATACGGACAATATCTAGTCCAACTCTGCTTCTGAAACTGATACAAAGCACAGGTCCTCCTACATCCAATGCTTGTCATTTAAGATGAGAAACTTGTGAGCTTCGTGAACAATGTAGTTCCTTTGAGCTGTAAAGTAACTGCCATTAACTGAAACGAAGTCCTGCTTGTAGGAAGACTCAGAGCCTGGGATTTAACTCCATTTCTGAAGGGAAACACCCAGCACAGTTCTCTTCCATGAATCACACTCTGCTTTAGAGCAAGAAGCACGCTCTTCCTTTCTAGAGTCTCTAATACAGCAGGAAACATGATTGTGCTCAGAACAAAAGAACTGTGTTTCCTACACATACTGACCATATCTAGTTCAACTCTTCTTCTGAAACTGACACAAAGCACAGGTCCTCTAACATCCAATGCTTGACGTTTAAGATGAGAAACGTGTGAGCATCATGAAAGATGTAGTTCTTTGAGCTGAAAAGTGACTGCCATTACCTGAAACAAAGTCTTGCTTATAGGAAGACTCAGAGCCTGGGATTTAACTCCATTTCTGAAGTGAAACACACAGCAGAGTTCTCATCCTTAGATCACACTCTGATTTAGAGCAAGAAGCACGCTCTTGCTTTCCAGAGTCTCTAATACAGCAGGATACTTGAGTGTGCTCAGAACAATGAACTGTGTTTCCTACACATATGGACCATATCTAGTTCAACTCTTCTTCTGAAGCTGATATAAAGCACTGTTCCTGAAACATCCAATGCTTTTCAATTAAGACCGAGAAACGTGTGAGCTTCGTGTATAATGTAGTTCTTTTGAGATGTAAAGTAACTCCCCTTACCTGAAACGATATCTTGCTTGTAAGAAGACTCAAAGCCTGGGATTTAACTCCATTTCTGAAGTGGAACACACTGCAGAGTTCTCATCCATGGATCACACTCTGCTTTAGAGGAAAAAGCACACTCTTGCTTTCTAGAGTCTCTAAGACAGCAGGAAACATGAGTGTGCTGAGAACAAATGAACGGTGTTTCCTACACATACGGGCCATATCTAGTCCAACTCTGCTTCTGAAAGTGAAACAAACCACAGTTCCTCTAACATCCAATGCTTGTCCGTTAAGATGAGAAACTTGTGAGCTTCGTGAACAATGTAGTTCGTTTGAGCTGTAAAGTAACTGCCATTAACTGAAACGAAGTCTTGATTGTAGGAAGACTCAGAGCCTGGGATTTAACTCCATTTCTGAAGGGAAACACACAGCATAGTTCTCATCCATGGATCACACTCTGCTTTAGAGCAAGAAGCTCGCTCTTGCTTTCTAGAGTCTCTAATACAGCTGGAAACCTGAGTGTGCTCAGATCAAAAGAACGGTGTTTCCTACATATTCAGACCATATCTAGTCCAATTCTGCTTCCGAAACTGAAACAAACCACAGGTCCTCTAACATCCAATGCTTGTCTGTCAAGATGAGAAACATGTGAGCTTTGTGAACGATGTAGTTCGTTTGAGCTGTAAAGTAACTGCCCTTACCAGAAACGAAGTCTTGCTTGTAGGAAGACTCAGAGCCTGGGATTTAACTCCATTTCTGAAGTGAAACACACAGCAGAGTTCTCATCCATAGATCACACTCTGCTTTAGAGCAAGAAGCACGCTCTTGCTTTCTAGAGTCTCTAAGACAGCAGGAAAAGTGAGTGTGCTGAGAACAAAAGAACAGTGTTTCCTACACATACGGACCATATCAAGTCCAACTCTGCTTCTGAAGCTGATACAAAGCACAGGTCCTCTAACATCCAATGCTTGACATTTAAGATGAGAAACGTGTGAGCATCATGAAAGATGTAGTACTTTTGAGCTGAAAATTGACTGCCATTACCTGAAACGAAGTCTTGCTTATAGGAAGACTCAGAGCCTGGGATTTAACTCCATTTCTGAAGTGGAACACACAGCAGAGTTCTCATCCTTAGATCACACTCTGCTTTCGAGCAAGAAGCACGCTCTTGCTTTCCAGAGTCTCTAAAACAGCAGGATACTTGAGTGTGCACAGAACAAAAGAACTGTGTTTCCTACACATATGGACCATATCTAGTTCAACTCTTCTTCTGAAGGTGATATAAAGCACTGTTCCTGTAACATCCAATGCTTTTCAATTAAGACCGAGAAACGTGTGAGCTTCGTGTATAATGTTGTTCTTTAGAGATGTAAAGTAACTCCCCTTATCTGAAAGGATATCTTGCTTGTAAGAAGACTCAAAGCCTGGGATTTAACTCCATTTCTGAAGTGGAACACACTGCAGAGTTCTCATCCATTGATCACACTCTGCTTTAGTGCAAGAAGCAGGCTCTTGCTTTCTAGAGTCTCTAAGACAGCAGGAAACATGAGTGTGCTGAGAACAAATGAACGGTGTTTCCTACACATACGGGCCATATCTAGTCCAACTCTGTTTCTGAAAGTGAAACAAACCACAGTTCCTCTAACATCCAATGCTTGTCCGTTAAGATGAGAAACTTGTGAGCTTCGTGAACGATGTAGTTCGTTAGAGCTGTAAAGTAATTGCCCTTAACTGAAACGAAGTCTTGATTGTAGGAAGACTCAGAGCCTGGGATTTAACTCCATTTCTGAAGTGAAACACACAGCAGAGTTCTCATCCATAGATCACACTCTGCTTTAGAGCAAGAAGCACGCTCTTGCTTTCTAGAGTCTCTAAGACAGCAGGAAAAGTGAGTGTGCTGAGAACAAAAGAACAGTGTTTCCTACACATACGGACCATATCTAGTCCAACTCTGCTTCTGAAACTGATACAAAGCACTGGTCCTCTAACATGCAATGCTTGGCAGTTAAGATGAGAAACGTGTTAGCTTCGTAAACGATGTAGTTTGTTTTAGCTGAAAAGTGACTGCCCTTACCTGAAACGAAGTCTTGTTTGTAGGAAGACTCAGAGCCTGGGATTTAACTCCATTTCTGAAGTGAATCACACAGCAGAGTTCTCATCCATAGATCACACTCTGATTTAGAGCAAGAAGCACGCTCTTGCTTTCTAGAGTCTCTAAGACAGCAGGAAAAGTGAGTGTGCTGAGAACAAAAGAACAGTGTTTCCTACACATACGGACCATATCTAGTCCAACTCTGCTTCTGAAACTGATACAAAGCACTGGTCCTCTAACATGCAATGCTTGGCAGTTAAGATGAGAAACGTGTTAGCTTCGTAAACGATGTAGTTTGTTTTAGCTGAAAAGTGACTGCCCTTACCTGAAACGAAGTCTTGTTTGTAGGAAGACTCAGAGCCTGCGATTTAACTCCATTTCTGAAGTGAATCACACAGCAGAGTTCTCATCCATAGATCACACTCTGATTTAGAGCAAGAAGCACGCTCTAGCTTTCTAGAGTCTCTAAGACAGCATGAAACATGAGTGTGATGAGAACAAAAGAAAGGTTTTTCCTACACATACAGACCATATCTAGTTCATCTCTGCTTCTGAAACTGAAACAAACCAGAGGTCCTCTAACAACCAATGCTTTTCAGTTTAGATGAGAAACGCGTGGGCTTCGTGAACGATGCAGTTTTTTTGAGCTGTAAAGTAACTGCCCTTACCTGAAAAGAAGTCTTGCTTGTAGGAAGACTCAGAGCCTGGGATTTAACTCCATTTCTGAAGTGAAACACACAGCAGAGTTCTCATCCATAGATCACACTCTGCTTTAGAGCAAGAAGCACGCTCTTGCTTTCTAGAGTCTCTAAGACAGCAGGAAAAGTGAGTGTGCTGAGAACAAAAGAACAGTGTTTCCTACACATACGGACCATATCAAGTCCAACTCTGCTTCTGAAGCTGATACAAAGCACAGGTCCTCTAACATCCAATGCTTGACATTTAAGATGAGAATCGTGTGAGCATCATGAAAGATGTAGTACTTTTGAGCTGAAAATTGACTGCCATTACCTGAAACGAAGTCTTGCTTATAGGAAGACTCAGAGCCTGGGATTTAACTCCATTTCTGAAGTGGAACACACAGCAGAGTTCTCATCCTTAGATCACACTCTGCTTTCGAGCAAGAAGCACGCTCTTGCTTTCCAGAGTCTCTAAAACAGCAGGATACTTGAGTGTGCACAGAACAAAAGAACTGTGTTTCCTACACATATGGACCATATCTAGTTCAACTCTTCTTCTGAAGCTGATATAAAGCACTGTTCCTGTAACATCCAATGCTTTTCAATTAAGACCGAGAAACGTGTGAGCTTCGTGTATAATGTTGTTCTTTAGAGATGTAAAGTAACTCCCCTTATCTGAAAGGATATCTTGCTTGTAAGAAGACTCAAAGCCTGGGATTTAACTCCATTTCTGAAGTGGAACACACTGCAGAGTTCTCATCCATTGATCACACTCTGCTTTAGTGCAAGAAGCAGGCTCTTGCTTTCTAGAGTCTCTAAGACAGCAGGAAACATGAGTGTGCTGAGAACAAATGAACGGTGTTTCCTACACATACGGGCCATATCTAGTCCAACTCTGTTTCTGAAAGTGAAACAAACCACAGTTCCTCTAACATCCAATGCTTGTCCGTTAAGATGAGAAACTTGTGAGCTTCGTGAACGATGTAGTTCGTTAGAGCTGTAAAGTAACTGCCCTTAACTGAAACGAAGTCTTGATTGTAGGAAGACTCAGAGCCTGGGATTTAACTCCATTTCTGAAGTGAAACACACAGCAGAGTTCTCATCCATAGATCACACTCTGCTTTAGAGCAAGAAGCACGCTCTTGCTTTCTAGAGTCTCTAAGACAGCAGGAAAAGTGAGTGTGCTGAGAACAAAAGAACAGTGTTTCCTACACATACGGACCATATCTAGTCCAACTCTGCTTCTGAAACTGATACAAAGCACTGGTCCTCTAACATGCAATGCTTGGCAGTTAAGATGAGAAACGTGTTAGCTTCGTAAACGATGTAGTTTGTTTTAGCTGAAAAGTGACTGCCCTTACCTGAAACGAAGTCTTGTTTGTAGGAAGACTCAGAGCCTGGGATTTAACTCCATTTCTGAAGTGAATCACACAGCAGAGTTCTCATCCATAGATCACACTCTGATTTAGAGCAAGAAGCACGCTCTTGCTTTCTAGAGTCTCTAAGACAGCAGGAAAAGTGAGTGTGCTGAGAACAAAAGAACAGTGTTTCCTACACATAAGGACCATATCTAGTCCAACTCTGCTTCTGAAACTGATACAAAGCACTGGTCTTCTAACATGCAATGCTTGGCAGTTAAGATGAGAAACGTGTTAGCTTCGTAAACGATGTAGTTTGTTTTAGCTGAAAAGTGACTGCCCTTACCTGAAACGAAGTCTTGTTTGTAGGAAGACTCAGAGCCTGGGATTTAACTCCATTTCTGAAGTGAATCACACAGCAGAGTTCTCATCCATAGATCACACTCTGATTTAGAGCAAGAAGCACGCTCTAGCTTTCTAGAGTCTCTAAGACAGCATGAAACATGAGTGTGATGAGAACAAAAGAAAGGTTTTTCCTACACATACAGACCATATCTAGTTCATCTCTGCTTCTGAAACTGAAACAAACCAGAGGTCCTCTAACAACCAATGCTTTTCAGTTTAGATGAGAAACGCGTGGGCTTCGTGAACGATGCAGTTTTTTTGAGCTGTAAAGTAACTGCCCTTACCTGAAAAGAAGTCTTGCTTGTAGGAAGACTCAGAGCCTGGGATTTAACTCCATTTCTGAAGTGAAACACACAGCATAGTTCTCATCCATTGATCACACTCTGCTTTAGAGCAAGAAGCACGCTCTTGCTTTCTAGAGTCTCTAAGACAGCAGGAAACTTGAGTGTGATCAGAACAAAAGAACGGTGTTTCCTACACATAGGGACCATATCTAGTTCAACTCTGCTTCTGAAACTGAAACAAAGCACTGGTCCTCTAACATGCCATGCTTGGTAGTTAAGATGAGAAACGATTTAGCTTCGTGAACGATGTAGTTTGTTTGAGCTGAAAAGTGACTGCCCTTACGTGAAATGAAGACTTTTTTGTAGGAAGACACAAAGCCTGGGATTTAGCTCCATTTCTGAAGGGAAACACCCAGCACAGTTCTCTTCCATGAATCACACTCTGCTTTAGAGCAAGAAGCACGCTCTTCCTTTCTAGAGTCACTAATACAGCAGGAAACGTGATTGTGCTCAGAACAAAAGAACTGTGTTTCCTACACATACTGACCATATCTAGTTCAACTCTTCTTCTGAAACTGACACAGAGCACAGGTCCTCTAACATCCAATGCTTGTCATTTAAGATGAGAAACGTGTGAGCATCATGAAAGGTAGTTCTTTTGAGCTGAAAAGTGACTGCCATTACCTGAAACGAAGTCTTGCTTGTAGGAAGACTCAGAGCCTGGGATTTAACTCCATTTCTGAAGTGAAACACACAGCAGAGTTCTCATCCTTAGATCACACTCTGCTTTAGAGCAAGAAGCACGCTCTTGCTTTCCAGAGTCTCTAATACAGCAGGATACTTGAGTGTGCTCAGAACAAAAGAACTGTGTTTCCTACACATATGGACCATATCTAGTTCAACTCTTCTTCTGAAGCTGATATAAAGCACTGTTCCTGTAACATGCAATGCTTTTCAATTAAGACCGAGAAACGTGTGAGCTTCGTGTGTAATGTAGTTCTTTTGAGATGTAAAGTAACTGCCCTTACCTGAAAGGATATGTTGCTCGTAAGAAGACTCAGAGCCTGGGATTTAACTCGATTTCTGAAGTGAAACACACAGCAGAGTTCTCATCCTTAGATCACACTCTGCTTTAGAGGAAGAAGCACGCTCTTGCTTTCCAGAATCTCTAATACAGCAGGATACTTGAGTGTGCTCAGAACAAAAGAACTGTGTTTCCTACACATATGGACCATATCTAGTTCAACTCTTCTTCTGAAGCTGATATAAAGCACTGTTCCTGTAACATGCAATGCTTTTCAATTAAGACCGAGAGACGTGTGAGCTTCGTGTATAATGTAGTTCTTTTGAGATGTAAAGTAACTGCCCTTACCTGAAACGATATCTTGCTTGTAAGAAGACTCAAAGCCTGGGATTTAACTCCATTTCTTGTGGAACACACTGCAGAGTTCTCATCCATTGATCACACTCTGCTTTAGAGCAAGAAGCACGCTCTTGCTTTCTAGAATCTCCAAAACAGCATGAAACATGAGTGTGATGAGAAGAAAAGAAAGGTGTTTCCTACACATACGGACAATATCTAGTCCAACTCTGCTTCTGAAACTGATACAAAGCACAGGTCCTCCTACATCCAATGCTTGTCATTTAAGATGAGAAACTTGTGAGCTTCGTGAACAATGTAGTTCCTTTGAGCTGTAAAGTAACTGCCATTAACTGAAACGAAGTCCTGCTTGTAGGAAGACTCAGAGCCTGGGATTTAACTCCATTTCTGAAGGGAAACACCCAGCACAGTTCTCTTCCATGAATCACACTCTGCTTTAGAGCAAGAAGCACGCTCTTCCTTTCTAGAGTCTCTAATACAGCAGGAAACATGATTGTGCTCAGAACAAAAGAACTGTGTTTCCTACACATACTGACCATATCTAGTTCAACTCTTCTTCTGAAACTGACACAAAGCACAGGTCCTCTAACATCCAATGCTTGACGTTTAAGATGAGAAACGTGTGAGCATCATGAAAGATGTAGTTCTTTGAGCTGAAAAGTGACTGCCATTACCTGAAACAAAGTCTTGCTTATAGGAAGACTCAGAGCCTGGGATTTAACTCCATTTCTGAAGTGAAACACACAGCAGAGTTCTCATCCTTAGATCACACTCTGATTTAGAGCAAGAAGCACGCTCTTGCTTTCCAGAGTCTCTAATACAGCAGGATACTTGAGTGTGCTCAGAACAATGAACTGTGTTTCCTACACATATGGACCATATCTAGTTCAACTCTTCTTCTGAAGCTGATATAAAGCACTGTTCCTGTAACATCCAATGCTTTTCAATTAAGACCGAGAAACGTGTGAGCTTCGTGTATAATGTAGTTCTTTTGAGATGTAAAGTAACTGCCCTTACCTGAAACGATATCTTGCTTGTAAGAAGACTCAAAGCCTGGGATTTAACTCCATTTCTGAAGTGGAACACACTGCAGAGTTCTCATCCATTGATCACACTCTGCTTTAGAGGAAAAAGCACACTCTTGCTTTCTAGAGTCTCTAAGACAGCAGGAAATATGAGTGTGCTGAGAACAAATGAACGGTGTTTCCTACACATACGGGCCATATCTAGTCCAACTCTGCTTCTGAAAGTGAAACAAACCACAGTTCCTCTAACATCCAATGCTTGTCCGTTAAGATGAGAAACGTGTTAGCTTCGTGAACAATGTAGTTCGTTTGAGCTGTAAAGTAACTGCCATTAACTGAAACGAAGTCTTGCATGTAGGAAGACTCAGAGCCTGGGATTTAACTCCATTTCTGAAGGGAAACACACAGCATAGTTCTCATCCATGGATCACACTCTGCTTTAGAGCAAGAAGCTCGCTCTTGCTTTCTAGAGTCTCTAATACAGCTGGAAACCTGAGTGTGCTCAGATCAAAAGAACGGTGTTTCCTACATATTCAGACCATATCTAGTCCAATTCTGCTTCCGAAACTGAAACAAACCACAGGTCCTCTAACATCCAATGCTTGTCTGTCAAGATGAGAAACATGTGAGCTTTGTGAACGATGTAGTTCGTTTGAGCTGTAAAGTAACTGCCCTTACCAGAAACGAAGTCTTGCTTGTAGGAAGACTCAGAGCCTGGGATTTAACTCCATTTCTGAAGTGAAACACACAGCAGAGTTCTCATCCATAGATCACACTCTGCTTTAGAGCAAGAAGCACGCTCTTGCTTTCTAGAGTCTCTAAGACAGCAGGAAAAGTGAGTGTGCTGAGAACAAAAGAACAGTGTTTCCTACACATACGGACCATATCAAGTCCAACTCTGCTTCTGAAGCTGATACAAAGCACAGGTCCTCTAACATCCAATGCTTGACATTTAAGATGAGAAACGTGTGAGCATCATGAAAGATGTAGTACTTTTGAGCTGAAAATTGACTGCCATTACCTGAAACGAAGTCTTGCTTATAGGAAGACTCAGAGCCTGGGATTTAACTCCATTTCTGAAGTGGAACACACAGCAGAGTTCTCATCCTTAGATCACACTCTGCTTTCGAGCAAGAAGCACGCTCTTGCTTTCCAGAGTCTCTAAAACAGCAGGATACTTGAGTGTGCACAGAACAAAAGAACTGTGTTTCCTACACATATGGACCATATCTAGTTCAACTCTTCTTCTGAAGGTGATATAAAGCACTGTTCCTGTAACATCCAATGCTTTTCAATTAAGACCGAGAAACGTGTGAGCTTCGTGTATAATGTTGTTCTTTAGAGATGTAAAGTAACTCCCCTTATCTGAAAGGATATCTTGCTTGTAAGAAGACTCAAAGCCTGGGATTTAACTCCATTTCTGAAGTGGAACACACTGCAGAGTTCTCATCCATTGATCACACTCTGCTTTAGTGCAAGAAGCAGGCTCTTGCTTTCTAGAGTCTCTAAGACAGCAGGAAACATGAGTGTGCTGAGAACAAATGAACGGTGTTTCCTACACATACGGGCCATATCTAGTCCAACTCTGTTTCTGAAAGTGAAACAAACCACAGTTCCTCTAACATCCAATGCTTGTCCGTTAAGATGAGAAACTTGTGAGCTTCGTGAACGATGTAGTTCGTTAGAGCTGTAAAGTAATTGCCCTTAACTGAAACGAAGTCTTGATTGTAGGAAGACTCAGAGCCTGGGATTTAACTCCATTTCTGAAGTGAAACACACAGCAGAGTTCTCATCCATAGATCACACTCTGCTTTAGAGCAAGAAGCACGCTCTTGCTTTCTAGAGTCTCTAAGACAGCAGGAAAAGTGAGTGTGCTGAGAACAAAAGAACAGTGTTTCCTACACATACGGACCATATCTAGTCCAACTCTGCTTCTGAAACTGATACAAAGCACTGGTCCTCTAACATGCAATGCTTGGCAGTTAAGATGAGAAACGTGTTAGCTTCGTAAACGATGTAGTTTGTTTTAGCTGAAAAGTGACTGCCCTTACCTGAAACGAAGTCTTGTTTGTAGGAAGACTCAGAGCCTGGGATTTAACTCCATTTCTGAAGTGAATCACACAGCAGAGTTCTCATCCATAGATCACACTCTGATTTAGAGCAAGAAGCACGCTCTTGCTTTCTAGAGTCTCTAAGACAGCAGGAAAAGTGAGTGTGCTGAGAACAAAAGAACAGTGTTTCCTACACATACGGACCATATCTAGTCCAACTCTGCTTCTGAAACTGATACAAAGCACTGGTCCTCTAACATGCAATGCTTGGCAGTTAAGATGAGAAACGTGTTAGCTTCGTAAACGATGTAGTTTGTTTTAGCTGAAAAGTGACTGCCCTTACCTGAAACGAAGTCTTGTTTGTAGGAAGACTCAGAGCCTGCGATTTAACTCCATTTCTGAAGTGAATCACACAGCAGAGTTCTCATCCATAGATCACACTCTGATTTAGAGCAAGAAGCACGCTCTAGCTTTCTAGAGTCTCTAAGACAGCATGAAACATGAGTGTGATGAGAACAAAAGAAAGGTTTTTCCTACACATACAGACCATATCTAGTTCATCTCTGCTTCTGAAACTGAAACAAACCAGAGGTCCTCTAACAACCAATGCTTTTCAGTTTAGATGAGAAACGCGTGGGCTTCGTGAACGATGCAGTTTTTTTGAGCTGTAAAGTAACTGCCCTTACCTGAAAAGAAGTCTTGCTTGTAGGAAGACTCAGAGCCTGGGATTTAACTCCATTTCTGAAGTGAAACACACAGCAGAGTTCTCATCCATAGATCACACTCTGCTTTAGAGCAAGAAGCACGCTCTTGCTTTCTAGAGTCTCTAAGACAGCAGGAAAAGTGAGTGTGCTGAGAACAAAAGAACAGTGTTTCCTACACATACGGACCATATCAAGTCCAACTCTGCTTCTGAAGCTGATACAAAGCACAGGTCCTCTAACATCCAATGCTTGACATTTAAGATGAGAATCGTGTGAGCATCATGAAAGATGTAGTACTTTTGAGCTGAAAATTGACTGCCATTACCTGAAACGAAGTCTTGCTTATAGGAAGACTCAGAGCCTGGGATTTAACTCCATTTCTGAAGTGGAACACACAGCAGAGTTCTCATCCTTAGATCACACTCTGCTTTCGAGCAAGAAGCACGCTCTTGCTTTCCAGAGTCTCTAAAACAGCAGGATACTTGAGTGTGCACAGAACAAAAGAACTGTGTTTCCTACACATATGGACCATATCTAGTTCAACTCTTCTTCTGAAGCTGATATAAAGCACTGTTCCTGTAACATCCAATGCTTTTCAATTAAGACCGAGAAACGTGTGAGCTTCGTGTATAATGTTGTTCTTTAGAGATGTAAAGTAACTCCCCTTATCTGAAAGGATATCTTGCTTGTAAGAAGACTCAAAGCCTGGGATTTAACTCCATTTCTGAAGTGGAACACACTGCAGAGTTCTCATCCATTGATCACACTCTGCTTTAGTGCAAGAAGCAGGCTCTTGCTTTCTAGAGTCTCTAAGACAGCAGGAAACATGAGTGTGCTGAGAACAAATGAACGGTGTTTCCTACACATACGGGCCATATCTAGTCCAACTCTGTTTCTGAAAGTGAAACAAACCACAGTTCCTCTAACATCCAATGCTTGTCCGTTAAGATGAGAAACTTGTGAGCTTCGTGAACGATGTAGTTCGTTAGAGCTGTAAAGTAACTGCCCTTAACTGAAACGAAGTCTTGATTGTAGGAAGACTCAGAGCCTGGGATTTAACTCCATTTCTGAAGTGAAACACACAGCAGAGTTCTCATCCATAGATCACACTCTGCTTTAGAGCAAGAAGCACGCTCTTGCTTTCTAGAGTCTCTAAGACAGCAGGAAAAGTGAGTGTGCTGAGAACAAAAGAACAGTGTTTCCTACACATACGGACCATATCTAGTCCAACTCTGCTTCTGAAACTGATACAAAGCACTGGTCCTCTAACATGCAATGCTTGGCAGTTAAGATGAGAAACGTGTTAGCTTCGTAAACGATGTAGTTTGTTTTAGCTGAAAAGTGACTGCCCTTACCTGAAACGAAGTCTTGTTTGTAGGAAGACTCAGAGCCTGGGATTTAACTCCATTTCTGAAGTGAATCACACAGCAGAGTTCTCATCCATAGATCACACTCTGATTTAGAGCAAGAAGCACGCTCTTGCTTTCTAGAGTCTCTAAGACAGCAGGAAAATTGAGTGTGCTGAGAACAAAAGAACAGTGTTTCCTACACATAAGGACCATATCTAGTCCAACTCTGCTTCTGAAACTGATACAAAGCACTGGTCTTCTAACATGCAATGCTTGGCAGTTAAGATGAGAAACGTGTTAGCTTCGTAAACGATGTAGTTTGTTTTAGCTGAAAAGTGACTGCCCTTACCTGAAACGAAGTCTTGTTTGTAGGAAGACTCAGAGCCTGGGATTTAACTCCATTTCTGAAGTGAATCACACAGCAGAGTTCTCATCCATAGATCACACTCTGATTTAGAGCAAGAAGCACGCTCTAGCTTTCTAGAGTCTCTAAGACAGCATGAAACATGAGTGTGATGAGAACAAAAGAAAGGTTTTTCCTACACATACAGACCATATCTAGTTCATCTCTGCTTCTGAAACTGAAACAAACCAGAGGTCCTCTAACAACCAATGCTTTTCAGTTTAGATGAGAAACGCGTGGGCTTCGTGAACGATGCAGTTTTTTTGAGCTGTAAAGTAACTGCCCTTACCTGAAAAGAAGTCTTGCTTGTAGGAAGACTCAGAGCCTGGGATTTAACTCCATTTCTGAAGTGAAACACACAGCATAGTTCTCATCCATTGATCACACTCTGCTTTAGAGCAAGAAGCACGCTCTTGCTTTCTAGAGTCTCTAAGACAGCAGGAAACTTGAGTGTGATCAGAACAAAAGAACGGTGTTTCCTACACATAGGGACCATATCTAGTTCAACTCTGCTTCTGAAACTGAAACAAAGCACTGGTCCTCTAACATGCCATGCTTGGTAGTTAAGATGAGAAACGATTTAGCTTCGTGAACGATGTAGTTTGTTTGAGCTGAAAAGTGACTGCCCTTACGTGAAATGAAGACTTTTTTGTAGGAAGACACAAAGCCTGGGATTTAGCTCCATTTCTGAAGGGAAACACCCAGCACAGTTCTCTTCCATGAATCACACTCTGCTTTAGAGCAAGAAGCACGCTCTTCCTTTCTAGAGTCACTAATACAGCAGGAAACGTGATTGTGCTCAGAACAAAAGAACTGTGTTTCCTACACATACTGACCATATCTAGTTCAACTCTTCTTCTGAAACTGACACAGAGCACAGGTCCTCTAACATCCAATGCTTGTCATTTAAGATGAGAAACGTGTGAGCATCATGAAAGGTAGTTCTTTTGAGCTGAAAAGTGACTGCCATTACCTGAAACGAAGTCTTGCTTGTAGGAAGACTCAGAGCCTGGGATTTAACTCCATTTCTGAAGTGAAACACACAGCAGAGTTCTCATCCTTAGATCACACTCTGCTTTAGAGCAAGAAGCACGCTCTTGCTTTCCAGAGTCTCTAATACAGCAGGATACTTGAGTGTGCTCAGAACAAAAGAACTGTGTTTCCTACACATATGGACCATATCTAGTTCAACTCTTCTTCTGAAGCTGATATAAAGCACTGTTCCTGTAACATGCAATGCTTTTCAATTAAGACCGAGAAACGTGTGAGCTTCGTGTGTAATGTAGTTCTTTTGAGATGTAAAGTAACTGCCCTTACCTGAAAGGATATGTTGCTCGTAAGAAGACTCAGAGCCTGGGATTTAACTCGATTTCTGAAGTGAAACACACAGCAGAGTTCTCATCCTTAGATCACACTCTGCTTTAGAGGAAGAAGCACGCTCTTGCTTTCCAGAATCTCTAATACAGCAGGATACTTGAGTGTGCTCAGAACAAAAGAACTGTGTTTCCTACACATATGGACCATATCTAGTTCAACTCTTCTTCTGAAGCTGATATAAAGCACTGTTCCTGTAACATGCAATGCTTTTCAATTAAGACCGAGAGACGTGTGAGCTTCGTGTATAATGTAGTTCTTTTGAGATGTAAAGTAACTGCCCTTACCTGAAACGATATCTTGCTTGTAAGAAGACTCAAAGCCTGGGATTTAACTCCATTTCTTGTGGAACACACTGCAGAGTTCTCATCCATTGATCACACTCTGCTTTAGAGCAAGAAGCACGCTCTTGCTTTCTAGAATCTCCAAAACAGCATGAAACATGAGTGTGATGAGAAGAAAAGAAAGGTGTTTCCTACACATACGGACAATATCTAGTCCAACTCTGCTTCTGAAACTGATACAAAGCACAGGTCCTCCTACATCCAATGCTTGTCATTTAAGATGAGAAACTTGTGAGCTTCGTGAACAATGTAGTTCCTTTGAGCTGTAAAGTAACTGCCATTAACTGAAACGAAGTCCTGCTTGTAGGAAGACTCAGAGCCTGGGATTTAACTCCATTTCTGAAGGGAAACACCCAGCACAGTTCTCTTCCATGAATCACACTCTGCTTTAGAGCAAGAAGCACGCTCTTCCTTTCTAGAGTCTCTAATACAGCAGGAAACATGATTGTGCTCAGAACAAAAGAACTGTGTTTCCTACACATACTGACCATATCTAGTTCAACTCTTCTTCTGAAACTGACACAAAGCACAGGTCCTCTAACATCCAATGCTTGACGTTTAAGATGAGAAACGTGTGAGCATCATGAAAGATGTAGTTCTTTGAGCTGAAAAGTGACTGCCATTACCTGAAACAAAGTCTTGCTTATAGGAAGACTCAGAGCCTGGGATTTAACTCCATTTCTGAAGTGAAACACACAGCAGAGTTCTCATCCTTAGATCACACTCTGATTTAGAGCAAGAAGCACGCTCTTGCTTTCCAGAGTCTCTAATACAGCAGGATACTTGAGTGTGCTCAGAACAATGAACTGTGTTTCCTACACATATGGACCATATCTAGTTCAACTCTTCTTCTGAAGCTGATATAAAGCACTGTTCCTGTAACATCCAATGCTTTTCAATTAAGACCGAGAAACGTGTGAGCTTCGTGTATAATGTAGTTCTTTTGAGATGTAAAGTAACTCCCCTTACCTGAAACGATATCTTGCTTGTAAGAAGACTCAAAGCCTGGGATTTAACTCCATTTCTGAAGTGGAACACACTGCAGAGTTCTCATCCATTGATCACACTCTGCTTTAGAGGAAAAAGCACACTCTTGCTTTCTAGAGTCTCTAAGACAGCAGGAAATATGAGTGTGCTGAGAACAAATGAACGGTGTTTCCTACACATACGGGCCATATCTAGTCCAACTCTGCTTCTGAAAGTGAAACAAACCACAGTTCCTCTAACATCCAATGCTTGTCCGTTAAGATGAGAAACGTGTTAGCTTCGTGAACAATGTAGTTCGTTTGAGCTGTAAAGTAACTGCCATTAACTGAAACGAAGTCTTGCATGTAGGAAGACTCAGAGCCTGGGATTTAACTCCATTTCTGAAGGGAAACACACAGCATAGTTCTCATCCATGGATCACACTCTGCTTTAGAGCAAGAAGCTCGCTCTTGCTTTCTAGAGTCTCTAATACAGCTGGAAACCTGAGTGTGCTCAGATCAAAAGAACGGTGTTTCCTACATATTCAGACCATATCTAGTCCAATTCTGCTTCCGAAACTGAAACAAACCACAGGTCCTCTAACATCCAATGCTTGTCTGTCAAGATGAGAAACATGTGAGCTTTGTGAACGATGTAGTTCGTTTGAGCTGTAAAGTAACTGCCCTTACCAGAAACGAAGTCTTGCTTGTAGGAAGACTCAGAGCCTGGGATTTAACTCCATTTCTGAAGTGAAACACACAGCAGAGTTCTCATCCATAGATCACACTCTGCTTTAGAGCAAGAAGCACGCTCTTGCTTTCTAGAGTCTCTAAGACAGCAGGAAAAGTGAGTGTGCTGAGAACAAAAGAACAGTGTTTCCTACACATACGGACCATATCAAGTCCAACTCTGCTTCTGAAGCTGATACAAAGCACAGGTCCTCTAACATCCAATGCTTGACATTTAAGATGAGAAACGTGTGAGCATCATGAAAGATGTAGTACTTTTGAGCTGAAAATTGACTGCCATTACCTGAAACGAAGTCTTGCTTATAGGAAGACTCAGAGCCTGGGATTTAACTCCATTTCTGAAGTGGAACACACAGCAGAGTTCTCATCCTTAGATCACACTCTGCTTTCGAGCAAGAAGCACGCTCTTGCTTTCCAGAGTCTCTAAAACAGCAGGATACTTGAGTGTGCACAGAACAAAAGAACTGTGTTAACTACACATATGGACCATATCTAGTTCAACTCTTCTTCTGAAGGTGATATAAAGCACTGTTCCTGTAACATCCAATGCTTTTCAATTAAGACCGAGAAACGTGTGAGCTTCGTGTATAATGTTGTTCTTTAGAGATGTAAAGTAACTCCCCTTATCTGAAAGGATATCTTGCTTGTAAGAAGACTCAAAGCCTGGGATTTAACTCCATTTCTGAAGTGGAACACACTGCAGAGTTCTCATCCATTGATCACACTCTGCTTTAGTGCAAGAAGCAGGCTCTTGCTTTCTAGAGTCTCTAAGACAGCAGGAAACATGAGTGGGCTGAGAACAAATGAACGGTGTTTCCTACACATACGGGCCATATCTAGTCCAACTCTGTTTCTGAAAGTGAAACAAACCACAGTTCCTCTAACATCCAATGCTTGTCCGTTAAGATGAGAAACTTGTGAGCTTCGTGAACGATGTAGTTCGTTAGAGCTGTAAAGTAACTGCCCTTAACTGAAACGAAGTCTTGATTGTAGGAAGACTCAGAGCCTGGGATTTAACTCCATTTCTGAAGTGAAACACACAGCAGAGTTCTCATCCATAGATCACACTCTGCTTTAGAGCAAGAAGCACGCTCTTGCTTTCTAGAGTCTCTAAGACAGCAGGAAAAGTGAGTGTGCTGAGAACAAAAGAACAGTGTTTCCTACACATACGGACCATATCTAGTCCAACTCTGCTTCTGAAACTGATACAAAGCACTGGTCCTCTAACATGCAATGCTTGGCAGTTAAGATGAGAAACGTGTTAGCTTCGTAAACGATGTAGTTTGTTTTAGCTGAAAAGTGACTGCCCTTACCTGAAACGAAGTCTTGTTTGTAGGAAGACTCAGAGCCTGGGATTTAACTCCATTTCTGAAGTGAATCACACAGCAGAGTTCTCATCCATAGATCACACTCTGATTTAGAGCAAGAAGCACGCTCTAGCTTTCTAGAGTCTCTAAGACAGCATGAAACATGAGTGTGATGAGAACAAAAGAAAGGTTTTTCCTACACATACAGACCATATCTAGTTCATCTCTGCTTCTGAAACTGAAACAAACCAGAGGTCCTCTAACAACCAATGCTTTTCAGTTTAGATGAGAAACGCGTGGGCTTCGTGAACGATGCAGTTTTTTTGAGCTGTAAAGTAACTGCCCTTACCTGAAAAGAAGTCTTGCTTGTAGGAAGACTCAGAGCCTGGGATTTAACTCCATTTCTGAAGTGAAACACACAGCATAGTTCTCATCCATTGATCACACTCTGCTTTAGAGCAAGAAGCACGCTCTTGCTTTCTAGAGTCTCTAAGACAGCAGGAAACTTGAGTGTGATCAGAACAAAAGAACGGTGTTTCCTACACATAGGGACCATATCTAGTTCAACTCTGCTTCTGAAACTGAAACAAAGCACTGGTCCTCTAACATGCCATGCTTGGTAGTTAAGATGAGAAACGATTTAGCTTCGTGAACGATGTAGTTTGTTTGAGCTGAAAAGTGACTGCCCTTACGTGAAATGAAGACTTTTTTGTAGGAAGACACAAAGCCTGGGATTTAACTCCATTTCTGAAGGGAAACACCCAGCACAGTTCTCTTCCATGAATCACACTCTGCTTTAGAGCAAGAAGCACGCTCTTCCTTTCTAGAGTCACTAATACAGCAGGAAACGTGATTGTGCTCAGAACAAAAGAACTGTGTTTCCTACACATACTGACCATATCTAGTTCAACTCTTCTTCTGAAACTGACACAAAGCACAGGTCCTCTAACATCCAATGCTTGTCATTTAAGATGAGAAACGTGTGAGCATCATGAAAGGTAGTTCTTTTGAGCTGAAAAGTGACTGCCATTACCTGAAACGAAGTCTTGCTTGTAGGAAGACTCAGAGCCTGGGATTTAACTCCATTTCTGAAGTGAAACACACAGCAGAGTTCTCATCCTTAGATCACACTCTGCTTTAGAGCAAGAAGCACGCTCTTGCTTTCCAGTGTCTCTAGTACAGCAGGATACTTGAGTGTGCTCAGAACAAAAGAACTGTGTTTCCTACACATATGGACCATATCTAGTTCAACTCTTCTTCTGAAGCTGATATAAAGCACTGTTCCTGTAACATCCAATGCTTTTCAATTAAGACCGAGAAACGTGTGAGCTTCGTGTATAATGTAGTTCTTTTGAGATGTAAAGTCACTGCCCTTACCTGAAACGATATCTTGCTTGTAAGAAGACTCAGAGCATGGGATTTAACTCCATTTCTGAAGTGGAACACACAGCAGAGTTCTCATCCATTGATCACACTCTGCTTTAGAGCAAGAAGCACGCTCTTGCTTTCTAGAGTCTATAAGACAGCAGGAAACATGAGTGTGCTGAGAACAAAAGAACGGTGTTTCCTACACATACGGGCCATATCTAGTCCAACTCTGCTTCTGAAAGTGAAACAAACCACAGGTCCTCTAACATCCAATGCTTGTCAGTTAAGATGAGAAACGTGTTAGCTTCGTGAACGATGTAGTTTGTTTGAGCTGTAAAGTAACTGCCCTTACCTGAAACGAAGTCTTGCATGTAGGAAGACACAGAGCCTGGGATTTAACTCTATTTCTGAAGGGAAACACACAGCATAGTTATCTTCCATGGTTCACTCTCTGCTTTAGAGCAAGAAGAATTCTATTGCTTTCTAGAGTCTCTAGTACAGCAGGAAATGTGAGTGTGCTCAAAACAAAAGAACCGTGTTTCCTACACATACGGACCATATCTAGTTCAACTCCTATTCTGAAACTCACACAAAGCACAGGTCAAGTAAAATCCAATGCTTTTCAATTAAGACCGAGATACGTGTGAGCTTCGTGTAGGATGTAGTTCGTTTGACCTGTAAAGTAACTGCCCTTACCTGAAACGAAGTCTTGATTCTAGGAAGACACAGAGCCTGGGATTTAACTCCATTTCTGAAGGGATACACACAGCATAGTTCTCATCCATGGATCACACTCTGCTTTAGAGCAAGAAGCACGCTCTTGCTTTCTAGATTCTCTAGTACAGCTTGAAACGTGAGTGTGCTCAGAACAAAAGAACGGTGTTTCCTACATATACGGACCATATCTAGTCCAACTCTGCTTCTGAAACTGAAATGAACCACAGGTCCTCTAACATCCAATGCTTGTCCGTTAATATGAGAAACGTGTGAGCTTCGTGAACGATGAAGTTCGTTTGAGCTGTAAAGTAACTGCCCTTACCTGAAACAAAGTCTTGCTTGTAGGAAGACTCAGAACCTGGGATTTAACTCCATTTCTGACGTGAAACACCCAGCAGAGTTCTCATTCATTGATCACACTCTGCTTTAGAGCAAGAAGCACGCTCCTGATATCTAGATTCTCTAAGACAGCAGAAAACGTGAGTGTGCTGAAAACAAAAGAACGGTGTTTCCCACAAATACGGACTTTATCTAGTCCAACTATGCCTCTGAAATTGATACAAATCACAGGTCCTCTAACATCCAATGCTTTCATTTAAGATGAGAAACATGTGAGCTTTGTGAACGATGTAGTTCGTTTGAGCTGAAAAGTGATTGCCCTTACCTGAAAAGAAGTCTTGCTTGTAGGAAGCCACAGAGCCTGGAATTTAACTCCATTTCTGAAGGGAAACACACAGCATGGTTCTCATCCATGGAGCACACTCTGCTTTAGAGCAAGAAGCACGCTCTTGCTTTCTAGAGTCTCTAATACAGCAGGAAACATGAGTGTGCTCAGAACAAAAGAACGGTGTTTCCTACATATACGGACCATATCTACTCCAACTCTGCTTGTGAAACTGAAACAAACCACAGGTCCTGTAACATCCAATGCTTTTCAATTAACCTAAAAACGTGTGAGGTTCGTGTACGATGTAGTTCTTTTATCCTGTAAAGTAACTGCCATAACTTGAAACGAAGTCTTGATTGTAGCAAGACACAGAGCCGGGTATTTAACTCCATTTCTGAAGGGAAACACACAGCATAGTTGTCATCCATGGTTCACAATCTGCTTTCGAACAAGAAGCACGCTCTTGCTGGCTAGAGTCTCTAGTACAGCAGGAAACGTGAGTGTTCTCAGAACAAAAGAACGGTGTTTCCTACACATACGGACCATATCTAGTTCAACTCCTCTTCTGAAACTGACACAAAGCACAGGTCAAGTAACATCCAATGCTTTTCAATTAAGACCGAGAAACGTGTGAGCTTCGTGTACGATGTAGTTCGTTTGACCTGTAAAGTAACTGCCCTTACCTGAAACGAAGTCTTGATTGTAGGAAGACACAGAGCCTGGGATTTAACTCCCTTTCTGGAGGGAAACACACAGCATAGTTCTCATCAATGGATCACACTCTGCTTTAGAGCAAGAAGCACGCTCTTGCTTTCTAGAGTCTCTAGTACAGCAGGAAACGTGAGTGTGCTCAGAACAAAAGAACGGTGTTTCCTACATATATGGACCATATCTAGTCCAATTCTGCTTCTGAAACTGAAACAAACCACAGGTCCTCTAACATCCAATGCTTCTCCATTAAGATGAGAAATGTGTGAGCTTCGTGAACGATGAAGTTCGTTTGAGCTGTAAATTAACTGCCCTTACCTGAAACAAATTCTTGCTTGTAGGAAGACTCAGAGCCTGGGATTTAACTCCATTTCTGAAGTGAAACACGCAGCAGACTTCTCATCCATTGATCACACTCTGCTTTAGAGCAAGAAGCACGCTCTTCCTTTCTAGAGTCTCTAATAGAGCAGGATACTTGAGTGTGCTCAGAACAAAAGAACTGTGTTTCCTACACATATGGACCATATCTAGTTCAACTCTTCTTCTGAAGCTGATATAAAGCACTGTTCCTGTAACATCCAATGCTTTTCAATTAAGACCGAGAAACGTGTGAGCTTCGTGTGTAATGTAGTTCTTTTGAGATGTAAAGTAACTGCCCTTACCTGAAAGGATATGTTGCTTGTAAGAAGACTCAGAGCCTGGGATTTAACTCCATTTCTGAAGTGGAACACACAGCAGAGTTCTCATCCATTGATCACACTCTGCTTTAGAGCAAGAAGCACACTCTTGCTTTCTAGAGTCTCTAAGACAGCAGGAAAAATGAGTGTGCTGAGAACAAAAGAACGGTGTTTCCTACACATACGGGCCATATCTAGTCCAACTCTGCTACTGAAAGTGAAACAAACCACAGGTCCTCTAACATCCAATGCTTGTCCTTTAAGATGAGAAACTTGTGAGCTTCGTGAACAATGTAGTTCGTTTGAGCTGTAAAGTAACTGCCCTTAACTGAAGCGAAGTCTTGCTTGTAGGAAGACTCAGAGCCTGGGATTTAACTCCATTTCTGAAGTGAAACACACAGCAGAGTTCTCATCCATAGATCACACTCTGCTTTAGAGCAAGAAGCACGCTCTTGCTTTCTAGATTCTCTAAGACAGCAGGAAAAGTGAGTGTGCTGAGAACAAAAGAAAAGTGTTTCCTACACATACGGACCATATCTAGTCCAACTCTGCTTCTGAAACTGATACAAAGCACTGGTCCTCTAACATGCAATGCTTGGCAGTTAAGATGAGAAACGTGTTAGCTTCGTAAACGATGTAGTTTGTATTAGCTGAAGTGACTTTCCTTACCTGAAACGAAGTCTTGTTTGTAGGAAGACTCAGAGCCTGGGATTTAACTCCATTTCTGAAGTGAATCACACAGCAGAGTTCTCATCCATAGATCACACTCTGATTTAGATCAAGAAGCACGCTCTAGCTTTCTAGAGTCTCTAAGACAGCATGAAACATGAGTGTGATGAGAACAAAAGAAAGGTTTTTCCTACACATACGGACCATATCTAGTTCATCTCTGCTTCTGAAACTGAAAAAAACCAGAGGTCCTCTAACAACCAATGCTTTTCAGTTTAGATGAGAAACGCGTGGGCTTCGTGAACGATGCAGTTTTTTGAGCTGTAAAGTAACTGCCCTTACCTGAAAAGAAGTCTTGCTTGTAGGAAGACTCAGAGCCTGGGATTTAACTCCATTTCTGAAGTGAAACACACAGCATAGTTCTCATCCATTGATCACACTCTGCTTTAGAGCAAGAAGCACGCTCTTGCTTTCTAGAGTCTCTAAGACAGCAGGAAACTTGAGTGTGATCAGAACAAAAGAACGGTGTTTCCTACACATAGGGACCATATCTAGTTCAACTCTGCTTCTGAAAGTGAAACAAACCACAGGTCCTCTAACATCCAATGCTTGTCAGTTAAGATGAGAAACGTGTTAGCTTCGTGAACGATGTAGTTTGTTTGAGCTGAAAAGTGACTGTCCTTACCTGAAACGAAGTCTTTCTTGTAGGAAGACACAGAGCCTGATATTTAACTCCATTTCTGAAGTGAAACACACAGCATATTTCTCATCCTTGGATCACACTCTGCTTTAGAGCAAGAAGCAAGCTCTTGCTTTCTAGAGTCTCTAAGACAGCAGGAAACTTGACTGTGACCAGAACAAAAGAACGGTGTTTCCTACACATACAGACCATATCTAGTTCATCTCTGCTTCTGAAACTGAAACAAACCAGAGGTCCTCTAACAACCAATGCTTTTCAGTTTAGATGTGAAACGTGTGAGCTTCGTGAACGATGTAGTTCGTTTGAGCTGTAAAGTAACTGCCCTTACCTGAAACGAAGTCTTGCATGTAGGAAGACACAGAGCCTGGGATTTAACTCTATTTCTGAAGGGAAACACACAGCATAGTTATCTTCCATGGTTCACTCTCTGCTTTAGAGCAAGAAGAATTCTATTGCTTTCTAGAGTCTCTAGTACAGCAGGAAATGTGAGTGTGCTCAAAACAAAAGAACCGTGTTTCCTACACATACGGACCATATCTAGTTCAACTCCTATTCTGAAACTGACACAAAGCACAGGTCAAGTAAAATCCAATGCTTTTCAATTAAGACCGAGATACGTGTGAGCTTCGTGTAGGATGTAGTTCGTTTGACCTGTAAAGTAACTGCCCTTACCTGAAACGAAGTCTTGATTCTAGGAAGACACAGAGCCTGGGATTTAACTCCTTTTCTGAAGGGATACACACAGCATAGTTCTCATCCATGGATCACACTCTGCTTTAGAGCAAGAAGCACGCTCTTGCTTTCTAGATTCTCTAGTACAGCTTGAAACGTGAGTGTGCTCAGAACAAAAGAACGGTGTTTCCTACATATACGGACCATATCTAGTCCAACTCTGCTTCTGAAACTGAAATGAACCACAGGTCCTCTAACATCCAATGCTTGTCCGTTAATATGAGAAACGTGTGAGCTTCGTGAACGATGAAGTTCGTTTGAGCTGTAAAGTAACTGCCCTTACCTGAAACAAAGTCTTGCTTGTAGGAAGACTCAGAACCTGGGATTTAACTCCATTTCTGACGTGAAACACCCAGCAGAGTTCTCATTCATTGATCACACTCTGCTTTAGAGCAAGAAGCACGCTCCTGATATCTAGATTCTCTAAGACAGCAGAAAACGTGAGTGTGCTGAAAACAAAAGAACGGTGTTTCCCACAAATACGGACTTTATCTAGTCCAACTATGCCTCTGAAATTGATACAAATCACAGGTCCTCTAACATCCAATGCTTTCATTTAAGATGAGAAACATGTGAGCTTTGTGAACGATGTAGTTCGTTTGAGCTGAAAAGTGATTGCCCTTACCTGAAAAGAAGTCTTGCTTGTAGGAAGCCACAGAGCCTGGAATTTAACTCCATTTCTGAAGGGAAACACACAGCATGGTTCTCATCCATGGAGCACACTCTGCTTTAGAGCAAGAAGCACGCTCTTGCTTTCTAGAGTCTCTAATACAGCAGGAAACATGAGTGTGCTCAGAACAAAAGAACGGTGTTTCCTACATATACGGACCATATCTACTCCAACTCTGCTTGTGAAACTGAAACAAACCACAGGTCCTGTAACATCCAATGCTTTTCAATTAACCTAAAAACGTGTGAGGTTCGTGTACGATGTAGTTCTTTTATCCTGTAAAGTAACTGCCATAACTTGAAACGAAGTCTTGATTGTAGCAAGACACAGAGCCGGGTATTTAACTCCATTTCTGAAGGGAAACACACAGCATAGTTGTCATCCATGGTTCACAATCTGCTTTCGAACAAGAAGCACGCTCTTGCTGGCTAGAGTCTCTAGTACAGCAGGAAACGTGAGTGTTCTCAGAACAAAAGAACGGTGTTTCCTACACATACGGACCATATCTAGTTCAACTCCTCTTCTGAAACTGACACAAAGCACAGGTCAAGTAACATCCAATGCTTTTCAATTAAGACCGAGAAACGTGTGAGCTTCGTGTACGATGTAGTTCGTTTGACCTGTAAAGTAACGGCCCTTACCTGAAACGAAGTCTTGATTGTAGGAAGACACAGAGCCTGGGATTTAACTCCCTTTCTGGAGGGAAACACACAGCATAGTTCTCATCAATGGATCACACTCTGCTTTAGAGCAAGAAGCACGCTCTTGCTTTCTAGAGTCTCTAGTACAGCAGGAAACGTGAGTGTGCTCAGAACAAAAGAACGGTGTTTCCTACATATATGGACCATATCTAGTCCAATTCTGCTTCTGAAACTGAAACAAACCACAGGTCCTCTAACATCCAATGCTTCTCCATTAAGATGAGAAATGTGTGAGCTTCGTGAACGATGAAGTTCGTTTGAGCTGTAAATTAACTGCCCTTACCTGAAACAAATTCTTGCTTGTAGGAAGACTCAGAGCCTGGGATTTAACTCCATTTCTGAAGTGAAACACGCAGCAGACTTCTCATCCATTGATCACACTCTGCTTTAGAGCAAGAAGCACGCTCTTCCTTTCTAGAGTCTCTAATAGAGCAGGATACTTGAGTGTGCTCAGAACAAAAGAACTGTGTTTCCTACACATATGGACCATATCTAGTTCAACTCTTCTTCTGAAGCTGATATAAAGCACTGTTCCTGTAACATCCAATGCTTTTCAATTAAGACCGAGAAACGTGTGAGCTTCGTGTGTAATGTAGTTCTTTTGAGATGTAAAGTAACTGCCCTTACCTGAAAGGATATGTTGCTTGTAAGAAGACTCAGAGCCTGGGATTTAACTCCATTTCTGAAGTGGAACACACAGCAGAGTTCTCATCCATTGATCACACTCTGCTTTAGAGCAAGAAGCACACTCTTGCTTTCTAGAGTCTCTAAGACAGCAGGAAAAATGAGTGTGCTGAGAACAAAAGAACGGTGTTTCCTACACATACGGGCCATATCTAGTCCAACTCTGCTACTGAAAGTGAAACAAACCACAGGTCCTCTAACATCCAATGCTTGTCCTTTAAGATGAGAAACTTGTGAGCTTCGTGAACAATGTAGTTCGTTTGAGCTGTAAAGTAACTGCCCTTAACTGAAGCGAAGTCTTGCTTGTAGGAAGACTCAGAGCCTGGGATTTAACTCCATTTCTGAAGTGAAACACACAGCAGAGTTCTCATCCATAGATCACACTCTGCTTTAGAGCAAGAAGCACGCTCTTGCTTTCTAGATTCTCTAAGACAGCAGGAAAAGTGAGTGTGCTGAGAACAAAAGAAAAGTGTTTCCTACACATACGGACCATATCTAGTCCAACTCTGCTTCTGAAACTGATACAAAGCACTGGTCCTCTAACATGCAATGCTTGGCAGTTAAGATGAGAAACGTGTTAGCTTCGTAAACGATGTAGTTTGTATTAGCTGAAGTGACTTTCCTTACCTGAAACGAAGTCTTGTTTGTAGGAAGACTCAGAGCCTGGGATTTAACTCCATTTCTGAAGTGAATCACACAGCAGAGTTCTCATCCATAGATCACACTCTGATTTAGATCAAGAAGCACGCTCTAGCTTTCTAGAGTCTCTAAGACAGCATGAAACATGAGTGTGATGAGAACAAAAGAAAGGTTTTTCCTACACATACGGACCATATCTAGTTCATCTCTGCTTCTGAAACTGAAAAAAACCAGAGGTCCTCTAACAACCAATGCTTTTCAGTTTA
Organism: Onychomys leucogaster; assembly: GCA_949786385.1. Taxonomy (NCBI): domain Eukaryota; kingdom Metazoa; phylum Chordata; class Mammalia; order Rodentia; family Cricetidae; genus Onychomys; species Onychomys leucogaster. The sequence goes on from CATKUP010000081.1 coordinate 925,154, forward strand.
GATGAGAAACGCGTGGGCTTCGTGAACGATGCAGTTTTTTGAGCTGTAAAGTAACTGCCCTTACCTGAAAAGAAGTCTTGCTTGTAGGAAGACTCAGAGCCTGGGATTTAACTCCATTTCTGAAGTGAAACACACAGCATAGTTCTCATCCATTGATCACACTCTGCTTTAGAGCAAGAAGCACGCTCTTGCTTTCTAGAGTCTCTAAGACAGCAGGAAACTTGAGTGTGATCAGAACAAAAGAACGGTGTTTCCTACACATAGGGACCATATCTAGTTCAACTCTGCTTCTGAAACTGAAACAAACCACAGTTCCTCTAACATCCAATGCTTGTCAGTTAAGATGAGACACGTGTGAGCTTTCTGAATGATGTAGTTCCTTTGAGCTGAAAAGTGACTCCCCTTACCTGAAACGAAGACTTTCTTGTAGGAAGACTCAGAGCCTGGGATTTAACTCCATTTTTGAAGTGAAACACATAGCAGAGTTCTCATCCATAGATCACACTCTGCTTTAGAGCAAGAAGCACGCTCTTGCTTTCTAGAGTCTCTAAGACAGCAGGAAACGTGAGTGTGCTGAGAACAAAAGAACAGTTTTTCCTACATATACGGACCATATCTAGTCCAACTCTGCTTCTGAAACTGAAACAAAGCACTGGTCCTCTAACATGCCATGCTTGGCAGTTAAGATGAGAAATGATTTAGCTTCGTGAATGATGTAGTTTGTTTGAGCTGAAAAGTGACTGCCCTTACGTGAAATGAAGACTTTTTTGTAGGAAGACACAAAGCCTGGGATTTAACTCCATTTCTGAAGGGAAACACCCAGCACAGTTCTCTTCCATGAATCACACTCTGCTTTAGAGCAAGAAGAACGCTCTTCCTTTCTAGAGTCTCTAATACAGCAGGAAACGTGATTGTGCTCAGAACAAAAGAACTGTGTTTCCTACACATACTGACCATATCTAGTTCAACTCTTCTTCTGAAACTGACACAAAGCACAGGTCCTCTAACATCCAATGCTTGACATTTAAGATGAGAAACGTGTGAGCATCATGAAAGATGTAGTTCCTTTGAGCTGAAAAGTGACTGCCATTACCTGAAACGAAGTCTTGCTTATAGGAAGACTCAGAGCCTGGGATTTAACTCCATTTCTGAAGTGAAACACACAGCAGAGTTCTCATCCTTAGATCACACTCTGCTTTAGAGCAAGAAGCACGCTCTTGCTTTCCAGAATCTCTAATACAGCAGGATACTTGAGTGTGCTCAGAACAAAAGAACTGTGTTTCCTACACATATGGACCATATCTAGTTCAACTCTTCTTCTGAAGCTGATATAAAGCACTGTTCCTGTAACATGCAATGCTTTTCAATTAAGACCGAGAAACGTGTGAGCTTCGTGTATAATGTAGTTCTTTTGAGATGTAAAGTAACTGCCCTTACCTGAAAGGATATGTTGCTTGTAAGAAGACTCAGAGCCTGGGATTTAACTCCATTTCTGAAGTGGAACACACAGCAGAGTTCTCATCCATTGATCACACTCTGCTTTAGAGCAAGAAGCACACTCTTGCTTTCTAGAGTCTCTAAGACAGCAGGAAAAATGAGTGTGCTGAGAACAAAAGAACGGTGTTTCCTACACATACGGGCCATATCTAGTCCAACTCTGCTACTGAAAGTGAAACAAACCACAGGTCCTCTAACATCCAATGCTTGTCCTTTAAGATGAGAAACTTGTGAGCTTCGTGAACAATGTAGTTCGTTTGAGCTGTAAAGTAACTGCCCTTAACTGAAGCGAAGTCTTGCTTGTAGGAAGACTCAGAGCCTGGGATTTAACTCCATTTCTGAAGTGAAACACACAGCAGAGTTCTCATCCATAGATCACACTCTGCTTTAGAGCAAGAAGCACGCTCTTGCTTTCTAGATTCTCTAAGACAGCAGGAAAAGTGAGTGTGCTGAGAACAAAAGAACAGTGTTTCCTACACATACGGACCATATCTAGTCCAACTCTGCTTCTGAAACTGATACAAAGCACTGGTCCTCTAACATGCAATGCTTGGCAGTTAAGATGAGAAACGTGTTAGCTTCGTAAACGATGTAGTTTGTTTTAGCTGAAAAGTGACTTTCCTTACCTGAAACGAAGTCTTGTTTGTAGGAAGACTCAGAGCCTGGGATTTAACTCCATTTCTGAAGTGAATCACACAGCAGAGTTCTCATCCATAGATCACACTCTGATTTAGATCAAGAAGCACGCTCTAGCTTTCTAGAGTCTCTAAGACAGCATGAAACATGAGTGTGATGAGAACAAAAGAAAGGTTTTTCCTACACATACAGACCATATCTAGTTCATCTCTGCTTCTGAAACTGAAAAAAACCAGAGGTCCTCTAACAACCAATGCTTTTCAGTTTAGATGAGAAACGCGTGGGCTTCGTGAACGATGCAGTTTTTTGAGCTGTAAAGTAACTGCCCTTACCTGAAAAGAAGTCTTGCTTGTAGGAAGACTCAGAGCCTGGGATTTAACTCCATTTCTGAAGTGAAACACACAGCATAGTTCTCATCCATTGATCACACTCTGCTTTAGAGCAAGAAGCACGCTCTTGCTTTCTAGAGTCTCTAAGACAGCAGGAAACTTGAGTGTGATCAGAACAAAAGAACGGTGTTTCCTACACATAGGGACCATATCTAGTTCAACTCTGCTTCTGAAACTGAAACAAACCACAGTTCCTCTAACATCCAATGCTTGTCAGTTAAGATGAGACACGTGTGAGCTTTCTGAATGATGTAGTTCCTTTGAGCTGAAAAGTGACTCCCCTTACCTGAAACGAAGACTTTCTTGTAGGAAGACTCAGAGCCTGGGATTTAACTCCATTTTTGAAGTGAAACACATAGCAGAGTTCTCATCCATAGATCACACTCTGCTTTAGAGCAAGAAGCACGCTCTTGCTTTCTAGAGTCTCTAAGACAGCAGGAAACGTGAGTGTGCTGAGAACAAAAGAACAGTTTTTCCTACATATACGGACCATATCTAGTCCAACTCTGCTTCTGAAACTGAAACAAAGCACTGGTCCTCTAACATGCCATGCTTGGCAGTTAAGATGAGAAACGATTTAGCTTCGTGAACGATGTAGTTTGTTTGAGCTGAAAAGTGACTGCCCTTACGTGAAATGAAGACTTTTTTGTAGGAAGACACAAAGCCTGGGATTTAACTCCATTTCTGAAGGGAAACACCCAGCACAGTTCTCTTCCATGAATCACACTCTGCTTTAGAGCAAGAAGCACGCTCTTCCTTTCTAGAGTCTCTAATACAGCAGGAAACGTGATTGTGCTCAGAACAAAAGAACTGTGTTTCCTACACATACTGACCATATCTAGTTCAACTCTTGTTCTGAAACTGACACAAAGCACAGGTCCTCTAACATCCAATGCTTGTCATTTAAGATGAGAAACGTGTGAGCATCATGAAAGATGTAGTTCCTTTGAGCTGAAAAGTGACTGCCATTACCTGAAACGAAGTCTTGCTTATAGGAAGACTCAGAGCCTGGGATTTAACTCGATTTCTGAAGTGAAACACACAGCAGAGTTCTCATCCTTAGATCACACTCTGCTTTAGAGCAAGAAGCACGCTCTTGCATTCCAGAATCTCTAAAACAGCAGGATACTTGAGTGTGCTCAGAACAAAAGAACTGTGTTTCCTACACATATGGACCATATCTAGTTCAACTCTTCTTCTGAAGCTGATATAAAGCACTGTTCCTGTAACATGCAATGCTTTTCAATTAAGACCGAGAAACGTGTGAGCTTCGTGTATAATGTAGTTCTTTGGAGATGTAAAGTAACTGCCCTTACCTGAAACCATATCTTGCTTGTAAGAAGACTCAAAGCCTGGGATTTAACTCCATTTCTGAAGTGGAACACACTGCAGAGTTCTCATCCATTGATCACACTCTGCTTTAGAGCAAGAAGCACGCTCTTGCTTTCTAGAATCTCCAAAACAGCATGAAACATGAGTGTGATGAGAAGAAAAGAAAGGTGTTTCCTACACATACGGACCATATCTAGTCCAACTCTGCTTCTGAAACTGATACAAAGCACAGGTCCTCCTACATGCAATGCTTGTCATTTAAGATGAGAAACTTGTGAGCTTCGTGAACAATGTAGTTCGTTTGAGCTGTAAAGTAACTGCCATTAACTGAAACGAAGTCCTGCTTGTAGGAAGACTCAGAGCCTGGGATTTAACTCCATTTCTGAAGGGAAACACCCAGCACAGTTCTCTTCCATGAATCACACTCTGCTTTAGAGCAAGAAGCACGCTCTTCCTTTCTAGAGTCTCTAATACAGCAGGAAACGTGATTGTGCTCAGAACAAAAGAACTGTGTTTCCTACACATACTGACCATATCTAGTTCAACTCTTCTTCTGAAACTGAAACAAAGCACAGGTCCTCTAACATCCATTGCTTGACGTTTAAGATGAGAAACGTGTGAGCATCATGAAAGATGTAGTTCTTTGAGCTGAAAAGTGACTGCCATTACCTGAAACGAAGTCTTGCTTATAGGAAGACTCAGATCCTGGGATTTAACTCCATTTCTGAAGTGAAACACACAGCAGAGTTCTCATCCTTAGATCACACTCTGCTTTAGAGCAAGAAGCACGCTCTTGCTTTCCAGAGTCTCTAATACAGCAGGATACTTGAGTGTGCTCAGAACAATGAACTGTGTTTCCTACACATATGGACCATATCTAGTTCAACTCTTCTTCTGAAGCTGATATAAAGCACTGTTCCTGTAACATCCAATGCTTTTCAATTAAGACCGAGAAACGTGTGAGCTTCGTGTATAATGTAGTTCTTTTGAGATGTAAAGTAACTCCCCTTACCTGAAACGATATCTTGCTTGTAAGAAGACTCAAAGCCTGGGATTTAACTCCATTTCTGAAGTGGAACACACTGCAGAGTTCTCATCCATTGATCACACTCTGCTTTAGAGCAAAAAGCACACTCTTGCTTTCTAGAGTCTCTAAGACAGCAGGAAACATGAGTGTGATCAGAACAAAATAACGGAGTTTCCTACACATACGGGCCATATCTAGTCCAACTCTGCTTCTGAAAGTGAAACAAACCACAGGTCCTCTAACATCCAATGATTGTCCGTTAAGATGAGAAACTTGTGAGCTTCGTGAACAATGTAGTTCGTTTGAGCTGTAAAGTAACTGCCCTTAACTGAAACGAAGTCTTGCTTGTAGGAAGACTCAGAGCCTGGGATTTAACTCCATTTCTGAAGGGAATCACACAGCAGAGTTCTCATCCATAGGTCACACTCTGCTTTAGAGCAAGAAGCACGCTCTTGCTTTTAGAGTCTCTAAGACAGCAGGAAACGTGAGTGTGCTGAGAACAAAAGAACAGTTTTTCCTACATATACGGACAATATCTATTCCAACTCTGCTTCTGAAACTGAAACAAAGCACTGGTCCTCTAACATGCAATGCTTGGCAGTTAAGATGAGAAACATTTTAGCTTCGTGAACGATGTAGTTTGTTTTAGCTGAAAAGTGACTGCCCTTACCTGAAACGAAGTCTTGTTTGTAGGAAGACTCAGAGCCTGAGATTTAACTCCATTTCTGAAGTGAATCACACAGCAGAGTTCTCATCCATAGATCACACTCTGCTTTAGAGCAAGAAGCACGCTCTTGCTTTCTAGATTCTCTAGTACAGCTTGAAACGTGAGTGTGCTCAGAACAAAAGAACGGTGTTTCCTACATATACGGACCATATCTAGTCCAACTCTGCTTCTGAAACTGAAATGAACCACAGGTCCTCTAACATCCAATGCTTGTCCGTTAATATGAGAAACGTGTGAGCTTCGTGAACGATGAAGTTCGTTTGAGCTGTAAAGTAACTGCCCTTACCTGAAACAAAGTCTTGCTTGTAGGAAGACTCAGAACCTGGGATTTAACTCCATTTCTGACGTGAAACACCCAGCAGAGTTCTCATTCATTGATCACACTCTGCTTTAGAGCAAGAAGCACGCTCCTGATATCTAGATTCTCTAAGACAGCAGAAAACGTGAGTGTGCTGAAAACAAAAGAACGGTGTTTCCCACAAATACGGACTTTATCTAGTCCAACTATGCCTCTGAAATTGATACAAATCACAGGTCCTCTAACATCCAATGCTTTCATTTAAGATGAGAAACATGTGAGCTTTGTGAACGATGTAGTTCGTTTGAGCTGAAAAGTGATTGCCCTTACCTGAAAAGAAGTCTTGCTTGTAGGAAGCCACAGAGCCTGGAATTTAACTCCATTTCTGAAGGGAAACACACAGCATGGTTCTCATCCATGGAGCACACTCTGCTTTAGAGCAAGAAGCACGCTCTTGCTTTCTAGAGTCTCTAATACAGCAGGAAACATGAGTGTGCTCAGAACAAAAGAACGGTGTTTCCTACATATACGGACCATATCTACTCCAACTCTGCTTGTGAAACTGAAACAAACCACAGGTCCTGTAACATCCAATGCTTTTCAATTAACCTAAAAACGTGTGAGGTTCGTGTACGATGTAGTTCTTTTATCCTGTAAAGTAACTGCCATAACTTGAAACGAAGTCTTGATTGTAGCAAGACACAGAGCCGGGTATTTAACTCCATTTCTGAAGGGAAACACACAGCATAGTTGTCATCCATGGTTCACAATCTGCTTTCGAACAAGAAGCACGCTCTTGCTGGCTAGAGTCTCTAGTACAGCAGGAAACGTGAGTGTTCTCAGAACAAAAGAACGGTGTTTCCTACACATACGGACCATATCTAGTTCAACTCCTCTTCTGAAACTGACACAAAGCACAGGTCAAGTAACATCCAATGCTTTTCAATTAAGACCGAGAAACGTGTGAGCTTCGTGTACGATGTAGTTCGTTTGACCTGTAAAGTAACGGCCCTTACCTGAAACGAAGTCTTGATTGTAGGAAGACACAGAGCCTGGGATTTAACTCCCTTTCTGGAGGGAAACACACAGCATAGTTCTCATCAATGGATCACACTCTGCTTTAGAGCAAGAAGCACGCTCTTGCTTTCTAGAGTCTCTAGTACAGCAGGAAACGTGAGTGTGCTCAGAACAAAAGAACGGTGTTTCCTACATATATGGACCATATCTAGTCCAATTCTGCTTCTGAAACTGAAACAAACCACAGGTCCTCTAACATCCAATGCTTCTCCATTAAGATGAGAAATGTGTGAGCTTCGTGAACGATGAAGTTCGTTTGAGCTGTAAATTAACTGCCCTTACCTGAAACAAATTCTTGCTTGTAGGAAGACTCAGAGCCTGGGATTTAACTCCATTTCTGAAGTGAAACACGCAGCAGACTTCTCATCCATTGATCACACTCTGCTTTAGAGCAAGAAGCACGCTCTTCCTTTCTAGAGTCTCTAATAGAGCAGGATACTTGAGTGTGCTCAGAACAAAAGAACTGTGTTTCCTACACATATGGACCATATCTAGTTCAACTCTTCTTCTGAAGCTGATATAAAGCACTGTTCCTGTAACATCCAATGCTTTTCAATTAAGACCGAGAAACGTGTGAGCTTCGTGTGTAATGTAGTTCTTTTGAGATGTAAAGTAACTGCCCTTACCTGAAAGGATATGTTGCTTGTAAGAAGACTCAGAGCCTGGGATTTAACTCCATTTCTGAAGTGGAACACACAGCAGAGTTCTCATCCATTGATCACACTCTGCTTTAGAGCAAGAAGCACACTCTTGCTTTCTAGAGTCTCTAAGACAGCAGGAAAAATGAGTGTGCTGAGAACAAAAGAACGGTGTTTCCTACACATACGGGCCATATCTAGTCCAACTCTGCTACTGAAAGTGAAACAAACCACAGGTCCTCTAACATCCAATGCTTGTCCTTTAAGATGAGAAACTTGTGAGCTTCGTGAACAATGTAGTTCGTTTGAGCTGTAAAGTAACTGCCCTTAACTGAAGCGAAGTCTTGCTTGTAGGAAGACTCAGAGCCTGGGATTTAACTCCATTTCTGAAGTGAAACACACAGCAGAGTTCTCATCCATAGATCACACTCTGCTTTAGAGCAAGAAGCACGCTCTTGCTTTCTAGATTCTCTAAGACAGCAGGAAAAGTGAGTGTGCTGAGAACAAAAGAAAAGTGTTTCCTACACATACGGACCATATCTAGTCCAACTCTGCTTCTGAAACTGATACAAAGCACTGGTCCTCTAACATGCAATGCTTGGCAGTTAAGATGAGAAACGTGTTAGCTTCGTAAACGATGTAGTTTGTATTAGCTGAAGTGACTTTCCTTACCTGAAACGAAGTCTTGTTTGTAGGAAGACTCAGAGCCTGGGATTTAACTCCATTTCTGAAGTGAATCACACAGCAGAGTTCTCATCCATAGATCACACTCTGATTTAGATCAAGAAGCACGCTCTAGCTTTCTAGAGTCTCTAAGACAGCATGAAACATGAGTGTGATGAGAACAAAAGAAAGGTTTTTCCTACACATACGGACCATATCTAGTTCATCTCTGCTTCTGAAACTGAAAAAAACCAGAGGTCCTCTAACAACCAATGCTTTTCAGTTTAGATGAGAAACGCGTGGGCTTCGTGAACGATGCAGTTTTTTGAGCTGTAAAGTAACTGCCCTTACCTGAAAAGAAGTCTTGCTTGTAGGAAGACTCAGAGCCTGGGATTTAACTCCATTTCTGAAGTGAAACACACAGCATAGTTCTCATCCATTGATCACACTCTGCTTTAGAGCAAGAAGCACGCTCTTGCTTTCTAGAGTCTCTAAGACAGCAGGAAACTTGAGTGTGATCAGAACAAAAGAACGGTGTTTCCTACACATAGGGACCATATCTAGTTCAACTCTGCTTCTGAAAGTGAAACAAACCACAGGTCCTCTAACATCCAATGCTTGTCAGTTAAGATGAGAAACGTGTTAGCTTCGTGAACGATGTAGTTTGTTTGAGCTGAAAAGTGACTGTCCTTACCTGAAACGAAGTCTTTCTTGTAGGAAGACACAGAGCCTGATATTTAACTCCATTTCTGAAGGGAAACACACAGCATATTTCTCATCCTTGGATCACACTCTGCTTTAGAGCAAGAAGCAAGCTCTTGCTTTCTAGAGTCTCTAAGACAGCAGGAAACTTGACTGTGACCAGAACAAAAGAACGGTGTTTCCTACACATACAGACCATATCTAGTTCATCTCTGCTTCTGAAACTGAAACAAACCAGAGGTCCTCTAACAACCAATGCTTTTCAGTTTAGATGTGAAACGTGTGAGCTTCGTGAACGATGTAGTTCGTTTGAGCTGTAAAGTAACTGCCCTTACCTGAAACGAAGTCTTGCATGTAGGAAGACACAGAGCCTGGGATTTAACTCTATTTCTGAAGGGAAACACACAGCATAGTTATCTTCCATGGTTCACTCTCTGCTTTAGAGCAAGAAGAATTCTATTGCTTTCTAGAGTCTCTAGTACAGCAGGAAATGTGAGTGTGCTCAAAACAAAAGAACCGTGTTTCCTACACATACGGACCATATCTAGTTCAACTCCTATTCTGAAACTGACACAAAGCACAGGTCAAGTAAAATCCAATGCTTTTCAATTAAGACCGAGATACGTGTGAGCTTCGTGTAGGATGTAGTTCGTTTGACCTGTAAAGTAACTGCCCTTACCTGAAACGAAGTCTTGATTCTAGGAAGACACAGAGCCTGGGATTTAACTCCTTTTCTGAAGGGATACACACAGCATAGTTCTCATCCATGGATCACACTCTGCTTTAGAGCAAGAAGCACGCTCTTGCTTTCTAGATTCTCTAGTACAGCTTGAAACGTGAGTGTGCTCAGAACAAAAGAACGGTGTTTCCTACATATACGGACCATATCTAGTCCAACTCTGCTTCTGAAACTGAAATGAACCACAGGTCCTCTAACATCCAATGCTTGTCCGTTAATATGAGAAACGTGTGAGCTTCGTGAACGATGAAGTTCGTTTGAGCTGTAAAGTAACTGCCCTTACCTGAAACAAAGTCTTGCTTGTAGGAAGACTCAGAACCTGGGATTTAACTCCATTTCTGACGTGAAACACCCAGCAGAGTTCTCATTCATTGATCACACTCTGCTTTAGAGCAAGAAGCACGCTCCTGATATCTAGATTCTCTAAGACAGCAGAAAACGTGAGTGTGCTGAAAACAAAAGAACGGTGTTTCCCACAAATACGGACTTTATCTAGTCCAACTATGCCTCTGAAATTGATACAAATCACAGGTCCTCTAACATCCAATGCTTTCATTTAAGATGAGAAACATGTGAGCTTTGTGAACGATGTAGTTCGTTTGAGCTGAAAAGTGATTGCCCTTACCTGAAAAGAAGTCTTGCTTGTAGGAAGCCACAGAGCCTGGAATTTAACTCCATTTCTGAAGGGAAACACACAGCATGGTTCTCATCCATGGAGCACACTCTGCTTTAGAGCAAGAAGCACGCTCTTGCTTTCTAGAGTCTCTAATACAGCAGGAAACATGAGTGTGCTCAGAACAAAAGAACGGTGTTTCCTACATATACGGACCATATCTACTCCAACTCTGCTTGTGAAACTGAAACAAACCACAGGTCCTGTAACATCCAATGCTTTTCAATTAACCTAAAAACGTGTGAGGTTCGTGTACGATGTAGTTCTTTTATCCTGTAAAGTAACTGCCATAACTTGAAACGAAGTCTTGATTGTAGCAAGACACAGAGCCGGGTATTTAACTCCATTTCTGAAGGGAAACACACAGCATAGTTGTCATCCATGGTTCACAATCTGCTTTCGAACAAGAAGCACGCTCTTGCTGGCTAGAGTCTCTAGTACAGCAGGAAACGTGAGTGTTCTCAGAACAAAAGAACGGTGTTTCCTACACATACGGACCATATCTAGTTCAACTCCTCTTCTGAAACTGACACAAAGCACAGGTCAAGTAACATCCAATGCTTTTCAATTAAGACCAAGAAACGTGTGAGCTTCGTGTACGATGTAGTTCGTTTGACCTGTAAAGTAACGGCCCTTACCTGAAACGAAGTCTTGATTGTAGGAAGACACAGAGCCTGGGATTTAACTCCCTTTCTGGAGGGAAACACACAGCATAGTTCTCATCAATGGATCACACTCTGCTTTAGAGCAAGAAGCACGCTCTTGCTTTCTAGAGTCTCTAGTACAGCAGGAAACGTGAGTGTGCTCAGAACAAAAGAACGGTGTTTCCTACATATATGGACCATATCTAGTCCAATTCTGCTTCTGAAACTGAAACAAACCACAGGTCCTCTAACATCCAATGCTTCTCCATTAAGATGAGAAATGTGTGAGCTTCGTGAACGATGAAGTTCGTTTGAGCTGTAAATTAACTGCCCTTACCTGAAACAAATTCTTGCTTGTAGGAAGACTCAGAGCCTGGGATTTAACTCCATTTCTGAAGTGAAACACGCAGCAGACTTCTCATCCATTGATCACACTCTGCTTTAGAGCAAGAAGCACGCTCTTCCTTTCTAGAGTCTCTAATAGAGCAGGATACTTGAGTGTGCTCAGAACAAAAGAACTGTGTTTCCTACACATATGGACCATATCTAGTTCAACTCTTCTTCTGAAGCTGATATAAAGCACTGTTCCTGTAACATCCAATGCTTTTCAATTAAGACCGAGAAACGTGTGAGCTTCGTGTGTAATGTAGTTCTTTTGAGATGTAAAGTAACTGCCCTTACCTGAAAGGATATGTTGCTTGTAAGAAGACTCAGAGCCTGGGATTTAACTCCATTTCTGAAGTGGAACACACAGCAGAGTTCTCATCCATTGATCACACTCTGCTTTAGAGCAAGAAGCACACTCTTGCTTTCTAGAGTCTCTAAGACAGCAGGAAAAATGAGTGTGCTGAGAACAAAAGAACGGTGTTTCCTACACATACGGGCCATATCTAGTCCAACTCTGCTACTGAAAGTGAAACAAACCACAGGTCCTCTAACATCCAATGCTTGTCCTTTAAGATGAGAAACTTGTGAGCTTCGTGAACAATGTAGTTCGTTTGAGCTGTAAAGTAACTGCCCTTAACTGAAGCGAAGTCTTGCTTGTAGGAAGACTCAGAGCCTGGGATTTAACTCCATTTCTGAAGTGAAACACACAGCAGAGTTCTCATCCATAGATCACACTCTGCTTTAGAGCAAGAAGCACGCTCTTGCTTTCTAGATTCTCTAAGACAGCAGGAAAAGTGAGTGTGCTGAGAACAAAAGAAAAGTGTTTCCTACACATACGGACCATATCTAGTCCAACTCTGCTTCTGAAACTGATACAAAGCACTGGTCCTCTAACATGCAATGCTTGGCAGTTAAGATGAGAAACGTGTTAGCTTCGTAAACGATGTAGTTTGTATTAGCTGAAGTGACTTTCCTTACCTGAAACGAAGTCTTGTTTGTAGGAAGACTCAGAGCCTGGGATTTAACTCCATTTCTGAAGTGAATCACACAGCAGAGTTCTCATCCATAGATCACACTCTGATTTAGATCAAGAAGCACGCTCTAGCTTTCTAGAGTCTCTAAGACAGCATGAAACATGAGTGTGATGAGAACAAAAGAAAGGTTTTTCCTACACATACGGACCATATCTAGTTCATCTCTGCTTCTGAAACTGAAAAAAACCAGAGGTCCTCTAACAACCAATGCTTTTCAGTTTAGATGAGAAACGCGTGGGCTTCGTGAACGATGCAGTTTTTTGAGCTGTAAAGTAACTGCCCTTACCTGAAAAGAAGTCTTGCTTGTAGGAAGACTCAGAGCCTGGGATTTAACTCCATTTCTGAAGTGAAACACACAGCATAGTTCTCATCCATTGATCACACTCTGCTTTAGAGCAAGAAGCACGCTCTTGCTTTCTAGAGTCTCTAAGACAGCAGGAAACTTGAGTGTGATCAGAACAAAAGAACGGTGTTTCCTACACATAGGGACCATATCTAGTTCAACTCTGCTTCTGAAACTGAAACAAACCACAGTTCCTCTAACATCCAATGCTTGTCAGTTAAGATGAGACACGTGTGAGCTTTCTGAATGATGTAGTTCCTTTGAGCTGAAAAGTGACTCCCCTTACCTGAAACGAAGACTTTCTTGTAGGAAGACTCAGAGCCTGGGATTTAACTCCATTTTTGAAGTGAAACACATAGCAGAGTTCTCATCCATAGATCACACTCTGCTTTAGAGCAAGAAGCACGCTCTTGCTTTCTAGAGTCTCTAAGACAGCAGGAAACGTGAGTGTGCTGAGAACAAAAGAACAGTTTTTCCTACATATACGGACCATATCTAGTCCAACTCTGCTTCTGAAACTGAAACAAAGCACTGGTCCTCTAACATGCCATGCTTGGCAGTTAAGATGAGAAATGATTTAGCTTCGTGAATGATGTAGTTTGTTTGAGCTGAAAAGTGACTGCCCTTACGTGAAATGAAGACTTTTTTGTAGGAAGACACAAAGCCTGGGATTTAACTCCATTTCTGAAGGGAAACACCCAGCACAGTTCTCTTCCATGAATCACACTCTGCTTTAGAGCAAGAAGAACGCTCTTCCTTTCTAGAGTCTCTAATACAGCAGGAAACGTGATTGTGCTCAGAACAAAAGAACTGTGTTTCCTACACATACTGACCATATCTAGTTCAACTCTTCTTCTGAAACTGACACAAAGCACAGGTCCTCTAACATCCAATGCTTGACATTTAAGATGAGAAACGTGTGAGCATCATGAAAGATGTAGTTCCTTTGAGCTGAAAAGTGACTGCCATTACCTGAAACGAAGTCTTGCTTATAGGAAGACTCAGAGCCTGGGATTTAACTCCATTTCTGAAGTGAAACACACAGCAGAGTTCTCATCCTTAGATCACACTCTGCTTTAGAGCAAGAAGCACGCTCTTGCTTTCCAGAATCTCTAATACAGCAGGATACTTGAGTGTGCTCAGAACAAAAGAACTGTGTTTCCTACACATATGGACCATATCTAGTTCAACTCTTCTTCTGAAGCTGATATAAAGCACTGTTCCTGTAACATGCAATGCTTTTCAATTAAGACCGAGAAACGTGTGAGCTTCGTGTGTAATGTAGTTCTTTTGAGATGTAAAGTAACTGCCCTTACCTGAAAGGATATGTTGCTTGTAAGAAGACTCAGAGCCTGGGATTTAACTCCATTTCTGAAGTGGAACACACAGCAGAGTTCTCATCCATTGATCACACTCTGCTTTAGAGCAAGAAGCACACTCTTGCTTTCTAGAGTCTCTAAGACAGCAGGAAAAATGAGTGTGCTGAGAACAAAAGAACGGTGTTTCCTACACATACGGGCCATATCTAGTCCAACTCTGCTACTGAAAGTGAAACAAACCACAGGTCCTCTAACATCCAATGCTTGTCCTTTAAGATGAGAAACTTGTGAGCTTCGTGAACAATGTAGTTCGTTTGAGCTGTAAAGTAACTGCCCTTAACTGAAGCGAAGTCTTGCTTGTAGGAAGACTCAGAGCCTGGGATTTAACTCCATTTCTGAAGTGAAACACACAGCAGAGTTCTCATCCATAGATCACACTCTGCTTTAGAGCAAGAAGCACGCTCTTGCTTTCTAGATTCTCTAAGACAGCAGGAAAAGTGAGTGTGCTGAGAACAAAAGAACAGTGTTTCCTACACATACGGACCATATCTAGTCCAACTCTGCTTCTGAAACTGATACAAAGCACTGGTCCTCTAACATGCAATGCTTGGCAGTTAAGATGAGAAACGTGTTAGCTTCGTAAACGATGTAGTTTGTTTTAGCTGAAAAGTGACTTTCCTTACCTGAAACGAAGTCTTGTTTGTAGGAAGACTCAGAGCCTGGGATTTAACTCCATTTCTGAAGTGAATCACACAGCAGAGTTCTCATCCATAGATCACACTCTGATTTAGATCAAGAAGCACGCTCTAGCTTTCTAGAGTCTCTAAGACAGCATGAAACATGAGTGTGATGAGAACAAAAGAAAGGTTTTTCCTACACATACAGACCATATCTAGTTCATCTCTGCTTCTGAAACTGAAAAAAACCAGAGGTCCTCTAACAACCAATGCTTTTCAGTTTAGATGAGAAACGCGTGGGCTTCGTGAACGATGCAGTTTTTTGAGCTGTAAAGTAACTGCCCTTACCTGAAAAGAAGTCTTGCTTGTAGGAAGACTCAGAGCCTGGGATTTAACTCCATTTCTGAAGTGAAACACACAGCATAGTTCTCATCCATTGATCACACTCTGCTTTAGAGCAAGAAGCACGCTCTTGCTTTCTAGAGTCTCTAAGACAGCAGGAAACTTGAGTGTGATCAGAACAAAAGAACGGTGTTTCCTACACATAGGGACCATATCTAGTTCAACTCTGCTTCTGAAACTGAAACAAACCACAGTTCCTCTAACATCCAATGCTTGTCAGTTAAGATGAGACACGTGTGAGCTTTCTGAATGATGTAGTTCCTTTGAGCTGAAAAGTGACTCCCCTTACCTGAAACGAAGACTTTCTTGTAGGAAGACTCAGAGCCTGGGATTTAACTCCATTTTTGAAGTGAAACACATAGCAGAGTTCTCATCCATAGATCACACTCTGCTTTAGAGCAAGAAGCACGCTCTTGCTTTCTAGAGTCTCTAAGACAGCAGGAAACGTGAGTGTGCTGAGAACAAAAGAACAGTTTTTCCTACATATACGGACCATATCTAGTCCAACTCTGCTTCTGAAACTGAAACAAAGCACTGGTCCTCTAACATGCCATGCTTGGCAGTTAAGATGTGAAACGATTTAGCTTCGTGAACGATGTAGTTTGTTTGAGCTGAAAAGTGACTGCCCTTACGTGAAATGAAGACTTTTTTGTAGGAAGACACAAAGCCTGGGATTTAACTCCATTTCTGAAGGGAAACACCCAGCACAGTTCTCTTCCATGAATCACACTCTGCTTTAGAGCAAGAAGCACGCTCTTCCTTTCTAGAGTCTCTAATACAGCAGGAAACGTGATTGTGCTCAGAACAAAAGAACTGTGTTTCCTACACATACTGACCATATCTAGTTCAACTCTTGTTCTGAAACTGACACAAAGCACAGGTCCTCTAACATCCAATGCTTGTCATTTAAGATGAGAAACGTGTGAGCATCATGAAAGATGTAGTTCCTTTGAGCTGAAAAGTGACTGCCATTACCTGAAACGAAGTCTTGCTTATAGGAAGACTCAGAGCCTGGGATTTAACTCGATTTCTGAAGTGAAACACACAGCAGAGTTCTCATCCTTAGATCACACTCTGCTTTAGAGCAAGAAGCACGCTCTTGCATTCCAGAATCTCTAAAACAGCAGGATACTTGAGTGTGCTCAGAACAAAAGAACTGTGTTTCCTACACATATGGACCATATCTAGTTCAACTCTTCTTCTGAAGCTGATATAAAGCACTGTTCCTGTAACATGCAATGCTTTTCAATTAAGACCGAGAAACGTGTGAGCTTCGTGTATAATGTAGTTCTTTGGAGATGTAAAGTAACTGCCCTTACCTGAAACCATATCTTGCTTGTAAGAAGACTCAAAGCCTGGGATTTAACTCCATTTCTGAAGTGGAACACACTGCAGAGTTCTCATCCATTGATCACACTCTGCTTTAGAGCAAGAAGCACGCTCTTGCTTTCTAGAATCTCCAAAACAGCATGAAACATGAGTGTGATGAGAAGAAAAGAAAGGTGTTTCCTACACATACGGACCATATCTAGTCCAACTCTGCTTCTGAAACTGATACAAAGCACAGGTCCTCCTACATGCAATGCTTGTCATTTAAGATGAGAAACTTGTGAGCTTCGTGAACAATGTAGTTCGTTTGAGCTGTAAAGTAACTGCCATTAACTGAAACGAAGTCCTGCTTGTAGGAGGACTCAGAGCCTGGGATTTAACTCCATTTCTGAAGGGAAACACCCAGCACAGTTCTCTTCCATGAATCACACTCTGCTTTAGAGCAAGAAGCACGCTCTTCCTTTCTAGAGTCTCTAATACAGCAGGAAACGTGATTGTGCTCAGAACAAAAGAACTGTGTTTCCTACACATACTGACCATATCTAGTTCAACTCTTCTTCTGAAACTGAAACAAAGCACAGGTCCTCTAACATCCATTGCTTGACGTTTAAGATGAGAAACGTGTGAGCATCATGAAAGATGTAGTTCTTTGAGCTGAAAAGTGACTGCCATTACCTGAAACGAAGTCTTGCTTATAGGAAGACTCAGATCCTGGGATTTAACTCCATTTCTGAAGTGAAACACACAGCAGAGTTCTCATCCTTAGATCACACTCTGCTTTAGAGCAAGAAGCACGCTCTTGCTTTCCAGAGTCTCTAATACAGCAGGATACTTGAGTGTGCTCAGAACAATGAACTGTGTTTCCTACACATATGGACCATATCTAGTTCAACTCTTCTTCTGAAGCTGATATAAAGCACTGTTCCTGTAACATCCAATGCTTTTCAATTAAGACCGAGAAACGTGTGAGCTTCGTGTATAATGTAGTTCTTTTGAGATGTAAAGTAACTCCCCTTACCTGAAACGATATCTTGCTTGTAAGAAGACTCAAAGCCTGGGATTTAACTCCATTTCTGAAGTGGAACACACTGCAGAGTTCTCATCCATTGATCACACTCTGCTTTAGAGCAAAAAGCACACTCTTGCTTTCTAGAGTCTCTAAGACAGCAGGAAACATGAGTGTGATCAGAACAAAATAACGGAGTTTCCTACACATACGGGCCATATCTAGTCCAACTCTGCTTCTGAAAGTGAAACAAACCACAGGTCCTCTAACATCCAATGATTGTCCGTTAAGATGAGAAACTTGTGAGCTTCGTGAACAATGTAGTTCGTTTGAGCTGTAAAGTAACTGCCCTTAACTGAAACGAAGTCTTGCTTGTAGGAAGACTCAGAGCCTGGGATTTAACTCCATTTCTGAAGGGAATCACACAGCAGAGTTCTCATCCATAGGTCACACTCTGCTTTAGAGCAAGAAGCACGCTCTTGCTTTTAGAGTCTCTAAGACAGCAGGAAACGTGAGTGTGCTGAGAACAAAAGAACAGTTTTTCCTACATATACGGACAATATCTATTCCAACTCTGCTTCTGAAACTGAAACAAAGCACTGGTCCTCTAACATGCAATGCTTGGCAGTTAAGATGAGAAACATTTTAGCTTCGTGAACGATGTAGTTTGTTTTAGCTGAAAAGTGACTGCCCTTACCTGAAACGAAGTCTTGTTTGTAGGAAGACTCAGAGCCTGAGATTTAACTCCATTTCTGAAGTGAATCACACAGCAGAGTTCTCATCCATAGATCACACTCTGATTTAGAGCAAGAAGCACGCTCTAGCTTTCTAGAGTCTCTAAGACAGCATGAAACATGAGTGTGATGAGAACAAAAGAAAGGTGTTTCCTACACATACGGACCATATCTAGTTCATCTCTGCTTCTGAAACTGAAACAAACCAGAGGTCCTCTAACAACCAATGCTTTTCAGTTTAGATGAGAAACGCGTGGGTTTCGTGAACGTTGCAGTTTTTTTGAGCTGTAAAGTAACTGCCCTTACCTGAAAAGAAGTCTTGCTTGTAGGAAGACTCAGAGCCTGGGATTTAACTCCATTTCTGAAGTGAAACACACAGCATAGTTCTCATCCATTGATCACACTCTGCTTTAGAGCAAGAAGCACGCTCTTGCTTTCTAGAGTCTCTAAGACAGCAGGAAACTTGAGTGTGATCAGAACAAAAGAACGGTGTTTCCTACATAATGGACCATATCTAGTTCAACTCTGCTTCTGAAACTGAAACAAACCACAGTTCCTCTAACATCCAATGCTTGTCAGTTAAGATGAGACACGTGTGAGCTTTCTGAATGATGTAGTTCCTTTGAGCTGAAAAGTGACTCCCCTTACCTGAAACGAAGTCTTTCTTGTAGGAAGACTCAAAGTCTGGGATTTAACTCCATTTTTGAAGTGAAACACATAGCAGAGTTGTCATCCATAGATCACACTCTGCTTTAGAGCAAGAAGCACGCTCTTGCTTTCTAGAGTCTCTAAGACAGCAGGAAACGTGAGTGTGCTGAGAACAAAAGAACAGTTTTTCCTACATATACGGACCATATCTAGTCCAACTCTGCTTCTGAAACTGAAACAAAGCACTGGTCCTCTAACATGCCATGCTTGGCAGTTAAGATGAGAAACGATTTAGCTTCGTGAAAGATGTAGTTTGTTTGAGCTGAAAAGTGACTGCCCTTACGTGAAATGAAGACTTTTTTGTAGGAAGACACAAAGCCTGGGATTTAACTCCATTTCTGAAGGGAAACACCCAGCACAGTTCTCTTCCATGAATCACACTCTGCTTTAGAGCAAGAAGCACGCTCTTCCTTTCTAGAGTCACTAATACAGCAGGAAACGTGATTGTGCTCAGAACAAAAGAACTGTGTTTCCTACACATACTGACCATATCTAGTTCAACTCTTCTTCTGAAACTGACACAAAGCACAGGTCCTCTAACATCCAATGCTTGTCATTTAAGATGAGAAACGTGTGAGCATCATGAAAGGTAGTTCTTTTGAGCTGAAAAGTGACTGCCATTACCTGAATCGAAGTCTTGCTTGTAGGAAGACTCAGAGCCTGGGATTTAACTCCATTTCTGAAGTGAAACACACAGCAGAGTTCTCATCCTTAGATCACACTCTGCTTTAGAGCAAGAAGCACGCTCTTGCTTTCCAGTGTCTCTAGTACAGCAGGATACTTGAGTGTGCTCAGAACAAAAGAACTGTGTTTCCTACACATATGGACCATATCTAGTTCAACTCTTCTTCTGAAGCTGATATAAAGCACTGTTCCTGTAACATCCAATGCTTTTCAATTAAGACCGAGAAACGTGTGAGCTTCGTGTATAATGTAGTTCTTTTGAGATGTAAATTCACTGCCCTTACCTGAAACGATATCTTGCTTGTAAGAAGACTCAGAGCATGGGATTTAACTCCATTTCTGAAGTGGAACACACAGCAGAGTTCTCATCCATTGATCACCCTCTGCTTTAGAGCAAGAAGCACGCTCTTGCTTTCTAGAGTCTATAAGACAGCAGGAAACATGAGTGTGCTGAGAACAAAAGAACGGTGTTTCCTACACATACAGGCCATATCTAGTCCAACTCTGCTTCTGAAAGTGAAACAAACCACAGTTCCTCTAACATCCAATGCTTGTCCGTTAAGATGAGAAACTTGTGAGCTTCGTGAACGATGTAGTTCGTTAGATCTGTAAAGTAACTGCCATTAACTGAAACGCAGTCTTGCTTGTAGGAAGACTCAGAGCCTGGGATTTAACTCCATTTCTGAAGGGAAACACACAGCATAGTTCTCATCCATGGATCACACTGTGCTTTAGAGCAAGAAGCACGCTCTTGCTTTCTAGAGTCTCTAATACAGCTGGAAACCTGAGTGTGCTCAGATCAAAAGAACGGTGTTTCCTACATATACAGACCATATCTAGTCCAATTCTGCTTCTGAAACTGAAACAAACCACAGGTCCTCTAACATCCAATGCTTGTCTGTCAAGATGAGAAACATGTGAGCTTTGTGAACGATGTAGTTCGTTTGAGCTGTAAAGTAACTGCCCTTACCTGAAACGAAGTCTTGCTTGTAGGAAGACTCAGAGCCTGGGATTTAACTCCATTTCTGAAGTGAAACACACAGCAGAGTTCTCATCCATAGATCACACTCTGCTTTAGAGCAAGAAGCACGCTCTTGCTTTCTAGAGTCTCTAAGACAGCAGGAAAATGAGTGTGCTGAGAACAAAAGTACGGTGTTTCCAACACATACGGGCCATATCTAGTCCAACTCTGCTTCTGACAGTGAAACAAACCACAGGTCCTCTAACATCCAATGCTTGTCCTTTAAGATGAGAAACTTGTGAGCTTCGTGAACAATGTAGTTCGTTTGAGCTGTAAAGTAACTGCCCTTAACTGAAACGAAGTCTTGCTTGTAGGAAGACTCAGAGCCTGGGATTTAACTCCATTTCTGAAGTGAAACACACAGCAGAGTTCTCATCCATAGATCACACTCTGCTTTAGAGCAAGAAGCACGCTCTTGCTTTCTAGAGTCTCTAAGACACCAGGAAAAGTGAGTGTGCTGAGAACAAAAGAACAGTGTTTCCTACACATACGGACCATATCTAGTCCAACTCTGCTTCTGAAATTGATACAAAGCACTGGTCCTCTAACATGCAATGCTTGGCAGTTAAGATGAGAAACGTGTTAGCTTCGTAAACGATGTAGTTTGTTTTAGCTGAAAAGTGACTGCCCTTACCTGAAACGAAGTCTTGTTTGTAGGAAGACTCAGAGCCTGAGATTTAACTCCATTTCTGAAGTGAATCACACAGCAGAGTTCTCATCCATAGATCACACTCTGATTTAGAGCAAGAAGCACGCTCTAGCTTTCTAGAGTCTCTAAGACAGCATGAAACATGAGTGTGATGAGAACAAAAGAAAGGTTTTTTCTACACATACAGACCATATCTAGTTCATCTCTGCTTCTGAAACTGAAACAAACCAGAGGTCCTCTAACAACCAATGCTTTTCATTTTAGATGAGAAACGCGTGGGTTTCGTGAACGATGCAGTTTTTTTGAGCTGTAAATTAACTGCCCTTACCTGAAAAGAAGTCTTGCTTGTAGGAAGACTCAGAGCCTGGGATTTAACTCCATTTCTGAAGTGAAACACACAGCATAGTTCTCATCCATTGATCACACTCTGCTTTAGAGCAAGAAGCACGCTCTTGCTTTCTAGAGTCTCTAAGACAGCAGGAAACTTGAGTGTGATCAGAACAAAAGAACGGTGTTTCCTACACATATGGACCATATCTAGTTCAACTCTGCTTCTGAAACTGAAACAAACCACAGTTCCTCTAACATCCAATGCTTGTCAGTTAAGATGAGACACGTGTGAGCTTTCTGAATGATGTAGTTCCTTTGAGCTGAAAAGTGACTCCCCTTACCTGAAACGAAGTCTTTCTTGTAGGAAGACTCAGAGTCTGGGATTTAACTCCATTTTTGAAGTGAAACACATAGCAGAGTTGTCATCCATAGATCACACTCTGCTTTAGAGCAAGAAGCACGCTCTTGCTTTCTAGAGTCTCTAAGACAGCAGGAAACGTGAGTGTGCTGAGAACAAAAGAACAGTTTTTCCTACATATACGGACCATATCTAGTCCAACTCTGCTTCTGAAACTGAAACAAAGCACTGGTCCTCTAACATGCCATGCTTGGCAGTTAAGATGAGAAACGATTTAGCTTCGTGAACGATGTAGTTTGTTTGAGCTGAAAAGTGACTGCCCTTACGTGAAATGAAGACTTTTTTGTAGGAAGACACAAAGCCTGGGATTTAACTCCATTTCTGAAGGGAAACACCCAGCACAGTTCTCTTCCATGAATCACACTCTGCTTTAGAGCAAGAAGCACGCTCTTCCTTTCTAGAGTCTCTAATACAGGAGGAAACGTGATTGTGCTCAGAACAAAAGAACTGTGTTTCCTACACATACTGACCATATCTAGTTCAACTCTTCTTCTGAAACTGACACAAAGCACAGGTCCTCTAACATCCAATGCTTGTCATTTAAGATGAGAAACGTGTGAGCATCATGAAAGGTAGTTCTTTTGAGCTGAAAAGTGACTGCCATTACCTGAAACGAAGTCTTGCTTGTAGGAAGACTCAGAGCCTGGGATTTAACTCCATTTCTGAAGTGAAACACACAGCAGAGTTCTCATCCTTAGATCACACTCTGCTTTAGAGCAAGAAGCACGCTCTTGCTTTCCAGTGTCTCTAGTACAGCAGGATACATGAGTGTGCTCAGAACAAAAGAACTGTGTTTCCTACACATATGGACCATATCTAGTTCAACTCTTCTTCTGAAGCTGATATAAAGCACTGTTCCTGTAACATCCAATGCTTTTCAATTAAGACTGAGAAACGTGTGAGCTTCGTGTATAATGTAGTTCTTTTGAGATGTAAAGTCACTGCCCTTACCTGAAACGATATCTTGCTTGTAAGAAGACTCAGAGCATGGGATTTAACTCCATTTCTGAAGTGGAACACACAGCAGAGTTCTCATCCATTGATCACCCTCTGCTTTAGAGCAAGAAGCACGCTCTTGCTTTCTAGAGTCTATAAGACAGCAGGAAACATGAGTGTGCTGAGAACAAAAGAACGGTGTTTCCTACACATACGGGCCATATCTAGTCCAACTCTGCTTCTGAAAGTGAAACAAACCACAGTTCCTCTAACATCCAATGCTTGTCCGTTAAGATGAGAAACTTGTGAGCTTCGTGAACGATGTAGTTCGTTAGATCTGTAAAGTAACTGCCATTAACTGAAACGCAGTCTTGCTTGTAGGAAGACTCAGAGCCTGGGATTTAACTCCATTTCTGAAGGTAAACACACAGCATAGTTCTCATCCATGGATCACACTGTGCTTTAGAGCAAGAAGCACGCTCTTGCTTTCTAGAGTCTCTAATACAGCTGGAAACCTGAGTGTGCTCAGATCAAAAGAACGGTGTTTCCTACATATACAGACCATATCTAGTCCAATTCTGCTTCTGAAACTGAAACAAACCACAGGTCCTCTAACATCCAATGCTTGTCTGTCAAGATGAGAAACATGTGAGCTTTGTGAACGATGTAGTTCGTTTGAGCTGTAAAGTAACTGCCCTTACCTGAAACGAAGTCTTGCTTGTAGGAAGACTCAGAGCCTGGGATTTAACTCCATTTCTGAAGTGAAACACACAGCAGAGTTCTCATCCATAGATCACACTCTGCTTTAGAGCAAGAAGCACGCTCTTGCTTTCTAGAGTCTCTAAGACAGCAGGAAAAGTGAGTGTGCTGAGAACAAAAGAACAGTGTTTCTTACATATACGGACCATATCTAGTCCAACTCTGCTTCTGAAGCTGATACAAAGCACAGGTCCTCTAACATCCAATGCTTGACATTTAAGATGAGAAACGTGTGAGCATCATGAAAGATGTAGTTCTTTTGAGCTGAAAAGTGACTGCCATTACCTGAAACGAAGTCTTGCTTATAGGAAGACTCAGAGCCGGGGATTTAACTCCATTTCTGAAGTGGAACACACAGCAGAGTTCTCATCCTTTGATCACACTCTGCTTTCGAGCAAGAAGCACGCTCTTGCTTTCCAGAGTCTCTAATAAAGCAGGATACTTGAGTGTGCTCAGAACAAAAGAACTGTGTTTCCTACACATATGGACCATATCTAGTTCAACTCTTCTTCTGAAGCTGATATGAAGCACTGTTCCTGTAACATCCAATGCTTTTCAATTAAGACCGAGAAACGTGTGAGCTTCGTGTATAATGTAGTTCTTTTGAGATGTAAAGTAACTCCCCTTATCTGAAAGGATATCTTGCTTGTAAGAAGACTCAAAGCCTGGGATTTAACTCCATTTCTGAAGTGGAACACACTGCAGAGTTCTCATCCATTGATCACACTCTGCTTTAGTGCAAGAAGCACGCTCTTGCTTTCTAGAGTCTCTAAGACAGCAGGAAACATGAGTGTGCTGAGAACAAATGAACGGTGTTTCCTACACATACGGGCCATATCTAGTCCAACTCTGCTTCTGAAAGTGAAACAAACCACAGGTCCTCTAACATCCAATGCTTGTCTGTCAAGATGAGAAACATGTGAGCTTCCTGAACGATGTAGTTTGTTTGAGCTGAAAAGTGACTGCCCTTACATGAAATGAAGACTTTTTTGTAGGAAGACACAAAGCCTGGGATTTAACTCCATTTCTGAAGGGAAACACCCAGCACAGTTCTCTTCCATGAATCACACTCTGCTTTAGAGCAAGAAGCACGCTCTTCCTTTCTAGAGTCTCTAATACAGCAGGAAACGTGATTGTGCTCAGAACAAAGAACTGTGTTTCCTACACATACTGACCATATCTAGTCCAACTCTGCTTCTGAAGCTGATACAAAGCACAGGTCCTCTAACATACAATGCTTGACATTTAAGATGAGAAACGTGTGAGCATCATGAAAGATGTAGTTCCTTTGAGCTGAAAAGTGACTGCCATTACCTGAAACGAAGTCTTGCTTATAGGAAGACTCAGAGCCTGGGATTTAACTCGATTTCTGAAGTGAAACACACAGCAGAGTTCTCATCCTTAGATCACACTCTGCTTTAGAGCAAGAAGCACGCTCTTGCTTTCCAGAATCTCTAATACAGCATGATACTTGAGTGTGCTCAGAACAAAAGAACTGTGTTTCCTACACATATGGACCATATCTAGTTCAACTCTTCTTCTGAAGCTGATATAAAGCACTGTTCCTGTAACATGCAATGCTTTTCAATTAAGACCGAGAAACGTGTGAGCTTCGTGTAATGTAGTTCTTTTGAGATGTAAAGTAACTGCCCTTACCTGAAACGATATCTTGCTTGTAAGAAGACTCAAAGCCTGGGATTTAACTCCATTTCTGAAGTGGAACACACTGCAGAGTTCTCATCCATTGATCACACTCTGCTTTAGAGCAAGAAGCACGCTCTTGCTTTCTAGAATCTCCAAAACAGCATGAAACATGAGTGTGATGAGAAGAAAAGAAAGGTGTTTCCTACACATACGGACCATATCTAGTCCAACTCTGCTTCTGAAACTGATACAAAGCACAGGTCCTCCTACATCCAATGCTTGTCATTTAAGATGAGAAACGTGTTAGCTTCGTGAACGATGTAGTTCTTTTGAGCTGAAAAGTGACTGCCCTTACCTGAAACGAAGTGTTTCTTGTAGGAAGACACAGGGCCTGGGATTTAACTCCATTTCTGAAGGGAAACACACAGCATAGTTCTCATCCTTGGATCACACTCTGCTTTAGAGCAAGAAGCATGCTCTTGCTTTCTAGTGTCTCTAATACAGCAGGAAACGTGAGTGTGCTCAGAACAAAGAACGGTGTTTCCTACACATACAGACCATATCTAGTTCATCTCTGCTTCTGAAACTGAAACAAACCATATGTCCTCTAACAACCAATGCTTTTCAGTTTAGATGTGAAACGTGTGAGCTTCATGAACGATGTAGTTCGTTTGAGCTGTAAAGTAACTGCCCTTACCTGCAAAGATGTCTTGCTTGTAGGAAGACTCAGAGCCTGGGATTTAACTCCATTTCTGAAGTGAAACACACAGCATAGTTCTCATCCATTGATCACACTCTGCTTTAGAGCAAGAAGCACGCTCTTGCTTTCTAGAGTCTCTAAGACAGCAGGAAACTTGAGTGTGATCAGAACAAAAGAACTGTGTTTCCTACACATACTGACCATATCTAGTTCAACTCTTCTTCTGAAACTGACAAAAAGCACAGGTCCTCTAACATCCAATGCTTGTCATTTAAGATGAGAAACGTGTGAGCATCATGAAAGGTAGTTCTTTTGAGCTGAAAAGTGACTGCCATTACCTGAAACGAAGTCTTGCTTGTAGGAAGACTCAGAGCCTGGGATTTAACTCCATTTCTGAAGTGAAACACACAGCAGAGTTCTCATCCTTAGATCACACTCTGCTTTAGAGCAAGAAGCAGGCTCTTGCTTTCCAGAGTCTCTAATACAGCAAGATACTTGAGTGTGCTCAGAACAAAAGAACTGTGTTTCCTACACATATGGACCATATCTAGTTCAACTCTTCTTCTGAAGCTGATATAAAGCACTGTTCCTGTAACATCCAATGCTTTTCAATTAAGACCTAGAAACTTGTGAGCTTCGTGTGTAATGTAGTTCTTTTGAGATGTAAAGTAACTGCCCTTACCTGAAAGGATATGTTGATTGTAAGAAGACTCAGAGCCTGGGATTTAACTCCATTTCTGAAGTGGAAAACACAGCATAGTTCTCATCCATTGATCACACTCTGCTTTAGAGCAAGAAGCACTCTCTTGCTTTCTAGAGTCTCTAAGACAGCGGGAAACATGAGTGTGCTGAGAACAAAAGAACGGTGTTTCCTACACATACGGGCCATATCTAGTCCAACTCTGCTTCTGAAAGTGAAACAAACCACAGGTCCTCTAACATCCAATGCTTGGCAGTTAAGATGAGAAACGTGTTAGCTTCGTAATCGATGTAGTTTGATTTAGCTGAAAAGTGACTGCCCTTACCTGAAACGAAGTCTTGTTTGTAGGAAGACTCAGAGCCTGGGATTTAACTCCATTTCTGAAGTGAATCACACAGCAGAGTTCTCATCCATAGATCACACTCTGATTTAGAGCAAGAAGCACGCTCTAGCTTTCTAGAGTCTCTAAGACAGCATGAAAAATGAGTGTGATGAGAACAAAAGAAAGGTTTTTCCTACACATACAGACCATATCTAGTTCATCTCTGCTTCTGAAACTGAAACAAACCAGAGGTCCTCTAACAACCAATGCTTTTCAGTTTAGATGAGAAACGCGTGGGATTCGTGAACGATGCAGTTTTTTGAGCTGTAAAGTAACTGCCCTTACCTGAAAAGAAGTCTTGCTTGTAGGAAGACTCAGAGCCTGGGATTTAACTCCATTTCTGAAGTGAAACACACAGCACAGTTCTCATCCTTGGATCACACTCTGCTTTAGAGCAAGAAGCACGCTCTTGCTTTCTAGAGTCTCTAAGACAGCAGGAAACTTGAGTGTGATCAGAACAAAAGAACGGTGTTTCCTACATATACGGACCATATCTCGTCCAACTCTGCTTCTGAAACTGAAACAAAGCACTGGTCCTCTAACATGCCATGCTTGGCAGTTAAGATGAGAAACTTGTGAGCTTCGTGAACAATGTAGTTCGTTTGAGCTGTAAAGTAACTGCCATTAACTGAAACGAAGTCCTGCTTGTAGGAAGACTCAGAGCCTGGGATTTAACTCCATTTCTGAAGGGAAACACCCAGCACAGTTCTCTTCCATGAATCACACTCTGCTTTAGAGCAAGAAGCACGCTCTTCCTTTCTAGAGTCTCTAATACAGCAGGAAACGTGATTGTGCTCAGAACAAAAGAACTGTGTTTCCTACACATACTGACCATATCTAGTTCAACTCTTCTTCTGAAACTGAAACAAAGCACAGGTCCTCTAACATCCATTGCTTGACGTTTAAGATGAGAAACGTGTGAGCATCATGAAAGATGTAGTTCTTTGAGCTGAAAAGTGACTGCCATTACCTGAAACGAAGTCTTGCTTATAGGAAGACTCAGATCCTGGGATTTAACTCCATTTCTGAAGTGAAACACACAGCAGAGTTCTCATCCTTAGATCACACTCTGCTTTAGAGCAAGAAGCACGCTCTTGCTTTCCAGAGTCTCTAATACAGCAGGATACTTGAGTGTGCTCAGAACAATGAACTGTGTTTCCTACACATATGGACCATATCTAGTTCAACTCTTCTTCTGAAGCTGATATAAAGCACTGTTCCTGTAACATCCAATGCTTTTCAATTAAGACCGAGAAACGTGTGAGCTTCGTGTATAATGTAGTTCTTTTGAGATGTAAAGTAACTCCCCTTACCTGAAACGATATCTTGCTTGTAAGAAGACTCAAAGCCTGGGATTTAACTCCATTTCTGAAGTGGAACACACTGCAGAGTTCTCATCCATTGATCACACTCTGCTTTAGAGCAAAAAGCACACTCTTGCTTTCTAGAGTCTCTAAGACAGCAGGAAACATGAGTGTGATCAGAACAAAATAACGGAGTTTCCTACACATACGGGCCATATCTAGTCCAACTCTGCTTCTGAAAGTGAAACAAACCACAGGTCCTCTAACATCCAATGATTGTCCGTTAAGATGAGAAACTTGTGAGCTTCGTGAACAATGTAGTTCGTTTGAGCTGTAAAGTAACTGCCCTTAACTGAAACGAAGTCTTGCTTGTAGGAAGACTCAGAGCCTGGGATTTAACTCCATTTCTGAAGGGAATCACACAGCAGAGTTCTCATCCATAGGTCACACTCTGCTTTAGAGCAAGAAGCACGCTCTTGCTTTTAGAGTCTCTAAGACAGCAGGAAACGTGAGTGTGCTGAGAACAAAAGAACAGTTTTTCCTACATATACGGACAATATCTATTCCAACTCTGCTTCTGAAACTGAAACAAAGCACTGGTCCTCTAACATGCAATGCTTGGCAGTTAAGATGAGAAACATTTTAGCTTCGTGAACGATGTAGTTTGTTTTAGCTGAAAAGTGACTGCCCTTACCTGAAACGAAGTCTTGTTTGTAGGAAGACTCAGAGCCTGAGATTTAACTCCATTTCTGAAGTGAATCACACAGCAGAGTTCTCATCCATAGATCACACTCTGATTTAGAGCAAGAAGCACGCTCTAGCTTTCTAGAGTCTCTAAGACAGCATGAAACATGAGTGTGATGAGAACAAAAGAAAGGTGTTTCCTACACATACGGACCATATCTAGTTCATCTCTGCTTCTGAAACTGAAACAAACCAGAGGTCCTCTAACAACCAATGCTTTTCAGTTTAGATGAGAAACGCGTGGGTTTCGTGAACGTTGCAGTTTTTTTGAGCTGTAAAGTAACTGCCCTTACCTGAAAAGAAGTCTTGCTTGTAGGAAGACTCAGAGCCTGGGATTTAACTCCATTTCTGAAGTGAAACACACAGCATAGTTCTCATCCATTGATCACACTCTGCTTTAGAGCAAGAAGCACGCTCTTGCTTTCTAGAGTCTCTAAGACAGCAGGAAACTTGAGTGTGATCAGAACAAAAGAACGGTGTTTCCTACATAATGGACCATATCTAGTTCAACTCTGCTTCTGAAACTGAAACAAACCACAGTTCCTCTAACATCCAATGCTTGTCAGTTAAGATGAGACACGTGTGAGCTTTCTGAATGATGTAGTTCCTTTGAGCTGAAAAGTGACTCCCCTTACCTGAAACGAAGTCTTTCTTGTAGGAAGACTCAAAGTCTGGGATTTAACTCCATTTTTGAAGTGAAACACATAGCAGAGTTGTCATCCATAGATCACACTCTGCTTTAGAGCAAGAAGCACGCTCTTGCTTTCTAGAGTCTCTAAGACAGCAGGAAACGTGAGTGTGCTGAGAACAAAAGAACAGTTTTTCCTACATATACGGACCATATCTAGTCCAACTCTGCTTCTGAAACTGAAACAAAGCACTGGTCCTCTAACATGCCATGCTTGGCAGTTAAGATGAGAAACGATTTAGCTTCGTGAAAGATGTAGTTTGTTTGAGCTGAAAAGTGACTGCCCTTACGTGAAATGAAGACTTTTTTGTAGGAAGACACAAAGCCTGGGATTTAACTCCATTTCTGAAGGGAAACACCCAGCACAGTTCTCTTCCATGAATCACACTCTGCTTTAGAGCAAGAAGCACGCTCTTCCTTTCTAGAGTCACTAATACAGCAGGAAACGTGATTGTGCTCAGAACAAAAGAACTGTGTTTCCTACACATACTGACCATATCTAGTTCAACTCTTCTTCTGAAACTGACACAAAGCACAGGTCCTCTAACATCCAATGCTTGTCATTTAAGATGAGAAACGTGTGAGCATCATGAAAGGTAGTTCTTTTGAGCTGAAAAGTGACTGCCATTACCTGAATCGAAGTCTTGCTTGTAGGAAGACTCAGAGCCTGGGATTTAACTCCATTTCTGAAGTGAAACACACAGCAGAGTTCTCATCCTTAGATCACACTCTGCTTTAGAGCAAGAAGCACGCTCTTGCTTTCCAGTGTCTCTAGTACAGCAGGATACTTGAGTGTGCTCAGAACAAAAGAACTGTGTTTCCTACACATATGGACCATATCTAGTTCAACTCTTCTTCTGAAGCTGATATAAAGCACTGTTCCTGTAACATCCAATGCTTTTCAATTAAGACCGAGAAACGTGTGAGCTTCGTGTATAATGTAGTTCTTTTGAGATGTAAATTCACTGCCCTTACCTGAAACGATATCTTGCTTGTAAGAAGACTCAGAGCATGGGATTTAACTCCATTTCTGAAGTGGAACACACAGCAGAGTTCTCATCCATTGATCACCCTCTGCTTTAGAGCAAGAAGCACGCTCTTGCTTTCTAGAGTCTATAAGACAGCAGGAAACATGAGTGTGCTGAGAACAAAAGAACGGTGTTTCCTACACATACGGGCCATATCTAGTCCAACTCTGCTTCTGAAAGTGAAACAAACCACAGTTCCTCTAACATCCAATGCTTGTCCGTTAAGATGAGAAACTTGTGAGCTTCGTGAACGATGTAGTTCGTTAGATCTGTAAAGTAACTGCCATTAACTGAAACGCAGTCTTGCTTGTAGGAAGACTCAGAGCCTGGGATTTAACTCCATTTCTGAAGGTAAACACACAGCATAGTTCTCATCCATGGATCACACTGTGCTTTAGAGCAAGAAGCACGCTCTTGCTTTCTAGAGTCTCTAATACAGCTGGAAACCTGAGTGTGCTCAGATCAAAAGAACGGTGTTTCCTACATATACAGACCATATCTAGTCCAATTCTGCTTCTGAAACTGAAACAAACCACAGGTCCTCTAACATCCAATGCTTGTCTGTCAAGATGAGAAACATGTGAGCTTTGTGAACGATGTAGTTCGTTTGAGCTGTAAAGTAACTGCCCTTACCTGAAACGAAGTCTTGCTTGTAGGAAGACTCAGAGCCTGGGATTTAACTCCATTTCTGAAGTGAAACACACAGCAGAGTTCTCATCCATAGATCACACTCTGCTTTAGAGCAAGAAGCACGCTCTTGCTTTCTAGAGTCTCTAAGACAGCAGGAAAAATGAGTGTGCTGAGAACAAAAGTACGGTGTTTCCAACACATACGGGCCATATCTAGTCCAACTCTGCTTCTGACAGTGAAACAAACCACAGGTCCTCTAACATCCAATGCTTGTCCTTTAAGATGAGAAACTTGTGAGCTTCGTGAACAATGTAGTTCGTTTGAGCTGTAAAGTAACTGCCCTTAACTGAAACGAAGTCTTGCTTGTAGGAAGACTCAGAGCCTGGGATTTAACTCCATTTCTGAAGTGAAACACACAGCAGAGTTCTCATCCATAGATCACACTCTGCTTTAGAGCAAGAAGCACGCTCTTGCTTTCTAGAGTCTCTAAGACACCAGGAAAAGTGAGTGTGCTGAGAACAAAAGAACAGTGTTTCCTACACATACGGACCATATCTAGTCCAACTCTGCTTCTGAAATTGATACAAAGCACTGGTCCTCTAACATGCAATGCTTGGCAGTTAAGATGAGAAACGTGTTAGCTTCGTAAACGATGTAGTTTGTTTTAGCTGAAAAGTGACTGCCCTTACCTGAAACGAAGTCTTGTTTGTAGGAAGACTCAGAGCCTGAGATTTAACTCCATTTCTGAAGTGAATCACACAGCAGAGTTCTCATCCATAGATCACACTCTGATTTAGAGCAAGAAGCACGCTCTAGCTTTCTAGAGTCTCTAAGACAGCATGAAACATGAGTGTGATGAGAACAAAAGAAAGGTTTTTTCTACACATACAGACCATATCTAGTTCATCTCTGCTTCTGAAACTGAAACAAACCAGAGGTCCTCTAACAACCAATGCTTTTCATTTTAGATGAGAAACGCGTGGGTTTCGTGAACGATGCAGTTTTTTTGAGCTGTAAATTAACTGCCCTTACCTGAAAAGAAGTCTTGCTTGTAGGAAGACTCAGAGCCTGGGATTTAACTCCATTTCTGAAGTGAAACACACAGCATAGTTCTCATCCATTGATCACACTCTGCTTTAGAGCAAGAAGCACGCTCTTGCTTTCTAGAGTCTCTAAGACAGCAGGAAACTTGAGTGTGATCAGAACAAAAGAACGGTGTTTCCTACACATATGGACCATATCTAGTTCAACTCTGCTTCTGAAACTGAAACAAACCACAGTTCCTCTAACATCCAATGCTTGTCAGTTAAGATGAGACACGTGTGAGCTTTCTGAATGATGTAGTTCCTTTGAGCTGAAAAGTGACTCCCCTTACCTGAAACGAAGTCTTTCTTGTAGGAAGACTCAGAGTCTGGGATTTAACTCCATTTTTGAAGTGAAACACATAGCAGAGTTGTCATCCATAGATCACACTCTGCTTTAGAGCAAGAAGCACGCTCTTGCTTTCTAGAGTCTCTAAGACAGCAGGAAACGTGAGTGTGCTGAGAACAAAAGAACAGTTTTTCCTACATATACGGACCATATCTAGTCCAACTCTGCTTCTGAAACTGAAACAAAGCACTGGTCCTCTAACATGCCATGCTTGGCAGTTAAGATGAGAAACGATTTAGCTTCGTGAACGATGTAGTTTGTTTGAGCTGAAAAGTGACTGCCCTTACGTGAAATGAAGACTTTTTTGTAGGAAGACACAAAGCCTGGGATTTAACTCCATTTCTGAAGGGAAACACCCAGCACAGTTCTCTTCCATGAATCACACTCTGCTTTAGAGCAAGAAGCACGCTCTTCCTTTCTAGAGTCTCTAATACAGGAGGAAACGTGATTGTGCTCAGAACAAAAGAACTGTGTTTCCTACACATACTGACCATATCTAGTTCAACTCTTCTTCTGAAACTGACACAAAGCACAGGTCCTCTAACATCCAATGCTTGTCATTTAAGATGAGAAACGTGTGAGCATCATGAAAGGTAGTTCTTTTGAGCTGAAAAGTGACTGCCATTACCTGAAACGAAGTCTTGCTTGTAGGAAGACTCAGAGCCTGGGATTTAACTCCATTTCTGAAGTGAAACACACAGCAGAGTTCTCATCCTTAGATCACACTCTGCTTTAGAGCAAGAAGCACGCTCTTGCTTTCCAGTGTCTCTAGTACAGCAGGATACATGAGTGTGCTCAGAACAAAAGAACTGTGTTTCCTACACATATGGACCATATCTAGTTCAACTCTTCTTCTGAAGCTGATATAAAGCACTGTTCCTGTAACATCCAATGCTTTTCAATTAAGACTGAGAAACGTGTGAGCTTCGTGTATAATGTAGTTCTTTTGAGATGTAAAGTCACTGCCCTTACCTGAAACGATATCTTGCTTGTAAGAAGACTCAGAGCATGGGATTTAACTCCATTTCTGAAGTGGAACACACAGCAGAGTTCTCATCCATTGATCACCCTCTGCTTTAGAGCAAGAAGCACGCTCTTGCTTTCTAGAGTCTATAAGACAGCAGGAAACATGAGTGTGCTGAGAACAAAAGAACGGTGTTTCCTACACATACGGGCCATATCTAGTCCAACTCTGCTTCTGAAAGTGAAACAAACCACAGTTCCTCTAACATCCAATGCTTGTCCGTTAAGATGAGAAACTTGTGAGCTTCGTGAACGATGTAGTTCGTTAGATCTGTAAAGTAACTGCCATTAACTGAAACGCAGTCTTGCTTGTAGGAAGACTCAGAGCCTGGGATTTAACTCCATTTCTGAAGGTAAACACACAGCATAGTTCTCATCCATGGATCACACTGTGCTTTAGAGCAAGAAGCACGCTCTTGCTTTCTAGAGTCTCTAATACAGCTGGAAACCTGAGTGTGCTCAGATCAAAAGAACGGTGTTTCCTACATATACAGACCATATCTAGTCCAATTCTGCTTCTGAAACTGAAACAAACCACAGGTCCTCTAACATCCAATGCTTGTCTGTCAAGATGAGAAACATGTGAGCTTTGTGAACGATGTAGTTCGTTTGAGCTGTAAAGTAACTGCCCTTACCTGAAACGAAGTCTTGCTTGTAGGAAGACTCAGAGCCTGGGATTTAACTCCATTTCTGAAGTGAAACACACAGCAGAGTTCTCATCCATAGATCACACTCTGCTTTAGAGCAAGAAGCACGCTCTTGCTTTCTAGAGTCTCTAAGACAGCAGGAAAAGTGAGTGTGCTGAGAACAAAAGAACAGTGTTTCTTACATATACGGACCATATCTAGTCCAACTCTGCTTCTGAAGCTGATACAAAGCACAGGTCCTCTAACATCCAATGCTTGACATTTAAGATGAGAAACGTGTGAGCATCATGAAAGATGTAGTTCTTTTGAGCTGAAAAGTGACTGCCATTACCTGAAACGAAGTCTTGCTTATAGGAAGACTCAGAGCCGGGGATTTAACTCCATTTCTGAAGTGGAACACACAGCAGAGTTCTCATCCTTTGATCACACTCTGCTTTCGAGCAAGAAGCACGCTCTTGCTTTCCAGAGTCTCTAATAAAGCAGGATACTTGAGTGTGCTCAGAACAAAAGAACTGTGTTTCCTACACATATGGACCATATCTAGTTCAACTCTTCTTCTGAAGCTGATATGAAGCACTGTTCCTGTAACATCCAATGCTTTTCAATTAAGACCGAGAAACGTGTGAGCTTCGTGTATAATGTAGTTCTTTTGAGATGTAAAGTAACTCCCCTTATCTGAAAGGATATCTTGCTTGTAAGAAGACTCAAAGCCTGGGATTTAACTCCATTTCTGAAGTGGAACACACTGCAGAGTTCTCATCCATTGATCACACTCTGCTTTAGTGCAAGAAGCACGCTCTTGCTTTCTAGAGTCTCTAAGACAGCAGGAAACATGAGTGTGCTGAGAACAAATGAACGGTGTTTCCTACACATACGGGCCATATCTAGTCCAACTCTGCTTCTGAAAGTGAAACAAACCACAGGTCCTCTAACATCCAATGCTTGTCTGTCAAGATGAGAAACATGTGAGCTTCCTGAACGATGTAGTTTGTTTGAGCTGAAAAGTGACTGCCCTTACATGAAATGAAGACTTTTTTGTAGGAAGACACAAAGCCTGGGATTTAACTCCATTTCTGAAGGGAAACACCCAGCACAGTTCTCTTCCATGAATCACACTCTGCTTTAGAGCAAGAAGCACGCTCTTCCTTTCTAGAGTCTCTAATACAGCAGGAAACGTGATTGTGCTCAGAACAAAGAACTGTGTTTCCTACACATACTGACCATATCTAGTCCAACTCTGCTTCTGAAGCTGATACAAAGCACAGGTCCTCTAACATACAATGCTTGACATTTAAGATGAGAAACGTGTGAGCATCATGAAAGATGTAGTTCCTTTGAGCTGAAAAGTGACTGCCATTACCTGAAACGAAGTCTTGCTTATAGGAAGACTCAGAGCCTGGGATTTAACTCGATTTCTGAAGTGAAACACACAGCAGAGTTCTCATCCTTAGATCACACTCTGCTTTAGAGCAAGAAGCACGCTCTTGCTTTCCAGAATCTCTAATACAGCATGATACTTGAGTGTGCTCAGAACAAAAGAACTGTGTTTCCTACACATATGGACCATATCTAGTTCAACTCTTCTTCTGAAGCTGATATAAAGCACTGTTCCTGTAACATGCAATGCTTTTCAATTAAGACCGAGAAACGTGTGAGCTTCGTGTAATGTAGTCCTTTGAGATGTAAAGTAACTGCCCTTACCTGAAACGATATCTTGCTTGTAAGAAGACTCAAAGCCTGGGATTTAACTCCATTTCTGAAGTGGAACACACTGCAGAGTTCTCATCCATTGATCACACTCTGCTTTAGAGCAAGAAGCACGCTCTTGCTTTCTAGAATCTCCAAAACAGCATGAAACATGAGTGTGATGAGAAGAAAAGAAAGGTGTTTCCTACACATACGGACCATATCTAGTCCAACTCTGCTTCTGAAACTGATACAAAGCACAGGTCCTCCTACATCCAATGCTTGTCATTTAAGATGAGAAACGTGTTAGCTTCGTGAACGATGTAGTTCGTTTGAGCTGAAAAGTGACTGCCCTTACCTGAAACGAAGTGTTTCTTGTAGGAAGACACAGGGCCTGGGATTTAACTCCATTTCTGAAGGGAAACACACAGCATAGTTCTCATCCTTGGATCACACTCTGCTTTAGAGCAAGAAGCATGCTCTTGCTTTCTAGTGTCTCTAATACAGCAGGAAACGTGAGTGTGCTCAGAACAAAGAACGGTGTTTCCTACACATACAGACCATATCTAGTTCATCTCTGCTTCTGAAACTGAAACAAACCATATGTCCTCTAACAACCAATGCTTTTCAGTTTAGATGTGAAACGTGTGAGCTTCATGAACGATGTAGTTCGTTTGAGCTGTAAAGTAACTGCCCTTACCTGCAAAGATGTCTTGCTTGTAGGAAGACTCAGAGCCTGGGATTTAACTCCATTTCTGAAGTGAAACACACAGCATAGTTCTCATCCATTGATCACACTCTGCTTTAGAGCAAGAAGCACGCTCTTGCTTTCTAGAGTCTCTAAGACAGCAGGAAACTTGAGTGTGATCAGAACAAAAGAACTGTGTTTCCTACACATACTGACCATATCTAGTTCAACTCTTCTTCTGAAACTGACAAAAAGCACAGGTCCTCTAACATCCAATGCTTGTCATTTAAGATGAGAAACGTGTGAGCATCATGAAAGGTAGTTCTTTTGAGCTGAAAAGTGACTGCCATTACCTGAAACGAAGTCTTGCTTGTAGGAAGACTCAGAGCCTGGGATTTAACTCCATTTCTGAAGTGAAACACACAGCAGAGTTCTCATCCTTAGATCACACTCTGCTTTAGAGCAAGAAGCAGGCTCTTGCTTTCCAGAGTCTCTAATACAGCAAGATACTTGAGTGTGCTCAGAACAAAAGAACTGTGTTTCCTACACATATGGACCATATCTAGTTCAACTCTTCTTCTGAAGCTGATATAAAGCACTGTTCCTGTAACATCCAATGCTTTTCAATTAAGACCTAGAAACTTGTGAGCTTCGTGTGTAATGTAGTTCTTTTGAGATGTAAAGTAACTGCCCTTACCTGAAAGGATATGTTGATTGTAAGAAGACTCAGAGCCTGGGATTTAACTCCATTTCTGAAGTGGAAAACACAGCAGAGTTCTCATCCATTGATCACACTCTGCTTTAGAGCAAGAAGCACTCTCTTGCTTTCTAGAGTCTCTAAGACAGCGGGAAACATGAGTGTGCTGAGAACAAAAGAACGGTGTTTCCTACACATACGGGCCATATCTAGTCCAACTCTGCTTCTGAAAGTGAAACAAACCACAGGTCCTCTAACATCCAATGCTTGGCAGTTAAGATGAGAAACGTGTTAGCTTCGTAAGCGATGTAGTTTGATTTAGCTGAAAAGTGACTGCCCTTACCTGAAACGAAGTCTTGTTTGTAGGAAGACTCAGAGCCTGGGATTTAACTCCATTTCTGAAGTGAATCACACAGCAGAGTTCTCATCCATAGATCACACTCTGATTTAGAGCAAGAAGCACGCTCTAGCTTTCTAGAGTCTCTAAGACAGCATGAAAAATGAGTGTGATGAGAACAAAAGAAAGGTTTTTCCTACACATACAGACCATATCTAGTTCATCTCTGCTTCTGAAACTGAAACAAACCAGAGGTCCTCTAACAACCAATGCTTTTCAGTTTAGATGAGAAACGCGTGGGATTCGTGAACGATGCAGTTTTTTGAGCTGTAAAGTAACTGCCCTTATCTGAAAAGAAGTCTTGCTTGTAGGAAGACTCAGAGCCTGGGATTTAACTCCATTTCTGAAGTGAAACACACAGCACAGTTCTCATCCTTGGATCACACTCTGCTTTAGAGCAAGAAGCACGCTCTTGCTTTCTAGAGTCTCTAAGACAGCAGGAAACTTGAGTGTGATCAGAACAAAAGAACGGTGTTTCCTACATATACGGACCATATCTCGTCCAACTCTGCTTCTGAAACTGAAACAAAGCACTGGTCCTCTAACATGCCATGCTTGGCAGTTAAGATGAGAAACGATTTAGCTTCGTGAACGATGTAGTTTGTTTGTGCTGAAAAGTGACTGCCCTTACGTGAAATGAAGACTTTTTGGTAGGAAGACACAAAGCTTGGGATTTAACTCCATTTCTGAAGGGAAACACCAAGCACAGTTCTCTTCCATGAATCACACTCTGCTTTAGAGCAAGAAGCACGCTCTTCCTTTCTAGAGTGTCTAATACAGCAGGAAACGTGATTGTGCTCAGAACAAAAGAACTGTGTTTCCTACACATACTGACCATATCTAGTTCAACTCTTCTTCTGAAACTGACACAAAGCACAGGTCCTCTAACATCCAATGCTTGACATTTAAGATGAGAAACGTGTGAGCATCATGAAAGATGTAGTTCCTTTGAGCTGAAAATTGACTGCCATTACCTGAAACGAAGTCTTGCTTATAGGAAGACTCAGAGCCTGGGATTTAACTCCATTTCTGAAGTGAAAAACACAGCAGAGTTCTCATCCTTAGATCACACTCTGCTTTAGAGCAAGAAGCACGCTCTTGCTTTCCAGAATCTCTAATACAGCAGGATACTTGAGTGTGCTCAGAACAAAAGAACTGTGTTTCCTACACATATGGACCATATCTAGTTCAACTCTTCTTCTGAAGCTGATATAAAGCACTGTTCCTGTAACATGCAATGCTTTTCAATTAAGACCGAGAAACGTGTGAGCTTCGTGTGTAATGTAGTTCTTTTGAGATGTAAAGTAACTGCCCTTACCTGAAAGGATATGTTGCTTGTAAGAAGACTCAGAGCATGGGATTTAACTCCATTTCTGAAGTGGAAAACACAGCAGAGTTCTCATCCATTGATCACACTCTGCTTTAGAGCAAGAAGCACGCTCTTGCTTTCTAGAGTCTCTAAGACAGCAGGAAACATGAGTGTGCTGAGAACAAAAGAACGGTGTTTCCTACACATACGGGCCATATCTAGTCCAACTCTGCTTCTGAATGTGAAACAAACCACAGGTCCTCTAACATCCAATGCTTGTCCTTTAAGATGAGAAACTTGTGAGCTTCGTGAACAATGTAGTTCGTTTGAGCTGTAAAGTAACTGCCCTTAACTGAAACGAAGTCTTGCTTGTAGGAAGACTCAGAGCCTGGGATTTAACTCCATTTCTGAAGTGAAACACACAGCAGAGTTCTCATCCATAGATCACACTCTGCTTTAGAGCAAGAAGCACGCTCTTGCTTTCTAGAGTCTCTAAGACAGCAGGAAAAGTGAGTGTGCTGAGAACAAAAGAACAGTGTTTCCTACACATACGGACCATATCTAGTCCAACTCTGCTTCTGAAACTGATACAAAGCACTGGTCCTCTAACATGCAATGCTTGGCAGTTAAGATGAGAAACGTGTTAGCTTCGTAAGCGATGTAGTTTGTTTTAGCTGAAAAGTGACTGCCCTTACCTGAAACGAAGTCTTGTTTGTAGGAAGACTCAGAGCCTGGGATTTAACTCCATTTCTGAAGTGAATCACACAGCAGAGTTCTCATCCATAGATCACACTCTGATTTAGAGCAAGAAGCACGCTCTAGCTTTCTAGAGTCTCTAAGACAGCATGAAACATGAGTGTGATGAGAACAAAAGAAAGGTTTTTCCTACACATACAGACCATATCTAGTTCATCTCTGCTTCTGAAACTGAAACAAACCAGAGGTCCTCTAACAACCAATGCTTTTCAGTTTAGATGAGAAACGCGTGGGATTCGTGAACGATGCAGTTTTTTGAGCTGGAAAGTAACTGCCCTTACCTGAAAAGAAGTCTTGCTTGTAGGAAGACTCAGAGCCTGGGATTTAACTCCATTTCTGAAGTGAAACACACAGCACAGTTCTCATCCTTGGATCACACTCTGCTTTAGAGCAAGAAGCACGCTCTTGCTTTCTAGAGTCTCTAAGACAGCAGGAAACTTGAGTGTGATCAGAACAAAAGAACGGTGTTTCCTACACATAGGGACCATATCTAGTTCAACTCTGCTTCTGAAACTGAAACAAACCACAGTTCCTCTAACATCCAATGCTTGTCATTTAAGATGAGAAACGTGTGAGCATCATGAAAGGTTGTTCTTTTGAGCTGAAAAGTGACTGCCATTACCTGAAACGAAGTCTTGCTTGTAGGAAGACTCAGAGCCTGGGATTTAACTCCATTTCTGAAGTGAAACACACAGCAGAGTTCTCATCCTTAGATCACACTCTGCTTTAGAGCAAGAAGCACGCTCTTGCTATCCAGTGTCTCTAGTACAGCAGGATACTTGAGTGTGCTCAGAACAAAAGAACTGTGTTTCCTACACATATGCACCATATCTAGTTCAACTCTTCTTCTGAAGCTGATATAAAGCACTGTTCCTGTAACATCCAATGCTTTTCAATTAAGAACGAGAAACGTGTGAGCTTCGTGTATAATGTAGTTCTTTTGAGATGTAAAGTAACTCCCCTTATCTGAAAGGATATCTTGCTTGTAAGAAGACTCAAAGCCTGGGATTTAACTCCATTTCTGAAGTGGAACACACTGCAGAGTTCTCATCCATTGATCACACTCTGCTTTAGTGCAAGAAGCACGCTCTTGCTTTCTAGAGTCTCTAAGACAGCAGGAAACATGAGTGTGCTGAGAACAAATGAGCGGTGATTCCTACACATACGGGCCATATCTAGTCCAACTCTGCTTCTGAAAGTGAAACAAACCACAGGTCCTCTAACATCCAATGCTTGTCTGTCAAGATGAGAAACATGTGAGCTTCCTGAACGATGTAGTTTGTTTGAGCTGAAAAGTGACTGCCCTTACATGAAATGAAGACTTTTTTGTAGGAAGACACAAAGCCTGGGATTTAACTCCATTTCTGAAGGGAAACACCCAGCACAGTTCTCTTCCATGAATCACACTCTGCTTTAGAGCAAGAAGCACGCTCTTCCTTTCTAGAGTCTCTAATACAGCAGGAAACGTGATTGTGCTCAGAACAAAAGAACAGTGTTTCCTACACATACTGACCATATCTAGTTGAACTCTTCTTCTGAAACTGACATAAAGCACAGGTCCTCTAACATCCAATGCTTGACATTTAAGATGAGAAACGTGTGAGCATCATGAAAGATGTAGTTCCTTTGAGCTGAAAAGTGACTGCCATTACCTGAAACGAATTCTTGCTTATAGGAAGACTCAGAGCCTGGGATTTAACTCGATTTCTGAAGTGAAACACACAGCAGAGTTCTCATCCTTAGATCACACTCTGCTTTAGAGCAAGAAGCGCGCTCTTGCTTTCCAGAATCTCTAATACAGCAGGATACTTGAGTGTGCTCAGAACAAAAGAACTGTGTTTCCTACACATATGGACCATATCTAGTTCAACTCTTCTTCTGAAGCTGATATAAAGCACTGTTCCTGTAACATGCAATGCTTTTCAATTAAGACCGAGAAACGTGTGAGCTTCGTGTATAATGTAGTTCTTTTGAGATGTAAAGTAACTGCCCTTACCTGAAACGATATCTTGCTTGTAAGAAGACTCAAAGCCTGGGATTTAACTCCATTTCTGAAGTGGAACACACTGCAGAGTTCTCATCCATTGATCACACTCTGCTTTAGAGCAAGAAGCACGCTCTTGCTTTCTAGAATCTCCAAAACAGCATGAAACATGAGTGTGATGAGAAGAAAAGAAAGGTGTTTCCTACACATACGGACCATATCTAGTCCAACTCTGCTTCTGAAACTGATACAAAGCACAGGTCCTCCTACATCCAATGCTTGTCATTTAAGATGAGAAACTTGTGAGCTTCGTGAACAATGTAGTTCGTTTGAGCTGTAAAGTAACTGCCATTAACTGAAACGAAGTCCTGCTTGTAGGAAGACTCAGAGCCTGGGATTTAACTCCATTTCTGAAGTGGAACACACTGCAGAGTTCTCATCCATTGATCACACTCTGCTTTAGAGCAAGAAGCACCCTCTTCCTTTCTAGAGTCTCTAATACAGCAGGAAACGTGATTGTGCTCAGAACAAAAGAACTGTGTTTCCTACACATACTGACCATATCTAGTTCAACTCGTCTTCTGAAACTGACACAAAGCACAGGTCCTCTAACATCCAATGCTTGACAGTTAAGATGAGAAACGTGTGAGCATCATGAAAGATGTAGTTCTTTTGAGCTGAAAAGTGACTGCCATTACCTGAAACAAAGTCTTGCTTATAGGAAGACTCAGAGCCTGGGATTTAACTCCATTTCTGAAGTGGAACACACAGCAGAGTTCTCATCCTTAGATCACACTCTGCTTTCGAGCAAGAAGCACGCTCTTGCTTTCGAGAGTCTCTAATACAGCAGGATACTTGAGTGTGCTCAGAACAAAAGAACTGTGTTTCGTACACATATGGACCATATCTAGTTCAACTCTTCTTCTGAAGCTGATATAAAGCACTGTTCCTGTAACATCCAATAATTTTCAATTAAGACCGAGAAACGTGTGAGCTTCGTGTATAATGTAGTTCTTTAGAGATGTAAAGTAACTCCCCTTATCTGAAAGGATATCTTGCTTGTAAGAAGACTCAAAGCCTGGGATTTAACTCCATTTCTGAAGTGGAACACACTGCAGAGTTCTCATCCATTGATCACACTCTGCTTTAGTGCAAGAAGCACGCTCTTGCTTTCTAGAGTCTCTAAGACAGCAGGAAACATGAGTGTGCTGAGAACAAATGAACGGTGTTTCCTACACATACGGGCCATATCTAGTCCAACTCTGCTTCTGAAAGTGAAACAAACCACAGTTCCTCTAACATCCAATGCTTGTCCGTTAAGATGAGAAACTTGTGAGCTTCGTGAACGATGTAGTTCGTTAGAGCTGTAAAGTAACTGCCATTAACTGAAACGAAGTCTTGCTTGTAGGAAGACTCAGAGCCTGGGATTTAACTCCATTTCTGAAGGGAAACACACAGCATAGTTCTCATCCATGGATCACACTCTGCTTTAGAGCAAGAAGCACGCTCTTGCTTTCTAGAGTCTCTAATACAGCTGGAAAACTGAGTGTGCTCAGATCAAAAGAACGGTGTTTCCTACATATACAGACCATATCTAGTCCAATTCTGCTTCTGAAACTGAAACAAACCACAGGTCCTCTAACATCCAATGCTTGTCTGTCAAGATGAGAAACATGTGAGATTTGTGAACGATGTACTTCGTTTGAGCTGTAAAGTAACTGCCCTTACCTGAAACGAAGTCTTGCTTGTAGGAAGACTCAGAGCCTGGGATTTAACTCCATTTCTGAAGTGAAACACACAGCAGAGTTCTCATCCATAGATCACACTCTGCTTTAGAGCAAGAAGCACGCTCTTCCTTTCTAGAGTCTCTAATACAGCAGGAAACGTGATTGTGCTCAGAACAAAGAACTGTGTTTCCTACACATACTGACCATATCTAGTCCAACTCTGCTTCTGAAGCTGATACAAAGCACAGGTCCTCTAACATACAATGCTTGACATTTAAGATGAGAAACGTGTGAGCATCATGAAAGATGTAGTTCCTTTGAGCTGAAAAGTGACTGCCATTACCTGAAACGAAGTCTTGCTTATAGGAAGACTCAGAGCCTGGGATTTAACTCGATTTCTGAAGTGAAACACACAGCAGAGTTCTCATCCTTAGATCACACTCTGCTTTAGAGCAAGAAGCACGCTCTTGCTTTCCAGAATCTCTAATACAGCATGATACTTGAGTGTGCTCAGAACAAAAGAACTGTGTTTCCTACACATATGGACCATATCTAGTTCAACTCTTCTTCTGAAGCTGATATAAAGCACTGTTCCTGTAACATGCAATGCTTTTCAATTAAGACCGAGAAACGTGTGAGCTTCGTGTAATGTAGTTCTTTTGAGATGTAAAGTAACTGCCCTTACCTGAAACGATATCTTGCTTGTAAGAAGACTCAAAGCCTGGGATTTAACTCCATTTCTGAAGTGGAACACACTGCAGAGTTCTCATCCATTGATCACACTCTGCTTTAGAGCAAGAAGCACGCTCTTGCTTTCTAGAATCTCCAAAACAGCATGAAACATGAGTGTGATGAGAAGAAAAGAAAGGTGTTTCC
Organism: Onychomys leucogaster; assembly: GCA_949786385.1. Taxonomy (NCBI): domain Eukaryota; kingdom Metazoa; phylum Chordata; class Mammalia; order Rodentia; family Cricetidae; genus Onychomys; species Onychomys leucogaster. The sequence continues at coordinate 969,973 of CATKUP010000081.1, forward strand.
TACACATACGGACCATATCTAGTCCAACTCTGCTTCTGAAACTGATACAAAGCACAGGTCCTCCTACATCCAATGCTTGTCATTTAAGATGAGAAACGTGTTAGCTTCGTGAACGATGTAGTTCGTTTGAGCTGAAAAGTGACTGCCCTTACCTGAAACGAAGTGTTTCTTGTAGGAAGACACAGGGCCTGGGATTTAACTCCATTTCTGAAGGGAAACACACAGCATAGTTCTCATCCTTGGATCACACTCTGCTTTAGAGCAAGAAGCATGCTCTTGCTTTCTAGTGTCTCTAATACAGCAGGAAACGTGAGTGTGCTCAGAACAAAGAACGGTGTTTCCTACACATACAGACGATATCTAGTTCATCTGGGCTTCTGAAACTGAAACAAACCATATGTCCTCTAACAACCAATGCTTTTCAGTTTAGATGTGAAACGTGTGAGCTTCATGAACGATGTAGTTCGTTTGAGCTGTAAAGTAACTGCCCTTACCTGCAAAGATGTCTTGCATGTAGGAAGACTCAGAGCCTGGGATTTAACTCCATTTCTGAAGTGAAACACACAGCATAGTTCTCATCCATTGATCACACTCTGCTTTAGAGCAAGAAGCACGCTCTTGCTTTCTAGAGTCTCTAAGACAGCAGGAAACTTGAGTGTGATCAGAACAAAAGAACGGTGTTTCCTACACATAGGGACCATATCTAGTTCAACTCTGCTTCTGAAACTGAAACAAACCACAGTTCCTCTAACATCCAATGCTTCTCAGTTAAGATGAGACACGTGTGAGCTTTCTGAATGATGTAGTTCGTTTGAGCTGTAAAGTAACTGCCCTTAACTGAAACGAAGTCTTGCTTGTAGGAAGACTCAGAGCCTGGGATTTAACTCCATTTCTGAAGTGAAACACACAGCAGAGTTCTCATCCATAGATCACACTCTGCTTTAGAGCAAGAAGCACGCTCTTGCTTTCTAGAGTCTCTAAGACAGCAGGAAAAGTGAGTGTGCTGAGAACAAAAGAACAGTGTTTCCTACACATACGGACCATATCTAGTCCAACTCTGCTTCTGAAACTGATACAAAGCACTGGTCCTCTAACATGCAATGCTTGGCAGTTAAGATGAGAAACGTGTTAGCTTCGTAAGCGATGTAGTTTGTTTTAGCTGAAAAGTGACTGCCCTTACCTGAAACGAAGTCTTGTTTGTAGGAAGACTCAGAGCCTGGGATTTAACTCCATTTCTGAAGTGAATCACACAGCAGAGTTCTCATCCATAGATCACACTCTGATTTAGAGCAAGAAGCACGCTCTAGCTTTCTAGAGTCTCTAAGACAGCATGAAACATGAGTGTGATGAGAACAAAAGAAAGGTTTTTCCTACACATACAGACCATATCTAGTTCATCTCTGCTTCTGAAACTGAAACAAACCAGAGGTCCTCTAACAACCAATGCTTTTCAGTTTAGATGAGAAACGCGTGGGATTCGTGAACGATGCAGTTTTTTGAGCTGGAAAGTAACTGCCCTTACCTGAAAAGAAGTCTTGCTTGTAGGAAGACTCAGAGCCTGGGATTTAACTCCATTTCTGAAGTGAAACACACAGCACAGTTCTCATCCTTGGATCACACTCTGCTTTAGAGCAAGAAGCACGCTCTTGCTTTCTAGAGTCTCTAAGACAGCAGGAAACTTGAGTGTGATCAGAACAAAAGAACGGTGTTTCCTACACATAGGGACCATATCTAGTTCAACTCTGCTTCTGAAACTGAAACAAACCACAGTTCCTCTAACATCCAATGCTTGTCATTTAAGATGAGAAACGTGTGAGCATCATGAAAGGTTGTTCTTTTGAGCTGAAAAGTGACTGCCATTACCTGAAACGAAGTCTTGCTTGTAGGAAGACTCAGAGCCTGGGATTTAACTCCATTTCTGAAGTGAAACACACAGCAGAGTTCTCATCCTTAGATCACACTCTGCTTTAGAGCAAGAAGCACGCTCTTGCTATCCAGTGTCTCTAGTACAGCAGGATACTTGAGTGTGCTCAGAACAAAAGAACTGTGTTTCCTACACATATGCACCATATCTAGTTCAACTCTTCTTCTGAAGCTGATATAAAGCACTGTTCCTGTAACATCCAATGCTTTTCAATTAAGAACGAGAAACGTGTGAGCTTCGTGTATAATGTAGTTCTTTTGAGATGTAAAGTAACTCCCCTTATCTGAAAGGATATCTTGCTTGTAAGAAGACTCAAAGCCTGGGATTTAACTCCATTTCTGAAGTGGAACACACTGCAGAGTTCTCATCCATTGATCACACTCTGCTTTAGTGCAAGAAGCACGCTCTTGCTTTCTAGAGTCTCTAAGACAGCAGGAAACATGAGTGTGCTGAGAACAAATGAGCGGTGATTCCTACACATACGGGCCATATCTAGTCCAACTCTGCTTCTGAAAGTGAAACAAACCACAGGTCCTCTAACATCCAATGCTTGTCTGTCAAGATGAGAAACATGTGAGCTTCCTGAACGATGTAGTTTGTTTGAGCTGAAAAGTGACTGCCCTTACATGAAATGAAGACTTTTTTGTAGGAAGACACAAAGCCTGGGATTTAACTCCATTTCTGAAGGGAAACACCCAGCACAGTTCTCTTCCATGAATCACACTCTGCTTTAGAGCAAGAAGCACGCTCTTCCTTTCTAGAGTCTCTAATACAGCAGGAAACGTGATTGTGCTCAGAACAAAAGAACAGTGTTTCCTACACATACTGACCATATCTAGTTGAACTCTTCTTCTGAAACTGACATAAAGCACAGGTCCTCTAACATCCAATGCTTGACATTTAAGATGAGAAACGTGTGAGCATCATGAAAGATGTAGTTCCTTTGAGCTGAAAAGTGACTGCCATTACCTGAAACGAATTCTTGCTTATAGGAAGACTCAGAGCCTGGGATTTAACTCGATTTCTGAAGTGAAACACACAGCAGAGTTCTCATCCTTAGATCACACTCTGCTTTAGAGCAAGAAGCGCGCTCTTGCTTTCCAGAATCTCTAATACAGCAGGATACTTGAGTGTGCTCAGAACAAAAGAACTGTGTTTCCTACACATATGGACCATATCTAGTTCAACTCTTCTTCTGAAGCTGATATAAAGCACTGTTCCTGTAACATGCAATGCTTTTCAATTAAGACCGAGAAACGTGTGAGCTTCGTGTATAATGTAGTTCTTTTGAGATGTAAAGTAACTGCCCTTACCTGAAACGATATCTTGCTTGTAAGAAGACTCAAAGCCTGGGATTTAACTCCATTTCTGAAGTGGAACACACTGCAGAGTTCTCATCCATTGATCACACTCTGCTTTAGAGCAAGAAGCACGCTCTTGCTTTCTAGAATCTCCAAAACAGCATGAAACATGAGTGTGATGAGAAGAAAAGAAAGGTGTTTCCTACACATACGGACCATATCTAGTCCAACTCTGCTTCTGAAACTGATACAAAGCACAGGTCCTCCTACATCCAATGCTTGTCATTTAAGATGAGAAACTTGTGAGCTTCGTGAACAATGTAGTTCGTTTGAGCTGTAAAGTAACTGCCATTAACTGAAACGAAGTCCTGCTTGTAGGAAGACTCAGAGCCTGGGATTTAACTCCATTTCTGAAGTGGAACACACTGCAGAGTTCTCATCCATTGATCACACTCTGCTTTAGAGCAAGAAGCACCCTCTTCCTTTCTAGAGTCTCTAATACAGCAGGAAACGTGATTGTGCTCAGAACAAAAGAACTGTGTTTCCTACACATACTGACCATATCTAGTTCAACTCGTCTTCTGAAACTGACACAAAGCACAGGTCCTCTAACATCCAATGCTTGACATTTAAGATGAGAAACGTGTGAGCATCATGAAAGATGTAGTTCTTTTGAGCTGAAAAGTGACTGCCATTACCTGAAACAAAGTCTTGCTTATAGGAAGACTCAGAGCCTGGGATTTAACTCCATTTCTGAAGTGGAACACACAGCAGAGTTCTCATCCTTAGATCACACTCTGCTTTCGAGCAAGAAGCACGCTCTTGCTTTCGAGAGTCTCTAATACAGCAGGATACTTGAGTGTGCTCAGAACAAAAGAACTGTGTTTCGTACACATATGGACCATATCTAGTTCAACTCTTCTTCTGAAGCTGATATAAAGCACTGTTCCTGTAACATCCAATAATTTTCAATTAAGACCGAGAAACGTGTGAGCTTCGTGTATAATGTAGTTCTTTAGAGATGTAAAGTAACTCCCCTTATCTGAAAGGATATCTTGCTTGTAAGAAGACTCAAAGCCTGGGATTTAACTCCATTTCTGAAGTGGAACACACTGCAGAGTTCTCATCCATTGATCACACTCTGCTTTAGTGCAAGAAGCACGCTCTTGCTTTCTAGAGTCTCTAAGACAGCAGGAAACATGAGTGTGCTGAGAACAAATGAACGGTGTTTCCTACACATACGGGCCATATCTAGTCCAACTCTGCTTCTGAAAGTGAAACAAACCACAGTTCCTCTAACATCCAATGCTTGTCCGTTAAGATGAGAAACTTGTGAGCTTCGTGAACGATGTAGTTCGTTAGAGCTGTAAAGTAACTGCCATTAACTGAAACGAAGTCTTGCTTGTAGGAAGACTCAGAGCCTGGGATTTAACTCCATTTCTGAAGGGAAACACACAGCATAGTTCTCATCCATGGATCACACTCTGCTTTAGAGCAAGAAGCACGCTCTTGCTTTCTAGAGTCTCTAATACAGCTGGAAAACTGAGTGTGCTCAGATCAAAAGAACGGTGTTTCCTACATATACAGACCATATCTAGTCCAATTCTGCTTCTGAAACTGAAACAAACCACAGGTCCTCTAACATCCAATGCTTGTCTGTCAAGATGAGAAACATGTGAGATTTGTGAACGATGTACTTCGTTTGAGCTGTAAAGTAACTGCCCTTACCTGAAACGAAGTCTTGCTTGTAGGAAGACTCAGAGCCTGGGATTTAACTCCATTTCTGAAGTGAAACACACAGCAGAGTTCTCATCCATAGATCACACTCTGCTTTAGAGCAAGAAGCACGCTCTTCCTTTCTAGAGTCTCTAATACAGCAGGAAACGTGATTGTGCTCAGAACAAAGAACTGTGTTTCCTACACATACTGACCATATCTAGTCCAACTCTGCTTCTGAAGCTGATACAAAGCACAGGTCCTCTAACATACAATGCTTGACATTTAAGATGAGAAACGTGTGAGCATCATGAAAGATGTAGTTCCTTTGAGCTGAAAAGTGACTGCCATTACCTGAAACGAAGTCTTGCTTATAGGAAGACTCAGAGCCTGGGATTTAACTCGATTTCTGAAGTGAAACACACAGCAGAGTTCTCATCCTTAGATCACACTCTGCTTTAGAGCAAGAAGCACGCTCTTGCTTTCCAGAATCTCTAATACAGCATGATACTTGAGTGTGCTCAGAACAAAAGAACTGTGTTTCCTACACATATGGACCATATCTAGTTCAACTCTTCTTCTGAAGCTGATATAAAGCACTGTTCCTGTAACATGCAATGCTTTTCAATTAAGACCGAGAAACGTGTGAGCTTCGTGTAATGTAGTTCTTTTGAGATGTAAAGTAACTGCCCTTACCTGAAACGATATCTTGCTTGTAAGAAGACTCAAAGCCTGGGATTTAACTCCATTTCTGAAGTGGAACACACTGCAGAGTTCTCATCCATTGATCACACTCTGCTTTAGAGCAAGAAGCACGCTCTTGCTTTCTAGAATCTCCAAAACAGCATGAAACATGAGTGTGATGAGAAGAAAAGAAAGGTGTTTCCTACACATACGGACCATATCTAGTCCAACTCTGCTTCTGAAACTGATACAAAGCACAGGTCCTCCTACATCCAATGCTTGTCATTTAAGATGAGAAACGTGTTAGCTTCGTGAACGATGTAGTTCGTTTGAGCTGAAAAGTGACTGCCCTTACCTGAAACGAAGTGTTTCTTGTAGGAAGACACAGGGCCTGGGATTTAACTCCATTTCTGAAGGGAAACACACAGCATAGTTCTCATCCTTGGATCACACTCTGCTTTAGAGCAAGAAGCATGCTCTTGCTTTCTAGTGTCTCTAATACAGCAGGAAACGTGAGTGTGCTCAGAACAAAGAACGGTGTTTCCTACACATACAGACGATATCTAGTTCATCTGGGCTTCTGAAACTGAAACAAACCATATGTCCTCTAACAACCAATGCTTTTCAGTTTAGATGTGAAACGTGTGAGCTTCATGAACGATGTAGTTCGTTTGAGCTGTAAAGTAACTGCCCTTACCTGCAAAGATGTCTTGCATGTAGGAAGACTCAGAGCCTGGGATTTAACTCCATTTCTGAAGTGAAACACACAGCATAGTTCTCATCCATTGATCACACTCTGCTTTAGAGCAAGAAGCACGCTCTTGCTTTCTAGAGTCTCTAAGACAGCAGGAAACTTGAGTGTGATCAGAACAAAAGAACGGTGTTTCCTACACATAGGGACCATATCTAGTTCAACTCTGCTTCTGAAACTGAAACAAACCACAGTTCCTCTAACATCCAATGCTTCTCAGTTAAGATGAGACACGTGTGAGCTTTCTGAATGATGTAGTTCGTTTGAGCTGAAAAGTGACTCCCCTTACCTGAAACGAAGTCTTTCTTGTAGGAAGACTCAGAGCCTGGGATTTAACTCCATTTTTGAAGTGAAACACACAGCAGAGTTCTCATCCATAGGTCACACTCTGCTTTAGAGCAAGAAGCACGCTCTTGCTTTCTAGAGTCTCTAAGACAGCAGGAAACTTGAGTGTGATCAGAACAAAAGAACGGTGTTTCCTACACATAGGGACCATATCTAGTCCAACTCTGCTTCTGAAAGTGAAACAAACCACAGGTCCTCTAACATCCAATGATTGTCCGTTAAGATGAGAAACTTGTGAGCTTCGTGAACAATGTAGTTCGTTTGAGCTGTAAAGTAACTGCCCTTAACTGAAACGAAGTCTTGCTTGTAGGAAGACTCAGAGCCTGGGATTTAACTCCATTTCTGAAGGGAAACACACAGCAGAGTTCTCATCCATAGGTCACACTCTGCTTTAGAGCAAGAAGCACGCTCTTGCTTTTAGAGTCTCTAAGACAGCAGGAAACGTGAGTGTGCTGAGAACAAAAGAACAGTTTTTCCTACATATACGGACAATATCTATTCCAACTCTGCTTCTGAAACTGAAACAAAGCACTGGTCCTCTAACATGCAATGCTTGGCAGTTAAGATGAGAAACATTTTAGCTTCGTGAACGATGTAGTTTGTTTGAGCTGAAAAGTGACTGCCCTTACATGAAATGAAGACTTTTTTGTAGGAAGACACAAAGCCTGGGATTTAACTCCATTTCTGAAGGGAAACACCCAGCACAGTTCTCTTCCATGAATCACACTCTGCTTTAGAGCAAGAAGCACGCTCTTCCTTTCTAGAGTCTCTAATACAGGAGGAAACATGATTGTGCTCAGAACAAAAGAACTGTGTTTCCTACACATACTGACCATATCTAGTTCAACTCTTCTTCTGAAACTGACAAAAAGCACAGGTCCTCTAACATCCAATGCTTGTCATTTAAGATGAGAAACGTGTGAGCATCATGAAAGGTAGTTCTTTTGAGCTGAAAAGTGACTGCCATTACCTGAAACGAAGTCTTGCTTGTAGGAAGACTCAGAGCCTGGGATTTAACTCCATTTCTGAAGTGAAACACACAGCAGAGTTCTCATCCTTAGATCACACTCTGCTTTAGAGCAAGAAGCACGCTCTTGCTTTCCAGAGTCTCTAATACAGCAAGATACTTGAGTGTGCTCAGAACAAAAGAACTGTGTTTCCTACACATATGGACCATATCTAGTTCAACTCTTCTTCTGAAGCTGATATAAAGCACTGTTCCTGTAACATCCAATGCTTTTCAATTAAGACCTAGAAACTTGTGAGCTTCGTGTGTAATGTAGTTCTTTTGAGATGTAAAGTAACTGCCCTTACCTGAAAGGATATGTTGATTGTAAGAAGACTCAGAGCCTGGGATTTAACTCCATTTCTGAAGTGGAAAACACAGCAGAGTTCTCATCCATTGATCACACTCTGCTTTAGAGCAAGAAGCACGCTCTTGCTTTCTAGAGTCTCTAAGACAGCAGGAAACATGAGTGTGCTGAGAACAAAAGAACGGTGTTTCCTACACATACGGGCCATATCTAGTCCAACTCTGCTTCTGAAAGTGAAACAAACCACAGGTCCTCTAACATCCAATGCTTGGCAGTTAAGATGAGAAACGTGTTAGCTTCGTAATCGATGTAGTTTGATTTAGCTGAAAAGTGACTGCCCTTACCTGAAACGAAGTCTTGTTTGTAGGAAGACTCAGAGCCTGGGATTTAACTCCATTTCTGAAGTGAATCACACAGCCGAGTTCTCATCCATAGATCACACTCTGATTTAGAGCAAGAAGCACGCTCTAGCTTTCTAGAGTCTCTAAGACAGCATGAAAAATGAGTGTGATGAGAACAAAAGAAAGGTTTTTCCTACACATACAGACCATATCTAGTTCATCTCTGCTTCTGAAACTGAAACAAACCAGAGGTCCTCTAACAACCAATGCTTTTCAGTTTAGATGAGAAACGCGTGGGATTCGTGAACGATGCAGTTTTTTGAGCTGTAAAGTAACTGCCCTTACCTGAAAAGAAGTCTTGCTTGTAGGAAGACTCAGAGCCTGGGATTTAACTCCATTTCTGAAGTGAAACACACAGCACAGTTCTCATCCTTGGATCACACTCTGCTTTAGAGCAAGAAGCACGCTCTTGCTTTCTAGAGTCTCTAAGACAGCAGGAAACTTGAGTGTGATCAGAACAAAAGAACGGTGTTTCCTACATATACGGACCATATCTCGTCCAACTCTGCTTCTGAAACTGAAACAAAGCACTGGTCCTCTAACATGCCATGCTTGGCAGTTAAGATGAGAAACGATTTAGCTTCGTGAACGATGTAGTTTGTTTGTGCTGAAAAGTGACTGCCCTTACGTGAAATGAAGACTTTTTGGTAGGAAGACACAAAGCTTGGGATTTAACTCCATTTCTGAAGGGAAACACCAAGCACAGTTCTCTTCCATGAATCACACTCTGCTTTAGAGCAAGAAGCACGCTCTTCCTTTCTAGAGTGTCTAATACAGCAGGAAACGTGATTGTGCTCAGAACAAAAGAACTGTGTTTCCTACACATACTGACCATATCTAGTTCAACTCTTCTTCTGAAACTGACACAAAGCACAGGTCCTCTAACATCCAATGCTTGACATTTAAGATGAGAAACGTGTGAGCATCATGAAAGATGTAGTTCCTTTGAGCTGAAAATTGACTGCCATTACCTGAAACGAAGTCTTGCTTATAGGAAGACTCAGAGCCTGGGATTTAACTCCATTTCTGAAGTGAAAAACACAGCAGAGTTCTCATCCTTAGATCACACTCTGCTTTAGAGCAAGAAGCACGCTCTTGCTTTCCAGAATCTCTAATACAGCAGGATACTTGAGTGTGCTCAGAACAAAAGAACTGTGTTTCCTACACATATGGACCATATCTAGTTCAACTCTTCTTCTGAAGCTGATATAAAGCACTGTTCCTGTAACATGCAATGCTTTTCTATTAAGACCGAGAAACGTGTGAGCTTCGTGTGTAATGTAGTTCTTTTGAGATGTAAAGTAACTGCCCTTACCTGAAAGGATATGTTGCTTGTAAGAAGACTCAGAGCATGGGATTTAACTCCATTTCTGAAGTGGAAAACACAGCAGAGTTCTCATCCATTGATCACACTCTGCTTTAGAGCAAGAAGCACGCTCTTGCTTTCTAGAGTCTCTAAGACAGCAGGAAACATGAGTGTGCTGAGAACAAAAGAACGGTGTTTCCTACACATACGGGCCATATCTAGTCCAACTCTGCTTCTGAATGTGAAACAAACCACAGGTCCTCTAACATCCAATGCTTGTCCTTTAAGATGAGAAACTTGTGAGCTTCGTGAACAATGTAGTTCGTTTGAGCTGTAAAGTAACTGCCCTTAACTGAAACGAAGTCTTGCTTGTAGGAAGACTCAGAGCCTGGGATTTAACTCCATTTCTGAAGTGAAACACACAGCAGAGTTCTCATCCATAGATCACACTCTGCTTTAGAGCAAGAAGCACGCTCTTGCTTTCTAGAGTCTCTAAGACAGCAGGAAAAGTGAGTGTGCTGAGAACAAAAGAACAGTGTTTCCTACACATACGGACCATATCTAGTCCAACTCTGCTTCTGAAACTGATACAAAGCACTGGTCCTCTAACATGCAATGCTTGGCAGTTAAGATGAGAAACGTGTTAGCTTCGTAAGCGATGTAGTTTGTTTTAGCTGAAAAGTGACTGCCCTTACCTGAAACGAAGTCTTGTTTGTAGGAAGACTCAGAGCCTGGGATTTAACTCCATTTCTGAAGTGAATCACACAGCAGAGTTCTCATCCATAGATCACACTCTGATTTAGAGCAAGAAGCACGCTCTAGCTTTCTAGAGTCTCTAAGACAGCATGAAACATGAGTGTGATGAGAACAAAAGAAAGGTTTTTCCTACACATACAGACCATATCTAGTTCATCTCTGCTTCTGAAACTGAAACAAACCAGAGGTCCTCTAACAAAAATGCTTTTCAGTTTAGATGAGAAACGCGTGGGATTCGTGAACGATGCAGTTTTTTGAGCTGGAAAGTAACTGCCCTTACCTGAAAAGAAGTCTTGCTTGTAGGAAGACTCAGAGCCTGGGATTTAACTCCATTTCTGAAGTGAAACACACAGCACAGTTCTCATCCTTGGATCACACTCTGCTTTAGAGCAAGAAGCACGCTCTTGCTTTCTAGAGTCTCTAAGACAGCAGGAAACTTGAGTGTGATCAGAACAAAAGAACGGTGTTTCCTACACATAGGGACCATATCTAGTTCAACTCTGCTTCTGAAACTGAAACAAACCACAGTTCCTCTAACATCCAATGCTTGTCATTTAAGATGAGAAACGTGTGAGCATCATGAAAGGTTCTTCTTTTGAGCTGAAAAGTGACTGCCATTACCTGAAACGAAGTCTTGCTTGTAGGAAGACTCAGAGCCTGGGATTTAACTCCATTTCTGAAGTGAAACACACAGCAGAGTTCTCATCCTTAGATCACACTCTGCTTTAGAGCAAGAAGCACGCTCTTGCTATCCAGTGTCTCTAGTACAGCAGGATACTTGAGTGTGCTCAGAACAAAAGAACTGTGTTTCCTACACATATGCACCATATCTAGTTCAACTCTTCTTCTGAAGCTGATATAAAGCACTGTTCCTGTAACATCCAATGCTTTTCAATTAAGAACGAGAAACGTGTGAGCTTCGTGTATAATGTAGTTCTTTTGAGATGTAAAGTAACTCCCCTTATCTGAAAGGATATCTTGCTTGTAAGAAGACTCAAAGCCTGGGATTTAACTCCATTTCTGAAGTGGAACACACTGCAGAGTTCTCATCCATTGATCACACTCTGCTTTAGTGCAAGAAGCACGCTCTTGCTTTCTAGAGTCTCTAAGACAGCAGGAAACATGAGTGTGCTGAGAACAAATGAGCGGTGATTCCTACACATACGGGCCATATCTAGTCCAACTCTGCTTCTGAAAGTGAAACAAACCACAGGTCCTCTAACATCCAATGCTTGTCTGTCAAGATGAGAAACATGTGAGCTTCCTGAACGATGTAGTTTGTTTGAGCTGAAAAGTGACTGCCCTTACATGAAATGAAGACTTTTTTGTAGGAAGACACAAAGCCTGGGATTTAACTCCATTTCTGAAGGGAAACACCCAGCACAGTTCTCTTCCATGAATCACACTCTGCTTTAGAGCAAGAAGCACGCTCTTCCTTTCTAGAGTCTCTAATACAGCAGGAAACGTGATTGTGCTCAGAACAAAAGAACAGTGTTTCCTACACATACTGACCATATCTAGTTGAACTCTTCTTCTGAAACTGACATAAAGCACAGGTCCTCTAACATCCAATGCTTGACATTTAAGATGAGAAACGTGTGAGCATCATGAAAGATGTAGTTCCTTTGAGCTGAAAAGTGACTGCCATTACCTGAAACGAATTCTTGCTTATAGGAAGACTCAGAGCCTGGGATTTAACTCGATTTCTGAAGTGAAACACACAGCAGAGTTCTCATCCTTAGATCACACTCTGCTTTAGAGCAAGAAGCGCGCTCTTGCTTTCCAGAATCTCTAATACAGCAGGATACTTGAGTGTGCTCAGAACAAAAGAACTGTGTTTCCTACACATATGGACCATATCTAGTTCAACTCTTCTTCTGAAGCTGATATAAAGCACTGTTCCTGTAACATGCAATGCTTTTCAATTAAGACCGAGAAACGTGTGAGCTTCGTGTATAATGTAGTTCTTTTGAGATGTAAAGTAACTGCCCTTACCTGAAACGATATCTTGCTTGTAAGAAGACTCAAAGCCTGGGATTTAACTCCATTTCTGAAGTGGAACACACTGCAGAGTTCTCATCCATTGATCACACTCTGCTTTAGAGCAAGAAGCACGCTCTTGCTTTCTAGAATCTCCAAAACAGCATGAAACATGAGTGTGATGAGAAGAAAAGAAAGGTGTTTCCTACACATACGGACCATATCTAGTCCAACTCTGCTTCTGAAACTGATACAAAGCACAGGTCCTCCTACATCCAATGCTTGTCATTTAAGATGAGAAACTTGTGAGCTTCGTGAACAATGTAGTTCGTTTGAGCTGTAAAGTAACTGCCATTAACTGAAACGAAGTCCTGCTTGTAGGAAGACTCAGAGCCTGGGATTTAACTCCATTTCTGAAGTGGAACACACTGCAGAGTTCTCATCCATTGATCACACTCTGCTTTAGAGCAAGAAGCACCCTCTTCCTTTCTAGAGTCTCTAATACAGCAGGAAACGTGATTGTGCTCAGAACAAAAGAACTGTGTTTCCTACACATACTGACCATATCTAGTTCAACTCGTCTTCTGAAACTGACACAAAGCACAGGTCCTCTAACATCCAATGCTTGACATTTAAGATGAGAAACGTGTGAGCATCATGAAAGATGTAGTTCTTTTGAGCTGAAAAGTGACTGCCATTACCTGAAACAAAGTCTTGCTTATAGGAAGACTCAGAGCCTGGGATTTAACTCCATTTCTGAAGTGGAACACACAGCAGAGTTCTCATCCTTAGATCACACTCTGCTTTCGAGCAAGAAGCACGCTCTTGCTTTCGAGAGTCTCTAATACAGCAGGATACTTGAGTGTGCTCAGAACAAAAGAACTGTGTTTCGTACACATATGGACCATATCTAGTTCAACTCTTCTTCTGAAGCTGATATAAAGCACTGTTCCTGTAACATCCAATAATTTTCAATTAAGACCGAGAAACGTGTGAGCTTCGTGTATAATGTAGTTCTTTAGAGATGTAAAGTAACTCCCCTTATCTGAAAGGATATCTTGCTTGTAAGAAGACTCAAAGCCTGGGATTTAACTCCATTTCTGAAGTGGAACACACTGCAGAGTTCTCATCCATTGATCACACTCTGCTTTAGTGCAAGAAGCACGCTCTTGCTTTCTAGAGTCTCTAAGACAGCAGGAAACATGAGTGTGCTGAGAACAAATGAACGGTGTTTCCTACACATACGGGCCATATCTAGTCCAACTCTGCTTCTGAAAGTGAAACAAACCACAGTTCCTCTAACATCCAATGCTTGTCCGTTAAGATGAGAAACTTGTGAGCTTCGTGAACGATGTAGTTCGTTAGAGCTGTAAAGTAACTGCCATTAACTGAAACGAAGTCTTGCTTGTAGGAAGACTCAGAGCCTGGGATTTAACTCCATTTCTGAAGGGAAACACACAGCATAGTTCTCATCCATGGATCACACTCTGCTTTAGAGCAAGAAGCACGCTCTTGCTTTCTAGAGTCTCTAATACAGCTGGAAAACTGAGTGTGCTCAGATCAAAAGAACGGTGTTTCCTACATATACAGACCATATCTAGTCCAATTCTGCTTCTGAAACTGAAACAAACCACAGGTCCTCTAACATCCAATGCTTGTCTGTCAAGATGAGAAACATGTGAGATTTGTGAACGATGTACTTCGTTTGAGCTGTAAAGTAACTGCCCTTACCTGAAACGAAGTCTTGCTTGTAGGAAGACTCAGAGCCTGGGATTTAACTCCATTTCTGAAGTGAAACACACAGCAGAGTTCTCATCCATAGATCACACTCTGCTTTAGAGCAAGAAGCACGCTCTTGCTTTCTAGAGTCTCTAAGACAGCAGGAAAAGTGAGTGTGCTCAGAACAAAAGAACAGTGTTTCCTACATATACGGACCATATCTAGTCCAACTCTGCTTCTGAAGCTGATACAAAGCACAGGTCCTCTAACATCCAATGCTTGACATTTAAGATGAGAAACGTGTGAGCATCATGAAAGATGTAGTTCTTTTGAGCTGAAAAGTGACTGCCATTACCTGAAACGAAGTCTTGCTTATAGGAAGACTCAGAGCCTGGGATTTAACTCCATTTCTGAAGTGAATCACACAGCAGAGTTCTCATCCATAGATCACACTCTGATTTAGAGCAAGAAGCACGCTCTAGCTTTCTAGAGTCTCTAAGACAGCATGAAACATGAGTGTGATGAGAACAAAAGAAAGGTTTTTCCTACACATACAGACCATATCTAGTTCATCTCTGCTTCTGAAACTGAAACAAACCAGAGGTCCTCTAACAACCAATGCTTTTCAGTTTAGATGAGAAACGCGTGGGATTCGTGAACGATGCAGTTTTTTGAGCTGTAAAGTAACTGCCCTTACCTGAAAAGAAGTCTTGCTTGTAGGAAGACTCAGAGCCTGGGATTTAACTCCATTTCTGAAGTGAAACACACAGCACAGTTCTCATCCTTGGATCACACTCTGCTTTAGAGCAAGAAGCACGCTCTTGCTTTCTAGAGTCTCTAAGACAGCAGGAAACTTGAGTGTGATCAGAACAAAGAACGGTGTTTCCTACATATACGGACCATATCTCGTCCAACTCTGCTTCTGAAACTGAAACAAAGCACTGGTCCTCTAACATGCCATGCTTGGCAGTTAAGATGAGAAACGATTTAGCTTCGTGAACGATGTAGTTTGTTTGTGCTGAAAAGTGACTGCCCTTACGTGAAATGAAGACTTTTTGGTAGGAAGACACAAAGCTTGGGATTTAACTCCATTTCTGAAGGGAAACACCAAGCACAGTTCTCTTCCATGAATCACACTCTGCTTTAGAGCAAGAAGCACGCTCTTCCTTTCTAGAGTGTCTAATACAGCAGGAAACGTGATTGTGCTCAGAACAAAAGAACTGTGTTTCCTTCACATACTGACCATATCTAGTTCAACTCTTCTTCTGAAACTGACATAAAGCACAGGTCCTCTAACATCCAATGCTTGACATTTAAGATGAGAAACGTGTGAGCATCATGAAAGATGTAGTTCCTTTGAGCTGAAAATTGACTGCCATTACCTGAAACGAAGTCTTGCTTATAGGAAGACTCAGAGCCTGGGATTTAACTCCATTTCTGAAGTGAAAAACACAGCAAAGTTCTCATCCTTAGATCACACTCTGCTTTAGAGCAAGAAGCACGCTCTTGCTTTCCAGAATCTCTAATACAGCAGGATACTTGAGTGTGCTCAGAACAAAAGAACTGTGTTTCCTACACATATGGACCATATCTAGTTCAACTCTTCTTCTGAAGCTGATATAAAGCACTGTTCCTGTAACATGCAATGCTTTTCAATTAAGACCGAGAAACGTGTGAGCTTCGTGTGTAATGTAGTTCTTTTGAGATGTAAAGTAACTGCCCTTACCTGAAAGGATATGTTGCTTGTAAGAAGACTCAGAGCATGGGATTTAACTCCATTTCTGAAGTGGAAAACACAGCAGAGTTCTCATCCATTGATCACACTCTGCTTTAGAGCAAGAAGCACGCTCTTGCTTTCTAGAGTCTCTAAGACAGCAGGAAACATGAGTGTGCTGAGAACAAAAGAACGGTGTTTCCTACACATACGGGCCATATCTAGTCCAACTCTGCTTCTGAATGTGAAACAAACCACAGGTCCTCTAACATCCAATGCTTGTCCTTTAAGATGAGAAACTTGTGAGCTTCGTGAACAATGTAGTTCGTTTGAGCTGTAAAGTAACTGCCCTTAACTGAAACGAAGTCTTGCTTGTAGGAAGACTCAGAGCCTGGGATTTAACTCCATTTCTGAAGTGAAACACACAGCAGAGTTCTCATCCATAGATCACACTCTGCTTTAGAGCAAGAAGCACGCTCTTGCTTTCTAGAGTCTCTAAGACAGCAGGAAAAGTGAGTGTGCTGAGAACAAAAGAACAGTGTTTCCTACACATACGGACCATATCTAGTCCAACTCTGCTTCTGAAACTGATACAAAGCACTGGTCCTCTAACATGCAATGCTTGGCAGTTAAGATGAGAAACGTGTTAGCTTCGTAAGCGATGTAGTTTGTTTTAGCTGAAAAGTGACTGCCCTTACCTGAAACGAAGTCTTGTTTGTAGGAAGACTCAGAGCCTGGGATTTAACTCCATTTCTGAAGTGAATCACACAGCAGAGTTCTCATCCATAGATCACACTCTGATTTAGAGCAAGAAGCACGCTCTAGCTTTCTAGAGTCTCTAAGACAGCATGAAACATGAGTGTGATGAGAACAAAAGAAAGGTTTTTCCTACACATACAGACCATATCTAGTTCATCTCTGCTTCTGAAACTGAAACAAACCAGAGGTCCTCTAACAACCAATGCTTTTCAGTTTAGATGAGAAACGCGTGGGATTCGTGAACGATGCAGTTTTTTGAGCTGGAAAGTAACTGCCCTTACCTGAAAAGAAGTCTTGCTTGTAGGAAGACTCAGAGCCTGGGATTTAACTCCATTTCTGAAGTGAAACACACAGCACAGTTCTCATCCTTGGATCACACTCTGCTTTAGAGCAAGAAGCACGCTCTTGCTTTCTAGAGTCTCTAAGACAGCAGGAAACTTGAGTGTGATCAGAACAAAAGAACGGTGTTTCCTACACATAGGGACCATATCTAGTTCAACTCTGCTTCTGAAACTGAAACAAACCACAGTTCCTCTAACATCCAATGCTTGTCATTTAAGATGAGAAACGTGTGAGCATCATGAAAGGTTGTTCTTTTGAGCTGAAAAGTGACTGCCATTACCTGAAACGAAGTCTTGCTTGTAGGAAGACTCAGAGCCTGGGATTTAACTCCATTTCTGAAGTGAAACACACAGCAGAGTTCTCATCCTTAGATCACACTCTGCTTTAGAGCAAGAAGCACGCTCTTGCTATCCAGTGTCTCTAGTACAGCAGGATACTTGAGTGTGCTCAGAACAAAAGAACTGTGTTTCCTACACATATGCACCATATCTAGTTCAACTCTTCTTCTGAAGCTGATATAAAGCACTGTTCCTGTAACATCCAATGCTTTTCAAATAAGACCGAGAAACGTGTGAGCTTCGTGTATAATGTAGTTCTTTTGAGATGTAAAGTAACTCCCCTTATCTGAAAGGATATCTTGCTTGTAAGAAGACTCAATGCCTGGGATTTAACTCCATTTCTGAAGTGGAACACACTGCAGAGTTCTCATCCATTGATCACACTCTGCTTTAGTGCAAGAAGCACGCTCTTGCTTTCTAGAGTCTCTAAGACAGCAGGAAACATGAGTGTGCTGAGAACAAATGAGCGGTGATTCCTACACATACGGGCCATATCTATTCCAACTCTGCTTCTGAAAGTGAAACAAACCACAGGTCCTCTAACATCCAATGCTTGTCTGTCAAGATGAGAAACATGTGAGCTTCCTGAACGATGTAGTTTGTTTGAGCTGAAAAGTGACTGCCCTTACATGAAATGAAGACTTTTTTGTAGGAAGACACAAAGCCTGGATTTAACTCCATTTCTGAAGGGAAACACCCAGCACAGTTCTCTTCCATGAATCACACTCTGCTTTAGAGCAAGAAGCACGCTCTTCCTTTCTAGAGTCTCTAATACAGCAGGAAACGTGATTGTGCTCAGAACAAAAGAACAGTGTTTCCTACACATACTGACCATATCTAGTTGAACTCTTCTTCTGAAACTGACATAAAGCACAGGTCCTCTAACATCCAATGCTTGACATTTAAGATGAGAAACGTGTGAGCATCATGAAAGATGTAGTTCCTTTGAGCTGAAAAGTGACTGCCATTACCTGAAACGAATTCTTGCTTATAGGAAGACTCAGAGCCTGGGATTTAACTCGATTTCTGAAGTGAAACACACAGCAGAGTTCTCATCCTTAGATCACACTCTGCTTTAGAGCAAGAAGCGCGCTCTTGCTTTCCAGAATCTCTAATACAGCAGGATACTTGAGTGTGCTCAGAACAAAAGAACTGTGTTTCCTACACATATGGACCATATCTAGTTCAACTCTTCTTCTGAAGCTGATATAAAGCACTGTTCCTGTAA
This sequence comes from Onychomys leucogaster, assembly GCA_949786385.1. Lineage (NCBI taxonomy): Eukaryota > Metazoa > Chordata > Mammalia > Rodentia > Cricetidae > Onychomys > Onychomys leucogaster. The sequence continues at coordinate 988,550 of CATKUP010000081.1, forward strand.
CATGCAATGCTTTTCAATTAAGACCGAGAAACGTGTGAGCTTCGTGTATAATGTAGTTCTTTTGAGATGTAAAGTAACTGCCCTTATCTGAAAGGATATCTTGCTTGTAAGAAGACTCAAAGCCTGGGATTTAACTCCATTTCTGAAGTGGAACACACTGCAGAGTTCTCATCCATTGATCACACTCTGCTTTAGAGCAAGAAGCACGCTCTTGCTTTCTAGAATCTCCAAAACAGCATGAAACATGAGTGTGATGAGAAGAAAAGAAAGGTGTTTCCTACACATACGGACCATATCTAGTCCAACTCTGCTTCTGAAACTGATACAAAGCACAGGTCCTCCTACATCCAATGCTTGTCATTTAAGATGAGAAACTTGTGAGCTTCGTGAACAATGTAGTTCGTTTGAGCTGTAAAGTAACTGCCATTAACTGAAACGAAGTCCTGCTTGTAGGAAGACTCAGAGCCTGGGATTTAACTCCATTTCTGAAGTGGAACACACTGCAGAGTTCTCATCCATTGATCACACTCTGCTTTAGAGCAAGAAGCACGCTTTAACTTTCTAGAGTCTCTAATACAGCAGGAAACGTGATTGTGCTCAGAACAAAAGAACTGTGTTTCCTACACATACTGACCATATCTAGTTCAACTCGTCTTCTGAAACTGACACAAAGCACAGGTCCTCTAACATCCAATGCTTGACATTTAAGATGAGAAACGTGTGAGCATCATGAAAGATGTAGTTCTTTTGAGCTGAAAAGTGACTGCCATTACCTGAAACAAAGTCTTGCTTATAGGAAGACTCAGAGCCTGGGATTTAACTCCATTTCTGAAGTGGAACACACAGCAGAGTTCTCATCCTTAGATCACACTCTGCTTTCGAGCAAGAAGCACGCTCTTGCTTTCGAGAGTCTCTAATACAGCAGGATACTTGAGTGTGCTCAGAACAAAAGAACTGTGTTTCGTACACATATGGACCATATCTAGTTCAACTCTTCTTCTGAAGCTGATATAAAGCACTGTTCCTGTAACATCCAATAATTTTCAATTAAGACCGAGAAACGTGTGAGCTTCGTGTATAATGTAGTTCTTTAGAGATGTAAAGTAACTCCCCTTATCTGAAAGGATATCTTGCTTGTAAGAAGACTCAAAGCCTGGGATTTAACTCCATTTCTGAAGTGGAACACACTGCAGAGTTCTCATCCATTGATCACACTCTGCTTTAGTGCAAGAAGCACGCTCTTGCTTTCTAGAGTCTCTAAGACAGCAGGAAACATGAGTGTGCTGAGAACAAATGAACGGTGTTTCCTACACATACGGGCCATATCTAGTCCAACTCTGCTTCTGAAAGTGAAACAAACCACAGTTCCTCTAACATCCAATGCTTGTCCGTTAAGATGAGAAACTTGTGAGCTTCGTGAACGATGTAGTTCGTTAGAGCTGTAAAGTAACTGCCATTAACTGAAACGAAGTCTTGCTTGTAGGAAGACTCAGAGCCTGGGATTTAACTCCATTTCTGAAGGGAAACACACAGCATAGTTCTCATCCATGGATCACACTCTGCTTTAGAGCAAGAAGCACGCTCTTGCTTTCTAGAGTCTCTAATACAGCTGGAAAACTGAGTGTGCTCAGATCAAAAGAACGGTGTTTCCTACATATACAGACCATATCTAGTCCAATTCTGCTTCTGAAACTGAAACAAACCACAGGTCCTCTAACATCCAATGCTTGTCTGTAAAGATGAGAAACATGTGAGATTTGTGAACGATGTACTTCGTTTGAGCTGTAAAGTAACTGCCCTTACCTGAAACGAAGTCTTGCTTGTAGGAAGACTCAGAGCCTGGGATTTAACTCCATTTCTGAAGTGAAACACACAGCAGAGTTCTCATCAATAGATCACACTCTGCTTTAGAGCAAGAAGCACGCTCTTGCTTTCTAGAGTCTCTAAGACAGCAGGAAAAGTGAGTGTGCTGAGAACAAAAGAACAGTGTTTCCTACATATACGGACCATATCTAGTCCAACTCTGCTTCTGAAGCTGATACAAAGCACAGGTCCTCTAACATCCAATGCTTGACATTTAAGATGAGAAACGTGTGAGCATCATGAAAGATGTAGTTCTTTTGAGCTGAAAAGTGACTGCCATTACCTGAAACGAAGTCTTGCTTATAGGAAGACTTAGAGCCGGGGATTTAACTCCATTTCTGAAGTGAAACACACAGCATAGTTCTCATCCATTGATCACACTCTGCTTTAGTGCAAGAAGCACGCTCTTGCTTTCTAGAGTCTCTAAGACAGCAGGAAACATGAGTGTGCTGAGAACAAATGAACGGTGTTTCCTACACATAAGGGCCATATCTAGTCCAACTCTGCTTCTGAAAGTGAAACAAACCACAGGTCCTCTAACATCCAATGCTTGACATTTAAGATGAGAAACGTGTGAGCATCATGAAAGATGTAGTTCTTTTGAGCTGAAAAGCGACTGACATTACCTGAAACGAAGTCTTGCTTATAGGAAGACTCAGAGCCGGGGATTTAACTCCATTTCTGAAGTGGAACACACAGCAGAGTTCTCATCCTTAGATCACACTCTGCTTTCGAGCAAGAAGCACGCTCTTGCTTTCCAGAGTCTCTAATAAAGCAGGATACTTGAGTGTGCTGAGAACAAATGAACGGTGTTTCCTACACATACGGGCCATATCTAGTCCAACTCTGCTTCTGAAAGTGAAACAAACCACAGGTCCTCTAACATCCAATGCTTTTCTGTCAAGATGAGAAACATGTGAGCTTCCTGAACGATGTAGTTTGTTTGAGCTGAAAAGTGACTGCCCTTACATGAAATGAAGACTTTTTTGTAGGAAGACACAAAGCCTGGGATTTAACTCCATTTCTGAAGGGAAACACCCAGCACAGTTCTCTTCCTTGAATCACACTCTGCTTTAGAGCAAGAAGCACGCTCTTCCTTTCTAGAGACTCTAATACAGCAGGAAACGTGATTGTGCTCAGAACAAAAGAACTGTGTTTCCTACACATACTGACCATATCTAGTTCAACTCTTCTTCTGAAACTGACACAAAGCACCGGTCCTCTAACATCCAATGCTTGACATTTAAGATGAGAAACGTGTGAGCATCATGAAAGATGTAGTTCCTTTGAGCTGAAAAGTGACTGCCATTACCTGAAACGAAGTCTTGCTTATAGGAAGACTCAGAGCCTGAGATTTAACTCGATTTCTGAAGTGAAACACACAGCAGAGTTCTCATCCTTAGATCACACTCTGCTTTAGAGCAAGAAGCACACTCTTGCTTTCCAGAATCGCTAATACAGCAGGATACTTGAGTGTGCTCAGAACAAAAGAACTGTGTTTCCTACACATATGGACCCTATCTAGTTCAACTCTTCTTCTGAAGCTGATATAAAGCACTGTTCCTGTAACATGCAATGCTTTTCAATTAAGACCGAGAAACGTGTGAGCTTCGTGTATAATGTAGTTCTTTTGAGATGTAAAGTAACTGCCCTTACCTGAAACGATATCTTGCTTGTATGAAGACTCAAAGCCTGGGATTTAACTCCGTTTCTGAAGTGGAACACACTGCAGAGTTCTCATCCATTGATCACACTCTGCTTTAGAGCAAGAAGCACGCTCTTGCTTTCTAGAATCTCCAAAACAGCATGAAACATGAGAGTGATGAGAAGAAAAGAAAGGTGTTTCCTACACGTACGGACCATATCTATTCCAACTCTGCTTCTGAAACTGATACAAAGCACAGGTCCTCCTACATCCAATGCTTGTCATTTAAGATGAGAAACTTGTGAGCTTCGTGAATAATGTAGTTCGTTTGAGCTGTAAAGTAACTGCCATTAACTGAAATGAAGTCCTGCTTGTAGGAAGACTCAGAGCCTGGGATTTAACTCCATTTCTGAAGGGAAACACCCAGCACAGTTCTCTTCCATGAATCACACTCTGCTTTAGAGCAAGAAGCATGCTCTTCCTTTTTAGAGTCTCTAATACAGCAGGAAACGTGATTGTGCTCAGAACAAAAGAACTGTGTTTCCTACACATACTGACCATATCTAGTTCAACTCTTCTTCTGAAACTGACACAAAGCACAGGTCCTCTAACATCCAATGCTTGACGTTTAAGATGAGAAACGTGTGAGCATCATGAAAGATGTAGTTCTTTGAGCTGAAAAGTGACTGCCATTACCTGAAACGAAGTCTTGCTTATAGGAAGACTCAGAGCCTGGGATTTAACTCCATTTCTGACGTGAAACACACAGCAGAGTTCTCATCCTTAGATCACACTCTGCTTTAGAGCAAGAAGCACGCTCTTGCTTTCCAGAGTCTCTAATACAGCAGGATACTTGAGTGTGCTCAGAACAATGAACTGTGTTTCCTACACATATGGACCATATCTAGTTCAACTCTTCTTCTGAAGCTGATATAAAGCACTGTTCCTGTAACATCCAATGTTTTTCAATTAAGATCGAGAAACGTCTGAGCTTCGTGTATAATGTAGTTCTTTTGAGATGTAAAGTAACTCCCCTTACCTGAAACGATATCTTGCTTGTAAGAAGACTCAAAGCCTGGGATTTAACTCCATTTCTGAAGTGGAACACACTGCAGAGTTCTCATCCATTGATCACACTCTGCTTTAGAGCAAAAAGCACACTCTTGCTTTCTAGAGTCTCTAAGACAGCAGGAAACATGAGTGTGCTGAGAACAAATGAACGGTGTTTCCTACACATACGGGCCATATCTAGTCCAACTCTGCTTCTGAAAGTGAAACAAACCACAGTTCCTCTAACATCCAATGCTTGTCCATTAAGATGAGAAACTTGTGAGCTTCGTGAACAATGTAGTTCGTTTGAGCTGTAAAGTAACTGCCATTAACTGAAACGAAGTCTTGCTTGTAGGAAGACTCAGAGCCTGGGATTTAACTCCATTTCTGAAGGGAAACACACAGCATAGTTCTCATCCATGGATCACACTCTGCTTTAGAGCAAGAAGCTCGCTCTTGCTTTCTAGAGTCTCTAATACAGCTGGAAACCTGAGTGTGCTCAGATCAAAAGAACGGTGTTTCCTACATATTCAGACCATATCTAGTCCAATTCTGCTTCCGAAACTGAAACAAACCACAGGTCCTCTAACATCCAATGCTTGTCTGTCAAGATGAGAAACATGTGAGCTTTGTGAACGATGTAGTTCGTTTGAGCTGTAAAGTAACTGCCCTTACCAGAAACGAAGTCTTGCTTGTAGGAAGACTCAGAGCCTGGGATTTAACTCCATTTCTGAAGTGAAACACACAGCAGAGTTCTCATCCATAGATCACACTCTGCTTTAGAGCAAGAAGCACGCTCTTGCTTTCTAGAGTCTCTAAGACAGCAGGAAAAGTGAGTGTGCTGAGAACAAAAGAACAGTGTTTCCTACACATACGGACCATATCTAGTCCAACTCTGCTTCTGAAGCTGATACAAAGCACAGGTCCTCTAACATCCAATGCTTGACATTTAAGATGAGAAACGTGTGAGCATCATGAAAGATGTAGTTCTTTTGAGCTGAAAAGTGACTGCCATTACCTGAAACGAAGTCTTGCTTATAGGAAGACTCAGAGCCTGGGATTTAACTCCATTTCTGAAGTGGAACACACAGCAGAGTTCTCATCCTTAGATCACACTCTGCTTTCGAGCAAGAAGCACGCTCTTGCTTTCCAGAGTCTCTAATACAGCAGGATACTTGAGTGTGCTCAGAACAAAAGAACTGTGTTTCCTACACATATGGACCATATCTAGTTCAACTCTTCTTCTGAAGCTGATATAAAGCACTGTTCCTGTAACATCCAATGCTTTTCAATTAAGACCGAGAAACGTGTGAGCTTCGTGTATAATGTAGTTCTTTAGAGATGTAAAGTAACTCCCCTTATCTGAAAGGATATCTTGCTTGTAAGAAGACTCAAAGCCTGGGATTTAACTCCATTTCTGAAGTGGAACACACTGCAGAGTTCTCATCCATTGATCACACTCTGCTTTAGTGCAAGAAGCACGCTCTTGCTTTCTAGAGTCTCTAAGACAGCAGGAAACATGAGTGTGCTGAGAACAAATGAACGGTGTTTCCTACACATACGGGCCATATCTAGTCCAACTCTGCTTCTGAAAGTGAAACAAACCACAGTTCCTCTAACATCCAATGCTTGTCCATTAAGCTGAGAAACTTGTGAGCTTCGTGAACAATGTAGTTCTTTTGAGCTGTAAAGTAACTGCCATTAACTGAAACGAAGTCTTGCTTGTAGGAAGACTCAGAGCCTGGGATTTAACTCCATTTCGGAAGGGAAACACACAGCATAGTTCTCATCCATGGATCACACTCTGCTTTAGAGCAAGAAGCACGCTCTTGCTTTCTAGAGTCTCTAATACAGCTGGAAACCTGAGTGTGCTCAGATCAAAAGAACGGTGTTTCCTACATATAAAGACCATATCTAGTCCAATTCTGCTTCTGAAACTGAAACAAACCACAGGTCCTCTAACATCCAATGCTTGTCTGTCAAGATGAGAAACATGTGAGCTTTGTGAACGATGTAGTTCGTTTGAGCTGTAAAGTAACTGCCCTTACCTGAAACGAAGTCTTGCTTGTAGGAAGACTCAGAGCCTGGGATTTAACTCCATTTCTGAAGTGAAACACACAGCAGAGTTCTCATCCATAGATCACACTCTGCTTTAGAGCAAGAAGCACGCTCTTGCTTTCTAGAGTCTCTAAGACAGCAGGAAAAGTGAGTGTGCTGAGAACAAAAGAACAGTGTTTCCTACGTATACGGACCATATCTAGGCCAACTCTGCTTCTGAAGCTGATACAAAGCACAGGTCCTCTAACATCCAATGCTTGACATTTAAGATGAGAAACGTGTGAGCATCATGAAAGATGTAGTTCTTTTGAGCTGAAAAGTGACTGCCATTACCTGAAACGAAGTCTTGCTTATAGGAAGACTCAGAGCCAGGGATTTAACTCCATTTCTGAAGTGGAACACACAGCAGAGTTCTCATCCTTAGATCACAGTCTGCTTTCGAGCAAGAAGCACGCTCTTGCTTTCCAGAGTCTCTAATAAAGCAGGATACTTGAGTGTGCTGAGAAAAAATGAACGGTGTTTCCTACACATACGGGCCAGATCTAGTCCAACTCTGCTTCTGAAAGTGAAACAAACCACAGGTCCTCTAACATCCAATGCTTGTCTGTCAAGATGAGAAACATGTGAGCTTCCTGAACGATGTAGTTTGTTTGAGCTGAAAAGTGACTGCCCTTACATGAAATGAAGACTTTTTTGAAGGAAGACACAAAGCCTGGGATTTAACTCCATTTCTGAAGGGAAACACCCAGCACAGTTCTCTTCCATGAATCACACTCTGCTTTAGAGCAAGAAGCACGCTCTTCCTTTCTAGAGTCTCTAATACAGCAGGAAACGTGATTGTGCTCAGAACAAAAGAACTGTGTTTCCTACACATACTGACCATATCTAGTTCTACTCTTCTTCTGAAACTGACACAAAGCACAGGTCCTCTAACATCCAATGCTTGACATTTAAGATGAGAAACGTGTGAGCATCATGAAAGATGTAGTTCCTTTGAGCTGAAAAGTGACTGCCATTACCTGAAACGAAGTCTTGCTTATAGGAAGACTCAGAGCCTGGGATTTAACTCCATTTCTGAAGTGAAACACACAGCAGAGTTCTCATCCTTAGATCACACTCTGCTTTAGAGCAAGAAGCACGCTCTTGCTTTCCAGAGTCTCTAATACAGCAGGATACTTGAGTGTGCTCAGAACAAAAGAACTGTGTTTCCTACACATATGGACCATATCTAGTTCAACTCTTCTTCTGAAGCTGATATAAAGCACTGTTCCTGTAACATCCAATGCTTTTCAATTAAGACCGAGAAACGTGTGAGCTTCGTGTATAATGTAGTTCTTTAGAGATGTAAAGTAACTCCCCTTATCTGAAAGGATATCTTGCTTGTAAGAAGACTCAAAGCCTGGGATTTAACTCCATTTCTGAAGTGGAACACACTGCAGAGTTCTCATCCATTGATCACACTCTGCTTTAGTGCAAGAAGCACGCTCTTGCTTTCTAGAGTCTCTAAGACAGCAGGAAACATGAGTGTGCTGAGAACAAATGAACGGTGTTTCCTACACATACGGGCCATATCTAGTCCAACTCTGCTTCTGAAAGTGAAACAAACCACAGTTCCTCTAACATCCAATGCTTGTCCGTTAAGCTGAGAAACTTGTGAGCTTCGTGAACAATGTAGTTCTTTTGAGCTGTAAAGTAACTGCCATTAACTGAAACGAAGTCTTGCTTGTAGGAAGACTCAGAGCCTGGGATTTAACTCCATTTCGGAAGGGAAACACACAGCATAGTTCTCATCCATGGATCACACTCTGCTTTAGAGCAAGAAGCACGCTCTTGCTTTCTAGAGTCTCTAATACAGCTGGAAACCTGAGTGTGCTCAGATCAAAAGAACGGTGTTTCCTACATATACAGACCATATCTAGTCCAATTCTGCTTCTGAAACTGAAACAAACCACAGGTCCTCTAACATCCAATGCTTGTCTGTCAAGATGAGAAACATGTGAGCTTTGTGAACGATGTAGTTCGTTTGAGCTGTAAAGTAACTGCCCTTACCTGAAACGAAGTCTTGCTTGTAGGAAGACTCAGAGCCTGGGATTTAACTCCATTTCTGAAGTGAAACACACAGCAGAGTTCTCATCCATAGATCACACTCTGCTTTAGAGCAAGAAGCACGCTCTTGCTTTCTAGAGTCTCTAAGACAGCAGGAAAAGTGAGTGTGCTGAGAACAAAAGAACAGTGTTTCCTACGTATACGGACCATATCTAGGCCAACTCTGCTTCTGAAGCTGATACGAAGCACAGGTCCTCTAACATCCAATGCTTGACATTTAAGATGAGAAACGTGTGAGCATCATGAAAGATGTAGTTCTTTTGAGCTGAAAAGTGACTGCCATTACCTGAAACGAAGTCTTGCTTATAGGAAGACTCAGAGCCGGGGATTTAACTCCATTTCTGAAGTGGAACACACAGCAGAGTTCTCATCCTTAGATCACACTCTGCTTTCGAGCAAGAAGCACGCTCTTGCTTTCCAGAGTCTCTAATAAAGCAGGATATTGGGTGTGCTGAGACCAAATGAACGGTGTTTCCTACACATACGGGCCATATCTAGTCCAACTCTGCTTCTGAAAGTGAAACAAACCACAGGTCCTCTAACATCCAATGCTTGTCTGTCAAGATGAGAAACATGTGAGCTTCCTGAACGATGTAGTTTGTTTGAGCTGAAAAGTGACTGCCCTTACATGAAATGAAGACTTTTTTGTAGGAAGACACAAAGCCTGGGATTTAACTCCATTTCTGAAGGGAAACACCCAGCACAGTTCTCTTCCATGAATCACACTCTGCTTTAGAGCAAGAAGCACGCTCTTCCTTTCTAGAGTCTCTAATACAGCAGGAAACGTGATTGTGCTCAGAACAAAAGAACTGTGTTTCCTACACATACTGACCATATCTAGTTCTACTCTTCTTCTGAAACTGACACAAAGCACAGGTCCTCTAACATCCAATGCTTGACATTTAAGATGAGAAACGTGTGAGCATCATGAAAGATGTAGTTCCTTTGAGCTGAAAAGTGACTGCCATTACCTGAAACGAAGTCTTGCTTATAGGAAGACTCAGAGCCTGGGATTTAACTCCATTTCTGAAGTGAAACACACAGCAGAGTTCTCATCCTTAGATCACACTCTGCTTTAGAGCAAGAAGCACGCTCTTGCTTTCCAGAATCGCTAATACAGCAGGATACTTGAGTGTGCTCAGAACAAAAGAACTGTGTTTCCTACACATATGGACCATATCTAGTTCAACTCTTCTTCTGAAGCTGATATAAAGCACTGTTCCTGTAACATGCAATGCTTTTCAATTAAGACCGAGAAACGTGTGAGCTTCGTGTATAATGTAGTTCTTTTGAGATGTAAAGTAACTGCCCTTACCTGAAACGATATCTTGCTTGTATGAAGACTCAAAGCCTGGGATTTAACTCCGTTTCTGAAGTGGAACACACTGCAGAGTTCTCATCCATTGATCACACTCTGCTTTAGAGCAAGAAGCACGCTCTTGCTTTCTAGAATCTCCAAAACAGCATGAAACATGAGAGTGATGAGAAGAAAAGAAAGGTGTTTCCTACACATACGGACCATATCTATTCCAACTCTGCTTCTGAAACTGATACAAAGCACAGGTCCTCCTACATCCAATGCTTGTCATTTAAGATGAGAAACTTGTGAGCTTCGTGAACAATGTAGTTCGTTTGAGCTGTAAAGTAACTGCCATTAACTGAAATGAAGTCCTGCTTGTAGGAAGACTCAGAGCCTGGGATTTAACTCCATTTCTGAAGGGAAACACCCAGCACAGTTCTCTTCCATGAATCACACTCTGCTTTAGAGCAAGAAGCACGCTCTTCCTTTCTAGAGTCTCTAATACAGCAGGAAACGTGATTGTGCTCAGAACAAAAGAACTGTGTTTCCTACACATACTGACCATATCTAGTTCAACTCTTCTTCTGAAACTGACACAAAGCACAGGTCCTCTAACATCCAATGCTTGACGTTTAAGATGAGAAACGTGTGAGCATCATGAAAGATGTAGTTCTTTGAGCTGAAAAGTGACTGCCATTACCTGAAACGAAGTCTTGCTTATAGGAAGACTCAGAGCCTGGGATTTAACTCCATTTCTGACGTGAAACACACAGCAGAGTTCTCATCCTTAGATCACACTCTGCTTTAGAGCAAGAAGCACGCTCTTGCTTTCCAGAGTCTCTAATACAGCAGGATACTTGAGTGTGCTCAGAACAATGAACTGTGTTTCCTACACATATGGACCATATCTAGTTCAACTCTTCTTCTGAAGCTGATATAAAGCACTGTTCCTGTAACATCCAATGCTTTTCAATTAAGATCGAGAAACGTGTGAGCTTCGTGTATAATGTAGTTCTTTTGAGATGTAAAGTAACTCCCCTTACCTGAAACGATATCTTGCTTGTAAGAAGACTCAAAGCCTGGGATTTAACTCCATTTCTGAAGTGGAACACACTGCAGAGTTCTCATCCATTGATCACACTCTGCTTTAGAGCAAAAAGCACACTCTTGCTTTCTAGAGTCTCTAAGACAGCAGGAAACATGAGTGTGCTGAGAACAAATGAACGGTGTTTCCTACACATACGGGCCATATCTAGTCCAACTCTGCTTCTGAAAGTGAAACAAACCACAGTTCCTCTAACATCCAATGCTTGTCCATTAAGATGAGAAACTTGTGAGCTTCGTGAACAATGTAGTTCGTTTGAGCTGTAAAGTAACTGCCATTAACTAAAACGAAGTCTTGCTTGTAGGAAGACTCAGAGCCTGGGATTTAACTCCATTTCTGAAGGGAAACACACAGCATAGTTCTCATCCATGGATCACACTCTGCTTTAGAGCAAGAAGCTCGCTCTTGCTTTCTAGAGTCTCTAATACAGCTGGAAACCTGAGTGTGCTCAGATCAAAAGAACGGTGTTTCCTACATATTCAGACCATATCTAGTCCAATTCTGCTTCCGAAACTGAAACAAACCACAGGTCCTCTAACATCCAATGCTTGTCTGTCAAGATGAGAAACATGTGAGCTTTGTGAACGATGTAGTTCGTTTGAGCTGTAAAGTAACTGCCCTTACCAGAAACGAAGTCTTGCTTGTAGGAAGACTCAGAGCCTGGGATTTAACTCCATTTCTTAAGTGAAACACACAGCAGAGTTCTCATCCATAGATCACACTCTGCTTTAGAGGAAGAAGCACGCTCTTGCTTTCTAGAGTCTCTAAGACAGCAGGAAAAGTGAGTGTGCTGAGAACAAAAGAACAGTGTTTCCTACACATACGGACCATATCTAGTCCAACTCTGCTTCTGAAGCTGATACAAAGAACAGGTCCTCTAACATCCAATGCTTGACATTTAAGATGAGAAACGTGTGAGCATCATGAAAGATGTAGTTCTTTTGAGCTGAAAAGTGACTGCCATTACCTGAAACGAAGTCTTGCTTATAGGAAGACTCAGAGCCTGGGATTTAACTCCATTTCTGAAGTGGAACACACAGCAGAGTTCTCATCCTTAGATCACACTCTGCTTTAGAGCAAGAAGCACGCTCTTGCTTTCCAGAGTCTCTAATACAGCAGGATACTTGAGTGTGCTCAGAACAATGAACTGTGTTTCCTACACATATGGACCATATCTAGTTCAACTCTTCTTCTGAAGCTGATATAAAGCACTGTTCCTGTAACATCCAATGCTTTTCAATTAAGACCGAGAAACGTGTGAGCTTCGTGTATAATGTAGTTCTTTAGAGATGTAAAGTAACTCCCCTTATCTGAAAGGATATCTTGCTTGTAAGAAGACTCAAAGCCTGGGATTTAACTCCATTTCTGAAGTGGAACACACTGCAGAGTTCTCCTCCATTGATCACACTCTGCTTTAGTGCAAGAAGCACGCTCTTGCTTTCTAGAGTCTCTAAGACAGCAGGAAACATGAGTGTGCTGAGAACAAATGAACGGTGTTTCCTACACATACGGGCCATATCTAGTCCAACTCTGCTTCTGAAAGTGAAACAAACCACAGTTCCTCTAACATCCAATGCTTGTCCGTTAAGCTGAGAAACTTGTGAGCTTCGTGAACAATGTAGTTCTTTTGAGCTGTAAAGTAACTGCCATTAACTGAAACGAAGTCTTGCTTGTAGGAAGACTCAGAGCCTGGGATTTAACTCCATTTCTGAAGGGAAACACACAGCATAGTTCTCATCCATGGATCACACTCTGCTTTAGAGCAAGAAGCTCGCTCTTGCTTTCTAGAGTCTCTAATACAGCTGGAAACCTGAGTGTGCTCAGATCAAAAGAACGGTGTTTCCTACATATTCAGACCATATCTAGTCCAATTCTGCTTCCGAAACTGAAACAAACCACAGGTCCTCTAACATCCAATGCTTGTCTGTCAAGATGAGAAACATGTGAGCTTTGTGAACGATGTAGTTCGTTTGAGCTGTAAAGTAACTGCCCTTACCAGAAACGAAGTCTTGCTTGTAGGAAGACTCAGAGCCTGGGATTTAACTCCATTTCTGAAGTGAAACACACAGCAGAGTTCTCATCCATAGATCACACTCTGCTTTAGAGGAAGAAGCACGCTCTTGCTTTCTAGAGTCTCTAAGACAGCAGGAAAAGTGAGTGTGCTGAGAACAAAAGAACAGTGTTTCCTACACATACGGACCATATCTAGTCCAACTCTGCTTCTGAAGCTGATACAAAGCACAGGTCCTCTAACATCCAATGCTTGACATTTAAGATGAGAAACGTGTGAGCATCATGAAAGATGTAGTTCTTTTGAGCTGAAAAGTGACTGCCATTACCTGAAACAAAGTCTTGCTTATAGGAAGACTCAGAGCCGGGGATTTAACTCCATTTCTGAAGTGGAACACACAGCAGAGTTCTCATCCTTAGATCACACTCTGCTTTCGAGCAAGAAGCACGCTCTTGCTTTCCAGAGTCTCTAATAAAGCAGGATACTTGAGTGTGCTCAGAACAAAAGAACTGTGTTTCCTACACATATGGACCATATGTAGTTCAACTCATCTTCTGAAGCTGATATAAAGCACTGTTCCTGTAACATCCAATGCTTTTCAATTAAGACCGACAAACGTGTGAGCTTCGTGTATAATGTAGTTCTTTTGAGATGTAAAGTAACTCCCCTTATCTGAAAGGATATCTTGCTTGTAAGAAGACTCAAAGCCTGGGATTTAACTCGATTTCTGAAGTGGAACACACTGCAGATTTCTCATCCATTGATCACACTCTGCTTTAGTGTAAGAAGCACGCTCTTGCTTTCTAGAGTCTCTAAGACAGCAGGAAACATGAGTGTGCTGAGAACAAATGAACGGTGTTTCCTACACATACGGGCCATATCTAGTCCAACTCTGCTTCTGAAAGTGAAACAAACCACAGGTCCTCTAACATCCAATGCTTGTCTGTCAAGATGAGAAACATGTGAGCTTCCTGAACGATGTAGTTTGTTTGAGCTGAAAAGTGACTGCCCTTACATGAAATGAAGACTTTTTTGTAGGAAGACTCAAAGCCTGGGATTTAACTCTATTTCTGAAGGGAAACACCCAGCACAGTTCTATTCCATGAATCACACTCTGCTTTAGAGCAAGAAGCACGCTCTTCCTTTCTAGAGTCTCTAATACAGCAGGAAACATGATTGTGCTCAGAACAAAAGAACTGTGTTTCCTACACATACTGACCATATCTAGTTCAACTCTTCTTCTGAAACTGACACAAAGCACAGGTCCTCTAACATCCAATGCTTGACATTTAAGATGAGAAACGTGTGAGCATCATGAAAGATGTAGTTCCTTTGAGCTGAAAAGTGACTGCCATTACCTGAAACGAAGTCTTGCTTATAGGAAGACTCAGAGCCTGGGATTTAACTCGATTTCTGAAGTGAAACACACAGCAGAGTTCTCATCCTTAGATCACGCTCTGCTTTAGAGTAAGAAGCACGCTCTTGCTTTCCAGAATCTCTAATACAGCAGGATACTTGAGTGTGCTCAGATCAAAAGAACTGTGTTTCCTACACATATGGACCATATCTAGTTCAACTCTTCTTCTGAAGCTGATATAAAGCACTGTTCCTGTAACATGCAATGCTTTTCAATTAAGACCGAGAAACGTGTGCGCTTCGTGTATAATGTAGTTCTTTTGAGATGTAAAGTAACTGCCCTTACCTGAAAGGATATCTTGCTTGTAAGAAAACTCAAAGCCTGGGATTTAACTCCATTTCTGAAGTGGAACACACTGCAGAGTTCTCATCCATTGATCACACTCTGCTTTAGAGCAAGAAGCACGCTCTTGCTTTCTAGAATCTCCAAAACAGCATGAAATATGAGTGTGATGAGAAGAAAAGAAAGGTGTTTCCTACACATACGGACCATATCTAGTCCAACTCTGCTTCTGAAACTGATACAAAGCACAGGTCCTCCTACATCCAATGCTTGTCATTTAAGATGAGAAACTTGTGAGCTTCGTGAGCAATGTAGTTCGTTTGAGCTGTAAAGTAACTGCCATTAACTGAAACGAAGTCCTGCTTGTAGGAAGACTCAGAGCCTCGGATTTAACTCCATTTCTGAAGGGAAACACCCAGCACAGTTCTCTTCCATGAATCACACTCTGCTTTAGAGCAAGAAGCACGCTCTTCCTTTCTAGAGTCTCTAATACAGCAGGAAACGTGATTGTGCTCAGAACAAAAGAACTGTGTTTCCTACACATACTGACCATATCTAGTTCAACTCTTCTTCTGAAACTGACACAAAGCACAGGTCCTCTAACATCCAATGCTTGACGTTTAAGATGAGAAACGTGTGAGCATCATGAAAGATGTAGTTCTTTGAGCTGAAAAGTGACTGCCATTACCTGAAACGAAGTCTTGCTTATAGGAAGACTCAGAGCCTGGGATTTAACTCCATTTCTGAAGTGAAACACACAGCAGAGTTCTCATCCTTAGATCACACTCTGCTTTAGAGCAAGAAGCCCGATCTTGCTTTCCAGAGTCTCTAATACAGCAGCATACTTGCGTGTGCTCAGAACAATGAACTGTCTCTCCTACACATATGGACCTAATCTAGTTCAACTCTTCTTCTGAAGCTGATATAAAGCACTGTTCCTGTAACATCCAATGCTTTTCAATTAAGACCGAGAAACGTGTGAGCTTCGTGTATAATGTAGTTCTTTTGAGATGTAAAGTAACTCCCCTTACATGAAACGATATCTTGCTTGTAAGAAGACTCAAAGCCTGGGATTTAACTCCATTTCTGAAGGGAAACACACAGCATAGTTCTCATCCATGGATCACACTCTGCTTTAGAGCAAGAATCTCGCTCTTGCTTTCTAGAGTCTCTAATACAGCTGGAAACCTGAGTGTGCTCAGATCAAAAGAACGGTGTTTCCTATATATTCAGACCATATCTAGTCCAATTCTGCTTCCGAAACTGAAACAAACCACAGGTCCTCTAACCTCCAATGCTTGTCTGTCAAGATGAGAAACATGTGAGCTTTGTGAACGATGTAGTTCGTTTGAGCTGTAAAGTAACTGCCCTTACCAGAAACGAAGTCTTGCTTGTAGGAAGACTCAGAGCCTGGGATTTAACTCCATTTCTGAAGTGAAACACACAGCAGAGTTCTCATCCATAGATCACACTCTGCTTTAGAGCAAGAAGCACGCTCTTGTTTCTAGAGTCTCTAAGAAAGCAGGAAAAGTGAGTGTGCTGAGAACAAAAGAACAGTGTTTCCTACACATATGGACCATATCTAGTCCAACTCTGCTTCTGAAGCTGATACAAAGCACAGGTCCTCTAACATCCAATGCTTGACATTTAAGATGAGAAACGTGTGAGCATCATGAAAGATGTAGTTCTTTTGAGCTGAAAAGTGACTGCCATTACCTGAAACGAAGTCTTGCTTATAGGAAGACTCAGAGCCTGGGATTTAACTCCATTTCTGAAGTGGAACACACAGCAGAGTTCTCATCCTTAGATCACACTCTGCTTTCGAGCAAGAAGCACGCTCTTGCTTTCCAGAGTCTCTAATACAGCAGGATACTTGAGTGTGCTCAGAACAAAAGAACTGTGTTTCCTACACATATGGACCATATCTAGTTCAACTCTTTTTCTGAAGCTGATATAAAGCACTGTTCCTGTAACATCCAATGCTTTTCAATTAAGACCGAGAAACGTGTGAGCTTCGTGTATAATGTAGTTCTTTAGAGATGTAAAGTAACTCCCCTTATCTGAAAGGATATCT
Source organism: Onychomys leucogaster (assembly GCA_949786385.1). Lineage (NCBI taxonomy): Eukaryota > Metazoa > Chordata > Mammalia > Rodentia > Cricetidae > Onychomys > Onychomys leucogaster. The sequence goes on from CATKUP010000081.1 coordinate 1,005,461, forward strand.
TGCTTGTAAGAAGACTCAAAGCCTGGGATTTAACTCCATTTTTGAAGTGGAACACACTGCAGAGTTCTCATCCATTGATCACACTCTGCTTTAGTGCAAGAAGCACGCTCTTGCTTTCTAGAGTCTCTAAGACAGCAGGAAACATGAGTGTGCTGAGAACAAATGAACGGTGTTTCCTACACATACGGGCCATATCTAGTCCAACTCTGTTTCTGAAAGTGAAACAAACCACAGTTCCTCTAACATCCAATGCTTGTCCGTTAAGCTGAGAAACTTGTGAGCTTCGTGAACAATGTAGTTCTTTTGAGCTGTAAAGTAACTGCCATTAACTGAAACGAAGTCTTGCTTGTAGGAAGACTCAGAGCCTGGGATTTAACTCCATTTCGGAAGGGAAACACACAGCATAGTTCTCATCCATGGATCACACTCTGCTTTAGAGCATGAAGCACGCTCTTGCTTTCTAGAGTCTCTAATACAGCTGGAAACATGAGTGTGCTCAGAACAAAAGAACGGTGTTTCCTACATATACAGACCATATCTAGTCCAATTCTGCTTCTGAAACTGAAACAAACCACAGGTCCTCTAACATCCAATGCTTGTCTGTCAAGATGAGAAACATGTGAGCTTTGTGAACAATGTAGTTCGTTTGAGCTGTAAAGTAACTGCCCTTACCTGAAACGAAGTCTTGCTTGTAGGAAGACTCAGAGCCTGGGATTTAACTCCATTTCTGAAGGGAAACACCCAGCACAGTTCTCTTCCATGAATCACACTCTGCTTTAGAGCAAGAAGCACGCTCTTCATTTCCAGAGTCTCTAATACAGCAGGAAACGTGATTGTGTTCAGAACAAAAGAACTGTGTTTCCTACACATACTGACCATATCTAGTTCTACTCTTCTTCTGAAACTGACACAAAGCACAGGTCCTCTAACATCCAATGCTTGACATTTAAGATGAGAAACGTGTGAGCATCATGAAAGATGTAGTTCCTTTGAGCTGAAAAGTGACTGCCATTACCTGAAACGAAGTCTTGCTTATAGGAAGACTCAGAGCCTGGGATTTAACTCCATTTCTGAAGTGAAACACACAGCAGAGTTCTCATCCTTAGATCACACTCTGCTTTAGGGCAAGAAGCACGCTCTTGCTTTCCAGAATCGCTAATACAGCAGGATACTTGAGTGTGCTCAGAACAAAAGAACTGTGTTTCCTACACATATGGACCATATCTAGTTCAACTCTTCTTCTGAAGCTGATATAAAGCACTGTTCCTGTAACATGCAATGCTTTTCAATTAAGACCCAGAAACGTGTGAGCTTCGTGTATAATGTAGTTCTTTTGAGATGTAAAGTAACTGCCCTTACCTGAAACGATATCTTGCTTGTAAGAAGACTCAAAGCCTGGGATTTAACTCCATTTCTGAAGTGGAACACACTGCAGAGTTCTCATCTATTGATCACACTCTGCTTTAGAGCAAAAAGCACACTCTTGCTTTCTAGAGTCTCTAAGACAGCAGGAAACATGAGTGTGCTGAGAACAAATGAATGGTGTTTCCTACACATACGGGCCATATCTAGTCCAACTCTGCTTCTGAAAGTGAAACAAACCACAGTTCCTCTAACATCCAATGCTTGTCTGTCAAGATGAGAAACATGTGAGCTTTGTGAACGATGTAGTTCATTTGAGCTGTAAAGTAACTGCCCTTACCTGAAACGAAGTCTTGCTTGTAGGAAGACTCAGAGCCTGGGATTTAACTCCATTTCTGAAGTGAAACACACAGCAGAGTTCTCATCCATAGATCACACTCTGCTTTAGAGCAAGAAGCACGCTCTTGCTTTCTAGAGTCTCTAAGACAGCAGGAAAAGTGAGTGTGCTGAGAACAAAAGAACAGTGTTTCCTACATATACGGACCATATCTAGTCCAACTCTGCTTCTGAAGCTGATACAAAGCACAGGTCCTCTAAAATCCAATGCTTGACATTTAAGATGAGAAACGTGTGAGCATCATGAAAGATGTAGTTCTTTTGAGCTGAAAAGTGACTGCCATTACCTGAAACAAAGTCTTGCTTATAGGAAGACTCAGAGCCGGGGATTTAACTCCATTTCTGAAGTTGAACACACAGCAGAGTTCTCATCCTTAGATCACACTCTGCTTTAGAGCAAGAAGCACGCTCTTGCTTTCCAGAGTCTCTAATAAAGCAGGATACTTGAGTGTGCTCAGAACAAAAGAACTGTGTTTCCTACACATATGGACCATATGTAGTTCAACTCATCTTCTGAAGCTGATATACAGCACTGTTCCTGTAACGTCCAATGCTTTTCAATTAAGACCGAGAAACGTGTGAGCTTCGTGTATAATGTAGTTCTTTTGAGATGTAAAGTAACTCCCCTTATCTGGAAGGATATCTTGCTTGTAAGAAGACTCAAAGCCTGGGATTTAACTCCATTTCTGAAGTGGAACACACTGCAGAGTTCTCATCCATTGATCACACTCTGCTTTAGTGCAAGAAGCACGCTCTTGCTTTCTAGAGTCTCTAAGACAGCAGGAAACATGAGTGTGCTGAGAACAAATGAACGGTGTTTCCTACACATACGGGCCATATCTAGTCCAACTCTGCCTCTGAAAGTGAAACAAACCACAGGTCCTCTAGCATCCAATGCTTGTCTGTCAAGATGAGAAACATGTGAGCTTCCTGAACGATGTAGTTTGTTTGAGCTGAAAAGTGACTGCCCTTACATGAAATGAAGACTTTTTTGTAGGAAGACACAAAGCCTGGGATTTAACTCTATTTCTGAAGGGAAACACCCAGCACAGTTCTATTCCATGAATCACACTCTGCTTTAGAGCAAGAAGCACGCTCTTCCTTTCTAGAGTCTCTAATACAGCAGGAAACATGATTGTGCTCAGAACAAAAGAACTGTGTTTCCTACACATACTGACCATATCTAGTTCAACTCTTCTTCTGAAACTGACACAAAGCACAGGTCCTCTAACATCCAATGCTTGACATTTAAGATGAGAAACGTGTGAGCATCATGAAAGATGTAGTTCCTTTGAGCTGAAAAGTGACTGCCATTACCTGAAACGAAGTCTTGCTTGTAGGAAGACTCAGAGCCTGGGATTTAACTCGATTTCTGAAGTGAAACACACAGCAGAGTTCTCATCCTTAGATCACACTCTGCTTTAGAGTAAGAAGCACGCTCTTGCTTTCCAGATTCTCTAATACAGCAGGATACTTGAGTGTGCTCAGATCAAAAGAACTGTGTTTCCTACACATATGGACCATATCTAGTTCAACTCTTCTTCTGAAGCTGATATAAAGCACTGTTCCTGTAACATGCAATGCTTTTCAATTAAGACCGAGAAACGTGTGAGCTTCGTGAACAATGTAGTTCGTTTGAGCTGTAAAGTAACTGCCATTAACTGAAACGAAGTCCTGCTTGTAGGAAGACTCAGAGCCTCGGATTTAACTCCATTTCTGAAGAGAAACACCCAGCACAGTTCTCTTCCATGAATCACACTCTGCTTTAGAGCAAGAAGCACGCTCTTCCTTTCTAGAGTCTCTAATACAGCAGGAAACGTGATTGTGCTCAGAACAAAAGAACTGTGTTTCCTACACATACTGACCATATCTAGTTCAACTCTTCTTCTGAAACTGACACAAAGCACAGGTCCTCTAACATCCAATGCTTGACGTTTAAGATGAGAAACGTGTGAGCATCATGAAAGATGTAGTTCTTTGAGCTGAAAAGTGACTGCCATTACCTGAAACGAAGTCTTGCTTATAGGAAGACTCAGAGCCTGGGATTTAACTCCATTTCTGAAGTGAAACACACAGCAGAGTTCTCATCCTTAGATCACACTCTGCTTTAGAGCAAGAAGCACGCTCTTGCTTTCCAGAGTCTCTAATACAGCAGGATACTTGCATGTGCTCAGAACAATGAACTGTGTTTCCTACACATATGGACCTAATCTAGTTCAACTCTTCTTCTGAAGCTGATATAAAGCACTGTTCCTGTAACATCCAATGCTTTTCAATTAAGACCGAGAAACGTGTGAGCTTCGTGTATAATGTAGTTCTTTTGAGATGTAAAGTAACTCCCCTTACATGAAACGATATCTTGCTTGTAAGAAGACTCAAAGCCTGGGATTTAACTCCATTTCTGAAGTGGAACACACTGCAGAGTTCTCATCCATTGATCACACTCTGCTTTAGAGCAAAAAGCACACTCTTGCTTTCTAGAGTCTCTAAGACAGCAGGAAACATGAGAGTGCTGAGAACAAATGAACGGTGTTTCCTACACATACGGGCCATATCTAGTACAACTCTGCTTCTGAAAGTGAAACAAACCACAGTTCCTCTAACATCCAATGCTTGTCCGTTAAGATGAGAAACTTGTGAGCTTCGTGAACAATGTAGTTCGTTTGAGCTGTAAAGTAACTGCCATTAACTGAAACGAAGTCTTGCTTGTAGGAAGACTCAGAGCCTGGGATTTAACTCCATTTCTGAAGGGAAACACACAGCATAGTTCTCATCCATGGATCACACTCTGCTTTAGAGCAAGAAGCTCGCTCTTGCTTTCTAGAGTCTCTAATACAGCTGGAAACCTGAGTGTGCTCAGATCAAAAGAACGGTGTTTCCTACATATTCAGACCATATCTAGTCCAATTCTGCTTCCGAAACTGAAACAAACCACAGGTCCTCTAACCTCCAATGCTTGTCTGTCAAGATGAGAAACATGTGAGCTTTGTGAACGATGTAGTTCGTTTGAGCTGTAAAGTAACTGCCCTTACCAGAAACGAAGTCTTGCTTGTAGGAAGACTCAGAGCCTGGGATTTAACTCCATTTCTGAAGTGAAACACACAGCAGAGTTCTCATCCATAGATCACACTCTGCTTTAGAGCAAGAAGCACGCACTTGCTTTCTAGAGTCTCTAAGACAGCAGGAAAAGTGAGTGTGCTGAGAACAAAAGAACAGTGTTTCCTACACATATGGACCATATCTAGTCCAACTCTGCTTCTGAAGCTGATACAAAACACAGGTCCTCTAACATCCAATGCTTGACATTTAAGATGAGAAACGTGTGAGCATCATGAAAGATGTAGTTCTTTTGAGCTGAAAAGTGACTGCCATTACCTGAAACGAAGTCTTGCTTATAGGAAGACTCAGAGCCTGGGATTTAACTCCATTTCTGAAGTGGAACACACAGCAGAGTTCTCATCCTTAGATCACACTCTGCTTTCGAGCAAGAAGCACGCTCTTGCTTTCCAGAGTCTCTAATACAGCAGGATACTTGAGTGTGCTCAGAACAAAAGAACTGTGTTTCCTACACATATGGACCATATCTAGTTCAACTCTTCTTCTGAAGCTGATATAAAGCACTGTTCCTGTAACATCCAATGCTTTTCAATTAAGACCGAGAAACGTGTGAGCTTCGTGTATAATGTAGTTCTTTAGAGATGTAAAGTAACTCCCCTTATCTGAAAGGATATCTTGCTTGTAAGAAGACTCAAAGCCTGGGATTTAACTCCATTTCTGAAGTGGAACACACTGCAGAGTTCTCATCCATTGATCACACTCTGCTTTAGTGCAAGAAGCACGCTCTTGCTTTCTAGAGTCTCTAAGACAGCAGGAAACATGAGTGTGCTGAGAACAAATGAACGGTGTTTCCTACACATACGGGCCATATCTAGTCCAACTCTGTTTCTGAAAGTGAAACAAACCACAGTTCCTCTAACATCCAATGCTTGTCCGTTAAGATGAGAAACTTGTGAGCTTCGTGAACGATGTAGTTCGTTAGAGCTGTAAAGTAACTGCCATTAACTGAAACGAAGTCTTGCTTGTAGGAAGACTTAGAGCCTGGGATTTAACTCCATTTCTGAAGTGAAACACACAGCATAGTTCTCATCCATGGATCACACTCTGCTTTAGAGCAAGAAGCACGCTCTTGCTTTCTAGAGTCTCTAATACAGCTGGAAACCTGAGTGTGCTCAGATCAAAAGAACGGTGTTTCCTACATATACAGACCATATCTAGTCCAATTCTGCTTCTGAAACTGAAACAAACCACAGGTCCTCTAACATCCAATGCTTGTCTGTCAAGATGAGAAACATGTGAGCTTTGTGAACGATGTAGTTCGTTTGAGCTGTAAAGTAACTGCCCTTACCTGAAACGAAGTCTTGCTTGTAGGAAGACTCAGAGCCTGGGATTTAACTCCATTTCTGAAGTGAAACACACAGCAGAGTTCTCATCCATAGATCACACTCTGCTTTAGAGCAAGAAGCACGCTCTTGCTTTCTAGAGTCTCTAAGACAGCAGGAAAAGTGAGTGTGCTGAGAACAAAAGAACAGTGTTTCCTACATATACGGACCATATCTAGTCCAACTCTGCTTCTGAAGCTGATACAAAGCACAGGTCCTCTAACATCCAATGCTTGACATTTAAGATGAGAAACGTGTGAGCATCATGAAAGATGTAGTTCCTTTGAGCTGAAAAGTGACTGCCATTACCTGAAACGAAGTCTTGCTTATAGGAAGACTCAGAGCCGGGGATTTAACTCCATTTCTGAAGTGGAACACACAGCAGAGTTCTCATCCTTAGATCACACTCTGCTTTCGAGCAAGAAGCACGCTCTTGCTTTCCAGAGTCTCTAATAAAGCAGGATACTTGAGTGTGCTCAGAACAAAAGAACTGTGTTTCCTACACAAATGGACCATATCTAGTTCAACTCATCTTCTGAAGCTGATATAAAGCACTGTTCCTGTAACATCCAATGCTTTTCAATTAAGACCGAAAAACGTGTGAGCTTCGTGTATAATGTAGTTCTTTTGAGATGTAAAGTAACTCCCCTTATCTGAAAGGATATCTCGCTTGTAAGAAGACTCAAAGCCTGGGATTTAACTCCATTTCTGAAGTGGAACACACTGCAGAGTTCTCATCCATTGATCACACTCTGCTTTAGGGCAAGAAGCACGCTCTTGCTTTCTAGAGTCTCTAAGACAGCAGGAAACATGAGTGTGCTGAGAACAAAAGAACGGTGTTTCCTACACATACGGGCCATATCTAGTCCAACCCTGCTTCTGAAAGTGAAACAAACCACAGGTCCTCTAACATCCAATGCTTGTCTGTCAAGATGAGAAACATGTGAGCTTCCTGAACGATGTAGTTTGTTTGAGCTGAAAAGTGACTGCCCTTACATGAAATGAAGACTTTTTTGTAGGAAGACACAAAGCCTGGGATTTAACTCCATTTCTGAAGGGAAACACCCAGCACAGTTCTCTTCCATGAATCACACTCTGCTTTAGAGCAAGAAGCACGCTCTTCCTTTCTAGAGTCACTAATACAGCAGGAAACGTGATTGTGCTCAGAACAAAAGAACTGTGTTTCCTACACATACTGACCATATCTAGTTCAACTCTTCTTCTGAAACTGACACAAAGCACAGGTCCTCTAACATCCAATGCTTGACGTTTAAGATGAGAAACGTGTGAGCATCATGAAAGATGTAGTTCTTTGAGCTGAAAAGTGACTGCCATTACCTGAAACGAAGTCTTGCTTATAGGAAGACTCAGAGCCTGGGATTTAACTCCATTTCTGAAGTGAAACACACAGCAGAGTTCTCATCCTTAGATCACACTCTGCTTTAGAGCAAGAAGCACGCTCTTGCTTTCCAGTGTCTCTAGTACAGCAGGATACTTGAGTGTGCTCAGAACAAAAGAACTGTGTTTCCTACACATATGGACCATATCTAGTTCAACTCATCTTCTGAAGCTGATATAAAGCACTGTTCCAGTAACATCCAATGATTTTCAATTAAGACCGAGAAACGTGTGAGCTTCGTGTATAATGTAGTTCTTTTGAGATGTAAAGTCCCTGCCCTTACCTGAAACGATATCTTGCTTGTAAGAAGACTCAGAGCATGGGATTTAACTCCATTTCTGAAGTGGAACACACAGCAGAGTTCTCATCCATTGATCACACTCTGCTTTAGAGCAAGAAGCACGCTCTTGCATTGTAGAGTCTATAAGACAGCAGGAAACATGAGTGTGTGGAGAACAAAAGAACGGTGTTTCCTACACATACGGGCCATATCTAGTCCAACTCTGCTTCTGAAAGTGAAACAAACCACAGGTCCTCTAACATCCAATGCTTGTCAGTTAAGATGAGAAACGTGTTAGCTTCGTGAACGATGTTGTTTGTTTGAGCTGAAAAGTGTCTGTCCTTACCTGAAACGAAGTCTTTCTTGTAGGAAGACACAGAGCCTGATATTTAACTCCATTTCTGAAGGGAAACACACAGCATAGTTCTCATCCTTGGATCACACTCTGCTTTAGAGCAAGAAGCAAGCTCTTGCTTTCTAGAGTCTCTAAGACAGCAGGAAACTTGACTGTGATCAGAACAAAAGAACGGTGTTTCCTACACATACAGACCATATCTAGTTCATCTCTGCTTCTGAAACTGAAACAAACCAGAGGTCCTCTAACAACCAATGCTTTTCAGTTTAGATGTGAAACGTGTGAGCTTCGTGAACGATGTAGTTCGTTTGAGCTGTAAAGTAACTGCCCTTACCTGAAAAGAAGTCTTGCTTGTATGAAGACTAAAAGCCTGGGATTTTACTCCATTTCTGAAGTGAAACACACAGCATAGTTCTCATCCATTGATCACACTCTGCTGTAGAGCAAGAAGCAAGCTCTTGCTTTCTAGAGTCTCTAAGACAGCAGGAAACTTGAGTGTGATCAGAACAAAAGAACGGTGTTGTCTACACATAGCGACCATATCTAGTTCAACTCTGCTTCTGAAACTGAAACAAACCACAGTTCCTCTAACATCCAATGCTTGTCAGTTAAGATGAGAAACGTGTGAGATTTCTGAACGATGTAGTTCTTTTGAGCTGAAAAGTGACTGCCATTACCTGAAACGAAGTCTTGCATATAGGAAGACTCAGAGCCTGGGATTTAACTCCATTTCTGAAGTGTAACACACAGCAGAGTTCTCATCCTTAGATCACACTCTGCTTTAGAGCAAGAAGCACGCTCTTGCTTTCTAGAGTCTCTAAGACAGCAGGAAACGTGAGTGTGCTGAGAACAAAAGAACAGTTTTTCCTACATATACGGACCATATCTAGTCCAACTCTGCTTCTGAAACTGAAACAAAGCACTGGTCCTCTAACATGCCATGCTTGGCAGTTAAGATGAGAAACGATTTAGCTTCGTGAACGATGTAGTTTGTTTGAGCTGAAAAGTGACTGCCCTTTCGTGAAATGAAGACTTTTTTGTAGGAAGACACAAAGCCTGGGATTTAACTCCATTTCTGAAGGGAAACACCCAGCACAGTTCTCTTCCATGAATCACACTCTGCTTTAGAGCAAGAAGCACGCTCTTCCTTTCTAGAGTCACTAATACAGCAGGAAACGTGATTGTGCTCAGAACAAAAGAACTGTGTTTCCTACACATACTGACCATATCTAGTTCAACTCTTCTTCTGAAACTGACACAAAGCACAGGTCCTCTAACATCCAATGCTTGACGTTTAAGATGAGAAACGTGTGAGCATCATGAAAGATGTAGTTCTTTGAGCTGAAAAGTGACTGCCATTACCTGAAACGAAGTCTTGCTTATAGGAAGACTCAGAGCCTGGGATTTAACTCCATTTCTGAAGTGAAACACACAGCAGAGTTCTCATCCTTAGATCACACTCTGCTTTAGAGCAAGAAGCACGCTCTTGCTTTCCAGAGTCTCTAATACAGCAGGATACTTGAGTGTGCTCAGAACAATGAACTGTGTTTCCTACACATATGGACCATATCTAGTTCAACTCTTCTTCTGAAGCTGATATAAAGCACTGTTCCTGTAACATCCAATGCTTTTCAATTAAGACCGAGAAACGTGTGAGCTTCGTGTGTAATGTAGCTCTTTTGAGATGTAAAGTAACTGCCCTTACCTGAAAGGATATGTTGCTTGTAAGAAGACTCAGAGCCTGGGATTTAACTCCATTTCTGAAGTGGAACACACAGCAGAGTTCTCATCCATTGATCACACTCTGCTTTAGAGCAAGAAGCGCGCTCTTGCTTTCTAGAGTCTCTAAGACAGCAGGAAAAATGAGTGTGCTGAGAACAAAAGAAAGGTGTTTCCTACACATACGGGCCATATCTAGTCCAACTCTGCTTCTGAAAGTGAAACAAACCACAGGTCCTCTAACATCCAATGCTTGTCCTTTAAGATGAGAAACTTGTGAGCTTCGTGAACAATGTAGTTCGTTTGAGCTGTAAAGTAACTGCCCTTAACTGAAACGAAGTCTTGCTTGTAGGAAGACTCAGAGCCTGGGATTTAACACCATTTCTGAAGTGAAACACACAGCAGAGTTCTCATCCATAGATCACACTCTGCTTTAGAGCAAGAAGCACGCTCTTGCTTTCTAGAGTCTCTAAGACAGCAGGAAAAGTGAGTGTGTTGAGAACAAAAGAACAGTGTTTCCTACACATACGGACCATATCTAGTCCAACTCTGCTTCTGAAACTGATACAAAGCACTGGTCCTCTAACATGCAATGCTTGGCAGTTAAGATGAGAAACGTGTTAGCTTCGTAAACGATTTAGTTTGTTTTAGCTGATAAGTGACTGCCCTTACCTGAAACGAAGTCTTGTTTGTAGGAAGACTCAGAGCCTGGGATTTAACTCCATTTCTGAAGTGAATCACACAGCAGAGTTCTCATCCATAGATCACACTCTGATTTAGAGCAAGAAGCACGCTCTAGCTTTCTAGAGTCTCTAAGACAGCATGAAACATGAGTGTGATGAGAACAAAAGAAAGGTTTTTCCTACACATACAGACCATATCTAGTTCATCTCTGCTTCTGAAACTGAAACAAACCAGAGGTCCTCTAACAACCAATGCTTTTCAGTTTAGATGAGAAACGCGTGGGCTTCGTGAACGATGCAGTTTTTTTGAGCTGTAAAGTTACTGCCCTTACCTGAAAAGAAGTCTTGCTTGTAGGAAGACTCAGAGCCTGGGATTTAACTCCATTTCTGAAGTGAAACACACAGCATAGTTCTCATCCATTGATCACACTCTGCTTTAGAGCAAGAAGCACGCTCTTGCTTTCTAGAGTCTCTAAGACAGCAGGAAACTTGAGTGTGATCAGAACAAAAGAACGGTGTTTCCTACACATAGGGACCATATCTAGTTCAACTCTGCTTCTGAAACTGAAACAAACCACAGTTCCTCTAACATCCAATGCTTGTCAGTTAAGATGAGACACGTGTGAGCTTTCTAAATGATGTAGTTCCTTTGAGCTGAAAAGTGACTCCCCTTACCTGAAACGAAGTCTTTCTTGTAGGAAGACTCAGAGCCTGGGATTTAACTCCATTTTTGAAGTGAAACACATAGCAGAGTTCTCATCCATAGATCACACTCTGCTTTAGAGCAAGAAGCACGCTCTTGCTTTCCAGATTCTCTAATACAGCAGGATACTTGAGTGTGCTCAGAAGAAAAGAACTGTGTTTCCTACACATATGGACCATATCTAGTTCAACTCTTCTTCTGAAGCTGATATAAAGCACTGTTCCTGTAACATCCAATGCTTTTCAATTAAGACCGAGAAACGTGTGAGCTTCGTGTGTAATGTAGCTCTTTTGAGATGTAAAGTAACTGCCCTTACCTGAAAGGATATGTTGCTTGTAAGAAGACTCAGAGCCTGGGATTTAACTCCATTTCTGAAGTGGAACACACAGCAGAGTTCTCATCCATTGATCACAATCTGCTTTAGAGCAAGAAGCACGCTCTTGCTTTCTAGAGTCTCTAAGACAGCAGGAAAAATGAGTGTGCTGAGAACAAAAGAACGGTGTTTCCTACACATACGGGCCATATCTAGTCCAACTCTGCTTCTGAAAGTGAAACAAACCACAGGTCCTCTAACATCCAATGCTTGTCCTTTAAGATGAGAAACTTGTGAGCTTCGTGAACAATGTAGTTCGTTTGAGCTGTAAAGTAACTGCCCTTAACTGAAACGAAGTCTTGCTTGTAGGAAGACTCAAAGCCTGGGATTTAACACCATTTCTGAAGTGAAACACACAGCAGAGTTCTCATCCATAGATCACACTCTGCTTTAGAGCAAGAAGCACTCTCTTGCTTTCTAGAGTCTCTAAGACAGCAGGAAAGGTGAGTGTGCTGAGAACAAAAGAACAGTTTTTCCTACATATACGGACAATATCTATTCCAACTCTGCTTCTGAAACTGAAACAAAGCACTGGTCCTCTAACATGCAATGCTTGGCAGTTAAGATGAGAAACTTGTGAGCTTCGTGAACAATGTAGTTCGTTTGAGCTGAAAAGTGACTGCCCTTACGTGAAATGAAGACTGTTTTGTAGGAAGACACAAAGCCTGGGATTTAACTCCATTTCTGAAGGGAAACACCCAGCACAGTTCTCTTCCATGAATCACACTCTGCTTTAGAGCAAGAAGCACGCTCTTCCTTTCTAGAGTCTCTAATACAGCAGGAAACGTGATTGTGCTCAGAACAAAAGAACTGTGTTTCCTACACATAATGACCATATCTAGTTCAACTCTTCTTCTGAAACTGACACAAAGCACAGGTCCTCTAACATCCAATGCTTGACATTTAAGATGAGAAACGTGTGAGCATCATGAAAGATGTAGTTCCTTTGAGCTGAAATGTGACTGCCATTACCTGAAACGAAGTCTTGCTTATAGGAAGACTCAGAGCCTGGGATTTAACTCGATTTCTGAAGTGAAACACACAGCAGAGTTCTCATCCTTAGATCACACTCTGCTTTAGAGCAAGAAGCACGCTCTTGCTTTCCAGAATCTCTAATACAGCATGATACTTGAGTGTGCTCAGAACAAAAGAACTGTGTTTCCTACACATATGGACCATATCTAGTTCAACTCTTCTTCTGAAGCTGATATAAATCACTGTTCCTGTAACATGCAAAGCTTTTCAATTAAGACCGAGAAACGTGTGAGCTTCGTGTATAATGTAGTTCTTTTGAGATGTAAAGTAACTGCCCTTACCTGAAACGATATCTTGCTTGTAAGAAGACTCAAAGCCTGGGATTTAACTCCGTTTCTGAAGTGGAACACACTGCAGAGTTCTCATCCATTGATCACACTCTGCTTTAGAGCAAGAAGCACGCTCTTGCTTTCTAGAATCTCCAAAACAGTATGAAACATGAGTGTGATGAGAAGAAAAGAAAGGTGTTTCCTACACATACGGATCATATCTATTCCAACTCTGCTTCTGAAACTGATACAAAGCACAGGTCCTCCTACATCCAATGCTTGTCATTTAAGATGAGAAACTTGTGAGCTTCGTGAACAATGTAGTTCGTTTGAGCTGTAAAGTAACTGCCATTAACTGAAATGAAGTCCTGCTTGTAGGAAGACTCAGAGCCTGGGATTTAACTCCATTTCTGAAGGGAAACACCCAGCACAGTTCTCTTCCATGAATCACACTCTGCTTTAGAGCAAGAAGCACGCTCTTCCTTTCTAGATTCTCTAATACAGCAGGAAACGTGATTGTGCTCAGAACAAAAGAACTGTGTTTCCTACACATACTGACCATATCTAGTTCAACTCTTCTTCTGAAACTGACACAAAGCACAGGTCCTCTAACATCCAATGCTTGACGTTTAAGATGAGAAACGTGTGAGCATCATGAAAGATGTAGTTCTTTGAGCTGAAAAGTGACTGCCATTACCTGAAACGAAGTCTTGCTTATAGGAAGACTCAGAGCCTGGGATTTAACTCCATTTCTGAAGTGAAACACACAGCAGAGTTCTCATCCTTAGATCACACTCTGCTTTAGAGCAAGAAGCACGCTCTTGCTTTCCAGAGTCTCTAATACAGCAGGATACTTGAGTGTGCTCAGAACAATGAACTGTGTTTCCTACACATATGGACCATATCTAGTTCAACTCTTCTTCTGAAGCTGATGTAAAGCACTGTTCCTGTAACATCCAATGCTTTTCAATTAAGATCGAGAAACGTGTGAGCTTCGTGTATAATGTAGTTCTTTTGAGATGTAAAGTAACTCCCCTTACCTGAAACGATATCTTGCTTGTAAGAAGACTCAAAGCCTGGGATTTAACTCCATTTCTGAAGTGGAACACACTGCAGAGTTCTCATCCATTGATCACACTCTGCTTTAGAGCAAAAAGCACACTCTTGCTTTCTAGAGTCTCTAAGACAGCAGGAAACATGAGTGTGCTGAGAACAAATGAACGGTGTTTCCTACACATACTGGCCATATCTAGTCCAACTCTGCTTCTGAAAGTGAAACAAACCACAGTTCCTCTAACATCCAATGCTTGTCCGTTAAGATGAGAAACTTGTGAGCTTCGTGAACAATGTAGTTCGTTTGAGCTGTAAAGTAACTGCCATTAACTGAAAGGAAGTCTTGATTGTAGGAAGACTCAGAGCCTGGGATTTAACTCCATTTCTGAAGGGAAACACACAGCATAGTTCTCATCCTTGGATCACACTCTGCTTTAGAGCAAGAAGCATGCTCTTGCTTTCTAGTGTCTCTAATACAGCAGGAAACGTGAGTGTGCTCAGAACAAAGAACGGTGTTTCCTACACATACAGACCATATCTAGTCCAACTCTGCTTCTGAAACTGATACAAAGCACTGGTCCTCTAACATGCAATGCTTGGCAGTTAAGATGAGAAACGTGTTAGCTTCGTAAACGATTTAGTTTGTTTTAGCTGATAAGTGACTGCCCTTACCTGAAACGAAGTCTTGTTTGTAGGAAGACTCAGAGCCTGGGATTTAACTCCATTTCTGAAGTGAATCACACAGCAGAGTTCTCATCCATAGATCACACTCTGATTTAGAGCAAGAAGCACGCTCTAGCTTTCTAGAGTCTTTAAGACAGCATGAAACATGAGTGTGATGAGAACAAAAGAAAGGTTTTTCCTACACATACAGACCATATCTAGTTCATCTCTGCTTCTGAAACTGAAACAAACCAGAGGTCCTCTAACAACCAATGCTTTTCAGTTTAGATGAGAAACGCGTGGGCTTCGTGAACGATGCAGTTTTTTTGAGCTGTAAAGTTACTGCCCTTACCTGAAAAGAAGTCTTGCTTGTAGGAAGACTCAGAGCCTGGGATTTAACTCCATTTCTGAAGTGAAACACACAGCATAGTTCTCATCCATTGATCACACTCTGCTTTAGAGCAAGAAGCACGCTCTTGCTTTCTAGAGTCTCTAAGACAGCAGGAAACTTGAGTGTGATCAGAACAAAAGAACGGTGTTTCCTACACATAGGGACCATATCTAGTTCAACTCTGCTTCTGAAACTGAAACAAACCACAGTTCCTCTAACATCCAATGCTTGTCAGTTAAGATGAGACACGTGTGAGCTTTCTGAATGATGTAGTTCCTTTGAGCTGAAAAGTGACTCCCCTTACCTGAAACGAAGTCTTTCTTGTAGGAAGACTCAGAGCCTGGGATTTAACTCCATTTTTGAAGTGAAACACATAGCAGAGTTCTCATCCATAGATCACACTCTGCTTTAGAGCAAGAAGCACGCTCTTGCTTTCTAGAGTCTCTAAGACAGCAGGAAACGTGAGTGTGCTGAGAACAAAAGAACAGTTTTTCCTACATATACGGACCATATCTAGTCCAACTCTGCTTCTGAAACTGAAACAAAGCACTGGTCCTCTAACATGCCATGCTTGGCAGTTAAGATGAGAAACGATTTAGCTTCGTGAACGATGTAGTTTGTTTGAGCTGAAAAGTGACTGCCCTTTCGTGAAATGAAGACTTTTTTGTAGGAAGACACAAAGCCTGGGATTTAACTCCATTTCTGAAGGGAAACACCCAGCACAGTTCTCTTCCATGAATCACACTCTGCTTTAGAGCAAGAAGCACGCTCTTCCTTTCTAGAGTCACTAATACAGCAGGAAACGTGATTGTGCTCAGAACAAAAGAACTGTGTTTCCTACACATACTGACCATATCTAGTTCAACTCTTCTTCTGAAACTGACACAAAGCACAGGTCCTCTAACATCCAATGCTTGACGTTTAAGATGAGAAACGTGTGAGCATCATGAAAGATGTAGTTCTTTGAGCTGAAAAGTGACTGCCATTACCTGAAACGAAGTCTTGCTTATAGGAAGACTCAGAGCCTGGGATTTAACTCCATTTCTGAAGTGAAACACACAGCAGAGTTCTCATCCTTAGATCACACTCTGCTTTAGAGCAAGAAGCACGCTCTTGCTTTCCAGTGTCTCTAGTACAGCAGGATACTTGAGTGTGCTCAGAACAAAAGAACTGTGTTTCCTACACATATGGACCATATCTAGTTCAACTCATCTTCTGAAGCTGATATAAAGCACTGTTCCAGTAACATCCAATGATTTTCAATTAAGACCGAGAAACGTGTGAGCTTCGTGTATAATGTAGTTCTTTTGAGATGTAAAGTCCCTGCCCTTACCTGAAACGATATCTTGCTTGTAAGAAGACTCAGAGCATGGGATTTAACTCCATTTCTGAAGTGGAACACACAGCAGAGTTCTCATCCATTGATCACACTCTGCTTTAGAGCAAGAAGCACGCTCTTGCATTGTAGAGTCTATAAGACAGCAGGAAACATGAGTGTGTGGAGAACAAAAGAACGGTGTTTCCTACACATACGGGCCATATCTAGTCCAACTCTGCTTCTGAAAGTGAAACAAACCACAGGTCCTCTAACATCCAATGCTTGTCAGTTAAGATGAGAAACGTGTTAGCTTCGTGAACGATGTTGTTTGTTTGAGCTGAAAAGTGTCTGTCCTTACCTGAAACGAAGTCTTTCTTGTAGGAAGACACAGAGCCTGGGATTTAACTCCATTTCTGAAGGGAAACACACAGCATAGTTCTCATCCTTGGATCACACTCTGCTTTAGAGCAAGAAGCAAGCTCTTGCTTTCTAGAGTCTCTAAGACAGCAGGAAACTTGACTGTGATCAGAACAAAAGAACGGTGTTTCCTACACATACAGACCATATCTAGTTCATCTCTGCTTCTGAAACTGAAACAAACCAGAGGTCCTCTAACAACCAATGCTTTTCAGTTTAGATGTGAAACGTGTGAGCTTCGTGAACGATGTAGTTCGTTTGAGCTGTAAAGTAACTGCCCTTACCTGAAAAGAAGTCTTGCTTGTATGAAGACTAAAAGCCTGGGAATTTACTCCATTTCTGAAGTGAAACACACAGCATAGTTCTCATCCATTGATCACACTCTGCTGTAGAGCAAGAAGCAAGCTCTTGCTTTCTAGAGTCTCTAAGACAGCAGGAAACTTGAGTGTGATCAGAACAAAAGAACGGTGTTGTCTACACATAGCGACCATATCTAGTTCAACTCTGCTTCTGAAACTGAAACAAACCACAGTTCCTCTAACATCCAATGCTTGTCAGTTAAGATGAGAAACGTGTGAGATTTCTGAACGATGTAGTTCTTTTGAGCTGAAAAGTGACTGCCATTACCTGAAACGAAGTCTTGCATATAGGAAGACTCAGAGCCTGGGATTTAACTCCATTTCTGAAGTGTAACACACAGCAGAGTTCTCATCCTTAGATCACACTCTGCTTTAGAGCAAGAAGCACGCTCTTGCTTTCTAGAGTCTCTAAGACAGCAGGAAACGTGAGTGTGCTGAGAACAAAAGAACAGTTTTTCCTACATATACGGACCATATCTAGTCCAACTCTGCTTCTGAAACTGAAACAAAGCACTGGTCCTCTAACATGCCATGCTTGGCAGTTAAGATGAGAAACGATTTAGCTTCGTGAACGATGTAGTTTGTTTGAGCTGAAAAGTGACTGCCCTTTCGTGAAATGAAGACTTTTTTGTAGGAAGACACAAAGCCTGGGATTTAACTCCATTTCTGAAGGGAAACACCCAGCACAGTTCTCTTCCATGAATCACACTCTGCTTTAGAGCAAGAAGCACGCTCTTCCTTTCTAGAGTCACTAATACAGCAGGAAACGTGATTGTGCTCAGAACAAAAGAACTGTGTTTCCTACACATACTGACCATATCTAGTTCAACTCTTCTTCTGAAACTGACACAAAGCACAGGTCCTCTAACATCCAATGCTTGACGTTTAAGATGAGAAACGTGTGAGCATCATGAAAGATGTAGTTCTTTGAGCTGAAAAGTGACTGCCATTACCTGAAACGAAGTCTTGCTTATAGGAAGACTCAGAGCCTGGGATTTAACTCCATTTCTGAAGTGAAACACACAGCAGAGTTCTCATCCTTAGATCACACTCTGCTTTAGAGCAAGAAGCACGCTCTTGCTTTCCAGTGTCTCTAGTACAGCAGGATACTTGAGTGTGCTCAGAACAAAAGAACTGTGTTTCCTACACATATGGACCATATCTAGTTCAACTCATCTTCTGAAGCTGATATAAAGCACTGTTCCAGTAACATCCAATGATTTTCAATTAAGACCGAGAAACGTGTGAGCTTCGTGTATAATGTAGTTCTTTTGAGATGTAAAGTCCCTGCCCTTACCTGAAACGATATCTTGCTTGTAAGAAGACTCAGAGCATGGGATTTAACTCCATTTCTGAAGTGGAACACACAGCAGAGTTCTCATCCATTGATCACACTCTGCTTTAGAGCAAGAAGCACGCTCTTGCATTGTAGAGTCTATAAGACAGCAGGAAACATGAGTGTGTGGAGAACAAAAGAACGGTGTTTCCTACACATACGGGCCATATCTAGTCCAACTCTGCTTCTGAAAGTGAAACAAACCACAGGTCCTCTAACATCCAATGCTTGTCAGTTAAGATGAGAAACGTGTTAGCTTCGTGAACGATGTTGTTTGTTTGAGCTGAAAAGTGTCTGTCCTTACCTGAAACGAAGTCTTTCTTGTAGGAAGACACAGAGCCTGATATTTAACTCCATTTCTGAAGGGAAACACACAGCATAGTTCTCATCCTTGGATCACACTCTGCTTTAGAGCAAGAAGCAAGCTCTTGCTTTCTAGAGTCTCTAAGACAGCAGGAAACTTGACTGTGATCAGAACAAAAGAACGGTGTTTCCTACACATACAGACCATATCTAGTTCATCTCTGCTTCTGAAACTGAAACAAACCAGAGGTCCTCTAACAACCAATGCTTTTCAGTTTAGATGTGAAACGTGTGAGCTTCGTGAACGATGTAGTTCGTTTGAGCTGTAAAGTAACTGCCCTTACCTGAAAAGAAGTCTTGCTTGTATGAAGACTAAAAGCCTGGGATTTTACTCCATTTCTGAAGTGAAACACACAGCATAGTTCTCATCCATTGATCACACTCTGCTGTAGAGCAAGAAGCAAGCTCTTGCTTTCTAGAGTCTCTAAGACAGCAGGAAACTTGAGTGTGATCAGAACAAAAGAACGGTGTTGTCTACACATAGCGACCATATCTAGTTCAACTCTGCTTCTGAAACTGAAACAAACCACAGTTCCTCTAACATCCAATGCTTGTCAGTTAAGATGAGAAACGTGTGAGATTTCTGAACGATGTAGTTCTTTTGAGCTGAAAAGTGACTGCCATTACCTGAAACGAAGTCTTGCATATAGGAAGACTCAGAGCCTGGGATTTAACTCCATTTCTGAAGTGTAACACACAGCAGAGTTCTCATCCTTAGATCACACTCTGCTTTAGAGCAAGAAGCACGCTCTTGCTTTCTAGAGTCTCTAAGACAGCAGGAAACGTGAGTGTGCTGAGAACAAAAGAACAGTTTTTCCTACATATACGGACCATATCTAGTCCAACTCTGCTTCTGAAACTGAAACAAAGCACTGGTCCTCTAACATGCCATGCTTGGCAGTTAAGATGAGAAACGATTTAGCTTCGTGAACGATGTAGTTTGTTTGAGCTGAAAAGTGACTGCCCTTTCGTGAAATGAAGACTTTTTTGTAGGAAGACACAAAGCCTGGGATTTAACTCCATTTCTGAAGGGAAACACCCAGCACAGTTCTCTTCCATGAATCACACTCTGCTTTAGAGCAAGAAGCACGCTCTTCCTTTCTAGAGTCACTAATACAGCAGGAAACGTGATTGTGCTCAGAACAAAAGAACTGTGTTTCCTACACATACTGACCATATCTAGTTCAACTCTTCTTCTGAAACTGACACAAAGCACAGGTCCTCTAACATCCAATGCTTGACGTTTAAGATGAGAAACGTGTGAGCATCATGAAAGATGTAGTTCTTTGAGCTGAAAAGTGACTGCCATTACCTGAAACGAAGTCTTGCTTATAGGAAGACTCAGAGCCTGGGATTTAACTCCATTTCTGAAGTGAAACACACAGCAGAGTTCTCATCCTTAGATCACACTCTGCTTTAGAGCAAGAAGCACGCTCTTGCTTTCCAGTGTCTCTAGTACAGCAGGATACTTGAGTGTGCTCAGAACAAAAGAACTGTGTTTCCTACACATATGGACCATATCTAGTTCAACTCATCTTCTGAAGCTGATATAAAGCACTGTTCCAGTAACATCCAATGATTTTCAATTAAGACCGAGAAACGTGTGAGCTTCGTGTATAATGTAGTTCTTTTGAGATGTAAAGTCCCTGCCCTTACCTGAAACGATATCTTGCTTGTAAGAAGACTCAGAGCATGGGATTTAACTCCATTTCTGAAGTGGAACACACAGCAGAGTTCTCATCCATTGATCACACTCTGCTTTAGAGCAAGAAGCACGCTCTTGCATTGTAGAGTCTATAAGACAGCAGGAAACATGAGTGTGTGGAGAACAAAAGAACGGTGTTTCCTACACATACGGGCCATATCTAGTCCAACTCTGCTTCTGAAAGTGAAACAAACCACAGGTCCTCTAACATCCAATGCTTGTCAGTTAAGATGAGAAACGTGTTAGCTTCGTGAACGATGTTGTTTGTTTGAGCTGAAAAGTGTCTGTCCTTACCTGAAACGAAGTCTTTCTTGTAGGAAGACACAGAGCCTGATATTTAACTCCATTTCTGAAGGGAAACACACAGCATAGTTCTCATCCTTGGATCACACTCTGCTTTAGAGCAAGAAGCAAGCTCTTGCTTTCTAGAGTCTCTAAGACAGCAGGAAACTTGACTGTGATCAGAACAAAAGAACGGTGTTTCCTACACATACAGACCATATCTAGTTCATCTCTGCTTCTGAAACTGAAACAAACCAGAGGTCCTCTAACAACCAATGCTTTTCAGTTTAGATGTGAAACGTGTGAGCTTCGTGAACGATGTAGTTCGTTTGAGCTGTAAAGTAACTGCCCTTACCTGAAAAGAAGTCTTGCTTGTATGAAGACTAAAAGCCTGGGATTTTACTCCATTTCTGAAGTGAAACACACAGCATAGTTCTCATCCATTGATCACACTCTGCTGTAGAGCAAGAAGCAAGCTCTTGCTTTCTAGAGTCTCTAAGACAGCAGGAAACTTGAGTGTGATCAGAACAAAAGAACGGTGTTGTCTACACATAGCGACCATATCTAGTTCAACTCTGCTTCTGAAACTGAAACAAACCACAGTTCCTCTAACATCCAATGCTTGTCAGTTAAGATGAGAAACGTGTGAGATTTCTGAATGATGTAGTTCTTTTGAGCTGAAAAGTGACTGCCATTACCTGAAACGAAGTCTTGCATATAGGAAGACTCAGAGCCTGGGATTTAACTCCATTTCTGAAGTGTAACACACAGCAGAGTTCTCATCCTTAGATCACACTCTGCTTTAGAGCAAGAAGCACGCTCTTGCTTTCCAGAGTCTCTAATACAGCAGGATACTTGAGTGTGCTCAGAACAAGAGAACTGTGTTTCCTACACATATGGACCATACCTAGTTCAACACTTCTTCTGATGCTGATATAAAGCCCTGTTCCTGTAACATCCAATGCTTTTCAATTAAGACCGAGAAACGTGTGAGTTTCGTGTATAATGTAGTTCTTTTGAGATGTAAAGTAACTGCCCTTACCTGAAACGATATCTTGCTTGTAAGAAGACTCAAAGCCTGGGATTTAACTCCATTTCTGAAGTGGAACACACTGCAGAGTTCTCATCCATTGATCACACTCTGCTTTAGAGCAAGAAGCACGCTCTTGCTTTCTAGAGTCTCTAAGACAGCAGGAAACATGAGTGTGCTGAGAACAAAAGAACGTTGTTTCCTACACATACGGGCCACATCTAGTCCAACTCTGCTTCTGAAAGTGAAACAAACCACAGGTCCTCTAACATCCAATGATTGTCCGTTAAGATGAGAAACTTGTGAGCTTCCTGAACAATGTAGTTCGTTTGAGCTGTAAAGTAACTGCCCTTAACTGAAACGATGTCTTGCTTGTAGGAAGACTCAGAGCCTGGGATTTAACTCCATTTCTGAAGTGAAACACACAGCAGAGTTCTCATCCATGGATCACACTCTGCTTTAGAGCAAGAAGCACGCTCTTGCTTTCTAGAGTCTCTAATACAGCTGGAAACCTGAGTGTGCTCAGAACAAAAGAACGGTGTTTCCTACACATACTGACCATATCTAGTTCAACCCGTCTTCTTCTGAAATTGACATAAAGCACAGGTCCTCTAACATCCAATGCTTGTCATTTAAGATGAGAAACGTGTGAGCATCATGAAAGGTAGTTCTTTTGAGCTGAAAAGTGACTGCCATTACCTGAAACGAAGTCTTGCTTATAGGAAGACTCAGAGCCTGGGATTTAACTCCATTTCTGAAGTGAAACACACAGCAGAGTTCTCATCCATAGATCACACTCTGCTTTAGAGCAAGAAGCACGCTCTTGCTTTCCAGAGTCTCTAATACAGCAGGACACTTGAGTGTGCTCAGAACAAGAAAACTGTGTTTCCTACACATATGGACCATATCTAGTTCAACTCTTCTTCTGAAGCTGATATAAAGCACTGTTCCTGTAACATCCAATGCTTTTCAATTAAGACCGAGAAACGTCTGAGCTTCGTGTATAATGTAGTTCTTTTGAGATGTAAAGTAACTGCCCTTACCTGAAACGATATCTTGCTTGTAAGAAGACTCAAAGCCTGGGATTTAACTCCATTTCTGAAGTGGAACACACTGCAGAGTTCTCATCCATTGATCACACTCTGCTTTAGAGGAAGAAGCATGCTCTTGCTTTCTAGAGTCTCTAAGACAGCAGGAAACATGAGTGTGCTGAGAACAAAAGAACGGTGTTTCCTACACATACGGGCCACATCTAGTCCAACACTGCTTCTGAAAGTGAAACAAACCACAGGTCCTCAAACATCCAATGATTGTCCGTTAAGATGAGAATCTTGTGAGCTTCGTGAACAATGTAGTTCGTTTGAGCTATAAAGTAACTGCCCTTAACTGAAACGAAGTCTTGCTTGTAGGAAGACTCAGAGCCTGGGATTTACCTCCATTTCTGAAGGGAAACACACAGCATAGTTCTCATCCATGGATCACACTCTGCTTTAGAGCAAGAAGCACGCTCTTGCTTTCTAGAGTCTCTAATAAAGCTGGAAACCTGAGTGTGCTCAGAACAAAAGAACTGTGTTTCCTACACATATGGACCATATCTAGTTCAACTCTTCTTCTGAAGCTGATATAAAGCACTGTTCCTGTAACATCCAATGCTTTTCAATTAAGACCGAGAAACGTGTGAGCTTCGTGTATAATGTAGTTCTTTTGAGATGTAAAGTAAATGCCCTTACCTGAAACGATATCTTGCTTGTAAGAAGACTCAGAGCCTGGGATTTAACTCCATTTCTGAAGTGAAACACACAGCAGAGTTCTCATCCATGGATCACACTCTGCTTTAGAGCAAGGAGCTCGCTCTTGCTTTCTAGAGTCTCTAATACAGCTGGAAACCTGAGTGTGCTCAGAACAAAAGAACGGTGTTTCCTACACATACGGACCATATCTAGTCCAATTCTGTTTCTGAAATTGAAACAAACCACAGGTGCTCTAACATCCAATGCTTGTCAGTTAAGATGAGAAACGTGTTAGCTTCGTGAACGATGTAGTTTGTTTGAGCTGAAAAGTGACTGCCCTTACCTGAAAGGAAGTCTTTCTTGTAGGAAGACACAGAGCCTGGGATTTAACTCCATTTCTGAAGGGAAACACACAGCATAGTTCTCATCCTTGGATCACACTCTGCTTTAGAGCAAGAAGCAAGCTCTTGCTTTCTAGAGTCTCTAAGACAGCAGGAAACTTGACTGTGATCAGAACAAAAGAACGGTGTTTCCTACACATACAGACCATATCTAGTTCATCTCTGCTTCTGAAACTGAAACAAACCAGAGGTCCTCTAACAACCAATGCTTTTCAGTTTAGATGTGAAACGTGTGAGCTTCGTGAACGATGTAGTTCGTTTGAGCTGTAAAGTAACTGCCCTTACCTGAAAAGAAGTCTTGCTTGTATGAAGACTAAAAGCCTGGGATTTTACTCCATTTCTGAAGTGAAACACACAGCATAGTTCTCATCCATTGATCACACTCTGCTGTAGAGCAAGAAGCAAGCTCTTGCTTTCTAGAGTCTCTAAGACAGCAGGAAACTTGAGTGTGATCAGAACAAAAGAACGGTGTTGTCTACACATAGCGACCATATCTAGTTCAACTCTGCTTCTGAAACTGAAACAAACCACAGTTCCTCTAACATCCAATGCTTGTCAGTTAAGATGAGAAACGTGTGAGATTTCTGAACGATGTAGTTCTTTTGAGCTGAAAAGTGACTGCCATTACCTGAAACGAAGTCTTGCATATAGGAAGACTCAGAGCCTGGGATTTAACTCCATTTCTGAAGTGTAACACACAGCAGAGTTCTCATCCTTAGATCACACTCTGCTTTAGAGCAAGAAGCACGCTCTTGCTTTCTAGAGTCTCTAAGACAGCAGGAAACGTGAGTGTGCTGAGAACAAAAGAACAGTTTTTCCTACATATACGGACCATATCTAGTCCAACTCTGCTTCTGAAACTGAAACAAAGCACTGGTCCTCTAACATGCCATGCTTGGCAGTTAAGATGAGAAACGATTTAGCTTCGTGAACGATGTAGTTTGTTTGAGCTGAAAAGTGACTGCCCTTTCGTGAAATGAAGACTTTTTTGTAGGAAGACACAAAGCCTGGGATTTAACTCCATTTCTGAAGGGAAACACCCAGCACAGTTCTCTTCCATGAATCACACTCTGCTTTAGAGCAAGAAGCACGCTCTTCCTTTCTAGAGTCACTAATACAGCAGGAAACGTGATTGTGCTCAGAACAAAAGAACTGTGTTTCCTACACATACTGACCATATCTAGTTCAACTCTTCTTCTGAAACTGACACAAAGCACAGGTCCTCTAACATCCAATGCTTGACGTTTAAGATGAGAAACGTGTGAGCATCATGAAAGATGTAGTTCTTTGAGCTGAAAAGTGACTGCCATTACCTGAAACGAAGTCTTGCTTATAGGAAGACTCAGAGCCTGGGATTTAACTCCATTTCTGAAGTGAAACACACAGCAGAGTTCTCATCCTTAGATCACACTCTGCTTTAGAGCAAGAAGCACGCTCTTGCTTTCCAGTGTCTCTAGTACAGCAGGATACTTGAGTGTGCTCAGAACAAAAGAACTGTGTTTCCTACACATATGGACCATATCTAGTTCAACTCATCTTCTGAAGCTGATATAAAGCACTGTTCCAGTAACATCCAATGATTTTCAATTAAGACCGAGAAACGTGTGAGCTTCGTGTATAATGTAGTTCTTTTGAGATGTAAAGTCCCTGCCCTTACCTGAAACGATATCTTGCTTGTAAGAAGACTCAGAGCATGGGATTTAACTCCATTTCTGAAGTGGAACACACAGCAGAGTTCTCATCCATTGATCACACTCTGCTTTAGAGCAAGAAGCACGCTCTTGCATTGTAGAGTCTATAAGACAGCAGGAAACATGAGTGTGTGGAGAACAAAAGAACGGTGTTTCCTACACATACGGGCCATATCTAGTCCAACTCTGCTTCTGAAAGTGAAACAAACCACAGGTCCTCTAACATCCAATGCTTGTCAGTTAAGATGAGAAACGTGTTAGCTTCGTGAACGATGTTGTTTGTTTGAGCTGAAAAGTGTCTGTCCTTACCTGAAACGAAGTCTTTCTTGTAGGAAGACACAGAGCCTGATATTTAACTCCATTTCTGAAGGGAAACACACAGCATAGTTCTCATCCTTGGATCACACTCTGCTTTAGAGCAAGAAGCAAGCTCTTGCTTTCTAGAGTCTCTAAGACAGCAGGAAACTTGACTGTGATCAGAACAAAAGAACGGTGTTTCCTACACATACAGACCATATCTAGTTCATCTCTGCTTCTGAAACTGAAACAAACCAGAGGTCCTCTAACAACCAATGCTTTTCAGTTTAGATGTGAAACGTGTGAGCTTCGTGAACGATGTAGTTCGTTTGAGCTGTAAAGTAACTGCCCTTACCTGAAAAGAAGTCTTGCTTGTATGAAGACTAAAAGCCTGGGATTTTACTCCATTTCTGAAGTGAAACACACAGCATAGTTCTCATCCATTGATCACACTCTGCTGTAGAGCAAGAAGCAAGCTCTTGCTTTCTAGAGTCTCTAAGACAGCAGGAAACTTGAGTGTGATCAGAACAAAAGAACGGTGTTGTCTACACATAGCGACCATATCTAGTTCAACTCTGCTTCTGAAACTGAAACAAACCACAGTTCCTCTAACATCCAATGCTTGTCAGTTAAGATGAGAAACGTGTGAGATTTCTGAACGATGTAGTTCTTTTGAGCTGAAAAGTGACTGCCATTACCTGAAACGAAGTCTTGCATATAGGAAGACTCAGAGCCTGGGATTTAACTCCATTTCTGAAGTGTAACACACAGCAGAGTTCTCATCCTTAGATCACACTCTGCTTTAGAGCAAGAAGCACGCTCTTGCTTTCTAGAGTCTCTAAGACAGCAGGAAACGTGAGTGTGCTGAGAACAAAAGAACAGTTTTTCCTACATATACGGACCATATCTAGTCCAACTCTGCTTCTGAAACTGAAACAAAGCACTGGTCCTCTAACATGCCATGCTTGGCAGTTAAGATGAGAAACGATTTAGCTTCGTGAACGATGTAGTTTGTTTGAGCTGAAAAGTGACTGCCCTTTCGTGAAATGAAGACTTTTTTGTAGGAAGACACAAAGCCTGGGATTTAACTCCATTTCTGAAGGGAAACACCCAGCACAGTTCTCTTCCATGAATCACACTCTGCTTTAGAGCAAGAAGCACGCTCTTCCTTTCTAGAGTCACTAATACAGCAGGAAACGTGATTGTGCTCAGAACAAAAGAACTGTGTTTCCTACACATACTGACCATATCTAGTTCAACTCTTCTTCTGAAACTGACACAAAGCACAGGTCCTCTAACATCCAATGCTTGACGTTTAAGATGAGAAACGTGTGAGCATCATGAAAGATGTAGTTCTTTGAGCTGAAAAGTGACTGCCATTACCTGAAACGAAGTCTTGCTTATAGGAAGACTCAGAGCCTGGGATTTAACTCCATTTCTGAAGTGAAACACACAGCAGAGTTCTCATCCTTAGATCACACTCTGCTTTAGAGCAAGAAGCACGCTCTTGCTTTCCAGTGTCTCTAGTACAGCAGGATACTTGAGTGTGCTCAGAACAAAAGAACTGTGTTTCCTACACATATGGACCATATCTAGTTCAACTCATCTTCTGAAGCTGATATAAAGCACTGTTCCAGTAACATCCAATGATTTTCAATTAAGACCGAGAAACGTGTGAGCTTCGTGTATAATGTAGTTCTTTTGAGATGTAAAGTCCCTGCCCTTACCTGAAACGATATCTTGCTTGTAAGAAGACTCAGAGCATGGGATTTAACTCCATTTCTGAAGTGGAACACACAGCAGAGTTCTCATCCATTGATCACACTCTGCTTTAGAGCAAGAAGCACGCTCTTGCATTGTAGAGTCTATAAGACAGCAGGAAACATGAGTGTGTGGAGAACAAAAGAACGGTGTTTCCTACACATACGGGCCATATCTAGTCCAACTCTGCTTCTGAAAGTGAAACAAACCACAGGTCCTCTAACATCCAATGCTTGTCAGTTAAGATGAGAAACGTGTTAGCTTCGTGAACGATGTTGTTTGTTTGAGCTGAAAAGTGTCTGTCCTTACCTGAAACGAAGTCTTTCTTGTAGGAAGACACAGAGCCTGATATTTAACTCCATTTCTGAAGGGAAACACACAGCATAGTTCTCATCCTTGGATCACACTCTGCTTTAGAGCAAGAAGCAAGCTCTTGCTTTCTAGAGTCTCTAAGACAGCAGGAAACTTGACTGTGATCAGAACAAAAGAACGGTGTTTCCTACACATACAGACCATATCTAGTTCATCTCTGCTTCTGAAACTGAAACAAACCAGAGGTCCTCTAACAACCAATGCTTTTCAGTTTAGATGTGAAACGTGTGAGCTTCGTGAACGATGTAGTTCGTTTGAGCTGTAAAGTAACTGCCCTTACCTGAAAAGAAGTCTTGCTTGTATGAAGACTAAAAGCCTGGGATTTTACTCCATTTCTGAAGTGAAACACACAGCATAGTTCTCATCCATTGATCACACTCTGCTGTAGAGCAAGAAGCAAGCTCTTGCTTTCTAGAGTCTCTAAGACAGCAGGAAACTTGAGTGTGATCAGAACAAAAGAACGGTGTTGTCTACACATAGCGACCATATCTAGTTCAACTCTGCTTCTGAAACTGAAACAAACCACAGTTCCTCTAACATCCAATGCTTGTCAGTTAAGATGAGAAACGTGTGAGATTTCTGAATGATGTAGTTCTTTTGAGCTGAAAAGTGACTGCCATTACCTGAAACGAAGTCTTGCATATAGGAAGACTCAGAGCCTGGGATTTAACTCCATTTCTGAAGTGTAACACACAGCAGAGTTCTCATCCTTAGATCACACTCTGCTTTAGAGCAAGAAGCACGCTCTTGCTTTCCAGAGTCTCTAATACAGCAGGATACTTGAGTGTGCTCAGAACAAGAGAACTGTGTTTCCTACACATATGGACCATACCTAGTTCAACACTTCTTCTGATGCTGATATAAAGCCCTGTTCCTGTAACATCCAATGCTTTTCAATTAAGACCGAGAAACGTGTGAGTTTCGTGTATAATGTAGTTCTTTTGAGATGTAAAGTAACTGCCCTTACCTGAAACGATATCTTGCTTGTAAGAAGACTCAAAGCCTGGGATTTAACTCCATTTCTGAAGTGGAACACACTGCAGAGTTCTCATCCATTGATCACACTCTGCTTTAGAGCAAGAAGCACGCTCTTGCTTTCTAGAGTCTCTAAGACAGCAGGAAACATGAGTGTGCTGAGAACAAAAGAACGTTGTTTCCTACACATACGGGCCACATCTAGTCCAACTCTGCTTCTGAAAGTGAAACAAACCACAGGTCCTCTAACATCCAATGATTGTCCGTTAAGATGAGAAACTTGTGAGCTTCCTGAACAATGTAGTTCGTTTGAGCTGTAAAGTAACTGCCCTTAACTGAAACGATGTCTTGCTTGTAGGAAGACTCAGAGCCTGGGATTTAACTCCATTTCTGAAGTGAAACACACAGCAGAGTTCTCATCCATGGATCACACTCTGCTTTAGAGCAAGAAGCACGCTCTTGCTTTCTAGAGTCTCTAATACAGCTGGAAACCTGAGTGTGCTCAGAACAAAAGAACGGTGTTTCCTACACATACTGACCATATCTAGTTCAACCCGTCTTCTTCTGAAATTGACATAAAGCACAGGTCCTCTAACATCCAATGCTTGTCATTTAAGATGAGAAACGTGTGAGCATCATGAAAGGTAGTTCTTTTGAGCTGAAAAGTGACTGCCATTACCTGAAACGAAGTCTTGCTTATAGGAAGACTCAGAGCCTGGGATTTAACTCCATTTCTGAAGTGAAACACACAGCAGAGTTCTCATCCATAGATCACACTCTGCTTTAGAGCAAGAAGCACGCTCTTGCTTTCCAGAGTCTCTAATACAGCAGGACACTTGAGTGTGCTCAGAACAAGAAAACTGTGTTTCCTACACATATGGACCATATCTAGTTCAACTCTTCTTCTGAAGCTGATATAAAGCACTGTTCCTGTAACATCCAATGCTTTTCAATTAAGACCGAGAAACGTCTGAGCTTCGTGTATAATGTAGTTCTTTTGAGATGTAAAGTAACTGCCCTTACCTGAAACGATATCTTGCTTGTAAGAAGACTCAAAGCCTGGGATTTAACTCCATTTCTGAAGTGGAACACACTGCAGAGTTCTCATCCATTGATCACACTCTGCTTTAGAGGAAGAAGCATGCTCTTGCTTTCTAGAGTCTCTAAGACAGCAGGAAACATGAGTGTGCTGAGAACAAAAGAACGGTGTTTCCTACACATACGGGCCACATCTAGTCCAACACTGCTTCTGAAAGTGAAACAAACCACAGGTCCTCAAACATCCAATGATTGTCCGTTAAGATGAGAATCTTGTGAGCTTCGTGAACAATGTAGTTCGTTTGAGCTATAAAGTAACTGCCCTTAACTGAAACGAAGTCTTGCTTGTAGGAAGACTCAGAGCCTGGGATTTACCTCCATTTCTGAAGGGAAACACACAGCATAGTTCTCATCCATGGATCACACTCTGCTTTAGAGCAAGAAGCACGCTCTTGCTTTCTAGAGTCTCTAATAAAGCTGGAAACCTGAGTGTGCTCAGAACAAAAGAACTGTGTTTCCTACACATATGGACCATATCTAGTTCAACTCTTCTTCTGAAGCTGATATAAAGCACTGTTCCTGTAACATCCAATGCTTTTCAATTAAGACCGAGAAACGTGTGAGCTTCGTGTATAATGTAGTTCTTTTGAGATGTAAAGTAAATGCCCTTACCTGAAACGATATCTTGCTTGTAAGAAGACTCAGAGCCTGGGATTTAACTCCATTTCTGAAGTGAAACACACAGCAGAGTTCTCATCCATGGATCACACTCTGCTTTAGAGCAAGGAGCTCGCTCTTGCTTTCTAGAGTCTCTAATACAGCTGGAAACCTGAGTGTGCTCAGAACAAAAGAACGGTGTTTCCTACACATACGGACCATATCTAGTCCAATTCTGTTTCTGAAATTGAAACAAACCACAGGTGCTCTAACATCCAATGCTTGTCAGTTAAGATGAGAAACGTGTTAGCTTCGTGAACGATGTAGTTTGTTTGAGCTGAAAAGTGACTGCCCTTACCTGAAAGGAAGTCTTTCTTGTAGGAAGACACAGAGCCTGGGATTTAACTCCATTTCTGAAGGGAAACACACAGCATAGTTCTCATCCTTGGATCACACTCTGCTTTAGAGCAAGAAGCAAGCTCTTGCTTTCTAGAGTCTCTAAGACAGCAGGAAACTTGACTGTGATCAGAACAAAAGAACGGTGTTTCCTACACATACAGACCATATCTAGTTCATCTCTGCTTCTGAAACTGAAACAAACCAGAGGTCCTCTAACAACCAATGCTTTTCAGTTTAGATGTGAAACGTGTGAGCTTCGTGAACGATGTAGTTCGTTTGAGCTGTAAAGTAACTGCCCTTACCTGAAAAGAAGTCTTGCTTGTATGAAGACTAAAAGCCTGGGATTTTACTCCATTTCTGAAGTGAAACACACAGCATAGTTCTCATCCATTGATCACACTCTGCTGTAGAGCAAGAAGCAAGCTCTTGCTTTCTAGAGTCTCTAAGACAGCAGGAAACTTGAGTGTGATCAGAACAAAAGAACGGTGTTGTCTACACATAGCGACCATATCTAGTTCAACTCTGCTTCTGAAACTGAAACAAACCACAGTTCCTCTAACATCCAATGCTTGTCAGTTAAGATGAGAAACGTGTGAGATTTCTGAACGATGTAGTTCTTTTGAGCTGAAAAGTGACTGCCATTACCTGAAACGAAGTCTTGCATATAGGAAGACTCAGAGCCTGGGATTTAACTCCATTTCTGAAGTGTAACACACAGCAGAGTTCTCATCCTTAGATCACACTCTGCTTTAGAGCAAGAAGCACGCTCTTGCTTTCTAGAGTCTCTAAGACAGCAGGAAACGTGAGTGTGCTGAGAACAAAAGAACAGTTTTTCCTACATATACGGACCATATCTAGTCCAACTCTGCTTCTGAAACTGAAACAAAGCACTGGTCCTCTAACATGCCATGCTTGGCAGTTAAGATGAGAAACGATTTAGCTTCGTGAACGATGTAGTTTGTTTGAGCTGAAAAGTGACTGCCCTTTCGTGAAATGAAGACTTTTTTGTAGGAAGACACAAAGCCTGGGATTTAACTCCATTTCTGAAGGGAAACACCCAGCACAGTTCTCTTCCATGAATCACACTCTGCTTTAGAGCAAGAAGCACGCTCTTCCTTTCTAGAGTCACTAATACAGCAGGAAACGTGATTGTGCTCAGAACAAAAGAACTGTGTTTCCTACACATACTGACCATATCTAGTTCAACTCTTCTTCTGAAACTGACACAAAGCACAGGTCCTCTAACATCCAATGCTTGACGTTTAAGATGAGAAACGTGTGAGCATCATGAAAGATGTAGTTCTTTGAGCTGAAAAGTGACTGCCATTACCTGAAACGAAGTCTTGCTTATAGGAAGACTCAGAGCCTGGGATTTAACTCCATTTCTGAAGTGAAACACACAGCAGAGTTCTCATCCTTAGATCACACTCTGCTTTAGAGCAAGAAGCACGCTCTTGCTTTCCAGTGTCTCTAGTACAGCAGGATACTTGAGTGTGCTCAGAACAAAAGAACTGTGTTTCCTACACATATGGACCATATCTAGTTCAACTCATCTTCTGAAGCTGATATAAAGCACTGTTCCAGTAACATCCAATGATTTTCAATTAAGACCGAGAAACGTGTGAGCTTCGTGTATAATGTAGTTCTTTTGAGATGTAAAGTCCCTGCCCTTACCTGAAACGATATCTTGCTTGTAAGAAGACTCAGAGCATGGGATTTAACTCCATTTCTGAAGTGGAACACACAGCAGAGTTCTCATCCATTGATCACACTCTGCTTTAGAGCAAGAAGCACGCTCTTGCATTGTAGAGTCTATAAGACAGCAGGAAACATGAGTGTGTGGAGAACAAAAGAACG
Source organism: Onychomys leucogaster (assembly GCA_949786385.1). Classification (NCBI taxonomy): domain Eukaryota; kingdom Metazoa; phylum Chordata; class Mammalia; order Rodentia; family Cricetidae; genus Onychomys; species Onychomys leucogaster. The sequence continues at coordinate 1,038,569 of CATKUP010000081.1, forward strand.
GTGTTTCCTACACATACGGGCCATATCTAGTCCAACTCTGCTTCTGAAAGTGAAACAAACCACAGGTCCTCTAACATCCAATGCTTGTCAGTTAAGATGAGAAACGTGTTAGCTTCGTGAACGATGTTGTTTGTTTGAGCTGAAAAGTGTCTGTCCTTACCTGAAACGAAGTCTTTCTTGTAGGAAGACACAGAGCCTGATATTTAACTCCATTTCTGAAGGGAAACACACAGCATAGTTCTCATCCTTGGATCACACTCTGCTTTAGAGCAAGAAGCAAGCTCTTGCTTTCTAGAGTCTCTAAGACAGCAGGAAACTTGACTGTGATCAGAACAAAAGAACGGTGTTTCCTACACATACAGACCATATCTAGTTCATCTCTGCTTCTGAAACTGAAACAAACCAGAGGTCCTCTAACAACCAATGCTTTTCAGTTTAGATGTGAAACGTGTGAGCTTCGTGAACGATGTAGTTCGTTTGAGCTGTAAAGTAACTGCCCTTACCTGAAAAGAAGTCTTGCTTGTATGAAGACTAAAAGCCTGGGATTTTACTCCATTTCTGAAGTGAAACACACAGCATAGTTCTCATCCATTGATCACACTCTGCTGTAGAGCAAGAAGCAAGCTCTTGCTTTCTAGAGTCTCTAAGACAGCAGGAAACTTGAGTGTGATCAGAACAAAAGAACGGTGTTGTCTACACATAGCGACCATATCTAGTTCAACTCTGCTTCTGAAACTGAAACAAACCACAGTTCCTCTAACATCCAATGCTTGTCAGTTAAGATGAGAAACGTGTGAGATTTCTGAACGATGTAGTTCTTTTGAGCTGAAAAGTGACTGCCATTACCTGAAACGAAGTCTTGCATATAGGAAGACTCAGAGCCTGGGATTTAACTCCATTTCTGAAGTGTAACACACAGCAGAGTTCTCATCCTTAGATCACACTCTGCTTTAGAGCAAGAAGCACGCTCTTGCTTTCCAGAGTCTCTAATACAGCAGGATACTTGAGTGTGCTCAGAACAAGAGAACTGTGTTTCCTACACATATGGACCATACCTAGTTCAACACTTCTTCTGATGCTGATATAAAGCCCTGTTCCTGTAACATCCAATGCTTTTCAATTAAGACCGAGAAACGTGTGAGTTTCGTGTATAATGTAGTTCTTTTGAGATGTAAAGTAACTGCCCTTACCTGAAACGATATCTTGCTTGTAAGAAGACTCAAAGCCTGGGATTTAACTCCATTTCTGAAGTGGAACACACTGCAGAGTTCTCATCCATTGATCACACTCTGCTTTAGAGCAAGAAGCACGCTCTTGCTTTCTAGAGTCTCTAAGACAGCAGGAAACATGAGTGTGCTGAGAACAAAAGAACGTTGTTTCCTACACATACGGGCCACATCTAGTCCAACTCTGCTTCTGAAAGTGAAACAAACCACAGGTCCTCTAACATCCAATGATTGTCCGTTAAGATGAGAAACTTGTGAGCTTCCTGAACAATGTAGTTCGTTTGAGCTGTAAAGTAACTGCCCTTAACTGAAACGATGTCTTGCTTGTAGGAAGACTCAGAGCCTGGGATTTAACTCCATTTCTGAAGTGAAACACACAGCAGAGTTCTCATCCATGGATCACACTCTGCTTTAGAGCAAGAAGCACGCTCTTGCTTTCTAGAGTCTCTAATACAGCTGGAAACCTGAGTGTGCTCAGAACAAAAGAACGGTGTTTCCTACACATACTGACCATATCTAGTTCAACCCGTCTTCTTCTGAAATTGACATAAAGCACAGGTCCTCTAACATCCAATGCTTGTCATTTAAGATGAGAAACGTGTGAGCATCATGAAAGGTAGTTCTTTTGAGCTGAAAAGTGACTGCCATTACCTGAAACGAAGTCTTGCTTATAGGAAGACTCAGAGCCTGGGATTTAACTCCATTTCTGAAGTGAAACACACAGCAGAGTTCTCATCCATAGATCACACTCTGCTTTAGAGCAAGAAGCACGCTCTTGCTTTCCAGAGTCTCTAATACAGCAGGACACTTGAGTGTGCTCAGAACAAGAGAACTGTGTTTCCTACACATATGGACCATATCTAGTTCAACTCTTCTTCTGAAGCTGATATAAAGCACTGTTCCTGTAACATCCAATGCTTTTCAATTAAGACCGAGAAACGTCTGAGCTTCGTGTATAATGTAGTTCTTTTGAGATGTAAAGTAACTGCCCTTACCTGAAACGATATCTTGCTTGTAAGAAGACTCAAAGCCTGGGATTTAACTCCATTTCTGAAGTGGAACACACTGCAGAGTTCTCATCCATTGATCACACTCTGCTTTAGAGGAAGAAGCATGCTCTTGCTTTCTAGAGTCTCTAAGACAGCAGGAAACATGAGTGTGCTGAGAACAAAAGAACGGTGTTTCCTACACATACGGGCCACATCTAGTCCAACACTGCTTCTGAAAGTGAAACAAACCACAGGTCCTCAAACATCCAATGATTGTCCGTTAAGATGAGAATCTTGTGAGCTTCGTGAACAATGTAGTTCGTTTGAGCTATAAAGTAACTGCCCTTAACTGAAACGAAGTCTTGCTTGTAGGAAGACTCAGAGCCTGGGATTTACCTCCATTTCTGAAGGGAAACACACAGCATAGTTCTCATCCATGGATCACACTCTGCTTTAGAGCAAGAAGCACGCTCTTGCTTTCTAGAGTCTCTAATAAAGCTGGAAACCTGAGTGTGCTCAGAACAAAAGAACTGTGTTTCCTACACATATGGACCATATCTAGTTCAACTCTTCTTCTGAAGCTGATATAAAGCACTGTTCCTGTAACATCCAATGCTTTTCAATTAAGACCGAGAAACGTGTGAGCTTCGTGTATAATGTAGTTCTTTTGAGATGTAAAGTAAATGCCCTTACCTGAAACGATATCTTGCTTGTAAGAAGACTCAGAGCCTGGGATTTAACTCCATTTCTGAAGTGAAACACACAGCAGAGTTCTCATCCATGGATCACACTCTGCTTTAGAGCAAGGAGCTCGCTCTTGCTTTCTAGAGTCTCTAATACAGCTGGAAACCTGAGTGTGCTCAGAACAAAAGAACGGTGTTTACTACACATACGGACCATATCTAGTCCAATTCTGTTTCTGAAATTGAAACAAACCACAGGTGCTCTAACATCCAATGCTTGTCAGTTAAGATGAGAAACGTGTTAGCTTCGTGAACGATGTAGTTTGTTTGAGCTGAAAAGTGACTGCCCTTACCTGAAAGGAAGTCTTTCTTGTAGGAAGACACAGAGCCTGGGATTTAACTCCATTTCTGAAGGGAAACACACAGCATAGTTCTCATCCTTGGATCACACTCTGCTTTAGAGCAAGAAGCAAGCTCTTGCTTTCTAGAGTCTCTAAGACAGCAGGAAACTTGACTGTGATCAGAACAAAAGAACGGTGTTTCTTACACATACAGACCATATCTAGTTCATCTCTGCTTCTGAAACTGAAACAAACCAGAGGTCCTCTAACAACCAATGCTTTTCAGTTTAGATGTGAAACGTGTGAGCTTCGTGAACGATGTTGTTCGTTAGAGCTGTAAAGTAACTGCCCTTCCCTGAAACGAAGTCTTGCTTGTAGGAAGACTCAGAGCCTGGGATTTAACTCCCTTTCTGAAGGGAAACACACAGCATAGTTCTCATCCATGGATCACACTCTGCTTTCGAGCAAGAAGCATGCTCTTGCTTTCTAGAGTCACTAATACAGCTGGAAACCTGAGTGTGCTCAGAACAAAAGAACTGTGTTTCCTACACATACGGACCATATCTAGTCCAATTCTGCTTCTGAAACTGAACCAAACCACAGGTCCTCTAACATCCAATGCTTGTCTGTCAAGATGAGAAACATGTGAGCTTTGTGAACGATATAGTTCATTTGAGCTCTAAAGTAACTGCCCTTACGTGAAATGAAGACTTTTTTGTAGGAAGACACAAAGCCTGGGATTTAACTCCATTTCTGAAGGGAAACACCCAGCACAGTTCTCTTCCATGAATCACACTCTGCTTTAGGGCAAGAAGCACGCTCTTCCTTTCTAGAGTCTCTAATACAGCAGGAAACGTGATTGTGCTCAGAACAAAAGAACTGTGTTTCCTACACATACTGACCATATCTAGTTGAACTCTTCTTCTGAAACTGACATAAAGCACAGGTCCTCTAACATCCAATGCTTGTCATTTAAGATGAGAAACGTGTGAGCATCATGAAAGGTAGTTCTTGTGAGCTGAAAAGTGACTGCCATTACCTGAAACGAAGTCTTGCTTGTTAGGAAGACTCAGAGCCTGGGATTTAACTCCATTTCTGAAGTGAAACACACAGCAGAGTTCTCATCCTTAGATCACACTCTGCTTTAGAGCAAGAAGCACGCTCTTGCTTTCTAGATTCTCTAATACAGCAGGATATTTGAGTGTGCTCAGAACAAAAGAACTGTGTTTCCTACACATATGGACCATATCTAGTTCAACTCTTCTTCTGAAGCTGATATAAAGCACTGTTCCTGTAACATCCAATGCTTTTCAATTAAGACCGAGAAACATGTGAGCTTTGTGTATTATGTAGTTCTTTTGAGATGTAAAGTAACTGCCCTTACCTGAAACGATATCTTGCTTGTACCAAGACTCAGACCCTGGGATTTAATCCATTTCTGAAGTGGAACACACAGCAGAGTTCTCATCCATTGATCACATTCTGCTTTAGAGCAAGAAGCACACTCTTGCTTTCTAGATTCTCTAAGACAGCAGGAAACATGAGTGTGCTGAGAACAAATGAACGGTGTTTCCTACACATACGGGCCATATCTAGTCCAACTCTGCTTCAGAAAGTGAAACAAACCACAAGTCCTCTAACATCCAATGCTTGTCCTTTAAGATGAGAAACTTCTGAGCTTCGTGAACAATGTAGTTCGTTTGAGCTGTAAAGTAACTGCCCTTAACTGAAACGAAGTCTTGCTTGTAGGAAGACTCAGAGCCTGGGATTTAACTCCATTTCTGAAGTGAAACACACAGCAGAGTTCTCATCCATAGATCACACTCTGCTTTAGAGCAAGAAGCACGCTCTTGCTTTCTAGAGTCTCTAAGACAGCAGGAAAAGTGAGTGTGCTGAGAACAAAAGAACAGTGTTTCCTACACATACGGACCATATCTAGTCCAACTCTGCTTCTGAAACTGATACAAAGCACCTGTCCTCTAACATGCAATGCTTGGCACTTAAGATGAGAAACGTGTTAGCTTCGTGAACGATGTAGTTTGTTTGAGCTGTAAAGTAACTGCCCTTACCTGAAAAGAAGTGTTGCTTGTAGGAAGACTCAGAGCCTAGGATTTAACTCCATTTCTGAAGTGAAACACACAGCATAGTTCTCATCCATTGATCACACTCTGCTTTAGAGCAAGAAGCACGCTCTTGCTTTCTAGAGTCTCTAAGACAGCAGGAAACTTGAGTGTGATCAGAACAAAAGAACGGTGTTTCCTACACATAGCGACCATATCTAGTTCAACTCTGCTTCTGAAACTGAAACAAACCACAGTTCCTTTAACATCCAATGCTTGTCAGTTAAAATGAGAAACGTGTGAGATTTCTGAACGATGTAGTTCGTTTGAGCTGAAAAGTGACTCCCCTTACCTGAAACGAATTCTTTCTTGTAGGAAGACTCAGAGCCTGGGATTAAACTCCATTTTTGAAGTGAAACACACAGCAGAGTTCTCATCCATAGGTCACACTCTGCTTCAGAGCAAGAAGCATGCTCTTGCTTTCCAGAGTCTCTAATACAGCAGGAAACGTGATTGTGCTCCGAACAAAAGAACTGTGTTTCCTACACATAATGACCATATCTAGTTCAACTCTTCTTCTGAAACTGACACAAAGCACAGGTCCTCTAACATCCAATGCTTGACATTTAAGATGAGAAACGTGTGAGCATCATGAAAGATGTAGTTCTTTTGAGCTGAAAAGTGACTGCCATTACCTGAAACGAAGTCTTGCTTATAGGAAGACTCAGAGCCTGGGATTTAACTCCATTTCTGAAGTGAAACACACAGCAGAGTTCTCATCCATAGATCACACTCTGCTTTAGAGCAAGAAGCACGCTCTTGCTTTCCAGAGTCTCTAATACAGCAGGATATTTGAGTGTGCTCAGAACAAGAGAACTGTGTTTCCTACACATATGGACCATATCTAGTTCAACTCTTCTTCTGAAGCTGATATAAAGCACTGTTCCTGTAACATCCAATGCTTTTCAATTAAGACCGAGAAACGTCTGAGCTTCGTGTATAATGTAGTTCTTTTGAGATGTAAAGTAACTGCCCTTACCTGAAACGATATCTTGCTTGTAAGAAGACTCAAAGCCTGGGATTAAACTCCATTTCTGAAGTGGAACACACTGCAGAGTTCTCATCCATTGATCACACTCTGCTTTAGAGCAAGAAGCACGCTCTTGCTTTCTAGAGTCTCTAAGACAGCAGGAAACATGAGTGTGCTGAGAACAAAAGAAAGGTGTTTCCTACACATACGGGCCACATCTAGTCCAACACTGCTTCTGAAAGTGAAACAAACCACAGGTCCTCAAACATCCAATGATTGTCCGTTAAGATGAGAATCTTGTTAGCTTCGTGAACAATGTAGTTCGTTTGAGCTATAAAGTAACTGCCCTTAACTGAAACGAAGTCTTGCTTGTAGGAAGACTCAGAGCCTGGGATTTACCTCCATTTCTGAAGGGAAACACACAGCATAGTTCTCATCCATGGATCACACTCTGCTTTAGAGCAAGAAGCACGCTCTTGCTTTCTAGAGTCTCTAAGACAGCAGGAAAAGTGAGTGTGCTGAGAACAAAAGAACAGTGTTTCCTACACATACGGACCATATCTAGTCCAACTCTGCTTCTGAAACTGATACAAAGCACCTGTCCTCTAACATGCAATGCTTGGCAGTTAAGATGAGAAACGTGTTAGCTTCGTGAACGATGTAGTTTGTTTGAGCTGTAAAGTAACTGCCCTTACCTGAAAAGAAGTGTTGCTTGTAGGAAGACTCAGAGCCTAGGATTTAACTCCATTTCTGAAGTGAAACACACAGCATAGTTCTCATCCATTGATCACACTCTGCTTTAGAGCAAGAAGCACGCTCTTGCTTTCTAGAGTCTCTAAGACAGCAGGAAACTTGAGTGTGATCAGAACAAAAGAACGGTGTTTCCTACACATAGCGACCATATCTAGTTCAACTCTGCTTCTGAAACTGAAACAAACCACAGTTCCTTTAACATCCAATGCTTGTCAGTTAAAATGAGAAACGTGTGAGATTTCTGAACGATGTAGTTCGTTTGAGCTGAAAAGTGACTCCCCTTACCTGAAACGAATTCTTTCTTGTAGGAAGACTCAGAGCCTGGGATTAAACTCCATTTTTGAAGTGAAACACACAGCAGAGTTCTCATCCATAGGTCACACTCTGCTTTAGAGCAAGAAGCATGCTCTTGCTTTCCAGAGTCTCTAATACAGCAGGAAACGTGATTGTGCTCAGAACAAAAGAACTGTGTTTCCTACACATAATGACCATATCTAGTTCAACTCTTCTTCTGAAACTGACACAAAGCACAGGTCCTCTAACATCCAATGCTTGACATTTAAGATGAGAAACGTGTGAGCATCATGAAAGATGTAGTTCTTTTGAGCTGAAAAGTGACTGCCATTACCTGAAACGAAGTCTTGCTTATAGGAAGACTCAGAGCCTGGGATTTAACTCCATTTCTGAAGTGAAACACACAGCAGAGTTCTCATCCATAGATCACACTCTGCTTTAGAGCAAGAAGCACGCTCTTGCTTTCCAGAGTCTCTAATACAGCAGGACACTTGAGTGTGCTCAGAACAAGAGAACTGTGTTTCCTACACATATGGACCATATCTAGTTCAACTCTTCTTCTGAAGCTGATATAAAGCACTGTTCCTGTAACATCCAATGCTTTTCAATTAAGACCGAGAAACGTCTGAGCTTCGTGTATAATGTAGTTCTTTTGAGATGTAAAGTAACTGCCCTTACCTGAAACGATATCTTGCTTGTAAGAAGACTCAAAGCCTGGGATTTAACTCCATTTCTGAAGTGGAACACACTGCAGAGTTCTCATCCATTGATCACACTCTGCTTTAGAGGAAGAAGCATGCTCTTGCTTTCTAGAGTCTCTAAGACAGCAGGAAACATGAGTGTGCTGAGAACAAAAGAACGGTGTTTCCTACACATACGGGCCACATCTAGTCCAACACTGCTTCTGAAAGTGAAACAAACCACAGGTCCTCAAACATCCAATGATTGTCCGTTAAGATGAGAATCTTGTGAGCTTCGTGAACAATGTAGTTCGTTTGAGCTACAAAGTAACTGCCCTTAACTGAAACGAAGTCTTGCTTGTAGGAAGACTCAGAGCCTGGGATTTACCTCCATTTCTGAAGGGAAACACACAGCATAGTTCTCATCCATGGATCACACTCTGCTTTAGAGCAAGAAGCACGCTCTTGCTTTCTAGAGTCTCTAATAAAGCTGGAAACCTGAGTGTGCTCAGAACAAAAGAACTGTGTTTCCTACACATATGGACCATATCTAGTTCAACTCTTCTTCTGAAGCTGATATAAAGCACTGTTCCTGTAACATCCAATGCTTTTCAATTAAGACCGAGAAACGTGTGAGCTTCGTGTATAATGTAGTTCTTTTGAGATGTAAAGTAAATGCCCTTACCTGAAACGATATCTTGCTTGTAAGAAGACTCAGAGCCTGGGATTTAACTCCATTTCTGAAGTGAAACACACAGCAGAGTTCTCATCCATGGATCACACTCTGCTTTAGAGCAAGGAGCTCGCTCTTGCTTTCTAGAGTCTCTAATACAGCTGGAAACCTGAGTGTGCTCAGAACAAAAGAACGGTGTTTCCTACACATACGGACCATATCTAGTCCAATTCTGTTTCTGAAATTGAAACAAACCACAGGTGCTCTAACATCCAATGCTTGTCAGTTAAGATGAGAAACGTGTTAGCTTCGTGAACGATGTAGTTTGTTTGAGCTGAAAAGTGACTGCCCTTACCTGAAAGGAAGTCTTTCTTGTAGGAAGACACAGAGCCTGGGATTTAACTCCATTTCTGAAGGGAAACACACAGCATAGTTCTCATCCTTGGATCACACTCTGCTTTAGAGCAAGAAGCAAGCTCTTGCTTTCTAGAGTCTCTAAGACAGCAGGAAACTTGACTGTGATCAGAACAAAAGAACGGTGTTTCTTACACATACAGACCATATCTAGTTCATCTCTGCTTCTGAAACTGAAACAAACCAGAGGTCCTCTAACAACCAATGCTTTTCAGTTTAGATGTGAAACGTGTGAGCTTCGTGAACGATGTTGTTCGTTAGAGCTGTAAAGTAACTGCCCTTCCCTGAAACGAAGTCTTGCTTGTAGGAAGACTCAGAGCCTGGGATTTAACTCCCTTTCTGAAGGGAAACACACAGCATAGTTCTCATCCATGGATCACACTCTGCTTTCGAGCAAGAAGCATGCTCTTGCTTTCTAGAGTCACTAATACAGCTGGAAACCTGAGTGTGCTCAGAACAAAAGAACTGTGTTTCCTACACATACGGACCATATCTAGTCCAATTCTGCTTCTGAAACTGAACCAAACCACAGGTCCTCTAACATCCAATGCTTGTCTGTCAAGATGAGAAACATGTGAGCTTTGTGAACGATATAGTTCATTTGAGCTCTAAAGTAACTGCCCTTACGTGAAATGAAGACTTTTTTGTAGGAAGACACAAAGCCTGGGATTTAACTCCATTTCTGAAGGGAAACACCCAGCACAGTTCTCTTCCATGAATCACACTCTGCTTTAGGGCAAGAAGCACGCTCTTCCTTTCTAGAGTCTCTAATACAGCAGGAAACGTGATTGTGCTCAGAACAAAAGAACTGTGTTTCCTACACATACTGACCATATCTAGTTGAACTCTTCTTCTGAAACTGACATAAAGCACAGGTCCTCTAACATCCAATGCTTGTCATTTAAGATGAGAAACGTGTGAGCATCATGAAAGGTAGTTCTTGTGAGCTGAAAAGTGACTGCCATTACCTGAAACGAAGTCTTGCTTGTTAGGAAGACTCAGAGCCTGGGATTTAACTCCATTTCTGAAGTGAAACACACAGCAGAGTTCTCATCCTTAGATCACACTCTGCTTTAGAGCAAGAAGCACGCTCTTGCTTTCTAGATTCTCTAATACAGCAGGATATTTGAGTGTGCTCAGAACAAAAGAACTGTGTTTCCTACACATATGGACCATATCTAGTTCAACTCTTCTTCTGAAGCTGATATAAAGCACTGTTCCTGTAACATCCAATGCTTTTCAATTAAGACCGAGAAACATGTGAGCTTTGTGTATTATGTAGTTCTTTTGAGATGTAAAGTAACTGCCCTTACCTGAAACGATATCTTGCTTGTACCAAGACTCAGACCCTGGGATTTAATCCATTTCTGAAGTGGAACACACAGCAGAGTTCTCATCCATTGATCACATTCTGCTTTAGAGCAAGAAGCACACTCTTGCTTTCTAGATTCTCTAAGACAGCAGGAAACATGAGTGTGCTGAGAACAAATGAACGGTGTTTCCTACACATACGGGCCATATCTAGTCCAACTCTGCTTCAGAAAGTGAAACAAACCACAAGTCCTCTAACATCCAATGCTTGTCCTTTAAGATGAGAAACTTCTGAGCTTCGTGAACAATGTAGTTCGTTTGAGCTGTAAAGTAACTGCCCTTAACTGAAACGAAGTCTTGCTTGTAGGAAGACTCAGAGCCTGGGATTTAACTCCATTTCTGAAGTGAAACACACAGCAGAGTTCTCATCCATAGATCACACTCTGCTTTAGAGCAAGAAGCACGCTCTTGCTTTCTAGAGTCTCTAAGACAGCAGGAAAAGTGAGTGTGCTGAGAACAAAAGAACAGTGTTTCCTACACATACGGACCATATCTAGTCCAACTCTGCTTCTGAAACTGATACAAAGCACCTGTCCTCTAACATGCAATGCTTGGCACTTAAGATGAGAAACGTGTTAGCTTCGTGAACGATGTAGTTTGTTTGAGCTGTAAAGTAACTGCCCTTACCTGAAAAGAAGTGTTGCTTGTAGGAAGACTCAGAGCCTAGGATTTAACTCCATTTCTGAAGTGAAACACACAGCATAGTTCTCATCCATTGATCACACTCTGCTTTAGAGCAAGAAGCACGCTCTTGCTTTCTAGAGTCTCTAAGACAGCAGGAAACTTGAGTGTGATCAGAACAAAAGAACGGTGTTTCCTACACATAGCGACCATATCTAGTTCAACTCTGCTTCTGAAACTGAAACAAACCACAGTTCCTTTAACATCCAATGCTTGTCAGTTAAAATGAGAAACGTGTGAGATTTCTGAACGATGTAGTTCGTTTGAGCTGAAAAGTGACTCCCCTTACCTGAAACGAATTCTTTCTTGTAGGAAGACTCAGAGCCTGGGATTAAACTCCATTTTTGAAGTGAAACACACAGCAGAGTTCTCATCCATAGGTCACACTCTGCTTCAGAGCAAGAAGCATGCTCTTGCTTTCCAGAGTCTCTAATACAGCAGGAAACGTGATTGTGCTCCGAACAAAAGAACTGTGTTTCCTACACATAATGACCATATCTAGTTCAACTCTTCTTCTGAAACTGACACAAAGCACAGGTCCTCTAACATCCAATGCTTGACATTTAAGATGAGAAACGTGTGAGCATCATGAAAGATGTAGTTCTTTTGAGCTGAAAAGTGACTGCCATTACCTGAAACGAAGTCTTGCTTATAGGAAGACTCAGAGCCTGGGATTTAACTCCATTTCTGAAGTGAAACACACAGCAGAGTTCTCATCCATAGATCACACTCTGCTTTAGAGCAAGAAGCACGCTCTTGCTTTCCAGAGTCTCTAATACAGCAGGATATTTGAGTGTGCTCAGAACAAGAGAACTGTGTTTCCTACACATATGGACCATATCTAGTTCAACTCTTCTTCTGAAGCTGATATAAAGCACTGTTCCTGTAACATCCAATGCTTTTCAATTAAGACCGAGAAACGTCTGAGCTTCGTGTATAATGTAGTTCTTTTGAGATGTAAAGTAACTGCCCTTACCTGAAACGATATCTTGCTTGTAAGAAGACTCAAAGCCTGGGATTAAACTCCATTTCTGAAGTGGAACACACTGCAGAGTTCTCATCCATTGATCACACTCTGCTTTAGAGCAAGAAGCATGCTCTTGCTTTCTAGAGTCTCTAAGACAGCAGGAAACATGAGTGTGCTGAGAACAAAAGAAAGGTGTTTCCTACACATACGGGCCACATCTAGTCCAACACTGCTTCTGAAAGTGAAACAAACCACAGGTCCTCAAACATCCAATGATTGTCCGTTAAGATGAGAATCTTGTTAGCTTCGTGAACAATGTAGTTCGTTTGAGCTATAAAGTAACTGCCCTTAACTGAAACGAAGTCTTGCTTGTAGGAAGACTCAGAGCCTGGGATTTACCTCCATTTCTGAAGGGAAACACACAGCATAGTTCTCATCCATGGATCACACTCTGCTTTAGAGCAAGAAGCACGCTCTTGCTTTCTAGAGTCTCTAAGACAGCAGGAAAAGTGAGTGTGCTGAGAACAAAAGAACAGTGTTTCCTACACATACGGACCATATCTAGTCCAACTCTGCTTCTGAAACTGATACAAAGCACCTGTCCTCTAACATGCAATGCTTGGCAGTTAAGATGAGAAACATGTTAGCTTCGTGAACGATGTAGTTTGTTTGAGCTGTAAAGTAACTGCCCTTACCTGAAAAGAAGTGTTGCTTGTAGGAAGACTCAGAGCCTAGGATTTAACTCCATTTCTGAAGTGAAACACACAGCATAGTTCTCATCCATTGATCACACTCTGCTTTAGAGCAAGAAGCACGCTCTTGCTTTCTAGAGTCTCTAAGACAGCAGGAAACTTGAGTGTGATCAGAACAAAAGAACGGTGTTTCCTACACATAGCGACCATATCTAGTTCAACTCTGCTTCTGAAACTGAAACAAACCACAGTTCCTTTAACATCCAATGCTTGTCAGTTAAAATGAGAAACGTGTGAGATTTCTGAACGATGTAGTTCGTTTGAGCTGAAAAGTGACTCCCCTTACCTGAAACGAATTCTTTCTTGTAGGAAGACTCAGAGCCTGGGATTAAACTCCATTTTTGAAGTGAAACACACAGCAGAGTTCTCATCCATAGGTCACACTCTGCTTTAGAGCAAGAAGCATGCTCTTGCTTTCCAGAGTCTCTAATACAGCAGGAAACGTGATTGTGCTCAGAACAAAAGAACTGTGTTTCCTACACATAATGACCATATCTAGTTCAACTCTTCTTCTGAAACTGACACAAAGCACAGGTCCTCTAACATCCAATGCTTGACATTTAAGATGAGAAACGTGTGAGCATCATGAAAGATGTAGTTCTTTTGAGCTGAAAAGTGACTGCCATTACCTGAAACGAAGTCTTGCTTATAGGAAGACTCAGAGCCTGGGATTTAACTCCATTTCTGAAGTGAAACACACAGCAGAGTTCTCATCCATAGATCACACTCTGCTTTAGAGCAAGAAGCACGCTCTTGCTTTCCAGAGTCTCTAATACAGCAGGACACTTGAGTGTGCTCAGAACAAGAGAACTGTGTTTCCTACACATATGGACCATATCTAGTTCAACTCTTCTTCTGAAGCTGATATAAAGCACTGTTCCTGTAACATCCAATGCTTTTCAATTAAGACCGAGAAACGTCTGAGCTTCGTGTATAATGTAGTTCTTTTGAGATGTAAAGTAACTGCCCTTACCTGAAACGATATCTTGCTTGTAAGAAGACTCAAAGCCTGGGATTAAACTCCATTTCTGAAGTGGAACACACTGCAGAGTTCTCATCCATTGATCACACTCTGCTTTAGAGGAAGAAGCATGCTCTTGCTTTCTAGAGTCTCTAAGACAGCAGGAAACATGAGTGTGCTGAGAACAAAAGAAAGGTGTTTCCTACACATACGGGCCACATCTAGTCCAACACTGCTTCTGAAAGTGAAACAAACCACAGGTCCTCAAACATCCAATGATTGTCCGTTAAGATGAGAATCTTGTGAGCTTCGTGAACAATGTAGTTCGTTTGAGCTATAAAGTAACTGCCCTTAACTGAAACGAAGTCTTGCTTGTAGGAAGACTCAGAGCCTGGGATTTACCTCCATTTCTGAAGGGAAACACACAGCATAGTTCTCATCCATGGATCACACTCTGCTTTAGAGCAAGAAGCACGCTCTTGCTTTCTAGAGTCTCTAAGACAGCAGGAAAAGTGAGTGTGCTGAGAACAAAAGAACAGTGTTTCCTACACATACGGACCATATCTAGTCCAACTCTGCTTCTGAAACTGATACAAAGCACCTGTCCTCTAACATGCAATGCTTGGCAGTTAAGATGAGAAACGTGTTAGCTTCGTGAACGATGTAGTTTGTTTGAGCTGTAAAGTAACTGCCCTTACCTGAAAAGAAGTGTTGCTTGTAGGAAGACTCAGAGCCTAGGATTTAACTCCATTTCTGAAGTGAAACACACAGCATAGTTCTCATCCATTGATCACACTCTGCTTTAGAGCAAGAAGCACGCTCTTGCTTTCTAGAGTCTCTAAGACAGCAGGAAACTTGAGTGTGATCAGAACAAAAGAACGGTGTTTCCTACACATAGCGACCATATCTAGTTCAACTCTGCTTCTGAAACTGAAACAAACCACAGTTCCTTTAACATCCAATGCTTGTCAGTTAAAATGAGAAACGTGTGAGATTTCTGAACGATGTAGTTCGTTTGAGCTGAAAAGTGACTCCCCTTACCTGAAACGAATTCTTTCTTGTAGGAAGACTCAGAGCCTGGGATTAAACTCCATTTTTGAAGTGAAACACACAGCAGAGTTCTCATCCATAGGTCACACTCTGCTTTAGAGCAAGAAGCATGCTCTTGCTTTCCAGAGTCTCTAATACAGCAGGAAACGTGATTGTGCTCAGAACAAAAGAACTGTGTTTCCTACACATAATGACCATATCTAGTTCAACTCTTCTTCTGAAACTGACACAAAGCACAGGTCCTCTAACATCCAATGCTTGACATTTAAGATGAGAAACGTGTGAGCATCATGAAAGATGTAGTTCTTTTGAGCTGAAAAGTGACTGCCATTACCTGAAACGAAGTCTTGCTTATAGGAAGACTCAGAGCCTGGGATTTAACTCCATTTCTGAAGTGAAACACACAGCAGAGTTCTCATCCATAGATCACACTCTGCTTTAGAGCAAGAAGCACGCTCTTGCTTTCCAGAGTCTCTAATACAGCAGGACACTTGAGTGTGCTCAGAACAAGAGAACTGTGTTTCCTACACATATGGACCATATCTAGTTCAACTCTTCTTCTGAAGCTGATATAAAGCACTGTTCCTGTAACATCCAATGCTTTTCAATTAAGACCGAGAAACGTCTGAGCTTCGTGTATAATGTAGTTCTTTTGAGATGTAAAGTAACTGCCCTTACCTGAAACGATATCTTGCTTGTAAGAAGACTCAAAGCCTGGGATTTAACTCCATTTCTGAAGTGGAACACACTGCAGAGTTCTCATCCATTGATCACACTCTGCTTTAGAGGAAGAAGCATGCTCTTGCTTTCTAGAGTCTCTAAGACAGCAGGAAACATGAGTGTGCTGAGAACAAAAGAACGGTGTTTCCTACACATACGGGCCACATCTAGTCCAACACTGCTTCTGAAAGTGAAACAAACCACAGGTCCTCAAACATCCAATGATTGTCCGTTAAGATGAGAATCTTGTGAGCTTCGTGAACAATGTAGTTCGTTTGAGCTATAAAGTAACTGCCCTTAACTGAAACGAAGTCTTGCTTGTAGGAAGACTCAGAGCCTGGGATTTACCTCCATTTCTGAAGGGAAACACACAGCATAGTTCTCATCCATGGATCACACTCTGCTTTAGAGCAAGAAGCACGCTCTTGCTTTCTAGAGTCTCTAATAAAGCTGGAAACCTGAGTGTGCTCAGAACAAAAGAACTGTGTTTCCTACACATATGGACCATATCTAGTTCAACTCTTCTTCTGAAGCTGATATAAAGCACTGTTCCTGTAACATCCAATGCTTTTCAATTAAGACCGAGAAACGTGTGAGCTTCGTGTATAATGTAGTTCTTTTGAGATGTAAAGTAAATGCCCTTACCTGAAACGATATCTTGCTTGTAAGAAGACTCAGAGCCTGGGATTTAACTCCATTTCTGAAGTGAAACACACAGCAGAGTTCTCATCCATGGATCACACTCTGCTTTAGAGCAAGGAGCTCGCTCTTGCTTTCTAGAGTCTCTAATACAGCTGGAAACCTGAGTGTGCTCAGAACAAAAGAACGGTGTTTCCTACACATACGGACCATATCTAGTCCAATTCTGTTTCTGAAATTGAAACAAACCACAGGTGCTCTAACATCCAATGCTTGTCAGTTAAGATGAGAAACGTGTTAGCTTCGTGAACGATGTAGTTTGTTTGAGCTTAAAAGTGACTGCCCTTACCTGAAAGGAAGTCTTTCTTGTAGGAAGACACAGAGCCTGGGATTTAACTCCATTTCTGAAGGGAAACACACAGCATAGTTCTCATCCTTGGATCACACTCTGCTTTAGAGCAAGAAGCAAGCTCTTGCTTTCTAGAGTCTCTAAGACAGCAGGAAACTTGACTGTGATCAGAACAAAAGAACGGTGTTTCCTACACATACAGACCATATCTAGTTCATCTCTGCTTCTGAAACTGAAACAAACCAGAGGTCCTCTAACAACCAATGCTTTTCAGTTTAGATGTGAAACGTGTGAGCTTCGTGAACGATGTTGTTCGTTAGAGCTGTAAAGTAACTGCCCTTCCCTGAAACGAAGTCTTGCTTGTAGGAAGACTCAGAGCCTGGGATTTAACTCCCTTTCTGAAGGGAAACACACAGCATAGTTCTCATCCATGGATCACACTCTGCTTTAGAGCAAGAAGCACGCTCTTGCTTTCTAGAGTCACTAATACAGCTGGAAACCTGAGTGTGCTCAGAAAAAAAGAACTGTGTTTCCTACACATACGGACCATATCTAGTCCAATTCTGCTTCTGAAACTGAACCAAACCACAGGTCCTCTAACATCCAATGCTTGTCTGTCAAGATGAGAAACATGTGAGCTTTGTGAACGATATAGTTCATTTGAGCTCTAAAGTAACTGCCCTTACGTGAAATGAAGACTTTTTTGTAGGAAGACACAAAGCCTGGGATTTAACTCCATTTCTGAAGGGAAACACCCAGCACAGTTCTCTTCCATGAATCACACTCTGCTTTAGAGCAAGAAGCACGCTCTTCCTTTCTAGAGTCTCTAATACAGCAGGAAACGTGATTGTGCTCAGAACAAAAGAACTGTGTTTCCTACACATACTGACCATATCTAGTTGAACTCTTCTTCTGAAACTGACATAAAGCACAGGTCCTCTAACATCCAATGCTTGTCATTTAAGATGAGAAACGTGTGAGCATCATGAAAGGTAGTTCTTGTGAGCTGAAAAGTGACTGCCATTACCTGAAACGAAGTCTTGCTTGTTAGGAAGACTCAGAGCCTGGGATTTAACTCCATTTCTGAAGTGAAACACACAGCAGAGTTCTCATCCTTAGATCACACTCTGCTTTAGAGCAAGAAGCACGCTCTTGCTTTCTAGATTCTCTAATACAGCAGGATATTTGAGTGTGCTCAGAACAAAAGAACTGTGTTTCCTACACATATGGACCATATCTAGTTCAACTCTTCTTCTGAAGCTGATATAAAGCACTGTTCCTGTAACATCCAATGCTTTTCAATTAAGACCGAGAAACGTCTGAGCTTCATGTATAATGTAGTTCTTTTGAGATGTAAAGTAACTGCCCTTACCTGAAACGATATCTTGCTTGTAAGAAGACTCAAAGCCTGGGATTAAACTCCATTTCTGAAGTGGAACACACTGCAGAGTTCTCATCCATTGATCACACTCTGCTTTAGAGCAAGAAGCATGCTCTTGCTTTCTAGAGTCTCTAAGACAGCAGGAAACATGAGTGTGCTGAGAACAAAAGAAAGGTGTTTCCTACACATACGGGCCACATCTAGTCCAACACTGCTTCTGAAAGTGAAACAAACCACAGGTCCTCAAACATCCAATGATTGTCCGTTAAGATGAGAATCTTGTTAGCTTCGTGAACAATGTAGTTCGTTTGAGCTATAAAGTAACTGCCCTTAACTGAAACGAAGTCTTGCTTGTAGGAAGACTCAGAGCCTGGGATTTACCTCCATTTCTGAAGGGAAACACACAGCATAGTTCTCATCCATGGATCACACTCTGCTTTAGAGCAAGAAGCACGCTCTTGCTTTCTAGAGTCTCTAAGACAGCAGGAAAAGTGAGTGGGCTGAGAACAAAAGAACAGTGTTTCCTACACATACGGACCATATCTAGTCCAACTCTGCTTCTGAAACTGATACAAAGCACCTGTCCTCTAACATGCAATGCTTGGCAGTTAAGATGAGAAACGTGTTAGCTTCGTGAACGATGTAGTTTGTTTGAGCTGTAAAGTAACTGCCCTTACCTGAAAAGAAGTGTTGCTTGTAGGAAGACTCAGAGCCTAGGATTTAACTCCATTTCTGAAGTGAAACACACAGCATAGTTCTCATCCATTGATCACACTCTGCTTTAGAGCAAGAAGCACGCTCTTGCTTTCTAGAGTCTCTAAGACAGCAGGAAACTTGAGTGTGATCAGAACAAAAGAACGGTGTTTCCTACACATAGCGACCATATCTAGTTCAACTCTGCTTCTGAAACTGAAACAAACCACAGTTCCTTTAACATCCAATGCTTGTCAGTTAAAATGAGAAACGTGTGAGATTTCTGAACGATGTAGTTCGTTTGAGCTGAAAAGTGACTCCCCTTACCTGAAACGAATTCTTTCTTGTAGGAAGACTCAGAGCCTGGGATTAAACTCCATTTTTGAAGTGAAACACACAGCAGAGTTCTCATCCATAGGTCACACTCTGCTTTAGAGCAAGAAGCATGCTCTTGCTTTCCAGAGTCTCTAATACAGCAGGAAACGTGATTGTGCTCAGAACAAAAGAACTGTGTTTCCTACACATAATGACCATATCTAGTTCAACTCTTCTTCTGAAACTGACACAAAGCACAGGTCCTCTAACATCCAATGCTTGACATTTAAGATGAGAAACGTGTGAGCATCATGAAAGATGTAGTTCTTTTGAGCTGAAAAGTGACTGCCATTACCTGAAACGAAGTCTTGCTTATAGGAAGACTCAGAGCCTGGGATTTAACTCCATTTCTGAAGTGAAACACACAGCAGAGTTCTCATCCATAGATCACACTCTGCTTTAGAGCAAGAAGCACGCTCTTGCTTTCCAGAGTCTCTAATACAGCAGGACACTTGAGTGTGCTCAGAACAAGAGAACTGTGTTTCCTACACATATGGACCATATCTAGTTCAACTCTTCTTCTGAAGCTGATATAAAGCACTGTTCCTGTAACATCCAATGCTTTTCAATTAAGACCGAGAAACGTCTGAGCTTCGTGTATAATGTAGTTCTTTTGAGATGTAAAGTAACTGCCCTTACCTGAAACGATATCTTGCTTGTAAGAAGACTCAAAGCCTGGGATTAAACTCCATTTCTGAAGTGGAACACACTGCAGAGTTCTCATCCATTGATCACACTCTGCTTTAGAGGAAGAAGCATGCTCTTGCTTTCTAGAGTCTCTAAGACAGCAGGAAACATGAGTGTGCTGAGAACAAAAGAAAGGTGTTTCCTACACATACGGGCCACATCTAGTCCAACACTGCTTCTGAAAGTGAAACAAACCACAGGTCCTCAAACATCCAATGATTGTCCGTTAAGATGAGAATCTTGTGAGCTTCGTGAACAATGTAGTTCGTTTGAGCTATAAAGTAACTGCCCTTAACTGAAACGAAGTCTTGCTTGTAGGAAGACTCAGAGCCTGGGATTTACCTCCATTTCTGAAGGGAAACACACAGCATAGTTCTCATCCATGGATCACACTCTGCTTTAGAGCAAGAAGCACGCTCTTGCTTTCTAGAGTCTCTAAGACAGCAGGAAAAGTGAGTGTGCTGAGAACAAAAGAACAGTGTTTCCTACACATACGGACCATATCTAGTCCAACTCTGCTTCTGAAACTGATACAAAGCACCTGTCCTCTAACATGCAATGCTTGGCAGTTAAGATGAGAAACGTGTTAGCTTCGTGAACGATGTAGTTTGTTTGAGCTGTAAAGTAACTGCCCTTACCTGAAAAGAAGTGTTGCTTGTAGGAAGACTCAGAGCCTAGGATTTAACTCCATTTCTGAAGTGAAACACACAGCATAGTTCTCATCCATTGATCACACTCTGCTTTAGAGCAAGAAGCACGCTCTTGCTTTCTAGAGTCTCTAAGACAGCAGGAAACTTGAGTGTGATCAGAACAAAAGAACGGTGTTTCCTACACATAGCGACCATATCTAGTTCAACTCTGCTTCTGAAACTGAAACAAACCACAGTTCCTTTAACATCCAATGCTTGTCAGTTAAAATGAGAAACGTGTGAGATTTCTGAACGATGTAGTTCGTTTGAGCTGAAAAGTGACTCCCCTTACCTGAAACGAATTCTTTCTTGTAGGAAGACTCAGAGCCTGGGATTAAACTCCATTTTTGAAGTGAAACACACAGCAGAGTTCTCATCCATAGGTCACACTCTGCTTTAGAGCAAGAAGCATGCTCTTGCTTTCCAGAGTCTCTAATACAGCAGGAAACGTGATTGTGCTCAGAACAAAAGAACTGTGTTTCCTACACATAATGACCATATCTAGTTCAACTCTTCTTCTGAAACTGACACAAAGCACAGGTCCTCTAACATCCAATGCTTGACATTTAAGATGAGAAACGTGTGAGCATCATGAAAGATGTAGTTCTTTTGAGCTGAAAAGTGACTGCCATTACCTGAAACGAAGTCTTGCTTATAGGAAGACTCAGAGCCTGGGATTTAACTCCATTTCTGAAGTGAAACACACAGCAGAGTTCTCATCCATAGATCACACTCTGCTTTAGAGCAAGAAGCACGCTCTTGCTTTCCAGAGTCTCTAATACAGCAGGACACTTGAGTGTGCTCAGAACAAGAGAACTGTGTTTCCTACACATATGGACCATATCTAGTTCAACTCTTCTTCTGAAGCTGATATAAAGCACTGTTCCTGTAACATCCAATGCTTTTCAATTAAGACCGAGAAACGTCTGAGCTTCGTGTATAATGTAGTTCTTTTGAGATGTAAAGTAACTGCCCTTACCTGAAACGATATCTTGCTTGTAAGAAGACTCAAAGCCTGGGATTTAACTCCATTTCTGAAGTGGAACACACTGCAGAGTTCTCATCCATTGATCACACTCTGCTTTAGAGGAAGAAGCATGCTCTTGCTTTCTAGAGTCTCTAAGACAGCAGGAAACATGAGTGTGCTGAGAACAAAAGAACGGTGTTTCCTACACATACGGGCCACATCTAGTCCAACACTGCTTCTGAAAGTGAAACAAACCACAGGTCCTCAAACATCCAATGATTGTCCGTTAAGATGAGAATCTTGTGAGCTTCGTGAACAATGTAGTTCGTTTGAGCTATAAAGTAACTGCCCTTAACTGAAACGAAGTCTTGCTTGTAGGAAGACTCAGAGCCTGGGATTTACCTCCATTTCTGAAGGGAAACACACAGCATAGTTCTCATCCATGGATCACACTCTGCTTTAGAGCAAGAAGCACGCTCTTGCTTTCTAGAGTCTCTAATAAAGCTGGAAACCTGAGTGTGCTCAGAACAAAAGAACTGTGTTTCCTACACATATGGACCATATCTAGTTCAACTCTTCTTCTGAAGCTGATATAAAGCACTGTTCCTGTAACATCCAATGCTTTTCAATTAAGACCGAGAAACGTGTGAGCTTCGTGTATAATGTAGTTCTTTTGAGATGTAAAGTAAATGCCCTTACCTGAAACGATATCTTGCTTGTAAGAAGACTCAGAGCCTGGGATTTAACTCCATTTCTGAAGTGAAACACACAGCAGAGTTCTCATCCATGGATCACACTCTGCTTTAGAGCAAGGAGCTCGCTCTTGCTTTCTAGAGTCTCTAATACAGCTGGAAACCTGAGTGTGCTCAGAACAAAAGAACGGTGTTTCCTACACATACGGACCGTATCTAGTCCAATTCTGTTTCTGAAATTGAAACAAACCACAGGTGCTCTAACATCCAATGCTTGTCAGTTAAGATGAGAAACGTGTTAGCTTCGTGAACGATGTAGTTTGTTTGAGCTTAAAAGTGACTGCCCTTACCTGAAAGGAAGTCTTTCTTGTAGGAAGACACAGAGCCTGGGATTTAACTCCATTTCTGAAGGGAAACACACAGCATAGTTCTCATCCTTGGATCACACTCTGCTTTAGAGCAAGAAGCAAGCTCTTGCTTTCTAGAGTCTCTAAGACAGCAGGAAACTTGACTGTGATCAGAACAAAAGAACGGTGTTTCCTACACATACAGACCATATCTAGTTCATCTCTGCTTCTGAAACTGAAACAAACCAGAGGTCCTCTAACAACCAATGCTTTTCAGTTTAGATGTGAAACGTGTGAGCTTCGTGAACGATGTTGTTCGTTAGAGCTGTAAAGTAACTGCCCTTCCCTGAAACGAAGTCTTGCTTGTAGGAAGACTCAGAGCCTGGGATTTAACTCCCTTTCTGAAGGGAAACACACAGCATAGTTCTCATCCATGGATCACACTCTGCTTTAGAGCAAGAAGCACGCTCTTGCTTTCTAGAGTCACTAATACAGCTGGAAACCTGAGTGTGCTCAGAAAAAAAGAACTGTGTTTCCTACACATACGGACCATATCTAGTCCAATTCTGCTTCTGAAACTGAACCAAACCACAGGTCCTCTAACATCCAATGCTTGTCTGTCAAGATGAGAAACATGTGAGCTTTGTGAACGATATAGTTCATTTGAGCTCTAAAGTAACTGCCCTTACGTGAAATGAAGACTTTTTTGTAGGAAGACACAAAGCCTGGGATTTAACTCCATTTCTGAAGGGAAACACCCAGCACAGTTCTCTTCCATGAATCACACTCTGCTTTAGAGCAAGAAGCACGCTCTTCCTTTCTAGAGTCTCTAATACAGCAGGAAACGTGATTGTGCTCAGAACAAAAGAACTGTGTTTCCTACACATACTGACCATATCTAGTTGAACTCTTCTTCTGAAACTGACATAAAGCACAGGTCCTCTAACATCCAATGCTTGTCATTTAAGATGAGAAACGTGTGAGCATCATGAAAGGTAGTTCTTGTGAGCTGAAAAGTGACTGCCATTACCTGAAACGAAGTCTTGCTTGTTAGGAAGACTCAGAGCCTGGGATTTAACTCCATTTCTGAAGTGAAACACACAGCAGAGTTCTCATCCTTAGATCACACTCTGCTTTAGAGCAAGAAGCACGCTCTTGCTTTCTAGATTCTCTAATACAGCAGGATATATGAGTGTGCTCAGAACAAAAGAACTGTGTTTCCTACACATATGGACCATATCTAGTTCAACTCTTCTTCTGAAGCTGATATAAAGCACTGTTCCTGTAACATCCAATGCTTTTCAATTAAGACCGAGAAACATGTGAGCTTTGTGTATTATGTAGTTCTTTTGAGATGTAAAGTAACTGCCCTTACCTGAAACGATATCTTGCTTGTACCAAGACTCAGACCCTGGGATTTACTCCATTTCTGAAGTGGAACACACAGCAGAGTTCTCATCCATTGATCACACTCTGCTTTAGAGCAAGAAGCACACTCTTGCTTTCTAGATTCTCTAAGACAGCAGGAAACATGAGTGTGCTGAGAACAAATGAACGGTGTTTCCTACACATACGGGCCATATCTAGTCCAACTCTGCTTCAGAAAGTGAAACAAACCACAAGTCCTCTAACATCCAATGCTTGTCCTTTAAGATGAGAAACTTCTGAGCTTCGTGAACAATGTAGTTCGTTTGAGCTGTAAAGTAACTGCCCTTAACTGAAACGAAGTCTTGCTTGTAGGAAGACTCAGAGCCTGGGATTTAACTCCATTTCTGAAGTGAAACACACAGCAGAGTTCTCATCCATAGATCACACTCTGTTTTAGAGCAAGAAGCACGCTCTTGCTTTCTAGAGTCTCTAAGACAGCAGGAAAAGTGAGTGTGCTGAGAACAAAAGAACAGTGTTTCCTACACATAGGGACCATATCTAGTCCAACTCTGCTTCTGAAACTGATACAAAGCACCTGTCCTCTAACATGCAATGCTTGGCAGTTAAGATGAGAAACGTGTTAGCTTCGTGATCGTAGTTTGTTTGAGCTGTAAAGTAACTGCCCTTACCTGAAAAGAAGTGTTGCTTGTAGGAAGACTCAGAGCCTAGGATTTAACTCCATTTCTGAAGTGAAACACACAGCATAGTTCTCATCCATTGATCACACTCTGCTTTAGAGCAAGAAGCACGCTCTTGCTTTCTAGAGTCTCTAAGACAGCAGGAAACTTGAGTGTGATCAGAACAAAAGAACGGTGTTTCCTACACATAGCGACCATATCTAGTTCAACTCTGCTTCTGAAACTGAAACAAACCACAGTTCCTTTAACATCCAATGCTTGTCAGTTAAAATGAGAAACGTGTGAGATTTCTGAACGATGTAGTTCGTTTGAGCAGAAAAGTGACTCCCCTTACCTGAAACGAATTCTTTATTGTAGGAAGACTCAGAGCCTGGGATTATACTCCATTTTTGAAGTGAAACACACAGCAGAGTTCTCATCCATAGGTCACACTCTGCTTTAGAGCAAGAAGCATGCTCTTGCTTTCCAGAGTCTCTAATACAGCAGGAAACGTGATTGTGCTCAGAACAAAAGAACTGTGTTTCCTACACATAATGACCATATCTAGTTCAACTCTTCTTCTGAAACTGACACAAAGCACAGGTCCTCTAACATCCAATGCTTGACATTTAAGATGAGAAACGTGTGAGCATCATGAAAGATGTAGTTCTTTTGAGCTGAAAAGTGACTGCCATTACCTGAAACGAAGTCTTGCTTATAGGAAGACTCAGAGCCTGGGATTTAACTCCATTTCTGAAGTGAAACACACAGCAGAGTTCTCATCCATAGATCACACTCTGCTTTAGAGCAAGAAGCACGCTCTTGCTTTCCAGAGTCTCTAATACAGCAGGACACTTGAGTGTGCTCACAACAAGAGAACTGTGTTTCCTACACATATGGACCATATCTAGTTCAACTCTTCTTCTGAAGCTGATATAAAGCACTGTTCCTGTAACATCCAATGCTTTTCAATTAAGACCGAGAAACGTCTGAGCTTCGTGTATAATGTAGTTCTTTTGAGATGTAAAGTAACTGCCCTTACCTGAAACGATATCTTGCTTGTAAGAAGACTCAAAGCCTGGGATTTAACTCCATTTCTGAAGTGGAACACACTGCAGAGTTCTCATCCATTGATCACACTCTGCTTTAGAGGAAGAAGCATGCTCTTGCTTTCTAGAGTCTCTAAGACAGCAGGAAACATGAGTGTGCTGAGAACAAAAGAATGGTGTTTCCTACACATACGGGCCACATCTAGTCCAACACTGCTTCTGAAAGTGAAACAAACCACAGGTCCTCAAACATCCAATGATTGTCCGTTAAGATGAGAATCTTGTGAGCTTCGTGAACAATGTAGTTCGTTTGAGCTATAAAGTAACTGCCCTTAACTGAAACGAAGTCTTGCTTGTAGGAAGACTCAGAGCCTGGGATTTAACTCCATTTCTGAAGTGAAACACACAGCAGAGTTCTCATCCATAGATCACACTCTGCTTTAGAGCAAGAAGCACGCTCTTGCTTTCTAGAGTCTCTAAGACAGCAGGAAAAGTGAGTGTGCTGAGAACAAAAGAACAGTGTTTCCTACACATACGGACCATATCTAATAAAACTCTGCTTCTGAAACTGATACAAAGCACCTGTCCTCTAACATGCAATGCTTGGCAGTTAAGATGAGAAACGTGTTAGCTTCGTGAACGATGTAGTTTGTTTGAGCTGTAAAGTAACTGCCCTTACCTGAAAAGAAGTTATGCTTGTAGGAAGACTCAGAGCCTAGGATTTAACTCCATTTCTGAAGTGAAACACACAGCATAGTTCTCATCCATTGATCAAACTCTGCTTTAGAGCAAGAAGCACGCTCTTGCTTTCTAGAGTCTCTAAGACAGCAGGAAACTTGAGTGTGATCAGAACAAAAGAACGGTGTTTCCTACACATAGCCACCATATCTAGTTCAACTCTGCTTCTGAAACTGAAACAAACCACAGTTCCTTTAACATCCAATGCTTGTCAGTTAAAATGAGAAACGTGTGAGATTTCTGAACGATGTAGTTCGTTTGAGCAGAAAAGTGACTCCCCTTACCTGAAACGAATTCTTTCTTGTAGGAAGACTCAGTGCCTGGGATTAAACTCCATTTTTGAAGTGAAACACACAGCAGAGTTCTCATCCATAGGTCACACTCTGCTTTAGAGCAAGAAGCATACTCTTGCTTTCCAGAGTCTCTAATACAGCAGGAAACGTGATTGTGCTCAGAACAAAAGAACTGTGTTTCCTACACATAATGACCATATCTAGTTCAACTCTTCTTCTGAAACTGACACAAAGCACAGGTCCTCTAACATCCAATGCTTGACATTTAAGATGAGAAACGTGTGAGCATCATGAAAGATGTAGTTCTTTTGAGCTGAAAAGTGACTGCCATTACCTGAAACGAAGTCTTGCTTATAGGAAGACTCAGAGCCTGGGATTTAACTCCATTTCTGAAGTGAAACACACAGCAGAGTTCTCATCCATAGATCACACTCTGCTTTAGAGCAAGAAGCACGCTCTTGCTTTCCAGAGTCTCTAATACAGCAGGACACTTGAGTGTGCTCAGAACAAGAGAACTGTGTTTCCTACACATATGGACCATATCTAGTTCAACTCTTCTTCTGAAGCTGATATAAAGCACTGTTCCTGTAACATCCAATGCTTTTCAATTAAGACCGAGAAACGTCTGAGCTTCGTGTATAATGTAGTTCTTTTGAGATGTAAAGTAACTGCCCTTACCTGAAACGATATCTTGCTTGTAAGAAGACTCAAAGCCTGGGATTTAACTCCATTTCTGAAGTGGAACACACTGCAGAGTTCTCATCCATTGATCACACTCTGCTTTAGAGGAAGAAGCATGCTCTTGCTTTCTAGAGTCTCTAAGACAGCAGGAAACATGAGTGTGCTGAGAACAAAAGAATGGTGTTTCCTACACATACGGGCCACATCTAGTCCAACACTGCTTCTGAAAGTGAAACAAACCACAGGTCCTCAAACATCCAATGATTGTCCGTTAAGATGAGAATCTTGTGAGCTTCGTGAACAATGTAGTTCGTTTGAGCTATAAAGTAACTGCCCTTAACTGAAACGAAGTCTTGCTTGTAGGAAGACTCAGAGCCTGGGATTTAACTCCATTTCTGAAGTGAAACACACAGCAGAGTTCTCATCCATAGATCACACTCTGCTTTAGAGCAAGAAGCACGCTCTTGCTTTCTAGAGTCTCTAAGACAGCAGGAAAAGTGAGTGTGCTGAGAACAAAAGAACAGTGTTTCCTACACATACGGACCATATCTAATCCAACTCTGCTTCTGAAACTGATACAAAGCACCTGTCCTCTAACATGCAATGCTTGGCAGTTAAGATGAGAAACGTGTTAGCTTCGTGAACGATGTAGTTTGTTTGAGCTGTAAAGTAACTGCCCTTACATGAAAAGAAGTTATGCTTGTAGGAAGACTCAGAGCCTAGGATTTAACTCCATTTCTGAAGTGAAACACACAGCATAGTTCTCATCCATTGATCAAACTCTGCTTTAGAGCAAGAAGCACGCTCTTGCTTTCTAGAGTCTCTAAGACAGCAGGAAACGTGAGTGTGATCAGAACAAAAGAACGGTGTTTCCTACACATAGCCACCATATCTAGTTCAACTCTGCTTCTGAAACTGAAACAAACCACAGTTCCTTTAACATCCAATGCTTGTCAGTTAAAATGAGAAACGTGTGAGATTTCTGAACGATGTAGTTCGTTTGAGCAGAAAAGTGACTCCCCTTACCTGAAACGAATTCTTTCTTGTAGGAAGACTCAGTGCCTGGGATTAAACTCCATTTTTGAAGTGAAACACACAGCAGAGTTCTCATCCATAGGTCACACTCTGCTTTAGAGCAAGAAGCACGCTCTTGCTTTCCAGAGTCTCTAATACAGCAGGACACTTGAGTGTGCTCAGAACAAGAGAACTGTGTTTCCTACACATATGGACCATATCTAGTTCAACTCTTCTTCTGAAGCTGATATAAAGCACTGTTCCTGTAACATCCAATGCTTTTCAATTAAGACCGAGAAACGTC
Organism: Onychomys leucogaster; assembly: GCA_949786385.1. NCBI lineage: Eukaryota > Metazoa > Chordata > Mammalia > Rodentia > Cricetidae > Onychomys > Onychomys leucogaster. The sequence continues at coordinate 1,067,157 of CATKUP010000081.1, forward strand.
TGAGCTTCGTGTATAATGTAGTTCTTTTGAGATGTAAAGTAACTGCCCTTACCTGAAACGATATCTTGCTTGTAAGAAGACTCAAAGCCTGGGATTTAACTCCATTTCTGAAGTGGAACACACTGCAGAGTTCTCATCCATTGATCACACTCTGCTTTAGAGGAAGAAGCATGCTCTTGCTTTCTAGAGTCTCTAAGACAGCAGGAAACATGAGTGTGCTGAGAACAAAAGAACGGTGTTTCCTACACATACGGGCCACATCTAGTCCAACACTGCTTCTGAAAGTGAAACAAACCACAGGTCCTCAAACATCCAATGATTGTCCGTTAAGATGAGAATCTTGTGAGCTTCGTGAACAATGTAGTTCGTTTGAGCTATAAAGTAACTGCCCTTAACTGAAACGAAGTCTTGCTTGTAGGAAGACTCAGAGCCTGGGATTTACCTCCATTTCTGAAGGGAAACACACAGCATAGTTCTCATCCATGGATCACACTCTGCTTTAGAGCAAGAAGCACGCTCTTGCTTTCTAGAGTCTCTAATAAAGCTGGAAACCTGAGTGTGCTCAGAACAAAAGAACTGTGTTTCCTACACATATGGACCATATCTAGTTCAACTCTTCTTCTGAAGCTGATATAAAGCACTGTTCCTGTAACATCCAATGCTTTTCAATTAAGACCGAGAAACGTGTGAGCTTCGTGTATAATGTAGTTCTTTTGAGATGTAAAGTAAATGCCCTTACCTGAAACGATATCTTGCTTGTAAGAAGACTCAGAGCCTGGGATTTAACTCCATTTCTGAAGTGAAACACACAGCAGAGTTCTCATCCATGGATCACACTCTGCTTTAGAGCAAGGAGCTCGCTCTTGCTTTCTAGAGTCTCTAATACAGCTGGAAACCTGAGTGTGCTCAGAACAAAAGAACGGTGTTTCCTACACATACGGACCATATCTAGTCCAATTCTGTTTCTGAAATTGAAACAAACCACAGGTGCTCTAACATCCAATGCTTGTCAGTTAAGATGAGAAACGTGTTAGCTTCGTGAACGATGTAGTTTGTTTGAGCTTAAAAGTGACTGCCCTTACCTGAAAGGAAGTCTTTCTTGTAGGAAGACACAGAGCCTGGGATTTAACGCCATTTCTGAAGGGAAACACACAGCATAGTTCTCATCCTTGGATCACACTCTGCTTTAGAGCAAGAAGCAAGCTCTTGCTTTCTAGAGTCTCTAAGACAGCAGGAAACTTGACTGTGATCAGAACAAAAGAACGGTGTTTCCTACACATACAGACCATATCTAGTTCATCTCTGCTTCTGAAACTGAAACAAACCAGAGGTCCTCTAACAACCAATGCTTTTCAGTTTAGATGTGAAACGTGTGAGCTTCGTGAACGATGTTGTTCGTTAGAGCTGTAAAGTAACTGCCCTTCCCTGAAACGAAGTCTTGCTTGTAGGAAGACTCAGAGCCTGGGATTTAACTCCCTTTCTGAAGGGAAACACACAGCATAGTTCTCATCCATGGATCACACTCTGCTTTAGAGCAAGAAGCACGCTCTTGCTTTCTAGAGTCACTAATACAGCTGGAAACCTGAGTGTGCTCAGAACAAAAGAACGGTGTTTCCTACACATACGGACCATATCTAGTCCAATTCTGTTTCTGAAACTGAACCAAACCACAGGTCCTCTAACATCCAATGCTTGTCTGTCAAGATGAGAAACATGTGAGCTTTGTGAACGATATAGTTCATTTGAGCTCTAAAGTAACTGCCCTTACGTGAAATGAAGACTTTTTTGTAGGAAGACACAAAGCCTGGGATTTAACTCCATTTCTGAAGGGAAACACCCAGCACAGTTCTCTTCCATGAATCACACTCTGCTTTAGAGCAAGAAGCACGCTCTTCCTTTCTAGAGTCTCTAATACAGCAGGAAACGTGATTGTGCTCAGAACAAAAGAACTGTGTTTCCTACACATACTGACCATATCTAGTTGAACTCTTCTTCTGAAACTGACATAAAGCACAGGTCCTCTAACATCCAATGCTTGTCATTTAAGATGAGAAACGTGTGAGCATCATGAAAGGTAGTTCTTGTGAGCTGAAAAGTGACTGCCATTACCTGAAACGAAGTCTTGCTTGTTAGGAAGACTCAGAGCCTGGGATTTAACTCCATTTCTGAAGTGAAACACACAGCAGAGTTCTCATCCTTAGATCACACTCTGCTTTAGAGCAAGAAGCACGCTCTTGCTTTCTAGAGTCTCTAATACAGCAGGATATTTGAGTGTGCTCAGAACAAAAGAACTGTGTTTCCTACACATATGGACCATATCTAGTTCAACTCTTCTTCTGAAGCTGATATAAAGCACTGTTCCTGTAACATCCAATGCTTTTCAATTAAGACCGAGAAACATGTGAGCTTTGTGTATTATGTAGTTCTTTTGAGATGTAAAGTAACTGCCCTTACCTGAAACGATATCTTGCTTGTACCAAGACTCAGACCCTGGGATTTACTCCATTTCTGAAGTGGAACACACAGCAGAGTTCTCATCCATTGATCACACTCTGCTTTAGAGCAAGAAGCACACTCTTGCTTTCTAGATTCTCTAAGACAGCAGGAAACATGAGTGTGCTGAGAACAAATGAACGGTGTTTCCTACACATACGGGCCATATCTAGTCCAACTCTGCTTCAGAAAGTGAAACAAACCACAAGTCCTCTAACATCCAATGCTTGTCCTTTAAGATGAGAAACTTCTGAGCTTCGTGAACAATGTAGTTCGTTTGAGCTGTAAAGTAACTGCCCTTAACTGAAACGAAGTCTTGCTTGTAGGAAGACTCAGAGCCTGGGATTTAACTCCATTTCTGAAGTGAAACACACAGCAGAGTTCTCATCCATAGATCACACTCTGCTTTAGAGCAAGAAGCACGCTCTTGCTTTCTAGAGTCTCTAAGACAGCAGGAAAAGTGAGTGTGCTGAGAACAAAAGAACAGTGTTTCCTACACATACGGACCATATCTAGTCCAACTCTGCTTCTGAAACTGATACAAAGCACCTGTCCTCTAACATGCAATGCTTGGCAGTTAAGATGAGAAACGTGTTAGCTTCGTGAACGATGTAGTTTGTTTGAGCTGTAAAGTAACTGCCCTTACCTGAAAAGAAGTGTTGCTTGTAGGAAGACTCAGAGCCTAGGATTTAACTCCATTTCTGAAGTGAAACACACAGCATAGTTCTCATCCATTGATCACACTCTGCTTTAGAGCAAGAAGCACGCTCTTGCTTTCTAGAGTCTCTAAGACAGCAGGAAACTTGAGTGTGATCAGAACAAAAGAACGGTGTTTCCTACACATAGCGACCATATCTAGTTCAACTCTGCTTCTGAAACTGAAACAAACCACAGTTCCTTTAACATCCAATGCTTGTCAGTTAAAATGAGAAACGTGTGAGATTTCTGAACGATGTAGTTCGTTTGAGCTGAAAAGTGACTCCCCTTACCTGAAACGAATTCTTTCTTGTAGGAAGACTCAGAGCCTGGGATTAAACTCCATTTTTGAAGTGAAACACACAGCAGAGTTCTCATCCATAGGTCACACTCTGCTTTAGAGCAAGAAGCATGCTCTTGCTTTCCAGAGTCTCTAATACAGCAGGAAACGTGATTGTGCTCAGAACAAAAGAACTGTGTTTCCTACACATAATGACCATATCTAGTTCAACTCTTCTTCTGAAACTGACACAAAGCACAGGTCCTCTAACATCCAATGCTTGACATTTAAGATGAGAAACGTGTGAGCATCATGAAAGATGTAGTTCTTTTGAGCTGAAAAGTGACTGCCATTACCTGAAACGAAGTCTTGCTTATAGGAAGACTCAGAGCCTGGGATTTAACTCCATTTCTGAAGTGAAACACACAGCAGAGTTCTCATCCATAGATCACACTCTGCTTTAGAGCAAGAAGCACGCTCTTGCTTTCCAGAGTCTCTAATACAGCAGGACACTTGAGTGTGCTCAGAACAAGAGAACTGTGTTTCCTACACATATGGACCATATCTAGTTCAACTCTTCTTCTGAAGCTGATATAAAGCACTGTTCCTGTAACATCCAATGCTTTTCAATTAAGACCGAGAAACGTCTGAGCTTCGTGTATAATGTAGTTCTTTTGAGATGTAAAGTAACTGCCCTTACCTGAAACGATATCTTGCTTGTAAGAAGACTCAAAGCCAGGGATTTAACTCCATTTCTGAAGTGGAACACACTGCAGAGTTCTCATCCATTGATCACACTCTGCTTTAGAGGAAGAAGCATGCTCTTGCTTTCTAGAGTCTCTAAGACAGCAGGAAACATGAGTGTGCTGAGAACAAAAGAACGGTGTTTCCTACACATACGGGCCACATCTAGTCCAACACTGCTTCTGAAAGTGAAACAAACCACAGGTCCTCAAACATCCAATGATTGTCCGTTAAGATGAGAATCTTGTGAGCTTCGTGAACAATGTAGTTCGTTTGAGCTATAAAGTAACTGCCCTTAACTGAAACGAAGTCTTGCTTGTAGGAAGACTCAGAGCCTGGGATTTACCTCCATTTCTGAAGGGAAACACACAGCATAGTTCTCATCCATGGATCACACTCTGCTTTAGAGCAAGAAGCACGCTCTTGCTTTCTAGAGTCTCTAATAAAGCTGGAAACCTGAGTGTGCTCAGAACAAAAGAACGGTGTTTCCTACACTTACTGACCATATCTAGTTCAACCCGTCTTCTTCTGAAACTGACATAAAGCACAGGTCCTCTAACATCCAATACTTGTCATTTAAGATGAGAAACGTGTGAGCATCATGAAAGGTAGTTCTTTTGAGCTGAAAAGTGACTGCCATTTCCTGAAACGAAGTCTTGCTTGTAGGAAGACTCAGAGCCTGGGATTTAACTCCATTTCTGAAGTGAAACACACAGCAGAGTTCTCATCCTTAGATCACACTCTGCTTTAGAGCAAGAAGCACGCTCTTGCTTTCCAGAGTCTCTAATAAAGCAGGATACTTGAGTGTGCCCCGAACAAAAGAACTGTGTTTCCTACACATATGGACCATATCTAGTTCAACTCTTCTTCTGAAGCTGATATAAAGCACTGTTCCTGTAACATCCAATGCTTTTCAATTAAGACCGAGAAACGTGTGAGCTTCGTGTATAATGTAGTTCTTTTGAGATGTAAAGTAACTGCCCTTACCTGAAAGGATATGTTGCTTGTAAGAAGACTCAGAGCCTGGGATTTAACTCCATTTCTGAATTGAAACACACAGCAGAGTTCTCATCCATGGATCACACTCTGCTTTAGAGCAAGGAGCTCGCTCTTGCTTTCTAGAGTCTCTAATACAGCTGGAAACCTGAGTGTGCTCAGAACAAAAGAACGGTGTTTACTACACATACGGACCATATCTAGTCCAATTCTGTTTCTGAAATTGAAACAAACCACAGGTGCTCTAACATCCAATGCTTGTCAGTTAAGATGAGAAACGTGTTAGCTTCGTGAACGATGTAGTTTGTTTGAGCTTAAAAGTGACTGCCCTTACCTGAAAGGAAGTCTTTCTTGTAGGAAGACACAGAGCCTGGGATTTAACTCCATTTCTGAAGGGAAACACACAGCATAGTTCTCATCCTTGGATCACACTCTGCTTTAGAGCAAGAAGCAAGCTCTTGCTTTCTAGAGTCTCAAAGACAGCAGGAAACTTGACTGTGATCAGAACAAAAGAACGGTGTTTCCTACACATACAGACCATATCTAGTTCATCTCTGCTTCTGAAACTGAAACAAACCAGAGGTCCTCTAACAACCAATGCTTTTCAGTTTAGATGTGAAACGTGTGAGCTTCGTGAACGATGTTGTTCGTTAGAGCTGTAAAGTAACTGCCCTTCCCTGAAACGAAGTCTTGCTTGTAGGAAGACTCAGAGCCTGGGATTTAACTCCCTTTCTGAAGGGAAACACACAGCATAGTTCTCATCCATGGATCACACTCTGCTTTAGAGCAAGAAGCACGCTCTTGCTTTCTAGAGTCACTAATACAGCTGGAAACCTGAGTGTGCTCAGAACAAAAGAACGGTGTTTCCTACACATACGGACCATATCTAGTCCAATTCTGCTTCTGAAACTGAACCAAACCACAGGTCCTCTAACATCCAATGCTTGTCTGTCAAGATGAGAAACATGTGAGCTTTGTGAACGATATAGTTCATTTGAGCTCTAAAGTAACTGCCCTTACGTGAAATGAAGACTTTTTTGTAGGAAGACACAAAGCCTGGGATTTAACTCCATTTCTGAAGGGAAACACCCAGCACAGTTCTCTTCCATGAATCACACTCTGCTTTAGAGCAAGAAGCACGCTCTTCCTTTCTAGAGTCTCTAATACAGCAGGAAACGTGATTGTGCTCAGAACAAAAGAACTGTGTTTCCTACACATACTGACCATATCTAGTTGAACTCTTCTTCTGAAACTGACATAAAGCACAGGTCCTCTAACATCCAATGCTTGTCATTTAAGATGAGAAACGTGTGAGCATCATGAAAGGTAGTTCTTGTGAGCTGAAAAGTGACTGCCATTACCTGAAACGAAGTCTTGCTTGTTAGGAAGACTCAGAGCCTGGGATTTAACTCCATTTCTGAAGTGAAACACACAGCAGAGTTCTCATCCTTAGATCACACTCTGCTTTAGAGCAAGAAGCACGCTCTTGCTTTCTAGAGTCTCTAATACAGCAGGATATTTGAGTGTGCTCAGAACAAAAGAACTGTGTTTCCTACACATATGGACCATATCTAGTTCAACTCTTCTTCTGAAGCTGATATAAAGCACTGTTCCTGTAACATCCAATGCTTTTCAATTAAGACCGAGAAACATGTGAGCTTTGTGTATTATGTAGTTCTTTTGAGATGTAAAGTAACTGCCCTTACCTGAAACGATATCTTGCTTGTACCAAGACTCAGACCCTGGGATTTACTCCATTTCTGAAGTGGAACACACAGCAGAGTTCTCATCCATTGATCACACTCTGCTTTAGAGCAAGAAGCACACTCTTGCTTTCTAGATTCTCTAAGACAGCAGGAAACATGAGTGTGCTGAGAACAAATGAACGGTGTTTCCTACACATACGGGCCATATCTAGTCCAACTCTGCTTCAGAAAGTGAAACAAACCACAAGTCCTCTAACATCCAATGCTTGTCCTTTAAGATGAGAAACTTCTGAGCTTCGTGAACAATGTAGTTCGTTTGAGCTGTAAAGTAACTGCCCTTAACTGAAACGAAGTCTTGCTTGTAGGAAGACTCAGAGCCTGGGATTTAACTCCATTTCTGAAGTGAAACACACAGCAGAGTTCTCATCCATAGATCACACTCTGCTTTAGAGCAAGAAGCACGCTCTTGCTTTCTAGAGTCTCTAAGACAGCAGGAAAAGTGAGTGTGCTGAGAACAAAAGAACAGTGTTTCCTACACATACGGACCATATCTAGTCCAACTCTGCTTCTGAAACTGATACAAAGCACCTGTCCTCTAACATGCAATGCTTGGCAGTTAAGATGAGAAACGTGTTAGCTTCGTGAACGATGTAGTTTGTTTGAGCTGTAAAGTAACTGCCCTTACCTGAAAAGAAGTGTTGCTTGTAGGAAGACTCAGAGCCTAGGATTTAACTCCATTTCTGAAGTGAAACACACAGCATAGTTCTCATCCATTGATCACACTCTGCTTTAGAGCAAGAAGCACGCTCTTGCTTTCTAGAGTCTCTAAGACAGCAGGAAACTTGAGTGTGATCAGAACAAAAGAACGGTGTTTCCTACACATAGCGACCATATCTAGTTCAACTCTGCTTCTGAAACTGAAACAAACCACAGTTCCTTTAACATCCAATGCTTGTCAGTTAAAATGAGAAACGTGTGAGATTTCTGAACGATGTAGTTCGTTTGAGCTGAAAAGTGACTCCCCTTACCTGAAACGAATTCTTTCTTGTAGGAAGACTCAGAGCCTGGGATTAAACTCCATTTTTGAAGTGAAACACACAGCAGAGTTCTCATCCATAGGTCACACTCTGCTTTAGAGCAAGAAGCATGCTCTTGCTTTCCAGAGTCTCTAATACAGCAGGAAACGTGATTGTGCTCAGAACAAAAGAACTGTGTTTCCTACACATAATGACCATATCTAGTTCAACTCTTCTTCTGAAACTGACACAAAGCACAGGTCCTCTAACATCCAATGCTTGACATTTAAGATGAGAAACGTGTGAGCATCATGAAAGATGTAGTTCTTTTGAGCTGAAAAGTGACTGCCATTACCTGAAACGAAGTCTTGCTTATAGGAAGACTCAGAGCCTGGGATTTAACTCCATTTCTGAAGTGAAACACACAGCAGAGTTCTCATCCATAGATCACACTCTGCTTTAGAGCAAGAAGCACGCTCTTGCTTTCCAGAGTCTCTAATACAGCAGGACACTTGAGTGTGCTCAGAACAAGAGAACTGTGTTTCCTACACATATGGACCATATCTAGTTCAACTCTTCTTCTGAAGCTGATATAAAGCACTGTTCCTGTAACATCCAATGCTTTTCAATTAAGACCGAGAAACGTCTGAGCTTCGTGTATAATGTAGTTCTTTTGAGATGTAAAGTAACTGCCCTTACCTGAAACGATATCTTGCTTGTAAGAAGACTCAAAGCCAGGGATTTAACTCCATTTCTGAAGTGGAACACACTGCAGAGTTCTCATCCATTGATCACACTCTGCTTTAGAGGAAGAAGCATGCTCTTGCTTTCTAGAGTCTCTAAGACAGCAGGAAACATGAGTGTGCTGAGAACAAAAGAACGGTGTTTCCTACACATACGGGCCACATCTAGTCCAACACTGCTTCTGAAAGTGAAACAAACCACAGGTCCTCAAACATCCAATGATTGTCCGTTAAGATGAGAATCTTGTGAGCTTCGTGAACAATGTAGTTCGTTTGAGCTATAAAGTAACTGCCCTTAACTGAAACGAAGTCTTGCTTGTAGGAAGACTCAGAGCCTGGGATTTACCTCCATTTCTGAAGGGAAACACACAGCATAGTTCTCATCCATGGATCACACTCTGCTTTAGAGCAAGAAGCACGCTCTTGCTTTCTAGAGTCTCTAATAAAGCTGGAAACCTGAGTGTGCTCAGAACAAAAGAACGGTGTTTCCTACACTTACTGACCATATCTAGTTCAACCCGTCTTCTTCTGAAACTGACATAAAGCACAGGTCCTCTAACATCCAATACTTGTCATTTAAGATGAGAAACGTGTGAGCATCATGAAAGGTAGTTCTTTTGAGCTGAAAAGTGACTGCCATTTCCTGAAACGAAGTCTTGCTTGTAGGAAGACTCAGAGCCTGGGATTTAACTCCATTTCTGAAGTGAAACACACAGCAGAGTTCTCATCCTTAGATCACACTCTGCTTTAGAGCAAGAAGCACGCTCTTGCTTTCCAGAGTCTCTAATAAAGCAGGATACTTGAGTGTGCCCCGAACAAAAGAACTGTGTTTCCTACACATATGGACCATATCTAGTTCAACTCTTCTTCTGAAGCTGATATAAAGCACTGTTCCTGTAACATCCAATGCTTTTCAATTAAGACCGAGAAACGTGTGAGCTTCGTGTATAATGTAGTTCTTTTGAGATGTAAAGTAACTGCCCTTACCTGAAAGGATATGTTGCTTGTAAGAAGACTCAGAGCCTGGGATTTAACTCCATTTCTGAATTGAAACACACAGCAGAGTTCTCATCCATGGATCACACTCTGCTTTAGAGCAAGGAGCTCGCTCTTGCTTTCTAGAGTCTCTAATACAGCTGGAAACCTGAGTGTGCTCAGAACAAAAGAACGGTGTTTCCTACACATACGGACCATATCTAGTCCAATTCTGTTTCTGAAATTGAAACAAACCACAGGTGCTCTAACATCCAATGCTTGTCATTTAAGATGAGAAACGTGTGAGCATCATGAAAGGTAGTTCTTGTGAGCTGAAAAGTGACTGCCATTACCTGAAACGAAGTCTTGCTTGTTAGGAAGACTCAGAGCCTGGGATTTAACTCCATTTCTGAAGTGAAAGACACAGCAGAGTTCTCATCCTTAGATCACACTCTGCTTTAGAGCAAGAAGCACGCTCTTGCTTTCTAGAGTCTCTAATACAGCAGGATATTTGAGTGTGCTCAGAACAAAAGAACTGTGTTTCCTACACATATGGACCATATCTAGTTCAACTCTTCTTCTGAAGCTGATATAAAGCACTGTTCCTGTAACATCCAATGCTTTTCAATTAAGACCGAGAAACATGTGAGCTTTGTGTATTATGTAGTTCTTTTGAGATGTAAAGTAACTGCCCTTACCTGAAACGATATCTTGCTTGTACCAAGACTCAGACCCTGGGATTTAACTCCATTTCTGAAGTGGAACACACAGCAGAGTTCTCATCCATTGATCACACTCTGCTTTAGAGCAAGAAGCACACTCTTGCTTTCTAGATTCTCTAAGACAGCAGGAAACATGAGTGTGCTGAGAACAAATGAACGGTGTTTCCTACACATACGGGCCATATCTAGTCCAACTCTGCTTCAGAAAGTGAAACAAACCACAAGTCCTCTAACATCCAATGCTTGTCCTTTAAGATGAGAAACTTCTGAGCTTCGTGAACAATGTAGTTCGTTTGAGCTGTAAAGTAACTGCCCTTAACTGAAACGAAGTCTTGCTTGTAGGAAGACTCAGAGCCTGGGATTTAACTCCATTTCTGAAGTGAAACACACAGCAGAGTTCTCATCCATAGATCACACTCTGCTTTAGAGCAAGAAGCACGCTCTTGCTTTCTAGAGTCTCTAAGACAGCAGGAAAAGTGAGTGTGCTGAGAACAAAAGAACAGTGTTTCCTACACATACGGACCATATCTAATCCAACTCTGCTTCTGAAACTGATACAAAGCACCTGTCCTCTAACATGCAATGCTTGGCAGTTAAGATGAGAAACGTGTTAGCTTCGTGAACGATGTAGTTTGTTTGAGCTGTAAAGTAACTGCCCTTACCTGAAAAGAAGTTATGCTTGTAGGAAGACTCAGAGCCTAGGATTTAACTCCATTTCTGAAGTGAAACACACAGCATAGTTCTCATCCATTGATCAAACTCTGCTTTAGAGCAAGAAGCACGCTCTTGCTTTCTAGAGTCTCTAAGACAGCAGGAAACTTGAGTGTGATCAGAACAAAAGAACGGTGTTTCCTACACATAGCCACCATATCTAGTTCAACTCTGCTTCTGAAACTGAAACAAACCACAGTTCCTTTAACATCCAATGCTTGTCAGTTAAAATGAGAAACGTGTGAGATTTCTGAACGATGTAGTTCGTTTGAGCAGAAAAGTGACTCCCCTTACCTGAAACGAATTCTTTCTTGTAGGAAGACTCAGTGCCTGGGATTAAACTCCATTTTTGAAGTGAAACACACAGCAGAGTTCTCATCCATAGGTCACACTCTGCTTTAGAGCAAGAAGCATACTCTTGCTTTCCAGAGTCTCTAATACAGCAGGAAACGTGATTGTGCTCAGAACAAAAGAACTGTGTTTCCTACACATAATGACCATATCTAGTTCAACTCTTCTTCTGAAACTGACACAAAGCACAGGTCCTCTAACATCCAATGCTTGACATTTAAGATGAGAAACGTGTGAGCATCATGAAAGATGTAGTTCTTTTGAGCTGAAAAGTGACTGCCATTACCTGAAACGAAGTCTTGCTTATAGGAAGACTCAGAGCCTGGGATTTAACTCCATTTCTGAAGTGAAACACACAGCAGAGTTCTCATCCATAGATCACACTCTGCTTTAGAGCAAGAAGCACGCTCTTGCTTTCCAGAGTCTCTAATACAGCAGGACACTTGAGTGTGCTCAGAACAAGAGAACTGTGTTTCCTACACATATGGACCATATCTAGTTCAACTCTTCTTCTGAAGCTGATATAAAGCACTGTTCCTGTAACATCCAATGCTTTTCAATTAAGACCGAGAAACGTCTGAGCTTCGTGTATAATGTAGTTCTTTTGAGATGTAAAGTAACTGCCCTTACCTGAAACGATATCTTGCTTGTAAGAAGACTCAAAGCCTGGGATTTAACTCCATTTCTGAAGTGGAACACACTGCAGAGTTCTCATCCATTGATCACACTCTGCTTTAGAGGAAGAAGCATGCTCTTGCTTTCTAGAGTCTCTAAGACAGCAGGAAACATGAGTGTGCTGAGAACAAAAGAACGGTGTTTCCTACACATACGGGCCACATCTAGTCCAACACTGCTTCTGAAAGTGAAACAAACCACAGGTCCTCAAACATCCAATGATTGTCCGTTAAGATGAGAATCTTGTGAGCTTCGTGAACAATGTAGTTCGTTTGAGCTATAAAGTAACTGCCCTTAACTGAAACGAAGTCTTGCTTGTAGGAAGACTCAGAGCCTGGGATTTACCTCCATTTCTGAAGGGAAACACACAGCATAGTTCTCATCCATGGATCACACTCTGCTTTAGAGCAAGAAGCACGCTCTTGCTTTCTAGAGTCTCTAATAAAGCTGGAAACCTGAGTGTGCTCAGAACAAAAGAACGGTGTTTCCTACACTTACTGACCATATCTAGTTCAACCCGTCTTCTTCTGAAACTGACATAAAGCACAGGTCCTCTAACATCCAATGCTTGTCATTTAAGATGAGAAACGTGTGAGCATCATGAAAGGTAGTTCTTTTGAGCTGAAAAGTGACTGCCATTTCCTGAAACGAAGTCTTGCTTGTAGGAAGACTCAGAGCCTGGGATTTAACTCCATTTCTGAAGTGAAACACACAGCAGAGTTCTCATCCTTAGATCACACTCTGCTTTAGAGCAAGAAGCACGCTCTTGCTTTCCAGAGTCTCTAATACAGCAGGATACTTGAGTGTGCCCCGAACAAAAGAACTGTGTTTCCTACACATATGGACCATATCTAGTTCAACTCTTCTTCTGAAGCTGATATAAAGCACTGTTCCTGTAACATCCAATGCTTTTCAATTAAGACCGAGAAACGTGTGAGCTTCGTGTATAATGTAGTTCTTTTGAGATGTAAAGTAAATGCCCTTACCTGAAACGATATCTTGCTTGTAAGAAGACTCAGAGCCTGGGATTTAACTCCATTTCTGAAGTGAAACACACAGCAGAGTTCTCATCCATGGATCACACTCTGCTTTAGAGCAAGGAGCTCGCTCTTGCTTTCTAGAGTCTCTAATACAGCTGGAAACCTGAGTGTGCTCAGAACAAAAGAACGGTGTTTCCTACACATACGGACCATATCTAGTCCAATTCTGTTTCTGAAATTGAAACAAACCACAGGTGCTCTAACATCCAATGCTTGTCATTTAAGATGAGAAACGTGTGAGCATCATGAAAGGTAGTTCTTGTGAGCTGAAAAGTGACTGCCATTACCTGAAACGAAGTCTTGCTTGTTAGGAAGACTCAGAGCCTGGGATTTAACTCCATTTCTGAAGTGAAAGACACAGCAGAGTTCTCATCCTTAGATCACACTCTGCTTTAGAGCAAGAAGCACGCTCTTGCTTTCTAGAGTCTCTAATACAGCAGGATATTTGAGTGTGCTCAGAACAAAAGAACTGTGTTTCCTACACATATGGACCATATCTAGTTCAACTCTTCTTCTGAAGCTGATATAAAGCACTGTTCCTGTAACATCCAATGCTTTTCAATTAAGACCGAGAAACATGTGAGCTTTGTGTATTATGTAGTTCTTTTGAGATGTAAAGTAACTGCCCTTACCTGAAACGATATCTTGCTTGTACCAAGACTCAGACCCTGGGATTTAACTCCATTTCTGAAGTGGAACACACAGCAGAGTTCTCATCCATTGATCACACTCTGCTTTAGAGCAAGAAGCACACTCTTGCTTTCTAGATTCTCTAAGACAGCAGGAAACATGAGTGTGCTGAGAACAAATGAACGGTGTTTCCTACACATACGGGCCATATCTAGTCCAACTCTGCTTCAGAAAGTGAAACAAACCACAAGTCCTCTAACATCCAATGCTTGTCCTTTAAGATGAGAAACTTCTGAGCTTCGTGAACAATGTAGTTCGTTTGAGCTGTAAAGTAACTGCCCTTAACTGAAACGAAGTCTTGCTTGTAGGAAGACTCAGAGCCTGGGATTTAACTCCATTTCTGAAGTGAAACACACAGCAGAGTTCTCATCCATAGATCACACTCTGCTTTAGAGCAAGAAGCACGCTCTTGCTTTCTAGAGTCTCTAAGACAGCAGGAAAAGTGAGTGTGCTGAGAACAAAAGAACAGTGTTTCCTACACATACGGACCATATCTAATCCAACTCTGCTTCTGAAACTGATACAAAGCACCTGTCCTCTAACATGCAATGCTTGGCAGTTAAGATGAGAAACGTGTTAGCTTCGTGAACGATGTAGTTTGTTTGAGCTGTAAAGTAACTGCCCTTACCTGAAAAGAAGTTATGCTTGTAGGAAGACTCAGAGCCTAGGATTTAACTCCATTTCTGAAGTGAAACACACAGCATAGTTCTCATCCATTGATCAAACTCTGCTTTAGAGCAAGAAGCACGCTCTTGCTTTCTAGAGTCTCTAAGACAGCAGGAAACTTGAGTGTGATCAGAACAAAAGAACGGTGTTTCCTACACATAGCCACCATATCTAGTTCAACTCTGCTTCTGAAACTGAAACAAACCACAGTTCCTTTAACATCCAATGCTTGTCAGTTAAAATGAGAAACGTGTGAGATTTCTGAACGATGTAGTTCGTTTGAGCAGAAAAGTGACTCCCCTTACCTGAAACGAATTCTTTCTTGTAGGAAGACTCAGTGCCTGGGATTAAACTCCATTTTTGAAGTGAAACACACAGCAGAGTTCTCATCCATAGGTCACACTCTGCTTTAGAGCAAGAAGCATACTCTTGCTTTCCAGAGTCTCTAATACAGCAGGAAACGTGATTGTGCTCAGAACAAAAGAACTGGGTTTCCTACACATAATGACCATATCTAGTTCAACTCTTCTTCTGAAACTGACACAAAGCACAGGTCCTCTAACATCCAATGCTTGACATTTAAGATGAGAAACGTGTGAGCATCATGAAAGATGTAGTTCTTTTGAGCTGAAAAGTGACTGCCATTACCTGAAACGAAGTCTTGCTTATAGGAAGACTCAGAGCCTGGGATTTAACTCCATTTCTGAAGTGAAACACACAGCAGAGTTCTCATCCATAGATCACACTCTGCTTTAGAGCAAGAAGCACGCTCTTGCTTTCCAGAGTCTCTAATACAGCAGGACACTTGAGTGTGCTCAGAACAAGAGAACTGTGTTTCCTACACATATGGACCATATCTAGTTCAACTCTTCTTCTGAAGCTGATATAAAGCACTGTTCCTGTAACATCCAATGCTTTTCAATTAAGACCGAGAAACGTCTGAGCTTCGTGTATAATGTAGTTCTTTTGAGATGTAAAGTAACTGCCCTTACCTGAAACGATATCTTGCTTGTAAGAAGACTCAAAGCCTGGGATTTAACTCCATTTCTGAAGTGGAACACACTGCAGAGTTCTCATCCATTGATCACACTCTGCTTTAGAGGAAGAAGCATGCTCTTGCTTTCTAGAGTCTCTAAGACAGCAGGAAACATGAGTGTGCTGAGAACAAAAGAACGGTGTTTCCTACACATACGGGCCACATCTAGTCCAACACTGCTTCTGAAAGTGAAACAAACCACAGGTCCTCAAACATCCAATGATTGTCCGTTAAGATGAGAATCTTGTGAGCTTCGTGAACAATGTAGTTCGTTTGAGCTATAAAGTAACTGCCCTTAACTGAAACGAAGTCTTGCTTGTAGGAAGACTCAGAGCCTGGGATTTACCTCCATTTCTGAAGGGAAACTCACAGCATAGTTCTCATCCATGGATCACACTCTGCTTTAGAGCAAGAAGCACGCTCTTGCTTTCTAGAGTCTCTAATAAAGCTGGAAACCTGAGTGTGCTCAGAACAAAAGAACTGTGTTTCCTACACATATGGACCATATCTAGTTCAACTCTTCTTCTGAAGCTGATATAAAGCACTGTTCCTGTAACATCCAATGCTTTTCAATTAAGACCGAGAAACGTGTGAGCTTCGTGTATAATGTAGTTCTTTTGAGATGTAAAGTAAATGCCCTTACCTGAAACGATATCTTGCTTGTAAGAAGACTCAGAGCCTGGGATTTAACTCCATTTCTGAAGTGAAACACACAGCAGAGTTCTCATCCATGGATCACACTCTGCTTTAGAGCAAGGAGCTCGCTCTTGCTTTCTAGAGTCTCTAATACAGCTGGAAACCTGAGTGTGCTCAGAACAAAAGAACGGTGTTTCCTACACATACGGACCATATCTAGTCCAATTCTGTTTCTGAAATTGAAACAAACCACAGGTGCTCTAACATCCAATGCTTGTCAGTTAAGATGAGAAACGTGTTAGCTTCGTGAACGATGTAGTTTGTTTGAGCTTAAAAGTGACTGCCCTTACCTGAAAGGAAGTCTTTCTTGTAGGAAGACACAGAGCCTGGGATTTAACTCCATTTCTGAAGGGAAACACACAGCATAGTTCTCATCCTTGGATCACACTCTGCTTTAGAGCAAGAAGCAAGCTCTTGCTTTCTAGAGTCTCTAAGACAGCAGGAAACTTGACTGTGATCAGAACAAAAGAACGGTGTTTCCTACACATACAGACCATATCTAGTTCATCTCTGCTTCTGAAACTGAAACAAACCAGAGGTCCTCTAACAACCAATGCTTTTCAGTTTAGATGTGAAACGTGTGAGCTTCGTGAACGATGTTGTTCGTTAGAGCTGTAAAGTAACTGCCCTTCCCTGAAACGAAGTCTTGCTTGTAGGAAGACTCAGAGCCTGGGATTTAACTCCCTTTCTGAAGGGAAACACACAGCATAGTTCTCATCCATGGATCACACTCTGCTTTAGAGCAAGAAGCACGCTCTTGCTTTCTAGAGTCACTAATACAGCTGGAAACCTGAGTGTGCTCAGAACAAAAGAACGGTGTTTCCTACACATACGGACCATATCTAGTCCAATTCTGCTTCTGAAACTGAACCAAACCACAGGTCCTCTAACATCCAATGCTTGTCTGTCAAGATGAGAAACATGTGAGCTTTGTGAACGATATAGTTCATTTGAGCTCTAAAGTAACTGCCCTTACGTGAAATGAAGACTTTTTTGTAGGAAGACACAAAGCCTGGGATTTAACTCCATTTCTGAAGGGAAACACCCAGCACAGTTCTCTTCCATGAATCACACTCTGCTTTAGAGCAAGAAGCACGCTCTTCCTTTCTAGAGTCTCTAATACAGCAGGAAACGTGATTGTGCTCAGAACAAAAGAACTGTGTTTCCTACACATACTGACCATATCTAGTTGAACTCTTCTTCTGAAACTGACATAAAGCACAGGTCCTCTAACATCCAATGCTTGTCATTTAAGATGAGAAACGTGTGAGCATCATGAAAGGTAGTTCTTGTGAGCTGAAAAGTGACTGCCATTACCTGAAACGAAGTCTTGCTTGTTAGGAAGACTCAGAGCCTGGGATTTAACTCCATTTCTGAAGTGAAACACACAGCAGAGTTCTCATCCTTAGATCACACTCTGCTTTAGAGCAAGAAGCACGCTCTTGCTTTCTAGAGTCTCTAATACAGCAGGATATTTGAGTGTGCTCAGAACAAAAGAACTGTGTTTCCTACACATATGGACCATATCTAGTTCAACTCTTCTTCTGAAGCTGATATAAAGCACTGTTCCTGTAACATCCAATGCTTTTCAATTAAGACCGAGAAACATGTGAGCTTTGTGTATTATGTAGTTCTTTTGAGATGTAAAGTAACTGCCCTTACCTGAAACGATATCTTGCTTGTACCAAGACTCAGACCCTGGGATTTACTCCATTTCTGAAGTGGAACACACAGCAGAGTTCTCATCCATTGATCACACTCTGCTTTAGAGCAAGAAGCACACTCTTGCTTTCTAGATTCTCTAAGACAGCAGGAAACATGAGTGTGCTGAGAACAAATGAACGGTGTTTCCTACACATACGGGCCATATCTAGTCCAACTCTGCTTCAGAAAGTGAAACAAACCACAAGTCCTCTAACATCCAATGCTTGTCCTTTAAGATGAGAAACTTCTGAGCTTCGTGAACAATGTAGTTCGTTTGAGCTGTAAAGTAACTGCCCTTAACTGAAACGAAGTCTTGCTTGTAGGAAGACTCAGAGCCTGGGATTTAACTCCATTTCTGAAGTGAAACACACAGCAGAGTTCTCATCCATAGATCACACTCTGCTTTAGAGCAAGAAGCACGCTCTTGCTTTCTAGAGTCTCTAAGACAGCAGGAAAAGTGAGTGTGCTGAGAACAAAAGAACAGTGTTTCCTACACATACGGACCATATCTAGTCCAACTCTGCTTCTGAAACTGATACAAAGCACCTGTCCTCTAACATGCAATGCTTGGCAGTTAAGATGAGAAACGTGTTAGCTTCGTGAACGATGTAGTTTGTTTGAGCTGTAAAGTAACTGCCCTTACCTGAAAAGAAGTGTTGCTTGTAGGAAGACTCAGAGCCTAGGATTTAACTCCATTTCTGAAGTGAAACACACAGCATAGTTCTCATCCATTGATCACACTCTGCTTTAGAGCAAGAAGCACGCTCTTGCTTTCTAGAGTCTCTAAGACAGCAGGAAACTTGAGTGTGATCAGAACAAAAGAACGGTGTTTCCTACACATAGCGACCATATCTAGTTCAACTCTGCTTCTGAAACTGAAACAAACCACAGTTCCTTTAACATCCAATGCTTGTCAGTTAAAATGAGAAACGTGTGAGATTTCTGAACGATGTAGTTCGTTTGAGCAGAAAAGTGACTCCCCTTACCTGAAAGGAATTCTTTCTTGTAGGAAGACTCAGTGCCTGGGATTAAACTCCATTTTTAAAGTGAAACACACAGCAGAGTTCTCATCCTTAGATCACACTCTGCTTTAGAGCAAGAAGCACGCTCTTGCTTTCCAGAGTCTCTAATACAGCAGGATACCTGAGTGTGCTCAGAACAAGAGAACTGTGTTTCCTACACATATGGACCATATCTAGTTCAACTCTTCTTCTGAAGCTGATATAAAGCACTGTTCCTGTAACATCCAATGCTTTTCAATTAAGACCGAGAAACGTGTGAGCTTCGTGTATAATGTAGTTCTTTTGAGATGTAAAGTAACTGCCCTTACCTGAAACGATATCTTGCTTGTAAGAAGACTCAAAGCCTGGGATTTAACTCCATTTCTGAAGTGGAACACACTGCAGAGTTCTCATCCATTGATCACACTCTGCTTTAGAGCAAAAAGCACACTCTTGCTTTCTAGAGTCTCTAAGACAGCAGGAAACTTGACTGTGATCAGAACAAAAGAACGGTGTTTCCTACACATACAGACCATATCTAGTTCATCTCTGCTTCTGAAACTGAAACAAACCAGAGGTCCTCTAACAACCAATGCTTTTCAGTTTAGATGTGAAACGTGTGAGCTTCGTGAACGATGTAGTTCGTTAGAGCTGTAAAGTAACTGCCCTTAACTGAAACGAAGTCTTGCTTGTAGGAAGACTCAGAGCCTGGGATTTAACTCCCTTTCTGAAGGGAAACACACAGCATAGTTCTCATCCATGGATCACACTCTGCTTTAGAACAAGAAGCATGCTCTTGCTTTCTAGAGTCACTAATACAGCTGGAAACCTGAGTGTGCTCAGAACAAAAGAACGGTGTTTCCTACACATACGGACCATATCTAGTGCAATTCTGCTTCTGAAATTGAAACAAACCACAGGTCCTCTAACATCCAATGCTTGACATTTAAGATGAGAAACGTGTGAGCATCATGAAAGATGTAGTTCTTTTGAGCTGAAAAGTGACTGCCATTACCTGAAACGAAGTCTTGCTTATAGGAAGACTCAGAGCCTGGGATTTAACTCCATTTCTGAAGTGAAACACACAGCAGAGTTCTCATCCATAGATCACACTCTGCTTTAGAGCAAGAAGCACGCTCTTGCTTTCCAGAGTCTCTAATACAGCAGGATACTTGAGTGTGCTCAGAACAAGAGAACTGTGTTTCCTACACATATGGACCATATCTAGTTCAACTCTTCTTCTGAAGCTGATATAAAGCACTGTTCCTGTAACATCCAATGCTTTTCAATTAAGACCGAGAAACGTGTGAGCTTCGTGTATAATGTAGTTCTTTTGAGATGTAAAGTAACTGCCCTTACCTGAAACGATATCTTGCTTGTAAGAAGACTCAAAGCCTGGGATTTAACTCCATTTCTGAAGTGGAACACACTGCAGAGTTCTCATCCTTTGATCACACTCTGCTTTAGAGCAAGAAGCACGCTCTTGCTTTCTAGAGTCTCTAATACAGCAGGAAACGTGATTGTGCTCAGAACAAAAGAACTGTGTTTCCTACACATACTGACCATATCTAGTTGAACTCTTCTTCTGAAACTGACATAAAGCACAGGTCCTCTAACATCCAATGCTTGTCATTTAAGATGAGACGTGTGAGCATCATGAAAGGTAGTTCTTTTGAGCTGAAAAGTGACTGCCATTACCTGAAAGGAAGTCTTGCTTGTAGGAAGACTCAGAGCCTTGGATTTAACTCCAATTCTGAAGTGAAACACACAGCAGAGTTCTCATCCTTAGATCACACTCTGCTTTAGAGCAAGAAGCATGCTCTTGCTTTCCAGAATCTCTAATACAGCAGGATACTTGAGTGTGCTGAGAACAAAAGAACTGTGTTTCCTACACATATGGACCATATCTAGTTCAACTCTTCTTCTGAAGCTGATATAAAGCACTGTTCCTGTAACATCCAATGCTTTTCAATTAAGACCGAGAAACATGTGAGCTTTGTGTATTATGTAGTTCTTTTGAGATGTAAAGTAACTGCCCTTACCTGAAACGATATCTTGCTTGTACCAAGACTCAGACCCTGGGATTTAACTCCATTTCTGAAGTGGAACACACAGCAGAGTTCTCATCCATTGATCACACTCTGCTTTAGAGCAAGAAGCACACTCTTGCTTTCTAGATTCTCTAAGACAGCAGGAAACATGAGTGTGCTGAGAACAAAAGAACGGTGTTTCCTACACATACGGGCCATATCTAGGCCAACTCTGCTTCAGAAAGTGAAACAAACCACAAGTCCTCTAACATCCAATGCTTGTCCTTTAAGATGAGAAACTTCTGAGCTTCGTGAACAATGTAGTTCGTTTGAGCTGTAAAGTAACTGCCCTTAACTGAAACGAAGTCTTGCTTGTTGGAAGACTCAGAGCCTGGGATTTAACTCCATTTCTGAGGTGAAACACACAGCAGAGTTCTCATCCATAGATCACACTCTGCTTTAGAGCAAGAAGCACGCTCTTGCTTTCTAGAGTCTCTAAGACAGCAGGAAAAGTGAGTGTGCTGAGAACAAAAGAACAGTGTTTCCTACACATACGGACCATATCTAATCCAACTCTGCTTCTGAAACTGATACAAAGCACCTGTCCTCTAACATGCAATGCTTGGCATTTAAGATGAGAAACGTGTTAGCTTCGTGAACGATGTAGTTTGTTTGAGCTGTAAAGTAACTGCCCTTACCTGAAAAGAAGTGTTGCTTGTAGGAAGACTCAGAGCCTAGGATTTAACTCCATTTCTGAAGTGAAACACACAGCATAGTTCTCATCCATTGATCACACTCTGCTTTAGAGCAAGAAGCACGCTCTTGCTTTCTAGAGTCTCTAAGACAGCAGGAAACTTGAGTGTGATCAGAACAAAAGAACGGTGTTTCCTACACATAGCGACCATATCTAGTTCAACTCTGCTTCTGAAACTGAAACAAACCACAGTTCCTTTAACATCCAATGCTTGTCACTTAAAATGAGAAACGTGTGAGATTTCTGAACGATGTAGTTCGTTTGAGCTGAAAAGTGACTCCCCTTACCTGAAACGAATTCTTTCTTGTAGGAAGACTCAGTGCCTGGGATTAAACTCCATTTTTGAAGTGAAACACACAGCAGAGTTCTCATCCATAGGTCACACTCTGCTTTAGAGCAAGAAGCATGCTCTTGCTTTCCAGAGTCTCTAATACAGCAGGAAACGTGATTGTGCTCAGAACAAAAGAACTGTGTTTCCTACACATACTGACCATATCTAGTTCAACTCTTCTTCTGAAACTGACACAAAGCACAGGTCCTCTAACATCCAATGCTTGACATTTAAGATGAGAAACGTGTGAGCATCATGAAAGATGTAGTTCTTTTGAGCTGAAAAGTGACTGCCATTACCTGAAACGAAGTCTTGCTTATAGGAAGACTCAGAGCCTGGGATTTAACTCCATTTCTGAAGTGAAACACACAGCAGAGTTCTCATCCTTAGATCACACTCTGCTTTAGAGCAAGAAGCACGCTCTTGCTTTCCAGAGTCTCTAATACAGCAGGATACTTGAGTGTGCTCAGAACAAGAGAACTGTGTTTCCTACACATATGGACCATATCTAGTTCAACTCTTCTTCTGAAGCTCATATAAAGCACTGTTCCTGTAACATCCAATGCTTTTCAATTAAGACCGAGAAACGTGTGAGCTTCGTGTATAATGTAGTTCTTTTGAGATGTAAAGTAACTGCCCTTACCTGAAACGATATCTTGCTCGTAAGAAGACTCAAAGCCTGGGATTTAACTCCATTTCTGAAGTGGAACACACTGCAGAGTTCTCATCCATTGATCACACTCTGCTTTAGAGCAAAAAGCACACTCTTGCTTTCTAGAGTCTCTAAGACAGCAGGAAACTTGACTGTGATCAGAACAAAAGAACGGTGTTTCCTACACATACGGACCATATCTAGTCCAATTCTGCTTCTGAAACTGAAACAAACCACAGGTCCTCTAACAACCAATGCTTTTCAGTTTAGATGTGAAACGTGTGAGCTTCGTGAACGATGTAGTTTGTTAGAGCTGTAAAGTAACTGCCCTTCCCTGAAACGAATTCTTGCTTGTAGGAAGACTCAGAGCCTGGGATTTAACTCCCTTTCTGAAGGGAAACACACAGCATAGTTCTCATCCATGGATCACACTCTGCTTTAGAACAAGAAGCACGCTCTTGCTTTCTAGAGTCACTAATACAGCTGGAAACCTGAGTGTGCTCAGAACAAAAGAACGGTGTTTCCTACACATACGGACCATATCTAGTCCAATTCTGCTTCTGAAACTGAAACAAACCACAGGTCCTCTAACATCCAATGCTTGTCTGTCAAGATGAGAAACATGTGAGCTTTGTGAACGATGTAGTTCATTTGAGCTGTAAAGTAACTGCCCTTACGTGAAATGAAGACTTTTTTGTAGGAAGACACAAAGCCTGGGATTTAACTCCATTTCTGAAGGGAAACACCCAGCACAGTTCTCTTCCATGAATCACACTCTGCTTTAGAGCAAGAAGCACGCTCTTCCTTTCTAGAGTCTCTAATACAGCAGGAAACATGATTGTGCTCAGAACAAAAGAACTGTGTTTCCTACACATACTGACCATATCTAGTTGAACTCTACTTCTGAAACTGACATAAAGCACAGGTCCTCTAACAAACAATGCTTGTCATTTAAGATGAGAAACGTGTGAGCATCATGAAAGGTAGTTCTTTTGAGCTGAAAAGTGACTGCCATTACCTGAAACGAAGTCTTGCTTGTAGGAAGACTCAGAGCCTGGGATTTAACTCCATTTCTGAAGGGAAACACACAGCAGAGTTCTCATCCTTAGATCACACTCTGCTTTAGAGCAAGAAGCACGCTCTTGCTTTCCAGAGTCTCTAATACAGCAGGATACTTGAGTGTGCTCAGAACAAAAGAACTGTGTTTCCTACACATATGGACCATATCTAGTTCAACTCTTCTTCTGAAGCTGATATAAAGCACTGTTCCTGTAACATCCAATGCTTTCCAATTAAGACCGAGAAACATGTGAGCTTTGTTTATTATGTAGTTCTTTTGAGATGTAAAGTAACTGCCCTTACCTGAAACGATATCTTGCTTGTACCAAGACTCAGACCCTGGGATTTAACTCCATTTCTGAAGTGGAACACACAGCAGAGTTCTCATCCATTGATCACACTCTGCTTTAGAGCAAGAAGCACACTCTTGCTTTCTAGATTCTCTAAGACAGCAGGAAACATGAGTGTGCTGAGAACAAAAGAACGGTGTTTCCTACACAAACGGGCCATATCTAGTCCAACTCTGCTTCAGAAAGTGAAACAAACCACAAGTCCTCTAACATCCAATGCTTGTCCTTTAAGATGAGAAACTTCTGAGCTTCGTGAACAATGTAGTTCGTTTGAGCTGTAAAGTAACTGCCCTTAACTGAAACGAAGTCTTGCTTGTAGGAAGACTCAGAGCCTGGGATTTAACTCCATTTCTGAAGTGAAACACACAGCAGAGTTCTCATCCATAGATCACACTCTGCTTTAGAGCAAGAAGCACGCTCTTGCTTTCTAGAGTCTCTAAGACAGCAGGAAAAGTGAGTGTCCTGAGAACAAAAGAACAGTGTTTCCTACACATACGGACCATATCTAATCCAACTCTGCTTCTGAAACTGATACAAAGCACCTGTCCTCTAACATGCAATGCTTGGCAGTTAAGATGAGAAACGTGTTAGCTTCGTGAACGATGTAGTTTGTTTGAGCTGTAAAGTAACTGCCCTTACCTGAAAAGAAGTGTTGCTTGTAGGAAGACTCAGAGCCTACGATTTAACTCCATTTCTGAAGTGAAACACACAGCATAGTTCTCATCCATTGATCACACTCTGCTTTAGAGCAAGAAGCACGCTCTTGCTTTCCAGAGTCTCTAATACAGCAGGATACCTGAGTGTGCTCAGAACAAGAGAACTGTGTTTCCTACACATAGCGACCATATCTAGTTCAACTCTTCTTCTGAAGCTGATATAAAGCACTGTTCCTGTAACATCCAATGCTTTTCAATTAAGACCGAGAAACGTGTGAGCTTCGTGTATAATGTAGTTCTTTTGAGATGTAAAGTAACTGCCCTTACCTGAAACGATATCTTGCTTGTAAGAAGACTCAAAGCCTGGGATTTAACTCCATTTCTGAAGTGGAACACACTGCAGAGTTCTCATCCATTGATCACACTCTGCTTTAGAGCAAAAAGCACACTCTTGCTTTCTAGAGTCTCTAAGACAGCAGGAAACTTGACTGTGATCAGAACAAAAGAACGGTGTTTCCTACACATACAGACCATATCTAGTTCATCTCTGCTTCTGAAACTGAAACAAACCAGAGGTCCTCTAACAACCAATGCTTTTCAGTTTAGATGTGAAACGTGTGAGCTTCGTGAACGATGTAGTTCGTTAGAGCTGTAAAGTAACTGCCCTTAACTGAAACGAAGTCTTGCTTGTAGGAAGACTCAGAGCCTGGGATTTAACTCCCTTTCTGAAGGGAAACACACAGCATAGTTCTCATCCATGGATCACACTCTGCTTTAGAACAAGAAGCATGCTCTTGCTTTCTAGAGTCACTAATACAGCTGGAAACCTGAGTGTGCTCAGAACAAAAGAACGGTGTTTCCTACACATACGGACCATATCTAGTGCAATTCTGCTTCTGAAATTGAAACAAACCACAGGTCCTCTAACATCCAATGCTTGACATTTAAGATGAGAAACGTGTGAGCATCATGAAAGATGTAGTTCTTTTGAGCTGAAAAGTGACTGCCATTACCTGAAACGAAGTCTTGCTTATAGGAAGACTCAGAGCCTGGGATTTAACTCCATTTCTGAAGTGAAACACACAGCAGAGTTCTCATCCATAGATCACACTCTGCTTTAGAGCAAGAAGCACGCTCTTGCTTTCCAGAGTCTCTAATACAGCAGGATACTTGAGTGTGCTCAGAACAAGAGAACTGTGTTTCCTACACATATGGACCATATCTAGTTCAACTCTTCTTCTGAAGCTGATATAAAGCACTGTTCCTGTAACATCCAATGCTTTTCAATTAAGACCGAGAAACGTGTGAGCTTCGTGTATAATGTAGTTCTTTTGAGATGTAAAGTAACTGCCCTTACCTGAAACGATATCTTGCTTGTAAGAAGACTCAAAGCCTGGGATTTAACTCCATTTCTGAAGTGGAACACACTGCAGAGTTCTCATCCTTTGATCACACTCTGCTTTAGAGCAAGAAGCACGCTCTTGCTTTCTAGAGTCTCTAATACAGCAGGAAACGTGATTGTGCTCAGAACAAAAGAACTGTGTTTCCTACACATACTGACCATATCTAGTTGAACTCTTCTTCTGAAACTGACATAAAGCACAGGTCCTCTAACATCCAATGCTTGTCATTTAAGATGAGACGTGTGAGCATCATGAAAGGTAGTTCTTTTGAGCTGAAAAGTGACTGCCATTACCTGAAAGGAAGTCTTGCTTGTAGGAAGACTCAGAGCCTTGGATTTAACTCCAATTCTGAAGTGAAACACACAGCAGAGTTCTCATCCTTAGATCACACTCTGCTTTAGAGCAAGAAGCATGCTCTTGCTTTCCAGAATCTCTAATACAGCAGGATACTTGAGTGTGCTGAGAACAAAAGAACTGTGTTTCCTACACATATGGACCATATCTAGTTCAACTCTTCTTCTGAAGCTGATATAAAGCACTGTTCCTGTAACATCCAATGCTTTTCAATTAAGACCGAGAAACATGTGAGCTTTGTGTATTATGTAGTTCTTTTGAGATGTAAAGTAACTGCCCTTACCTGAAACGATATCTTGCTTGTACCAAGACTCAGACCCTGGGATTTAACTCCATTTCTGAAGTGGAACACACAGCAGAGTTCTCATCCATTGATCACACTCTGCTTTAGAGCAAGAAGCACACTCTTGCTTTCTAGATTCTCTAAGACAGCAGGAAACATGAGTGTGCTGAGAACAAAAGAACGGTGTTTCCTACACATACGGGCCATATCTAGGCCAACTCTGCTTCAGAAAGTGAAACAAACCACAAGTCCTCTAACATCCAATGCTTGTCCTTTAAGATGAGAAACTTCTGAGCTTCGTGAACAATGTAGTTCGTTTGAGCTGTAAAGTAACTGCCCTTAACTGAAACGAAGTCTTGCTTGTTGGAAGACTCAGAGCCTGGGATTTAACTCCATTTCTGAGGTGAAACACACAGCAGAGTTCTCATCCATAGATCACACTCTGCTTTAGAGCAAGAAGCACGCTCTTGCTTTCTAGAGTCTCTAAGACAGCAGGAAAAGTGAGTGTGCTGAGAACAAAAGAACAGTGTTTCCTACACATACGGACCATATCTAATCCAACTCTGCTTCTGAAACTGATACAAAGCACCTGTCCTCTAACATGCAATGCTTGGCATTTAAGATGAGAAACGTGTTAGCTTCGTGAACGATGTAGTTTGTTTGAGCTGTAAAGTAACTGCCCTTACCTGAAAAGAAGTGTTGCTTGTAGGAAGACTCAGAGCCTAGGATTTAACTCCATTTCTGAAGTGAAACACACAGCATAGTTCTCATCCATTGATCACACTCTGCTTTAGAGCAAGAAGCACGCTCTTGCTTTCTAGAGTCTCTAAGACAGCAGGAAACTTGAGTGTGATCAGAACAAAAGAACGGTGTTTCCTACACATAGCGACCATATCTAGTTCAACTCTGCTTCTGAAACTGAAACAAACCACAGTTCCTTTAACATCCAATGCTTGTCACTTAAAATGAGAAACGTGTGAGATTTCTGAACGATGTAGTTCGTTTGAGCTGAAAAGTGACTCCCCTTACCTGAAACGAATTCTTTCTTGTAGGAAGACTCAGTGCCTGGGATTAAACTCCATTTTTGAAGTGAAACACACAGCAGAGTTCTCATCCATAGGTCACACTCTGCTTTAGAGCAAGAAGCATGCTCTTGCTTTCCAGAGTCTCTAATACAGCAGGAAACGTGATTGTGCTCAGAACAAAAGAACTGTGTTTCCTACACATACTGACCATATCTAGTTCAACTCTTCTTCTGAAACTGACACAAAGCACAGGTCCTCTAACATCCAATGCTTGACATTTAAGATGAGAAACGTGTGAGCATCATGAAAGATGTAGTTCTTTTGAGCTGAAAAGTGACTGCCATTACCTGAAACGAAGTCTTGCTTATAGGAAGACTCAGAGCCTGGGATTTAACTCCATTTCTGAAGTGAAACACACAGCAGAGTTCTCATCCTTAGATCACACTCTGCTTTAGAGCAAGAAGCACGCTCTTGCTTTCCAGAGTCTCTAATACAGCAGGATACTTGAGTGTGCTCAGAACAAGAGAACTGTGTTTCCTACACATATGGACCATATCTAGTTCAACTCTTCTTCTGAAGCTCATATAAAGCACTGTTCCTGTAACATCCAATGCTTTTCAATTAAGACCGAGAAACGTGTGAGCTTCGTGTATAATGTAGTTCTTTTGAGATGTAAAGTAACTGCCCTTACCTGAAACGATATCTTGCTCGTAAGAAGACTCAAAGCCTGGGATTTAACTCCATTTCTGAAGTGGAACACACTGCAGAGTTCTCATCCATTGATCACACTCTGCTTTAGAGCAAAAAGCACACTCTTGCTTTCTAGAGTCTCTAAGACAGCAGGAAACTTGACTGTGATCAGAACAAAAGAACGGTGTTTCCTACACATACGGACCATATCTAGTCCAATTCTGCTTCTGAAACTGAAACAAACCACAGGTCCTCTAACAACCAATGCTTTTCAGTTTAGATGTGAAACGTGTGAGCTTCGTGAACGATGTAGTTTGTTAGAGCTGTAAAGTAACTGCCCTTCCCTGAAACGAATTCTTGCTTGTAGGAAGACTCAGAGCCTGGGATTTAACTCCCTTTCTGAAGGGAAACACACAGCATAGTTCTCATCCATGGATCACACTCTGCTTTAGAACAAGAAGCACGCTCTTGCTTTCTAGAGTCACTAATACAGCTGGAAACCTGAGTGTGCTCAGAACAAAAGAACGGTGTTTCCTACACATACGGACCATATCTAGTCCAATTCTGCTTCTGAAACTGAAACA
Source organism: Onychomys leucogaster (assembly GCA_949786385.1). NCBI lineage: Eukaryota > Metazoa > Chordata > Mammalia > Rodentia > Cricetidae > Onychomys > Onychomys leucogaster. The sequence goes on from CATKUP010000081.1 coordinate 1,096,269, forward strand.
AACCACAGGTCCTCTAACATCCAATGCTTGTCTGTCAAGATGAGAAACATGTGAGCTTTGTGAACGATGTAGTTCATTTGAGCTGTAAAGTAACTGCCCTTACGTGAAATGAAGACTTTTTTGTAGGAAGACACAAAGCCTGGGATTTAACTCCATTTCTGAAGGGAAACACCCAGCACAGTTCTCTTCCATGAATCACACTCTGCTTTAGAGCAAGAAGCACGCTCTTCCTTTCTAGAGTCTCTAATACAGCAGGAAACATGATTGTGCTCAGAACAAAAGAACTGTGTTTCCTACACATACTGACCATATCTAGTTGAACTCTACTTCTGAAACTGACATAAAGCACAGGTCCTCTAACAAACAATGCTTGTCATTTAAGATGAGAAACGTGTGAGCATCATGAAAGGTAGTTCTTTTGAGCTGAAAAGTGACTGCCATTACCTGAAACGAAGTCTTGCTTGTAGGAAGACTCAGAGCCTGGGATTTAACTCCATTTCTGAAGGGAAACACACAGCAGAGTTCTCATCCTTAGATCACACTCTGCTTTAGAGCAAGAAGCACGCTCTTGCTTTCCAGAGTCTCTAATACAGCAGGATACTTGAGTGTGCTCAGAACAAAAGAACTGTGTTTCCTACACATATGGACCATATCTAGTTCAACTCTTCTTCTGAAGCTGATATAAAGCACTGTTCCTGTAACATCCAATGCTTTCCAATTAAGACCGAGAAACATGTGAGCTTTGTGTATTATGTAGTTCTTTTGAGATGTAAAGTAACTGCCCTTACCTGAAACGATATCTTGCTTGTACCAAGACTCAGACCCTGGGATTTAACTCCATTTCTGAAGTGGAACACACAGCAGAGTTCTCATCCATTGATCACACTCTGCTTTAGAGCAAGAAGCACACTCTTGCTTTCTAGATTCTCTAAGACAGCAGGAAACATGAGTGTGCTGAGAACAAAAGAACGGTGTTTCCTACACAAACGGGCCATATCTAGTCCAACTCTGCTTCAGAAAGTGAAACAAACCACAAGTCCTCTAACATCCAATGCTTGTCCTTTAAGATGAGAAACTTCTGAGCTTCGTGAACAATGTAGTTCGTTTGAGCTGTAAAGTAACTGCCCTTAACTGAAACGAAGTCTTGCTTGTAGGAAGACTCAGAGCCTGGGATTTAACTCCATTTCTGAAGTGAAACACACAGCAGAGTTCTCATCCATAGATCACACTCTGCTTTAGAGCAAGAAGCACGCTCTTGCTTTCTAGAGTCTCTAAGACAGCAGGAAAAGTGAGTGTCCTGAGAACAAAAGAACAGTGTTTCCTACACATACGGACCATATCTAATCCAACTCTGCTTCTGAAACTGATACAAAGCACCTGTCCTCTAACATGCAATGCTTGGCAGTTAAGATGAGAAACGTGTTAGCTTCGTGAACGATGTAGTTTGTTTGAGCTGTAAAGTAACTGCCCTTACCTGAAAAGAAGTGTTGCTTGTAGGAAGACTCAGAGCCTACGATTTAACTCCATTTCTGAAGTGAAACACACAGCATAGTTCTCATCCATTGATCACACTCTGCTTTAGAGCAAGAAGCACGCTCTTGCTTTCTAGAGTCTCTAAGACAGCAGGAAACTTGAGTGTGATCAGAACAAAAGAACGGTGTTTCCTACACATAGCGACCATATCTAGTTCAACTCTGCTTCTGAAACTGAAACAAACCACAGTTCCTTTAACATCCAATGCTTGTCAGTTAAAATGAGAAACGTGTGAGATTTCTGAACGATGTAGTTCGTTTGAGCTGAAAAGTGACTCCCCTTACCTGAAACGAATTCTTTCTTGTAGGAAGACTCAGTGCCTGGGATTAAACTCCATTTTTGAAGTGAAACACACAGCAGAGTTCTCATCCATAGGTCACACTCTGCTTCAGAGCAAGAAGCATGCTCTTGCTTTCCAGAGTCTCTAATACAGCAGGAAACGTGATTCTGCTCAGAACAAAAGAACTGTGTTTCCTACACATAATGACCATATCTAGTTCAACTCTTCTTCTGAAACTGACACAAAGCACAGGTCCTCTAACATCCAATGCTTGACATTTAAGATGAGAAACGTGTGAGCATCATGAAAGATGTAGTTCTTTTGAGCTGAAAAGTGACTGCCATTACCTGAAACGAAGTCTTGCTTATAGGAAGACTCAGAGCCTGGGATTTAACTCCATTTCTGAAGTGAAACACACAGCAGAGTTCTCATCCATAGATCACACTCTGCTTTAGAGCAAGAAGCACGCTCTTGCTTTCCAGAGTCTCTAATACAGCAGGATACTTGAGTGTGCTCAGAACAAGAGAACTGTGTTTCCTACACATATGGACCATATCTAGTTCAACTCTTCTTCTGAAGCTGATATAAAGCACTGTTCCTGTAACATCCAATGCTTTTCAATTAAGACCGAGAAACGTCTGAGCTTCGTGTATAATGTAGTTCTTTTGAGATGTAAAGTAACTGCCCTTACCTGAAACGATATCTTGCTTGTAAGAAGACTCAAAGCCTGGGATTTAACTCCATTTCTGAAGTGGAACACACTGCAGAGTTCTCAGACATTGATCACACTCTGCTTCAGAGGAAGAAGCATGCTCTTGCTTTCTAGAGTCTCTAAGACAGCAGGAAACATGAGTGTGCTGAGAACAAAAGAACGGTGTTTCCTACACATACAGGCCACATCTAGTCCAACACTGCTTCTGAAAGTGAAACAAACCACAGGTCCTCAAACATCCAATGATTGTCCGTTAAGATGAGAATCTTGTGAGCTTCGTGAACAATGAAGTTCGTTTGAGCTATAAAGTAACTGCCCTTAACTGAAACGAAGTCTTGCTTGTAGGAAGACTCAGAGCCTGGGATTTAACTCCATTTCTGAAGGGAAACACACAGCATAGTTCTCATCCATGGATCACACTCTGCTTTAGAGCAAGAAGCACGCTCTTGCTTTCTAGAGTCTCTAATAAAGCTGGAAACCTGAGTGTGCTCAGAACAAAAGAACGGTGTTTCCTACACATACGGACCATATCTAGTCCAATTCTGCTTCTGAAACTGAAACAAACCACAGGTCCTCTAACATCCAATGCTTGTCTGTCAAGATGAGAAACATGTGAGCTTTGTGAACGATGTAGTTCATTTGAGCTGAAAAGTGACTGCCCTTCCCTGAAACGAATTCTTGCTTGTAGGAAGACTCAGAGCCTGGGATTTAACTCCCTTTCTGAAGGGAAACACACAGCATAGTTCTCATCCATGGATCACACTCTGCTTTAGAGCAAGAAGCACGCTCTTGCTTTCTAGAGTCTCTAATAAAGCTGGAAACCTGAGTGTGCTCAGAACAAAAGAACGGTGTTTCCTACACTTACTGACCATATCTAGTTCAACCCGTCTTCTTCTGAAACTGACATAAAGCACAGGTCCTCTAACATCCAATGCTTGTCATTTAAGATGAGAAACGTGTGAGCATCATGAAAGGTAGTTCTTTTGAGCTGAAAAGTGACTGCCATTTCCTGAAACGAAGTCTTGCTTGTAGGAAGACTCAGAGCCTTGGATTTAACTCCATTTCTGAAGTGAAACACACAGCAGAGTTCTCATCCTTAGATCACACTCTGCTTTAGAGCAAGAAGCACGCTCTTGCTTTCCAGAGTCTCTAATAAAGCAGGATACTTGAGTGTGCCCCGAACAAAAGAACTGTGTTTCCTACACATATGGACCATATCTAGTTCAACTCTTCTTCTGAAGCTGATATAAAGCACTGTTCCTTTAACATCCAATGCTTTTCAATTAAGACCGAGAAACGGGTGAGCTTCGTGTATAATGTAGTTCTTTTGATATGTAAAGTAAATGCCCTTACCTGAAACGATATCTTGCTTGTAAGAAGACTCAGAGCCTGGGATTTAACTCCCTTTCTGAAGTGAAACACACAGCAGAGTTCTCATCCATGGATCACACTCTGCTTTAGAGCAAGGAGCTCGCTCTTGCTTTCTAGAGTCTCTAATACAGCTGGAAACCTGAGTGTGCTCAGAACAAAAGAACGGTGTTTCCTACACATACGGACCATATCTAGTCCAATTCTGCTTCTGAAACTGAAACAAACCACAGGTGCTCTAACATCCAATGCTTGTCAGTTAAGATGAGAAACGTGTTAGCTTCGTGAACGATGTAGTTTGTTTGAGCTGAAAAGTGACTGCCCTTACCTGAAACGAAGTCTTTCTTGTAGGAAGACACAGAGCCTGGGATTTAACTCCATTTCTGAAGGGAAACACACAGCATAGTTCTCATCCTTGGATCACACTCTGCTTTAGAGCAAGAAGCAAGCTCTTGCTTTCTAGAGTCTCTAAGACAGCAGGAAACTTGACTGTGATCAGAACAAAAGAACGGTGTTTCCTACATATACAGACCATATCTAGTTCAACTCTGCTTCTGAAACTGAAACAAACCAGAGGTCCTCTAACAACCAATGCTTTTCAGTTTAGATGTGAAACGTGTGAGCTTCGTGAACGATGTTGTTCGTTAGAGCTGTAAAGTAACTGCCCTTCCCTGAAATGAAGTCTTGCTTGTAGGAAGACTCAGAGCCTGGGATTTAACTCCCTTTCTGAAGGGAAACACACAGCATAGTTCTCATCCATGGATCACACTCTGCTTTAGAGCAAGAAGCACGCTCTTGCTTTCTAGAGTCACTAATACAGCTGGAAACCTGAGTGTGCTCAGAACAAAAGAACGGTGTTTCCTACACATACGGACCATATCTAGTCCAATTCTGCTTCTGAAACTGAACCAAACCACAGGTCCTCTAACATCCAATGCTTGTCTGTCAAGATGAGAAACATGTGAGCTTTGTGAACGATATAGTTCATTTGAGCTCTAAAGTAACTGCCCTTACGTGAAATGAAGACTTTTTTGTAGGAAGACACAAAGCCTGGGATTTAACTCCATTTCTGAAGGGAAACACCCAGCACAGTTCTCTTCCATGAATCACACTCTGCTTTAGAGCAAGAAGCACGCTCTTGCTTTCTAGAGTCTCCAATACAGCAGGATATTTGAGTGTGCTCAGAACAAAAGAACTGTGTTTCCTACACATATGGACCATATCTAGTTCAACTCTTCTTCTGAAGCTGATATAAAGCACTGTTCCTGTAACATCCAATGCTTTTCAATTAAGACCGAGAAACATGTGAGCTTTGTGTATTATGTAGTTCTTTTGAGATGTAAAGTAACTGCCCTTACCTGAAATGATATCTTGCTTGTACCAAGACTCAGACCCTGGGATTTAACTCCATTTCTGAAGGGGAACACACAGCAGAGTTCTCATCCATTGATCACACTCTGCTTTAGAGCAAGAAGCACGCTCTTGCTTTCTAGAGTCTCTAAGACAGCAGGAAACTTGAGTGTGATCAGAACAAAAGAACGGTGTTTCCTACACATAGCGACCATATCTAGTTCAACTCTGCTTCTGAAACTGAAACAAACCACAGTTCCTTTAACATCCAATGCTTGTCAGTTAAAATGAGAAACGTGTGAGATTTCTGAACGATGTAGTTCGTTTGAGCTGAAAAGTGACTCCCCTTACCTGAAACGAATTCTTTCTTGTAGGAAGACTCAGTGCCTGGGATTAAACTCCATTTTTGAAGTGAAACACACAGCAGAGTTCTCATCCATAGGTCACACTCTGCTTCAGAGCAAGAAGCATGCTCTTGCTTTCCAGAGTCTCTAATACAGCAGGAAACGTGATTCTGCTCAGAACAAAAGAACTGTGTTTCCTACACATAATGACCATATCTAGTTCAACTCTTCTTCTGAAACTGACACAAAGCACAGGTCCTCTAACATCCAATGCTTGACATTTAAGATGAGAAACGTGTGAGCATCATGAAAGATGTAGTTCTTTTGAGCTGAAAAGTGACTGCCATTACCTGAAACGAAGTCTTGCTTATAGGAAGACTCAGAGCCTGGGATTTAACTCCATTTCTGAAGTGAAACACACAGCAGAGTTCTCATCCATAGATCACACTCTGCTTTAGAGCAAGAAGCACGCTCTTGCTTTCCAGAGTCTCTAATACAGCAGGATACTTGAGTGTGCTCAGAACAAGAGAACTGTGTTTCCTACACATATGGACCATATCTAGTTCAACTCTTCTTCTGAAGCTGATATAAAGCACTGTTCCTGTAACATCCAATGCTTTTCAATTAAGACCGAGAAACGTCTGAGCTTCGTGTATAATGTAGTTCTTTTGAGATGTAAAGTAACTGCCCTTACCTGAAACGATATCTTGCTTGTAAGAAGACTCAAAGCCTGGGATTTAACTCCATTTCTGAAGTGGAACACACTGCAGAGTTCTCAGACATTGATCACACTCTGCTTCAGAGGAAGAAGCATGCTCTTGCTTTCTAGAGTCTCTAAGACAGCAGGAAACATGAGTGTGCTGAGAACAAAAGAACGGTGTTTCCTACACATACAGGCCACATCTAGTCCAACACTGCTTCTGAAAGTGAAACAAACCACAGGTCCTCAAACATCCAATGATTGTCCGTTAAGATGAGAATCTTGTGAGCTTCGTGAACAATGAAGTTCGTTTGAGCTATAAAGTAACTGCCCTTAACTGAAACGAAGTCTTGCTTGTAGGAAGACTCAGAGCCTGGGATTTAACTCCATTTCTGAAGGGAAACACACAGCATAGTTCTCATCCATGGATCACACTCTGCTTTAGAGCAAGAAGCACGCTCTTGCTTTCTAGAGTCTCTAATAAAGCTGGAAACCTGAGTGTGCTCAGAACAAAAGAACGGTGTTTCCTACACATACGGACCATATCTAGTCCAATTCTGCTTCTGAAACTGAAACAAACCACAGGTCCTCTAACATCCAATGCTTGTCTGTCAAGATGAGAAACATGTGAGCTTTGTGAACGATGTAGTTCATTTGAGCTGAAAAGTGACTGCCCTTCCCTGAAACGAATTCTTGCTTGTAGGAAGACTCAGAGCCTGGGATTTAACTCCCTTTCTGAAGGGAAACACACAGCATAGTTCTCATCCATGGATCACACTCTGCTTTAGAACAAGAAGCACGCTCTTGCTTTCTAGAGTCACTAATACAGCTGGAAACCTGAGTGTGCTCAGAACAAAAGAACGGTGTTTCCTACACATACGGACCATATCTAGTCCAATTCTGCTTCTGAAACTGAAACAAACCACAGGTCCTCTAACATCCAATGCTTGTCTGTCAAGATGAGAAACATGTGAGCTTTGTGAACGATGTAGTTCATTTGAGCTGTAAAGTAACTGCCCTTACGTGAAATGAAGACTTTTTTGTAGGAAGACACAAAGCCTGGGATTTAACTCCATTTCTGAAGGGAAACACCCAGCACAGTTCTCTTCCATGAATCACACTCTGCTTTAGAGCAAGAAGCACGCTCTTCCTTTCTAGAGTCTCTAATACAGCAGGAAACGTGATTGTGCTCAGAACAAAAGAACTGTGTTTCCTACACATACTGACCATATCTAGTTGAACTCTACTTCTGAAACTGACATAAAGCACAGGTCCTCTAACATCCAATGCTTGTCATTTAAGATGAGAAACGTGTGAGCATCATGAAAGGTAGTTCTTTTGAGCTGAAAAGTGACTGCCATTACCTGAAACGAAGTCTTGCTTGTAGGAAGACTCAGAGCCTGGGATTTAACTCCATTTCTGAAGTGAAACACACAGCAGAGTTCTCATCCTTAGATCACACTCTGCTTTAGAGCAAGAAGCACGCTCTTGCTTTCCAGAGTCTCTAATACAGCAGGATACTTGAGTGTGCTCAGAACAAAAGAACTGTGTTTCCTACACATATGGACCATATCTAGTTCAACTCTTCTTCTGAAGCTGATATAAAGCACTGTTCCTGTAACATCCAATGCTTTCCAATTAAGACCGAGAAACATGTGAGCTTTGTGTATTATGTAGTTCTTTTGAGATGTAAAGTAACTGCCCTTACCTGAAACGATATCTTGCTTGTACCAAGACTCAGACCCTGGGATTTAACTCCATTTCTGAAGTGGAACACACAGCAGAGTTCTCATCCATTGATCACACTCTGCTTTAGAGCAAGAAGCACACTCTTGCTTTCTAGATTCTCTAAGACAGCAGGAAACATGAGTGTGCTGAGAACAAAAGAACGGTGTTTCCTACACATACGGGCCATATCTAGTCCAACTCTGCTTCAGAAAGTGAAACAAACCACAAGTCCTCTAACATCCAATGCTTGTCCTTTAAGATGAGAAACTTCTGAGCTTCGTGAACAATGTAGTTCGTTTGAGCTGTAAAGTAACTGCCCTTAACTGAAACGAAGTCTTGCTTGTAGGAAGACTCAGAGCCTGGGATTTAACTCCATTTCTGAAGTGAAACACACAGCAGAGTTCTCATCCATAGATCACACTCTGCTTTAGAGCAAGAAGCACGCTCTTGCTTTCTAGAGTCTCTAAGACAGCAGGAAAAGTGAGTGTCCTGAGAACAAAAGAACAGTGTTTCCTACACATACGGACCATATCTAATCCAACTCTGCTTCTGAAACTGATACAAAGCACCTGTCCTCTAACATGCAATGCTTGGCAGTTAAGATGAGAAACGTGTTAGCTTCGTGAACGATGTAGTTTGTTTGAGCTGTAAAGTAACTGCCCTTACCTGAAAAGAAGTGTTGCTTGTAGGAAGACTCAGAGCCTAGGATTTAACTCCATTTCTGAAGTGAAACACACAGCATAGTTCTCATCCATTGATCACACTCTGCTTTAGAGCAAGAAGCACGCTCTTGCTTTCTAGAGTCTCTAAGACAGCAGGAAACTTGAGTGTGATCAGAACAAAAGAACGGTGTTTCCTACACATAGCGACCATATCTAGTTCAACTCTGCTTCTGAAACTGAAACAAACCACAGTTCCTTTAACATCCAATGCTTGTCAGTTAAAATGAGAAACGTGTGAGATTTCTGAACGATGTAGTTCGTTTGAGCTGAAAAGTGACTCCCCTTACCTGAAACGAATTCTTTCTTGTAGGAAGACTCAGAGCCTGGGATTAAACTCCATTTTTGAAGTGAAACACACAGCAGAGTTCTCATCCATAGGTCACACTCTGCTTCAGAGCAAGAAGCATGCTCTTGCTTTCCAGAGTCTCTAATACAGCAGGAAACGTGATTCTGCTCAGAACAAAAGAACTGTGTTTCCTACACATAATGACCATATCTAGTTCAACTCTTCTTCTGAAACTGACACAAAGCACAGGTCCTCTAACATCCAATGCTTGACATTTAAGATGAGAAACGTGTGAGCATCATGAAAGATGTAGTTCTTTTGAGCTGAAAAGTGACTGCCATTACCTGAAACGAAGTCTTGCTTATAGGAAGACTCAGAGCCTGGGATTTAACTCCATTTCTGAAGTGAAACACACAGCAGAGTTCTCATCCATAGATCACACTCTGCTTTAGAGCAAGAAGCACGCTCTTGCTTTCCAGAGTCTCTAATACAGCAGGATACTTGAGTGTGCTCAGAACAAGAGAACTGTGTTTCCTACACATATGGACCATATCTAGTTCAACTCTTCTTCTGAAGCTGATATAAAGCACTGTTCCTGTAACATCCAATGCTTTTCAATTAAGACCAAGAAACGTCTGAGCTTCGTGTATAATGTAGTTCTTTTGAGATGTAAAGTAACTGCCCTTACCTGAAACGATATCTTGCTTGTAAGAAGACTCAAAGCCTGGGATTTAACTCCATTTCTGAAGTGGAACACACTGCAGAGTTCTCAGACATTGATCACACTCTGCTTCAGAGGAAGAAGCATGCTCTTGCTTTCTAGAGTCTCTAAGACAGCAGGAAACATGAGTGTGCTGAGAACAAAAGAACGGTGTTTCCTACACATACAGGCCACATCTAGTCCAACACTGCTTCTGAAAGTGAAACAAACCACAGGTCCTCAAACATCCAATGATTGTCCGTTAAGATGAGAATCTTGTGAGCTTCGTGAACAATGTAGTTCGTTTGAGCTATAAAGTAACTGCCCTTAACTGAAACGAAGTCTTGCTTGTAGGAAGACTCAGAGCCTGGGATTTAACTCCATTTCTGAAGGGAAACACACAGCATAGTTCTCATCCATGGATCACACTCTGCTTTAGAGCAAGAAGCACGCTCTTGCTTTCTAGAGTCTCTAATAAAGCTGGAAACCTGAGTGTGCTCAGAACAAAAGAACGGTGTTTCCTACACTTACTGACCATATCTAGTTCAACCCGTCTTCTTCTGAAACTGACATAAAGCACAGGTCCTCTAACATCCAATGCTTGTCATTTAAGATGAGAAACGTGTGAGCATCATGAAAGGTAGTTCTTTTGAGCTGAAAAGTGACTGCCATTTCCTGAAACGAAGTCTTGCTTGTAGGAAGACTCAGAGCCTTGGATTTAACTCCATTTCTGAAGTGAAACACACAGCAGAGTTCTCATCCTTAGATCACACTCTGCTTTAGAGCAAGAAGCACGCTCTTGCTTTCCAGAGTCTCTAATAAAGCAGGATACTTGAGTGTGCCCCGAACAAAAGAACTGTGTTTCCTACACATATGGACCATATCTAGTTCAACTCTTCTTCTGAAGCTGATATAAAGCACTGTTCCTTTAACATCCAATGCTTTTCAATTAAGACCGAGAAACGGGTGAGCTTCGTGTATAATGTAGTTCTTTTGATATGTAAAGTAAATGCCCTTACCTGAAACGATATCTTGCTTGTAAGAAGACTCAGAGCCTGGGATTTAACTCCCTTTCTGAAGTGAAACACACAGCAGAGTTCTCATCCATGGATCACACTCTGCTTTAGAGCAAGGAGCTCGCTCTTGCTTTCTAGAGTCTCTAATACAGCTGGAAACCTGAGTGTGCTCAGAACAAAAGAACGGTGTTTCCTACACATACGGACCATATCTAGTCCAATTCTGCTTCTGAAACTGAAACAAACCACAGGTGCTCTAACATCCAATGCTTGTCAGTTAAGATGAGAAACGTGTTAGCTTCGTGAACGATGTAGTTTGTTTGAGCTGAAAAGTGACTGCCCTTACCTGAAACGAAGTCTTTCTTGTAGGAAGACACAGAGCCTGGGATTTAACTCCATTTCTGAAGGGAAACACACAGCATAGTTCTCATCCTTGGATCACACTCTGCTTTAGAGCAAGAAGCAAGCTCTTGCTTTCTAGAGTCTCTAAGACAGCAGGAAACTTGACTGTGATCAGAACAAAAGAACGGTGTTTCCTACATATACAGACCATATCTAGTTCAACTCTGCTTCTGAAACTGAAACAAACCAGAGGTCCTCTAACAACCAATGCTTTTCAGTTTAGATGTGAAACGTGTGAGCTTCGTGAACGATGTTGTTCGTTAGAGCTGTAAAGTAACTGCCCTTCCCTGAAATGAAGTCTTGCTTGTAGGAAGACTCAGAGCCTGGGATTTAACTCCCTTTCTGAAGGGAAACACACAGCATAGTTCTCATCCATGGATCACACTCTGCTTTAGAGCAAGAAGCACGCTCTTGCTTTCTAGAGTCACTAATACAGCTGGAAACCTGAGTGTGCTCAGAACAAAAGAACGGTGTTTCCTACACATACGGACCATATCTAGTCCAATTCTGCTTCTGAAACTGAACCAAACCACAGGTCCTCTAACATCCAATGCTTGTCTGTCAAGATGAGAAACATGTGAGCTTTGTGAACGATATAGTTCATTTGAGCTCTAAAGTAACTGCCCTTACGTGAAATGAAGACTTTTTTGTAGGAAGACACAAAGCCTGGGATTTAACTCCATTTCTGAAGGGAAACACCCAGCACAGTTCTCTTCCATGAATCACACTCTGCTTTAGAGCAAGAAGCACGCTCTTGCTTTCTAGAGTCTCCAATACAGCAGGATATTTGAGTGTGCTCAGAACAAAAGAACTGTGTTTCCTACACATATGGACCATATCTAGTTCAACTCTTCTTCTGAAGCTGATATAAAGCACTGTTCCTGTAACATCCAATGCTTTTCAATTAAGACCGAGAAACATGTGAGCTTTGTGTATTATGTAGTTCTTTTGAGATGTAAAGTAACTGCCCTTACCTGAAATGATATCTTGCTTGTACCAAGACTCAGACCCTGGGATTTAACTCCATTTCTGAAGGGGAACACACAGCAGAGTTCTCATCCATTGATCACACTCTGCTTTAGAGCAAGAAGCACGCTCTTGCTTTCTAGATTCTCTAAGACAGCAGGAAACATGAGTGTGCTGAGAACAAAAGAACGGTGTTTCCTACACATATGGGCCATATCTAGTCCAACTCTGCTTCTGAAAGTGAAACAAACCACAAGTCCTCTAACATCCAATGCTTGTCCTTTAAGATGAGAAACTTCTGAGCATCGTGAACAATGTAGTTCGTTTGAGCTGTAAAGTAACTGCCCTTAACTGAAACGAAGTCTTGCTTGTTGGAAGACTCAGAGCCTGGGATTTAACTCCATTTCTGAAGTGAAACACACAGCAGAGTTCTCATCCATAGATCACACTCTGCTTTAGAGCAAGAAGCACGCTCTTGCTTTCTAGAGTCTCTAAGACAGCAGGAAAAGTGAGTGTGCTGAGAACAAAAGAACAGCGTTTCCTACACATACGGACCATATCTAATCCAACTCTGCTTCTGAAACTGATACAAAGCACCTGTCCTCTAACATGCAATGCTTGGCATTTAAGATGAGAAACGTGTTAGCTTCGTGAACGATGTAGTTTGTTTGAGCTGTAAAGTAACTGCCCTTACCTGAAACGAAGTAGTGCTTGTAGGAAGACACAGAACCTGGGATTTAACTCCATTTCTGAAGGGAAACACACAGCATAGTTCTCATCCTTGGATTGCACTATGATTTAGAGCAAGAAACACACTCTTGCTTTCTAGAATCTCTAATACAGCAGGAAACTTGAGTGTGCTCAGAACAAAAGAACGGTGTTTCCTACACATACGGACCATATCTTTTTCAACTCTGGTTCTGAAACTGATTCAACGCACGGGTACTCTAACATCCAGTGCTTGTCAGTTAAGATGAGAAACGTGTGAGCTTCGTGAAAGATGTAGATCGTTTGAGCTGAAAAGTGACTGCCCTTACCTGAAACGATGTCTTGCTTGTAGGAAGACACAGAGCATGGAATTTAACTCCATTTCCGAAGTGAAACACACAGCAGAGTTCTCATATATAGATCACACTCTGCTTTAGAGCAAGAAGCACGTACTTGCTTCCTAGAGTCTCTACGACAAAAGGAAACGTGAGTGTGCTCATAACAAAGGAACTGTGTTTCCTACACACATGAGCCATATCTAGTTCAACTCTGATTCTAAAACTGAAACAAACCACAGGTCCTCTAAAATCCAATGCTTGTCAGTTAAGATGAGAAACGTGTGAGCTTCGTGAACGATGTAGTTTGTTTGAGCTCAAAAGTGACTGCCCTTACCTGAAACGAAGTAGTGTTTGTAGGAAAACACAGACGGTGGGATTTAACTCCATTTCTGAAGGGAAACACACAGCATAGTTCTCATCCATGGATCGCACTCTGCTTTAGAGCAGGAAGCACGTTCTTGCTTTCTAGAATTTCTCATACAGCAGGAAACGTGAGTGTGCTCAGAATAAAAGAACGGTGTTTCCTATACATACGGAACATATCTAGTTCAACTCTGCTTCTGAAACTGATACAAAGCACGGGTCCTCTAACATCCATTGCTTGTCAGTTAAGATGAGAAACGTGTGAGCTTCGTGAATGATGTAGTTATTTTGAGCTGTTAGTAACTGCCCTTACCTGAAACGATGTCTTGCTTGTAGGAAGACTCAGAGCCTGGCATTTAACTCCATTTCTGAAGGGAAACACACAGCAGAGTTCTCATATATAGATCACACTCTGCTTTAGAGCAAGAAACACACTCTTGCTTTCTAGAGTCTCTAAGATAGCAGGAAACATGAGTGTGCTGAGAACAAATGAACGGTGTTTCCTACACATATGGGCCATATCTAGTTCAACTCTGATTCTAAAACTGAAACAAATAACAGGTCCTCTAAAATCCAATGATTGTCAGTTAAGATGAGAAACGTGTGAGCTTCATGAACGATGAAGTTCGTTTGAGCTGAAAAGTGACTGCCCTTACCTGAAACGAAGTAGTGCATGTAGGAAGACACAGAACCGGGGATTTAACTCCATTTCTGAAGGGAAACACACAGCATAATTCTCATCCTTGGATTGCACTATGATTTAGAGCAAGAAACACACTCTTGCTTTCTAGAATCTCTAATACAGCAGGAAACACGAGTGTGCTCAGAACAAAAGAACGGTGTTTCCTACACATACGGACCATATCTTTTTCAACTCTGGTTCTGAAACTGATTCAACGCACGGGTACTCTAACATCCAGTGCTTGTCAGTTAAGATGAGAAACGTGTGAGCTTCGTGAAAGATGTAGATCGTTTGAGCTGAAAAGTGACTGCCCTTACCTGAAACGAAATCTTGCTTGTAGGAAGACTCAGAGCCTGGGATTTAACTCCATTTCCGAAGTGAAACACACAGCAGAGTTCTCATATATAGATCACACTCTGCTTTATAGCAAGAAACACGCTCTTGCTTCCTAGAGTCTCTAAGACAGCAGGAAACATGAGTGTGCTGAGAACAAATGAACGGTGTTTCCTACACATACGGACCATATCTAGTTCAACTCTGCTTTGAAATTGATACAAAGCAAAGGTCCCCCATCATCAAGTGCTTCTCAATTAAGATGAGAAACGTGTGAGCTCGTGAACGATGTAGTTCGTTTGAGCTGTAAAGTAACTGCCCTTACCTGAAACGAAGTCTTGCATGTAGGAAGACTCAGTGCCTGGGATTTAACTCCATTTTTGAAGTGAAACACAAAACAGAGTTATCATCAATTGATCACACTCTGCTTTAGAGCAAGAAGCATGCTCTAGCTTTCCAGAATCTCTAAGACAGCATGAAACTTGAGTGTGCTGAGAACAAATGAATGGTGTTTCCTACACATACGGACCATATCTAGTCCAACTCTGCTTCTGAAACTGATAAAAAGCACTGGTCCTCTAACATCCAATGCTTGTCAGTTAAGATGAGAAACGTGTTAGCTTCGTGAACAATATAGTTCGTTTGAGCTCAAAAGTGACTGCCCTTATCTGAAACGAAGTAGTGTTTGTAGGAAAACACAGACTATGGGATTTAACTCCATTTCTGAAGGGAAACACACAGCATAATTCTCTTCCATGGATCGCACTCTGCTTTAGATCAGGAAGCACGTTCTTGCTTTCTAGAATCTCTAATACAGCAGGAAACGTGAGTGTGCTCAGATTAAAAGAATGGTGTTTCCTATACATACGGACCATATCTAGTTCAACTCTGCTTCTGAAACTGATACAAAGCACATGTCCTCTAACATCCAGTGCTTGTCAGTTAAGATGAGAAATGTGTGAGCTTCGTGAATGATGTAGTTCGTTTGAGCTGTTAGTAACTGCCCTTACCTGAATCGAAGTCTTGCTTGTAGGAAGACTCAGAGCCTGGGATTGAACTCCATTTATGAAGGGAAACACACAGCAGAGTTCTCATATATAGATCACACTCTGCTTTAGAGCAAGAAACACACTCTTGCTTTCTAGAGTCTCTAAGATAGCAGGAAACATGAGTGTGCTGAGAACAAATGAACGGAGTTTCCTACACATATGAGCCATATCTAGATCAACTCTGATTCTAAAACTGAAACAAACAACAGGTCCTCTAACATCCAATGCTTGTCAGTTACGATGAGAAACATGTGAGCTTAGTGAACGATGAAGTTCTTTTGAGCTGAAAAGTGACTGCCCTTACCTGAAACGAAGTAGTGCTTGTAGGAAGACACATAACCTGGGATTTAACTCCATTTCTGAAGGGAAACACACAGCATAGTTCTCATCCTTGGATTGCACTATGATTTAGAGCAAGAAACACACTCTTGTTTTCTAGAATCTCTAATACAGCAGGAAACACGAGTGTGCTCAGAACAAAAGAACGGTGTTTCCTACACATACGGACCATATCTTTTTCAACTCTGGTTCTGAAACTGATTCAACGCACGGGTCCTCTAACATCCAGTGCTTGTCAGTTAAGATGAGAAACGTGTGAGCTTTGAGAATGATGTAGTTAATTTGAGCTGTTAGTAACTGCCCTTATCTGAAACGAAATCTTGCTTGTAGGAAGACTCAGAGCCTGGGATTTAACTCCATTTCCGAAGTGAAACACACAGCAGAGTTCTCATATATAGATCACACTCTGCTTTATAGCAAGAAACACGCTCTTGCTTCCTAGAGTCTCTAAGACAGCAGGAAACATGAGTGTGCTGAGAACAAATGAACGGTGTTTCCTACTCATACGGACCATATCTAGTTCAACTCTGCTTTGAAATTGATACAAAGCAAAGGTCCCACATCATCAAGTGCTTCTCAATTAAGATGAGAAAAGTGTGAGCTCGTGAACGATGTAGTTCGTTTGAGCTGTTATTCACTGCCCTTACCTGAAACGAAGTCTTGCTTGTAGGAAGACCCCGAGCCTGGGATTTAACTCCATTTCCGAAGTGAAACACACAGCAGAGTTCTAATATATAGAACACACTCTGCTTTATAGCAAGAATCACGCTCTTGCTTTCTAGAGTCTCTAAGACAGCAGGAAACATGAGTGTACTGAGAACAAATGAACGGAGTTTCCTACACATATGAGCCATATCTAGTTCAACTCTGATTCTAAAACTGAAACAAACCACAGGTCCTCTAAAATCCAATGCTTGTCAGTTAAGATGAGAAACGTGTGAGCTTCGTGAACGATGTAGTTTGTTTGAGCTCAAAAGTGACTGCCCTTACCTGAAACGAAGTGGTGTTTGTAGGAAAACACAGACAGTGGGATTTAACTCCATTTCTGAAGGGAAACACACAGCATTGTTCTCATCCATGGATCGCACTCTGCTTTAGAGCAGGAAGCACGTTCTTGCTTTCTAGAATCTCTAATACAGCAGGAAACGTGAGTGTGCTCAGAATAAAAGAACGGTGTTTCCTATACATACGGAACATATCTAGTTCAACTCTGCTTCTGAAACTGATACAAAGCACGGGTCCTCTAACATCCAGTGCTTGTCAGTTTAGATGAGAAACGTGTGAGCTTCGTGAATGATGTAGTTAGTTTGAGCTGTTAGTAACTGCCCTTACCTGAAACGAAGTCTTGCTTGTAGGAAGACTCAGAGCCTGGGATTTAACTCCATTTCTGAAATGAAACACACAGCAGAGTTCTAATATATAGACCACATTCTGCTTTATAGAAAGAAACACGCTCTTGCTTTCTAGAGTCTCTAAGACAGCAGGAAACAGGAGTGTACTGAAAACAAATGAACGGAGGTTCCTACACATATGAGCCATATCTAGTTCAACTCTGATTCTAAAACTGAAACAAACAACAGGTCCTCTAACATCCAATGCTTGTCAGTTAAGATGAGAAACGTGTGAGCTTCGTGAACGATGAAGTTCGTTTGAGCTGAAAAGTGACTGTCCTCACCTGAAACGAAGTAGTGCTTGTAGGAAGACACAGAGCCTGGGATTTAACTCCATTTCTGAAGGGAAACACACAGCATAGTTCTCATCCTTGGATTGCACTATGATTTAGAGCAAGAAACACGCTCTTGCTTTCTAGAATCTCTAATACAGCAGGAAACACGAGTGTGCTCAGGTCAAAAGAACGGTGTTTCCTACACATACGGACCATATCTTTTTCAACTCTGGTTCTGAAACTGATACAACGCACGGGTCCTCTAACATCCAGTGCTTGTCAGTTAAGATGAGAAACGTGTGAGCTTCGTGAAAGATGTAGTTCGTTTGAGCTGAAAAGTGACTGCCCTTACCTGAAACGAAGTCTTGCTTGTAGGAAGACACAGAGCATGGAATTTAACTCGATTTCTGAAGTGAAACACACAGCAGAGTTCTCATATATAGATCACACTCTGCTTTAGAGCAAGAAGCACATACTTGCTTCCTAGAGTCTCTACGACAAAAGGAAATGTGAGTGTGCTCATAACAAAGGAACTGTGTTTCCTACACACATGAGCCATATCTAGTTCAACTCTGATTCTAAAACTGAAACAAACCACAGGTCCTCTAAAATCCAATGCTTGTCAGTTAAGATGAGAAACGTGTGAGCTTCGTGAACGATGTAGTTTGTTTGAGCTCAAAAGTGACTGCCCTTACCTGAAACGAAGTAGTGTTTGTAGGAAAACACAGACGGTGGGATTTAACTCCATTTCTGAATGGAAACACACAGCATAGATCTCATCCATGGATCGCACTCTGCTTTAGAGCAGGAAGCACGTTCTTGCTTTCTAGAATCTCTAATACAGCAGGAAACGTGAGTGTGCTCAGATAAAAGAACGGTGTTTCCTATACATACGGAACATATCTAGTTCAACTCTGCTTCTGAAACTGATACAAAGCACGGGTCCTCTAACATCCAGTGCTTGTCAGTTAAGATGAGAAACGTGTGAGCTTCGTGAATGATGTAGTTATTTTGAGCTGTTAGTAACTGCCCTTACCTGAAACGAAGTCTTGCTTGTAGGAAGACTCAGAGCCTGGGATTTAACTCCATTTCTGAAGGGAAACACACAGCAGAGTTCTCACATATAGATCACACTCTGCTTTAGAGCAAGAAACACACTCTTGCTTTCTAGAGTCTCTAAGATAGCAGGAAACATGAGTGTGCTGAGAACAAATGAACGGAGTTTCCTACACATATGAGCCATATCTAGTTCAACTCTGATTCTAAAACTGAAACAAATAACAGGTCCTCTAAAATCCAATGATTGTCAGTTAAGATGAGAAACGTGTGAGCTTCGTGAATGATGTAGTTCGTTTGAGCTGTTATTCACTGCCCTTACCTGAAACGAAGACTTGCTTGTAGGAAGACCCCGAGCCTGGGATTTAACTCCATTACCGAAGTGAAACACACAGCAGAGTTCTAATATATAGAACACACTCTGCTTTATAGCAAGAATCACGCTCTTGCTTTCTAGAGTCTCTAAGACAGCAGGAAACATGAGTGTACTGAGAACAAATGAACGGAGTTTCCTACACATATGAGCCATATCTAGTTCAACTCTGATTCTAAAACTGAAACAAACAACAGGTCCTCTAACATCCAATGCTTCTCAGTTAAGATGAGAAACGTGTGAGCTTAGTGAACGATGAAGTTCGTTTGAGCTGAAAAGTGACTGCCCTTACCTGAAACGAAGTAGTGCTTGTAGGAAGACACAGAACCTGGGATTTAACTCCATTTCTGAAGGGAAACACACAGCATAGTTCTCATCCTTGGATTGCACTATGATTTAGAGCAAGAAACACATTCTTGCTTTCTAGAATCTCTAATACAGCAGGAAACTTGAGTGTGCTCAGAACAAAAGAACGGTGTTTCCTACACATACGGACCATATCTTTTTCAACTCTGGTTCTGAAACTGATTCAACGCACGGGTACTCTAACATCCAGTGCTTGTCAGTTAAGATGAGAAACGTGTGAGCTTCGTGAAAGATGTAGATCGTTTGAGCTGAAAAGTGACTGCCCTTACCTGAAACGATGTCTTGCTTGTAGGAAGACACAGAGCATGGAATTTAACTCCATTTCCGAAGTGAAACACACAGCAGAGTTCTCATATATAGATCACACTCTGCTTTAGAGCAAGAAGCACGTACTTGCTTCCTAGAGTCTCTACGACAAAAGGAAACGTGAGTGTGCTCATAACAAAGGAACTGTGTTTCCTACACACATGAGCCATATCTAGTTCAACTCTGATTCTAAAACTGAAACAAACCACAGGTCCTCTAAAATCCAATGCTTGTCAGTTAAGATGAGAAACGTGTGAGCTTCGTGAACGATGTAGTTTGTTTGAGCTCAAAAGTGACTGCCCTTACCTGAAACGAAGTAGTGTTTGTAGGAAAACACAGACGGTGGGATTTAACTCCATTTCTGAAGGGAAACACACAGCATAGATCTCATCCATGGATCGCACTCTGCTTTAGAGCAGGAAGCACGTTCTTGCTTTCTAGAATTTCTCATACAGCAGGAAACGTGAGTGTGCTCAGAATAAAAGAACGGTGTTTCCTATACATACGGAACATATCTAGTTGAACTCTGCTTCTGAAACTGATACAAAGCACGGGTCCTCTAACATCTATTGCTTGTCAGTTAAGATGAGAAACGTGTGAGCTTCGTGAATGATGTAGTTATTTTGAGCTGTTAGTAACTGCCCTTACCTGAAACGAAGTCTTGCTTGTAGGAAGACTCAGAGCCTGGCATTTAACTCCATTTCTGAAGGGAAACACACAGCAGAGTTCTCATATATAGATCACACTCTGCTTTAGAGCAAGAAACACACTCTTGCTTTCTAGAGTCTCTAAGATAGCAGGAAACATGAGTGTGCTGAGAACAAATGAACGGTGTTTCCTACACATATGGGCCATATCTAGTTCAACTCTGATTCTAAAACTGAAACAAATAACAGGTCCTCTAAAATCCAATGATTGTCAGTTAAGATGAGAAACGTGTGAGCTTCATGAACGATGAAGTTCGTTTGAGCTGAAAAGTGACTGCCCTTACCTGAAACGAAGTAGTGCTTGTATGAAGACACAGAGCCTGGGATTTAACTCCATTTCTGAAGGGAAACACACAGCATAGTTCTCATCCTTGGATTGCACTATGATTTAGAGCAAGAAACACGCTCTTGCTTTCTAGAATCTCTAATACAGCAGGAAACACGAGTGTGCTCAGAACAAAAGAACGGTGTTTCCTACACATACGGACCATATCTTTTTCAACTCTGGTTCTGAAACTGATACAACGCACGGGTCCTCTAACATCCAGTGCTTGCCAGTTAAGATGAGAAATGTGTGAGCTTCGTGAATGATGTAGTTCGTTTGAGCTGTTAGTAACTGCCCTTACCTGAATCGAAGTCTTGCTTGTAGGAAGACTCAGAGCCTGGGATTTAACTCCATTTCTGAAGGGAAACACACAGCAGAGTTCTCATATATAGATCACACTCTGCTTTAGAGCAAGAAACACACTCTTGCTTTCTAGAGTCTCTAAGATAGCAGGAAACATGAGTGTGCTGAGAACAAATGAACGGAGTTTCCTACACATATGAGCCATATCTAGTTCAACTCTGATTCTAAAACTGAAACAAATAACAGGTCCTCTAAAATCCAATGATTGTCAGTTAAGATGAGAAACGTGTGAGCTTCGTGAATGATGTCGTTCGTTTGAGCTGTTATTCACTGCCCTTACTTGAAAAGAAGTCTTGCTTGTAGGAAGACCCCGAGCCTGGGATTTAAGTCCATTTCCGAAGTGAAACACACAGCAGAGTTCTAATATATAGAACACACTCTGCTTTATAGCAAGAATCACGCTCTTGCTTTTTAGAGTCTCTAAGACTGCAGGAAACATGAGTGTACTGAGAACAAATGAACGGAGTTTCCTACACATATGAGCCATATCTAGTTCAACTCTGATTCTAAAACTGAAACAAACAACAGGTCCTCTAACATCCAATGCTTGTCAGTTAAGATGAGAAACATGTGAGCTTAGTGAATGATGAAGTTCGTTTGAGCTGAAAAGTGACTGCCCTTACCTGAAACGAAGTAGTGCATGTAGGAAGACACAGAACCGGGGATTTAACTCCATTTCTGAAGGGAAACACACAGCATAATTCTCATCCTTGGATTGCACTATGATTTAGAGCAAGAAACACACTCTTGCTTTCTAGAATCTCTAATACAACAGGAAACACGAGTGTGCTCAGAACAAAAGAACGGTGTTTCCTACACATACGGACCATATCTTTTTCAACTCTGGTTCTGAAACTGATTCAACGCACGGGTCCTCTAACATCCAGTGCTTGTCAGTTAAGATGAGAAACGTGTGAGCTTCGTGAAAGATGTAGATCGTTTGAGCTGAAAAGTGACTGCCCTTACCTGAAACGAAATCTTGCTTGTAGGAAGACTCAGAGCCTGGGATTTAACTCCATTTCCGAAGTGAAACACACAGCAGAGTTCTCATATATAGATCACACTCTGCTTTATAGCAAGAAACACGCTCTTGCTTCCTAGAGTCTCTAAGACAGCAGGAAACATGAGTGTGCTGAGAACAAATGAACGGTGTTTCCTACACATACGGACCATATCTAGTTCAACTCTGCTTTGAAATTGATACAAAGCAAAGGTCCCCCATCATCAAGTGCTTCTCAATTAAGATGAGAAACGTGTGAGCTCGTGAACGATGTAGTTCGTTTGAGCTGTAAAGTAACTGCCCTTACCTGAAACGAAGTAGTGTTTGTAGGAAAACACAGACGGTGGGATTTAACTCCATTTCTGAAGGGAAACACACAGCATAGTTCTCATCCATGGATCGCACTCTGCTTTAGAGCAGGAAGCACGTTCTTGCTTTCTAGAATTTCTCATACAGCAGGAAACGTGAGTGTGCTCAGAATAAAAGAACGGTGTTTCCTATACATACGGAACATATCTAGTTCAACTCTGCTTCTGAAACTGATACAAAGCACGGGTCCTCTAACATCTATTGCTTGTCAGTTAAGATGAGAAACGTGTGAGCTTCGTGAATGATGTAGTTATTTTGAGCTGTTAGTAACTGCCCTTACCTGAAACAAAGTCTTGCTTGTAGGAAGACTCAGAGCCTGGCATTTAACTCCATTTCTGAAGGGAAACACACAGCAGAGTTCTCATATATAGATCACACTCTGCTTTAGAGCAAGAAACACACTCTTGCTTTCTAGAGTCTCTAAGATAGCAGGAAACATGAGTGTGCTGAGAACAAATGAACGGTGTTTCCTACACATATGGGCCATATCTAGTTCAACTCTGATTCTAAAACTGAAACAAATAACAGGTCCTCTAAAATCCAATGATTGTCAGTTAAGATGAGAAACGTGTGAGCTTCATGAACGATGAAGTTCGTTTGAGCTGAAAAGTGACTGCCCTTACCTGAAACGAAGTAGTGCTTGTATGAAGACACAGAGCCTGGGATTTAACTCCATTTCTGAAGGGAAACACACAGCATAGTTCTCATCCTTGGATTGCACTATGATTTAGAGCAAGAAACACGCTCTTGCTTTCTAGAATCTCTAATACAGCAGGAAACACGAGTGTGCTCAGAACAAAAGAACGGTGTTTCCTACACATACGGACCATATCTTTTTCAACTCTGGTTCTGAAACTGATACAACGCACGGGTCCTCTAACATCCAGTGCTTGCCAGTTAAGATGAGAAATGTGTGAGCTTCGTGAATGATGTAGTTCGTTTGAGCTGTTAAAACTGCCCTTACCTGAATCGAAGTCTTGCTTGTAGGAAGACTCAGAGCCTGGGATTTAACTCCATTTCTGAAGGGAAACACACAGCAGAGTTCTCATATATAGATCACACTCTGCTTTAGAGCAAGAAACACACTCTTGCTTTCTAGAGTCTCTAAGATAGCAGGAAACATGAGTGTGCTGAGAACAAATGAACGGAGTTTCCTACACATATGAGCCATATCTAGTTCAACTCTGATTCTAAAACTGAAACAAATAACAGGTCCTCTAAAATCCAATGATTGTCAGTTAAGATGAGAAACGTGTGAGCTTCGTGAATGATGTCGTTCGTTTGAGCTGTTATTCACTGCCCTTACTTGAAACGAAGTCTTGCTTGTAGGAAGACCCCGAGCCTGGGATTTAAGTCCATTTCCGAAGTGAAACACACAGCAGAGTTCTAATATATAGAACACACTCTGCTTTATAGCAAGAATCACGCTCTTGCTTTTTAGAGTCTCTAAGACTGCAGGAAACATGAGTGTACTGAGAACAAATGAACGGAGTTTCCTACACATATGAGCCATATCTAGTTCAACTCTGATTCTAAAACTGAAACAAACAACAGGTCCTCTAACATCCAATGCTTGTCAGTTAAGATGAGGAACATGTGAGCTTAGTGAATGATGAAGTTCGTTTGAGCTGAAAAGTGACTGCCCTTACCTGAAACGAAATCTTGCTTGTAGGAAGACTCAGAGCCTGGGATTTAACTCCATTTCCGAAGTGAAACACACAGCAGAGTTCTCATATATAGATCACACTCTGCTTTATAGCAAGAAACACGCTCTTGCTTCCTAGAGTCTCTAAGACAGCAGGAAACATGAGTGTGCTGAGAACAAATGAACGGTGTTTCCTACACATACGGACCATATCTAGTTCAACTCTGCTTTGAAATTGATACAAAGCAAAGGTCCCCCATCATCAAGTGCTTCTCAATTAAGATGAGAAACGTGTGAGCTCGTGAACGATGTAGTTCGTTTGAGCTGTAAAGTAACTGCCCTTACCTGAAACGAAGTCTTGCATGTAGGAAGACTCAGTGCCTGGGATTTAACTCCATTTTTGAAGTGAAACACAAAACAGAGTTATCATCAATTGATCACACTCTGCTTTAGAGCAAGAAGCATGCTCTAGCTTTCCAGAATCTCTAAGACAGCATGAAACTTGAGTGTGCTGAGAACAAATGAATGGTGTTTCCTACACATACGGACCATATCTAGTCCAACTCTGCTTCTGAAACTGATAAAAAGCACTGGTCCTCTAACATCCAATGCTTGTCAGTTAAGATGAGAAACGTGTGAGCTTCGTGAAACATGTAGTTCGTTTGAGCTGAAAAGTGACTGCACTTACCTGAAACGAAGTCTTGCTTGTAGGAAGACACAGAGCATGGAATTTAACTCCATTTCTGAAGTGAAACACACAGCAGAGTTCTCATATATAGATCACACTCTGCTTTAGAGCAAGAAGCACGTACTTGCTTCCTAGAGTCTCTACGACAAAAGGAAACGTGAGTGTGCTCATAACAAAGGAACTGTGTTTCCTACAGACATGAGCCATATCTAGTTCAACTCTGATTCTAAAACTGAAACAAACCACAGGTCCTCTAAAATCCAATGCTTGTCAGTTAAGATGAGAAACGTGTGAGCTTCGTGAACGATGTAGTTTGTTTGAGCTCAAAAGTGACTGCCCTTACCTGAAACGAAGTAGTGTTTGTAGGAAAACACAGACGGTGGGATTTAACTCCATTTCTGAAGGGAAACACACAGCATAGATCTCATCCATGGATCGCACTCTGCTTTAGAGCAGGAAGCACGTTCTTGCTTTCTAGAATCTCTAATACAGCAGGAAACGTGAGTGTGCTCAGAATAAAAGAACGGTGTTTCCTATACATACGGAACATATCTAGTTCAAATCTGCTTCTGAAACTGATACAAAGCACGGGTCCTCTAAAATCCAGTGCTTGTCAGTTAAGATGAGAAACGTGTGAGCTTCGTGAATGATGTAGTTAGTTTGAGCTGTTAGTAACTGCCCTTACCTGAAACGAAGTCTTGCTTGTAGGAAGACTCAGAGCCTGGGATTTAACTCCATTTCTGAAGGGAAACACACAGCAGAGTTCTCATATATAGATCACACTCTGCTTTGGAGCAAGAAACACACTCTTGCTTTCTAGAGTCTCTAAGATAGCAGGAAACATGAGTGTGCTGAGAACAAATGAACGGTGTTTCCTACACATATGAGCCATATCTAGTTCAACTCTGATTCTAAAACTGAAACAAATAACAGGTCCTCTAAAATCCAGTGCTTGTCAGTTAAGATGAGAAACGTGTGAGCTTCTTGAACGATGAAGTTCATTTGAGCTGAAAAGTGACTGCCCTTACCTGAAACGAAGTCTTGCTTGTAGGAAGACGGCGAGCCTGGGATTTAAGTCCATTTCCGAAGTGAAACACACAGCAGAGTTCTAATATATAGAACACACTCTGCTTTATAGCAAGAATCACGCTCTTGCTTTTTAGAGTCTCTAAGACTGCAGGAAACATGAGTGTACTGAGAACAAATGAACGGAGTTTCCTACACATATGAGCCATATCTAGTTCAACTCTGATTCTAAAACTGAAACAAACAACAGGTCCTCTAACATCCAACGCTTGTCAGTTAAGATGAGAAACATGTGAGCTTAGTGAACGATGAAGTTCGTTTGAGCTGAAAAGTGACTGCCCTTACCTGAAACGAAGTAGTGCATGTAGGAAGACACAGAACCGGGGATTTAACTCCATTTCTGAAGGGAAACACACAGCATAGTTCTCATCCTTGGATTGCACTATGATTTAGAGCAAGAAACACACTCTTGCTTTCCAGAATCTCTAATACAACAGGAAACATGAGTGTGCTCAGAACAAAAGAACGGTGTTTCCTACACATACGGACCATATCTTTTTCAACTCTGGTTCTGAAACTGATTCAACGCACGGGTACTCTAACATCCAGTGCTTGTCAGTTAAGATGAGAAACGTGTGAGCTTCGTGAAAGATGTAGATCGTTTGAGCTGAAAAGTGACTGCCCTTACCTGAAACGAAATCTTGCTTGTAGGAAGACTCAGAGCCTGGGATTTAACTCCATTTCCGAAGTGAAACACACAGCAGAGTTCTCATATATAGATCACACTCTGCTTTATAGCAAGAAACACGCTCTTGCTTCCTAGAGTCTCTAAGACAGCAGGAAACATGAGTGTGCTGAGAACAAATGAACGGTGTTTCCTACACATACGGACCATATCTAGTTCAACTCTGCTTTGAAATTGATACAAAGCAAAGGTCCCCCATCATCAAGTGCTTCTCAATTAAGATGAGAAACGTGTGAGCTCGTGAACGATGTAGTTCGTTTGAGCTGTAAAGTAACTGCCCTTACCTGAAACGAAGTCTTGCATGTAGGAAGACTCAGTGCCTGGGATTTAACTCCATTTTTGAAGTGAAACACAAAACAGAGTTATCATCAATTGATCACACTCTGCTTTAGAGCAAGAAGCATGCTCTAGCTTTCCAGAATCTCTAAGACAGCATGAAACTTGAGTGTGCTGAGAACAAATGAATGGTGTTTCCTACACATACGGACCATATCTAGTCCAACTCTGCTTCTGAAACTGATAAAAAGCACTGGTCCTCTAACATCCAATGCTTGTCAGTTAAGATGAGAAACGTGTGAGCTTCGTGAAACATGTAGTTCGTTTGAGCTGAAAAGTGACTGCACTTACCTGAAACGAAGTCTTGCTTGTAGGAAGACACAGAGCATGGAATTTAACTCCATTTCTGAAGTGAAACACACAGCAGAGTTCTCATATATAGATCACACTCTGCTTTAGAGCAAGAAGCACGTACTTGCTTCCTAGAGTCTCTACGACAAAAGGAAACGTGAGTGTGCTCATAACAAAGGAACTGTGTTTCCTACAGACATGAGCCATATCTAGTTCAACTCTGATTCTAAAACTGAAACAAACCACAGGTCCTCTAAAATCCAATGCTTGTCAGTTAAGATGAGAAACGTGTGAGCTTCGTGAACGATGTAGTTTGTTTGAGCTCAAAAGTGACTGCCCTTACCTGAAACGAAGTAGTGTTTGTAGGAAAACACAGACGGTGGGATTTAACTCCATTTCTGAAGGGAAACACACAGCATAGATCTCATCCATGGATCGCACTCTGCTTTAGAGCAGGAAGCACGTTCTTGCTTTCTAGAATCTCTAATACAGCAGGAAACGTGAGTGTGCTCAGAATAAAAGAACGGTGTTTCCTATACATACGGAACATATCTAGTTCAAATCTGCTTCTGAAACTGATACAAAGCACGGGTCCTCTAACATCCAGTGCTTGTCAGTTAAGATGAGAAACGTGTGAGCTTCGTGAATGATGTAGTTAGTTTGAGCTGTTAGTAACTGCCCTTACCTGAAACGAAGTCTTGCTTGTAGGAAGACTCAGAGCCTGGGATTTAACTCCATTTCTGAAGGGAAACACACAGCAGAGTTCTCATATATAGATCACACTCTGCTTTGGAGCAAGAAACACACTCTTGCTTTCTAGAGTCTCTAAGATAGCAGGAAACATGAGTGTGCTGAGAACAAATGAACGGTGTTTCCTACACATATGAGCCATATCTAGTTCAACTCTGATTCTAAAACTGAAACAAATAACAGGTCCTCTAAAATCCAGTGCTTGTCAGTTAAGATGAGAAACGTGTGAGCTTCTTGAACGATGAAGTTCATTTGAGCTGAAAAGTGACTGCCCTTACCTGAAACGAAATCTTGCTTGTAGGAAGACTCAGAGCCTGGGATTTAACTCCATTTCCGAAGTGAAACACACAGCAGAGTTCTCATATATAGATCACACTCTGCTTTATAGCAAGAAACACGCTCTTGCTTCCTAGAGTCTCTAAGACAGCAGGAAACATGAGTGTGCTGAGAACAAATGAACGGAGTTTCCTACACATACGGACCATATCTAGTTCAACTCTGCTTTGAAATTGATACAAAGCAAAGGTCCCCCATCATCAAGTGCTTCTCAATTTAGATGAGAAACGTGTGAGCTCGTGAACGATGTAGTTCGTTTGAGCTGTAAAGTAACTGCCCTTACCTGAAACGAAGTCTTGCATGTAGGAAGACTCAGTGCCTGGGATTTAACTCCATTTTTGAAGTGAAACACAAAACAGAGTTATCATCAATTGATCACACTCTGCTTTAGAACAAGAAGCATGCTCTAGCTTTCCAGAATCTCTAAGACAGCATGAAACTTGAGTGTGCTGAGAACAAATGAATGGTGTTTCCTACACATACAGACCATATCTAGTCCAACTCTGCTTCTGAAACTGATACAAAGCACTGGTCCTCTAACATCCAATGCTTGTCAGTTAAGATGAGAAACGTGTTAGCTTCGTGAACAATATAGTTCGTTTGAGCTCAAAAGTGACTGCCCTTATCTGAAACGAAGTAGTGTTTGTAGGAAAACACAGACTATGGGATTTAACTCCATTTCTGAAGGGAAACACACAGCATAATTCTCTTCCATGGATCGCACTCTGCTTTAGATCAGGAAGCACGTTCTTGCTTTCTAGAATCTCTAATACAGCAGGAAACGTGAGTGTGCTCAGAATAAAAGAATGGTGTTTCCTATACATACGGACCATATCTAGTTCAACTCTGCTTCTGAAACTGATACAAAGCACGGGTCCTCTAACATCCAGTGCTTGTCAGTTAAGATGAGAAATGTGTGAGCTTCGTGAATGATGTAGTTCGTTTGAGCTGTTAGTAACTGCCCTTACCTGAATCGAATTCTTGCTTGTAGGAAGACTCAGAGCCTGGGATTTAACTCCATTTCTGAAGGGAAACACACAGCAGAGTTCTCATATATAGATCACACTCTGCTTTAGAGCAAGAAACACACTCTTGCTTTCTAGAGTCTCTAAGATAGCAGGAAACATGAGTGTGCTGAGAACAAATGAACGGAGTTTCCTACACATATGAGCCATATCTAGTTCAACTCTGATTCTAAAACTGAAACAAACAACAGGTCCTCTAACATCCAACGCTTGTCAGTTAAGATGAGAAACATGTGAGCTTAGTGAACGATGAAGTTCGTTTGAGCTGAAAAGTGACTGCCCTTACCTGAAACGAAGTAGTGCATGTAGGAAGACACAGAACCGGGGATTTAACTCCATTTCTGAAGGGAAACACACAGCATAGTTCTCATCCTTGGATTGCACTATGATTTAGAGCAAGAAACACACTCTTGCTTTCCAGAATCTCTAATACAACAGGAAACACGAGTGTGCTCAGAACAAAAGAACGGTGTTTCCTACACATACGGACCATATCTTTTTCAACTCTGGTTCTGAAACTGATTCAACGCACGGGTACTCTAACATCCAGTGCTTGTCAGTTAAGATGAGAAACGTGTGAGCTTCGTGAAAGATGTAGATCGTTTGAGCTGAAAAGTGACTGCCCTTACCTGAAACGAAATCTTGCTTGTAGGAAGACTCAGAGCCTGGGATTTAACTCCATTTCCGAAGTGAAACACACAGCAGAGTTCTCATATATAGATCACACTCTGCTTTATAGCAAGAAACACGCTCTTGCTTCCTAGAGTCTCTAAGACAGCAGGAAACATGAGTGTGCTGAGAACAAATGAACGGTGTTTCCTACACATACGGACCATATCTAGTTCAACTCTGCTTTGAAATTGATACAAAGCAAAGGTCCCCCATCATCAAGTGCTTCTCAATTAAGATGAGAAACGTGTGAGCTCGTGAACGATGTAGTTCGTTTGAGCTGTAAAGTAACTGCCCTTACCTGAAACGAAGTCTTGCATGTAGGAAGACTCAGTGCCTGGGATTTAACTCCATTTTTGAAGTGAAACACAAAACAGAGTTATCATCAATTGATCACACTCTGCTTTAGAGCAAGAAGCATGCTCTAGCTTTCCAGAATCTCTAAGACAGCATGAAACTTGAGTGTGCTGAGAACAAATGAATGGTGTTTCCTACACATACGGACCATATCTAGTCCAACTCTGCTTCTGAAACTGATAAAAAGCACTGGTCCTCTAACATCCAATGCTTGTCAGTTAAGATGAGAAACGTGTGAGCTTCGTGAAACATGTAGTTCGTTTGAGCTGAAAAGTGACTGCACTTACCTGAAACGAAGTCTTGCTTGTAGGAAGACACAGAGCATGGAATTTAACTCCATTTCTGAAGTGAAACACACAGCAGAGTTCTCATATATAGATCACACTCTGCTTTAGAGCAAGAAGCACGTACTTGCTTCCTAGAGTCTCTACGACAAAAGGAAACGTGAGTGTGCTCATAACAAAGGAACTGTGTTTCCTACAGACATGAGCCATATCTAGTTCAACTCTGATTCTAAAACTGAAACAAACCACAGGTCCTCTAAAATCCAATGCTTGTCAGTTAAGATGAGAAACGTGTGAGCTTCGTGAACGATGTAGTTTGTTTGAGCTCAAAAGTGACTGCCCTTACCTGAAACGAAGTAGTGTTTGTAGGAAAACACAGACGGTGGGATTTAACTCCATTTCTGAAGGGAAACACACAGCATAGATCTCATCCATGGATCGCACTCTGCTTTAGAGCAGGAAGCACGTTCTTGCTTTCTAGAATCTCTAATACAGCAGGAAACGTGAGTGTGCTCAGAATAAAAGAACGGTGTTTCCTATACATACGGAACATATCTAGTTCAAATCTGCTTCTGAAACTGATACAAAGCACGGGTCCTCTAACATCCAGTGCTTGTCAGTTAAGATGAGAAACGTGTGAGCTTCGTGAATGATGTAGTTAGTTTGAGCTGTTAGTAACTGCCCTTACCTGAAACGAAGTCTTGCTTGTAGGAAGACTCAGAGCCTGGGATTTAACTCCATTTCTGAAGGGAAACACACAGCAGAGTTCTCATATATAGATCACACTCTGCTTTGGAGCAAGAAACACACTCTTGCTTTCTAGAGTCTCTAAGATAGCAGGAAACATGAGTGTGCTGAGAACAAATGAACGGTGTTTCCTACACATATGAGCCATATCTAGTTCAACTCTGATTCTAAAACTGAAACAAATAACAGGTCCTCTAAAATCCAGTGCTTGTCAGTTAAGATGAGAAACGTGTGAGCTTCTTGAACGATGAAGTTCATGTGAGCTGAAAAGTGACTGCCCTTACCTGAAACGAAATCTTGCTTGTAGGAAGACTCAGAGCCTGGGATTTAACTCCATTTCCGAAGTGAAACACACAGCAGAGTTCTCATATATAGATCACACTCTGCTTTATAGCAAGAAACACGCTCTTGCTTCCTAGAGTCTCTAAGACAGCAGGAAACATGAGTGTGCTGAGAACAAATGAACGGAGTTTCCTACACATACGGACCATATCTAGTTCAACTCTGCTTTGAAATTGATACAAAGCAAAGGTCCCCCATCATCAAGTGCTTCTCAATTTAGATGAGAAACGTGTGAGCTCGTGAACGATGTAGTTCGTTTGAGCTGTAAAGTAACTGCCCTTACCTGAAACGAAGTCTTGCATGTAGGAAGACTCAGTGCCTGGGATTTAACTCCATTTTTGAAGTGAAACACAAAACAGAGTTATCATCAATTGATCACACTCTGCTTTAGAACAAGAAGCATGCTCTAGCTTTCCAGAATCTCTAAGACAGCATGAAACTTGAGTGTGCTGAGAACAAATGAATGGTGTTTCCTACACATACAGACCATATCTAGTCCAACTCTGCTTCTGAAACTGATACAAAGCACTGGTCCTCTAACATCCAATGCTTGTCAGTTAAGATGAGAAACGTGTTAGCTTCGTGAACAATATAGTTCGTTTGAGCTCAAAAGTGACTGCCCTTATCTGAAACGAAGTAGTGTTTGTAGGAAAACACAGACTATGGGATTTAACTCCATTTCTGAAGGGAAACACACAGCATAATTCTCTTCCATGGATCGCACTCTGCTTTAGATCAGGAAGCACGTTCTTGCTTTCTAGAATCTCTAATACAGCAGGAAACGTGAGTGTGCTCAGAATAAAAGAATGGTGTTTCCTATACATACGGACCATATCTAGTTCAACTCTGCTTCTGAAACTGATACAAAGCACGGGTCCTCTAACATCCAGTGCTTGTCAGTTAAGATGAGAAATGTGTGAGCTTCGTGAATGATGTAGTTCGTTTGAGCTGTTAGTAACTGCCCTTACCTGAATCGAAGTCTTGCTTGTAGGAAGACTCAGAGCCTGGGATTTAACTCCATTTCTGAAGGGAAACACACAGCAGAGTTCTCATATATAGATCACACTCTGCTTTAGAGCAAGAAACACACTCTTGCTTTCTAGAGTCTCTAAGATAGCAGGAAACATGAGTGTGCTGAGAACAAATGAACGGAGTTTCCTACACATATGAGCCATATCTAGTTCAACTCTGATTCTAAAACTGAAACAAATAACAGGTCCTCTAAAATCCAATGATTGTCAGTTAAGATGAGAAACGTGTGAGCTTCGTGAATGATGTAGTTCGTTTGAGCTGTTATTCACTGCCCTTACCTGAAATGAAGTCTTGCTTGTAGGAAGACCCCGAGTCTGGGATTTAACTCCATTTCCGAAGTGAAACACACAGCAGAGTTCTAATATATAGAACACACTCTGCTTTATAGCAAAAATCACGCTCTTGCTTTCTAGAGTCTCTAAGACAGCAGGAAACATGAGTGTACTGAGAACAAATGAACGGAGTTTCCTACACATATGAGCCATATCTAGTTCAACTCTGATTCTAAAACTGAAACAAACAACAGGTCCTCTAAAATCCAATGCTTGTCAGTTAAGATGAGAAATGTGTGAGCTTAGTGAACGATGAAGTTCGTTTGAGCTGAAATGTGACTGCCCTTACCTGAAACGAAGTAGTGCTTGTAGGAAGACACAGAACCTGGGATTTAACTCCATTTCTGAAGGGAAACACACAGCATAGTTCTCATCCTTGGATTGCACTATGATTTAGAGCAAGAAACACACTCTTGTTTTCTAGAATCTCTAATACAGCAGGAAACACGAGTGTGCTCAGAAAAAAAGAACGGTGTTTCCTACACATACGGACCATATCTTTTTCAACTCTGGTTCTGAAACTGATACAACGCACGGGTCCTCTAATATCCAGTGCTTGCCAGTTAAGATGAGAAATGTGTGAGCTTCGTGAATGATGTAGTTCGTTTGAGCTGTTAGTAACTGCCCTTACCTGAATCGAAGTCTTGCTTGTAGGAAGACTCAGAGCCTGGGATTGAACTCCATTTCTGAAGGGAAACACACAGCAGAGTTCACATATATAGATCACACTCTGCTTTAGAGCAAGAAACACACTCTTGCTTTCTAGAGTCTCTAAGACTGCAGGAAACATGAGTGTGCTGAGAACAAATGAAGGGAGTTTCCTACACATATGAGCCATATCTAGTTCAACTCTGATTCTAAAACTGAAACAAACAACAGGTCCTCTAACATCCAATGCTTGTCAGTTAAGATGAGAAACATGTGAGCTTAGTGAACGATGAAGTTCGTTTGAGCTGAAAAGTGACTGCCCTTACCTGAAACGAAGTAGTGCATGTAGGAAGACACAGAACCGGGGATTTAACTCCATTTCTGAAGGGAAACACACAGCATAGTTCTCATCCTTGGATTGCACTATGATTTAGAGCAAGAAACACACTCTTGCTTTCCAGAATCTCTAATACAACAGGAAACACGAGTGTGCTCAGAACAAAAGAACGGTGTTTCCTACACATACGGACCATATCTTTTTCAACTCTGGTTCTGAAACTGATTCAACGCACGGGTACTCTAACATCCAGTGCTTGTCAGTTAAGATGAGAAACGTGTGAGCTTCGTGAAAGATGTAGATCGTTTGAGCTGAAAAGTGACTGCCCTTACCTGAAACGAAATCTTGCTTGTAGGAAGACTCAGAGCCTGGGATTTAACTCCATTTCCGAAGTGAAACACACAGCAGAGTTCTCATATATAGATCACACTCTGCTTTATAGCAAGAAACACGCTCTTGCTTCCTAGAGTCTCTAAGACAGCAGGAAACATGAGTGTGCTGAGAACAAATGAACGGTGTTTCCTACACATACGGACCATATCTAGTTCAACTCTGCTTTGAAATTGATACAAAGCAAAGGTCCCCCATCATCAAGTGCTTCTCAATTAAGATGAGAAACGTGTGAGCTCGTGAACGATGTAGTTCGTTTGAGCTGTAAAGTAACTGCCCTTACCTGAAACGAAGTCTTGCATGTAGGAAGACTCAGTGCCTGGGATTTAACTCCATTTTTGAAGTGAAACACAAAACAGAGTTATCATCAATTGATCACACTCTGCTTTAGAGCAAGAAGCATGCTCTAGCTTTCCAGAATCTCTAAGACAGCATGAAACTTGAGTGTGCTGAGAACAAATGAATGGTGTTTCCTACACATACGGACCATATCTAGTCCAACTCTGCTTCTGAAACTGATAAAAAGCACTGGTCCTCTAACATCCAATGCTTGTCAGTTAAGATGAGAAACGTGTGAGCTTCGTGAAACATGTAGTTCGTTTGAGCTGAAAAGTGACTGCACTTACCTGAAACGAAGTCTTGCTTGTAGGAAGACACAGAGCATGGAATTTAACTCCATTTCTGAAGTGAAACACACAGCAGAGTTCTCATATATAGATCACACTCTGCTTTAGAGCAAGAAGCACGTACTTGCTTCCTAGAGTCTCTACGACAAAAGGAAACGTGAGTGTGCTCATAACAAAGGAACTGTGTTTCCTACAGACATGAGCCATATCTAGTTCAACTCTGATTCTAAAACTGAAACAAACCACAGGTCCTCTAAAATCCAATGCTTGTCAGTTAAGATGAGAAACGTGTGAGCTTCGTGAACGATGTAGTTTGTTTGAGCTCAAAAGTGACTGCCCTTACCTGAAACGAAGTAGTGTTTGTAGGAAAACACAGACGGTGGGATTTAACTCCATTTCTGAAGGGAAACACACAGCATAGATCTCATCCATGGATCGCACTCTGCTTTAGAGCAGGAAGCACGTTCTTGCTTTCTAGAATCTCTAATACAGCAGGAAACGTGAGTGTGCTCAGAATAAAAGAACGGTGTTTCCTATACATACGGAACATATCTAGTTCAAATCTGCTTCTGAAACTGATACAAAGCACGGGTCCTCTAACATCCAGTGCTTGTCAGTTAAGATGAGAAACGTGTGAGCTTCGTGAATGATGTAGTTAGTTTGAGCTCTTAGTAACTGCCCTTACCTGAAACGAAGTCTTGCTTGTAGGAAGACTCAGAGCCTGGGATTTAACTCCATTTCTGAAGGGAAACACACAGCAGAGTTCTCATATATAGATCACACTCTGCTTTGGAGCAAGAAACACACTCTTGCTTTCTAGAGTCTCTAAGATAGCAGGAAACATGAGTGTGCTGAGAACAAATGAACGGTGTTTCCTACACATATGAGCCATATCTAGTTCAACTCTGATTCTAAAACTGAAACAAATAACAGGTCCTCTAAAATCCAGTGCTTGTCAGTTAAGATGAGAAACGTGTGAGCTTCTTGAACGATGAAGTTCATTTGAGCTGAAAAGTGACTGCCCTTACCTGAAATGAAATCTTGCTTGTAGGAAGACTCAGAGCCTGGGATTTAACTCCATTTCCGAAGTGAAACACACAGCAGAGTTCTCATATATAGATCACACTCTGCTTTATAGCAAGAAACACGCTCTTGCTTCCTAGAGTCTCTAAGACAGCAGGAAACATGAGTGTGCTGAGAACAAATGAACGGAGTTTCCTACACATACGGACCATATCTAGTTCAACTCTGCTTTGAAATTGATACAAAGCAAAGGTCCCCCATCATCAAGTGCTTCTCAATTTAGATGCGAAACGTGTGAGCTCGTGAACGATGTAGTTCGTTTGAGCTGTAAAGTAACTGCCCTTACCTGAAACGAAGTCTTGCATGTAGGAAGACTCAGTGCCTGGGATTTAACTCCATTTTTGAAGTGAAACACAAAACAGAGTTATCATCAATTGATCACACTCTGCTTTAGAACAAGAAGCATGCTCTAGCTTTCCAGAATCTCTAAGACAGCATGAAACTTGAGTGTGCTGAGAACAAATGAATGGTGTTTCCTACACATAGAGACCATATCTAGTCCAACTCTGCTTCTGAAACTGATACAAAGCACTGGTCCTCTAACATCCAATGCTTGTCAGTTAAGATGAGAAACGTGTTAGCTTCGTGAACAATATAGTTCGTTTGAGCTCAAAAGTGACTGCCCTTATCTGAAACGAAGTAGTGTTTGTAGGAAAACACAGACTATGGGATTTAACTCCATTTCTGAAGGGAAACACACAGCATAATTCTCTTCCATGGATCGCACTCTGCTTTAGATCAGGAAGCACGTTCTTGCTTTCTAGAATCTCTAATACAGCAGGAAACGTGAGTGTGCTCAGAATAAAAGAATGGTGTTTCCTATACATACGGACCATATCTAGTTCAACTCTGCTTCTGAAACTGATACAAAGCACGGGTCCTCTAACATCCAGTGCTTGTCAGTTAAGATGAGAAATGTGTGAGCTTCGTGAATGATGTAGTTCGTTTGAGCTGTTAGTAACTGCCCTTACCTGAATCGAAGTCTTGCTTGTAGGAAGACTCAGAGCCTGGGATTTAACTCCATTTCTGAAGGGAAACACACAGCAGAGTTCTCATATATAGATCACACTCTGCTTTAGAGCAAGAAACACACTCTTGCTTTCTAGAGTCTCTAAGATAGCAGGAAACATGAGTGTGCTGAGAACAAATGAACGGAGTTTCCTACACATATGAGCCATATCTAGTTCAACTCTGATTCTAAAACTGAAACAAATAACAGGTCCTCTAAAATCCAATGATTGTCAGTTAAGATGAGAAACGTGTGAGCTTCGTGAATGATGTAGTTCGTTTGAGCTGTTATTCACTGCCCTTACCTGAAACGAAGTCTTGCTTGTAGGAAGACCCCGAGTCTGGGATTTAACTCCATTTCCGAAGTGAAACACACAGCAGAGTTCTAATATATAGAACACACTCTGCTTTATAGCAAAAATCACGCTCTTGCTTTCTAGAGTCTCTAAGACAGCAGGAAACATGAGTGTACTGAGAACAAATGAACGGAGTTTCCTACACATATGAGCCATATCTAGTTCAACTCTGATTCTAAAACTGAAACAAACAACAGGTCCTCTAAAATCCAATGCTTGTCAGTTAAGATGAGAAATGTGTGAGCTTAGTGAACGATGAAGTTCGTTTGAGCTGAAATGTGACTGCCCTTACCTGAAACGAAGTAGTGCTTGTAGGAAGACACAGAACCTGGGATTTAACTCCATTTCTGAAGGGAAACACACAGCATAGTTCTCATCCTTGGATTGCACTATGATTTAGAGCAAGAAACACACTCTTGTTTTCTAGAATCTCTAATACAGCAGGAAACACGAGTGTGCTCAGAAAAAAAGAACGGTGTTTCCTACACATACGGACCATATCTTTTTCAACTCTGGTTCTGAAACTGATACAACGCACGGGTCCTCTAATATCCAGTGCTTGCCAGTTAAGATGAGAAATGTGTGAGCTTCGTGAATGATGTAGTTCGTTTGAGCTGTTAGTAACTGCCCTTACCTGAATCGAAGTCTTGCTTGTAGGAAGACTCAGAGCCTGGGATTGAACTCCATTTCTGAAGGGAAACACACAGCAGAGTTCACATATATAGATCACACTCTGCTTTAGAGCAAGAAACACACTC
This sequence comes from Onychomys leucogaster, assembly GCA_949786385.1. Taxonomy (NCBI): domain Eukaryota; kingdom Metazoa; phylum Chordata; class Mammalia; order Rodentia; family Cricetidae; genus Onychomys; species Onychomys leucogaster. The sequence continues at coordinate 1,134,530 of CATKUP010000081.1, forward strand.
TTGCTTTCTAGAGTCTCTAAGATAGCAGGAAACATGAGTGTGCTGAGAACAAATGAAGGGAGTTTCCTACACATATGAGCCATATCTAGTTCAACTCTGATTCTAAAACTGAAACAAATAACAGGTCCTCTAAAATCCAATGATTGTCTGTTAAGATGAGAAACGTGTGAGCTTCGTGAATGATGTAGTTCGTTTGATCTGTTATTCACTGCCCTTACCTGAAACGAAGTCTTGCTTGTAGGAAGACCCCGAGCCTGGGATTTAAGTCCATTTCCGAAGTGAAACACACAGCAGAGTTCTAATATATAGAACACACTCTGCTTTATAGCAAGAATCACGCTCTTGCTTTTTAGAGTCTCTAAGACTGCAGGAAACATGAGTGTACTGAGAACAAATGAACGGAGTTTCCTACACATATGAGCCATATCTAGTTCAACTCTGATTCTAAAACTGAAACAAACAACAGGTCCTCTAACATCCAATGCTTGTCAGTTAAGATGAGAAACATGTGAGCTTAGTGAACGATGAAGTTCGTTTGAGCTGAAAAGTGACTGCCCTTACCTGAAACGAAGTAGTGCATGTAGGAAGACACAGAACCGGGGATTTAACTCCATTTCTGAAGGGAAACACACAGCATAGTTCTCATCCTTGGATTGCACTATGATTTAGAGCAAGAAACACACTCTTGCTTTCCAGAATCTCTAATACAACAGGAAACACGAGTGTGCTCAGAACAAAAGAACGGTGTTTCCTACACATACGGACCATATCTTTTTCAACTCTGGTTCTGAAACTGATTCAACGCACGGGTACTCTAACATCCAGTGCTTGTCAGTTAAGATGAGAAACGTGTGAGATTCGTGAAAGATGTAGATCGTTTGAGCTGAAAAGTGACTGCCCTTACCTGAAACGAAATCTTGCTTGTAGGAAGACTCAGAGCCTGGGATTTAACTCCATTTCCGAAGTGAAACACACAGCAGAGTTCTCATATATAGATCACACTCTGCTTTATAGCAAGAAACACGCTCTTGCTTCCTAGAGTCTCTAAGACAGCAGGAAACATGAGTGTGCTGAGAACAAATGAACGGAGTTTCCTACACATACGGACCATATCTAGTTCAACTCTGCTTTGAAATTGATACAAAGCAAAGGTCCCCCATCATCAAGTGCTTCTCAATTTAGATGAGAAACGTGTGAGCTCGTGAACGATGTAGTTCGTTTGAGCTGTAAAGTAACTGCCCTTACCTGAAACGAAGTCTTGCATGTAGGAAGACTCAGTGCCTGGGATTTAACTCCATTTTTGAAGTGAAACACAAAACAGAGTTATCATCAATTGATCACACTCTGCTTTAGAACAAGAAGCATGCTCTAGCTTTCCAGAATCTCTAAGACAGCATGAAACTTGAGTGTGCTGAGAACAAATGAATGGTGTTTCCTACACATACAGACCATATCTAGTCCAACTCTGCTTCTGAAACTGATACAAAGCACTGGTCCTCTAACATCCAATGCTTGTCAGTTAAGATGAGAAACGTGTTAGCTTCGTGAACAATATAGTTCGTTTGAGCTCAAAAGTGACTGCCCTTATCTGAAACGAAGTAGTGTTTGTAGGAAAACACAGACTATGGGATTTAACTCCATTTCTGAAGGGAAACACACAGCATAATTCTCTTCCATGGATTGCACTCTGCTTTAGATCAGGAAGCACGTTCTTGCTTTCTAGAATCTCTAATACAGCAGGAAACGTGAGTGTGCTCAGAATAAAAGAATGGTGTTTCCTATACATACGGACCATATCTAGTTCAACTCTGCTTCTGAAACTGATACAAAGCACGGGTCCTCTAACATCCAGTGCTTGTCAGTTAAGATGAGAAATGTGTGAGCTTCGTGAATGATGTAGTTCGTTTGAGCTGTTAGTAACTGCCCTTACCTGAATCGAAGTCTTGCTTGTAGGAAGACTCAGAGCCTGGGATTTAACTCCATTTCTGAAGGGAAACACACAGCAGAGTTCTCATATATAGATCACACTCTGCTTTAGAGCAAGAAACACACTCTTGCTTTCTAGAGTCTCTAAGATAGCAGGAAACATGAGTGTGCTGAGAACAAATGAACGGAGTATCCTACACATATGAGCCATATCAAGTTCAACTCTGATTCTAAAACTGAAACAAATAACAGGTCCTCTAAAATCCAATGATTGTCAGTTAAGATGAGAAACGTGTGAGCTTCGTGAATGATGTAGTTCGTTTGAGCTGTTATTCACTGCCCTTACCTGAAACGAAGTCTTGCTTGTAGGAAGACCCCGAGTCTGGGATTTAACTCCATTTCCGAAGTGAAACACACAGCAGAGTTCTAATATATAGCACACACTCTGCTTTATAGCAAGAATCACGCTCTTGCTTTCTAGAGTCTCTAAGACAGCAGGAAACATGAGTGTACTGAGAACAAATGAACGGAGTTTCCTACACATATGAGCCATATCTAGTTCAACTCTGATTCTAAAACTGAAACAAACAACAGGTCCTCTAAAATCCAATGCTTGTCAGTTAAGATGAGAAATGTGTGAGCTTAGTGAACGATGAAGTTCGTTTGAGCTGAAATGTGACTGCCCTTACCTGAAACGAAGTAGTGCTTGTAGGAAGACACAGAACCTGGGATTTAACTCCATTTCTGAAGGGAAACACACAGCATAGTTCTCATCCTTGGATTGCACTATGATTTAGAGCAAGAAACACACTCTTGTTTTCTAGAATCTCTAATACAGCAGGAAACACGAGTGTGCTCAGAACAAAAGAACGGTGTTTCCTACACATACGGACCATATCTTTTTCAACTCTGGTTCTGAAACTGATACAACGCACGGGTCCTCTAATATCCAGTGCTTGCCAGTTAAGATGAGAAATGTGTGAGCTTCGTGAATGATGTAGTTCGTTTGAGCTGTTAGTAACTGCCCTTACCTGAATCGAAGTCTTGCTTGTAGGAAGACTCAGAGCCTGGGATTTAACTCCATTTCTGAAGGGAAACACACAGCAGAGTTCACATATATAGATCACACTCTGCTTTAGAGCAAGAAACACACTCTTGCTTTCTAGAGTCTCTAAGATAGCAGGAAACATGAGTGTGCTGAGAACAAATGAAGGGAGTTTCCTACACATATGAGCCATATCTAGTTCAACTCTGATTCTAAAACTGAAACAAATAACAGGTCCTCTAAAATCCAATGATTGTCAGTAAAGACGAGAAACGTGTGAGCTTCGTGAATGATGTAGTTCGTTTGAGCTGTTATTCACTGCCCTTACCTGAAACGAAGGCTTGCTTGTAGGAAGACCCCGAGCCTGGGATTTAAGTCCATTTCCGAAGTGAAACACACAGCAGAGTTCTAATATATAGAACACACTCTGCTTTATAGCAAGAATCACGCTCTTGCTTTTTAGAGTCTCTAAGACTGCAGGAAACATGAGTGTACTGAGAACAAATGAACGGAGTTTCCTATACATATTAGCCATATCTAGTTCAACTCTGATTCTAAAACTGAAACAAACAACAGGTCCTCTAAAATCCAATGCTTGTCAGTTAAGATGAGAAACGTGTGAGCTTAGTGAACGATGAAGTTCGTTTGAGCTGAAAAGTGACTGCCCTTACCTGAAACGAAGTAGTGCATGTAGGAAGAAACAGAACCGGGGATTTAACTCCATTTCTGAAGGGAAACACACAGCATAGTTCTCATCCTTGGATTGCACTATGATTTAGAGCAAGAAACACACTCTTGTTTTCTAGAATCTCTAATACAGCAGGAAACACGAGTGTGCTCAGAACAAAAGAACGGTGATTCCTACACATACGGACCATATCTTTTTCAACTCTGGTTCTGAAACTGATTCAACGCACGGGTACTCTAACATCCAGTGCTTGTCAGTTAAGATGAGAAACGTGTGAGCTTCGTGAAAGATGTAGATCGTTTGAGCTGAAAAGTGACTGCCCTTACCTGAAACGAAGTCTTGCTTGTAGGAAGACACAGAGCATGGAATTTAACTCCATTTCCGAAGTGAAACACACAGCAGAGTTCTCATATACAGATCACACTCTGCTTTAGAGCAAGAAGCACGTACTTGCTTCCTAGAGTCTCTATGACAAAAGGAAACGTGAGTGTGCTCATAACAAAGGAACTGTGTTTCCTACACACATGAGCCATATCTAGTTCAACTCTGATTCTAAAACTGAAACTAACCACAGGTCCTCTAAAATCCAATGCTTGTCAGTTAAGATGAGAAACGTGTGAGCTTCATGAACGATGTAGTTTGTTTGAGCTCAAAAGTGACTGCCCTTACCTGAAACGAAGTAGTGTTTGTAGGAAAACACAGACGGTGGGATTTAACTCCATTTCTGAAGGGAAACACACAGCATAGTTCTCATCCATGGATCGCACTCTGCTTTAGAGCAGGAAGCACGTTCTTGCTTTCTAGAATCTCTAATACAGCAGGAAACCTGAGTGTGCTCAGAATAAAAGTACGGTGTTTCCTATACATACGGAACATATCTAGTTCAACTCTGCTTCTGAAACTGATACAAAGCACGGGTCCTCTAACATCCAGTGCTTGTCAGTTAAGATGAGAAACGTGTGAGCTTCGTGAATGATGTAGTTAGTTTGAGCTGTTAGTAACTGCCCTTACCTGAAACGAAGACTTGCTTGTAGGAAGACTCAGAGCCTGGGATTTAACTCCATTTCTGAAATGAAACACACAGCAGAGTTCTAATATATAGAACACATTCTGCTTTATAGAAAGAAACACGCTCTTGCTTTCTAGAGTCTCTAAGACAGCAAGAAACATGAGTGTACTGAGAACAAATGAACGGAGTTTCCTACACATATGAGCCATATCTAGTTCAACTCTGATTCTAAAACTGAAACAAACAACAGGTCCTCTAACATCCAATGCTTGTCAGTTAAGATGAGAAATGTGTGAGCTTGGTGAACGATGAAGTTCGTTTGAGCTGAAAAGTGACTGCCCTTACCTGAAACGAAGTAGTGCTTGTAGGAAGACACAGAGCCTGGGATTTAACTCCATTTCTGAAGGGAAGCACACAGCATAGTTCTCATCCTTGGATTGCACTATGATTTAGAACAAGAAACACGCTCTTGCTTTCTAGAATCTCTAATACAGCAGGAAACACGAGTGTGCTCAGAACAAAAGAACGGTGTTTCCTACACATACGGACCATATCTTTTTCAACTCTGGTTCTGAAACTGATACAATGCACGGGTCCTCTAACATCCAGTGCTTGTCAGTTAAGATGAGAAACGTGTGAGCTTCGTGAAAGATGTAGTTCGTTTGAGCTGAAAAGTGACTGCCCTTACCTGAAACGAAGTCTTGCTTGTAGGAAGACACAGAGCATGGAATTTAACTCCATTTCTGAAGTGAAACACACAGCAGAGTTCTCATATATAGATCACACTCTGCTTTAGAGCAAGAAGCACGTACTTCCTTCCTAGAGTCTCTACGACAAAAGGAAACGTGAGTGTTCTCATAACAAAGTAACTGTGTTTCCTACAGACATGAGCCATATCTAGTTCAACTCTGATTCTAAAACTGAAACAAACCACAGGTCCGCTAAAATCCAATGCTTGTCAGTTAAGATGAGAAACGTGTGAGCTTCGTGAACGATGTAGTTTGTTTGAGCTCAAAAGTGACTGCCCTTACCTGAAACGAAGTAGTGTTTGTAGGAAAACGCAGACCTGGGATTTAACTCCATTTCTGAAGGGAAACACACAGCATAGTTGTCATCCATGGATCGCACTCTGCTTTAGAGCAGGAAGCACGTTCTTGCTATCTAGAATCTCTAATACAGCAGGAAACGTGAGTGTGCTCAGAATAAAAGAACAGTGTTTCCTATAAATACGGAACATATCTAGTTCAACTCTGCTTCTGAAACTGATACAAAGCAGGGGTCCTCTAACATCCAGTGCTTGTCAGTTAAGATGAGAAATGTGTGAGCTTCGTGAATGATGTAGTTAGTTTGAGGTGTTAGTAACTGCCCTTATCTGAAACGAAGTCTTGCTTGTAGGAAGACTCAGAGCCTGGGATTTAACTCCATTTCTGAAGGAAAACACACAGCAGAGTTCTCATATATAGATCACACTCTGCTTTAGAGCAAGAAACACACTCTTGCTTTCTAGAGTCTCTAAGATAGCAGGAAACATGAGTGTGCTGAGAACAAATGAACGGTGTTTCCTACACATATGAGCCATATCTAGTTCAAATCTGATTCTAAAACTGAAACAAATAACAGGTCCTCTAAAATCCAATGATTGTCAGTTAAGACGAGAAACGTGTGAGCTTCGTGAATGATGTAGTTCGTTTGAGCTGTTATTAACTGCCCTTACCTGAAATGAAGTCTTGCTTGTAGGAAGACTCAGAGCCTGGGATTTAACTCCATTTCTGAAGGGAAACACAGGACGCAGTTCTCATCCATGGATCACACTCTGCTTTAGATCAAGAAGCACGCTCTTGATTTCTAGAGTCTCTAATACAGCAGGAAAAGTGAGTGTGCTCAGAACAAAAGAACGGTGTTTCCTATACAAACGGACCATATCTAGTTCAACTCTGCTTGAAATTGATACAAAGCAAAGGTGTTCTATCATCAAATGCTTCCCTATTAAGATGAGAAACCTGTGAGCTTCGTGAACAATATAGTTCGATTGAGCTGTAAAGTAACTGCCCTTACATGAAACGAAGTCTTGCTTGTAGGAAGACTCAGACCATGGGACTTAACTCCATTTCTGAAGTGAAACACCCAACAGAGTTCTCATCCATTGATCACACTCTGCTTTAAAGCAAGAAGCACGCTCTCGCTTTCCAGAGTCTCTAAGACATCAGGAAACGTGAGTGTGCTGAGAACAAATGAACGGTGTTTCCTACACATATGAGCCATATCTAGGTCAACTCTGATTCTAAAACTGAAACAAACAACAGGTCTTCTAAAATGCAATGCTTGTCAGTTAAGATGAGAAACGTGTGAGCTTCGTGAATGATGTAGTTCGTTTGAGCTCAAAAGTGACTGCCGTTACCTGAAACGAAGTAGTGTTTGTAGGAAAACACAGACCGTGGGATTTAACTCCATTTCTGAATGGAAACACACAGCATAGTTCTCATCCATGGATCGCACTCTGCTTTAGAGCAGGAAGCACGTTCTTGCTTTCTAGAATCTCCAATACAGCAGGAAACGTGAGTGTGCTCAGAATAAAAGAACGGTGTTTCCTATACATACAGACCATATCTAGTTCAACCCTGCTTCTGAAACTGATACAAAGCACCGGTCCTCTAACATCCAGTGCTTGTCATTTAAGATGAGAAACGTGTGAGCTTCGTGAATGATGTAGTTTGTTTGAGCTGTTATTCACTGCCCTTACCTGAAACGAAGTCTTGCTTGTAGGAAGACCCCGAGCCTGGGATTTAACTCCATTTCCGAAGTGAAACACACAGCAGAGTTCTAATATATAGAACACACTATGCTTTATCGCAAGAATCACGCTCTTGCTTTCTAGAGTCTCTAAGACAGCAGGAAACATGAGTGTACTGAGAACAAATGAACGGAGTTTCCTACACATATGAGCCGTATCTAGTTCAACTCTGATTCTAAAACTGAAACAAACAACAGGTCCTCTAACATCCAATGCTTGTCAGTTAAGATGAGAAACGTGTGAGCTTAGTGAACGATGAAGTTCGTTTGAGCTGAAAAGTGACTGCCCTTACTTGAAACGAAGTAGTGCTTGTAGGAAGACACAGAACCTGGGATTTAACTCCATTTCTGAAGGGAAACACACAGCACAGTTCTCATCCTGGGATTGCACTATGATTTAGAGCAAGATACACACTCTTGCTTTCTAGAATCTCTAATACAGCAGGAAACACGAGTGTGCTCAGAACAAAAGAACGGTGTTTCCTACACACACGGACCATATCTTTTTCAACTGTGGTTCTGAAACTGATTCAACGCACGGGTACTCTAACATCCAGTGCTTGTCAGTTAAGATGAGAAACGTGTGAGCTTCGTGAAAGATGTAGATCGTTTGAGCTGAAAAGTGACTGCCCTTACCTGAAACGAAGTCTTTCTTGTAGGAAGACACAGAGCATGGAATTTAACTCCATTTCCGAAGTGAAACACACAGCAGAGTTCTCATATATAGATCACACTCTGCTTTAGAGCAAGAAGCACGTACTTGCTTCCTAGAGTCTCTAGGACAAAAGGAAACGTGAGTTTGCTCATAACAAAGGAACTGTGTTTCCTACACACATGAGCCATATCTTGTTCAACTCTGATTCTAAAACTGAAACAAACCACAGGTCCTCTAAAATCCAATGCTTGTCAGTTAAGATGAGAAACGTGTGAGCTTCGTGAACGATGTAGGTTGTTTGAGCTCAAAAGTGACTGCCCTTACCGGAAACGAAGTAGTGTTTGTAGGAAAACACAGACGGTGGGATTGAACTCCATTTCTGAAGGGAAACACACAGCATAGTTCTCATCCATGGATCGCACTCTGCTTTAGAGCAGGAAGCACGTTCTTGCTTTCTAGAATCTCTAATACAGCAGGAAACGTGAGTATGCTCAGAATAAAAGAACGGTGTTTCCTATACATACGGAACATATCTAGTTCAACTCTGCTTCTGAAACTGATACAAAGCACGGGTCCTCTAACATCCAGTGCTTGTCAGTTAAGATGAGAAACGTGTGAGCTTCGTGAATGATGTAGTTATTTTGAGCTGTTAGTAACTGCCCTTACCTGAAACGAAGTCTTGCTTGTAGGAAGACTCAGAGCCTGGGATTTAACTCCATTTCTGAAGGGAAACACACAGCAGAGTTCTCATATATAGATCACACTCTGCTTTAGAGCAAGAAACACACTCTTGCTTTCTAGAGTCTCTAAGATAGCAGGAAACATGAGTGTGCTGAGAACAAATGAACGGTGTTTCCTACACATATGAGCCATATCTAGTTCAACTCTGATTCTAAAACTGAAACAAATAACAGGTCCTCTAAAATCCAATGATTGTCAGTTAAGATGCGAAACGTGTGAGCTTCGTGAACGCTGAAGTTCATTTGAGCTGAAAAGTGACTGCCCTTACCTGAAACTAAGTAGTGCTTGTAGGAAGACACAGAGCCTGGGATTTAACTCCATTTCTGAAGGGAAACACACAGCATAGTTCTCATCCTTGGATTGCACTATGATTTAGAGCAAGAAACACGCTCTTGCTTTCTAGAATCTCTAATACAGCAGGAAACACGAGTGTGCTCAGAACAAAAGAACGGTGTTTCCTACACATACGGACCATATCTTTTTCAACTCTGGTTCTGAAACTGATACAATGCACGGGTCCTCTAACATCCAGTGCTTGTCAGTTAAGATGAGAAACGTGTGAGCTTCGTGAAAGATGTAGTTCGTTTGAGCTGAAAAGTGACTGCCCTTACCTGAAACGAAGTCTTGCTTGTAGGAAGACACAGAGCATGGAATTTAACTCCATTTCTGAAGTGAAACACACAGCAGAGTTCTCATATATAGATCACACTCTGCTTTAGAGCAAGAAGCACGTACTTCCTTCCTAGAGTCTCTACGACAAAAGGAAACGTGAGTGTTCTCATAACAAAGTAACTGTGTTTCCTACAGACATGAGCCATATCTAGTTCAACTCTGATTCTAAAACTGAAACAAACCACAGGTCCTCTAAAATCCAATGCTTGTCAGTTAAGATGAGAAACGTGTGAGCTTCGTGAACGATGTAGTTCGTTTGAGCTGAAAAGTGACTGCCCTTACCTGAAACGAAGTAGTGTTTGTAGGAAAACACAGACGGTGGGATTTAACTCCATTTCTGAAGGGAAACACACAGCATAGATCTCATCCATGGATCGCACTCTGCTTTAGAGCAGGAAGCACGTTCTTGCTTTCTAGAATCTCTAATACAGCAGGAAACGTGAGTGTGCTCAGAATAAAAGAACGGTGTTTCCTATACATACGGAACATATCTAGTTCAAATCTGCTTCTGAAACTGATACAAAGCACGGGTCCTCTAACATCCAGTGCTTGTCAGTTAAGATGAGAAACGTGTGAGCTTCGTGAATGATGTAGTTAGTTTGAGCTCTTAGTAACTGCCCTTACCTGAAACGAAGTCTTGCTTGTAGGAAGACTCAGAGCCTGGGATTTAACTCCATTTCTGAAGGGAAACACACAGCAGAGTTCTCATATATAGATCACACTCTGCTTTGGAGCAAGAAACACACTCTTGCTTTCTAGAGTCTCTAAGATAGCAGGAAACATGAGTGTGCTGAGAACAAATGAACGGTGTTTCCTACACATATGAGCCATATCTAGTTCAACTCTGATTCTAAAACTGAAACAAATAACAGGTCCTCTAAAATCCAGTGCTTGTCAGTTAAGATGAGAAACGTGTGAGCTTCTTGAACGATGAAGTTCATTTGAGCTGAAAAGTGACTGCCCTTACCTGAAATGAAATCTTGCTTGTAGGAAGACTCAGAGCCTGGGATTTAACTCCATTTCCGAAGTGAAACACACAGCAGAGTTCTCATATATAGATCACACTCTGCTTTATAGCAAGAAACACGCTCTTGCTTCCTAGAGTCTCTAAGACAGCAGGAAACATGAGTGTGCTGAGAACAAATGAACGGAGTTTCCTACACATACGGACCATATCTAGTTCAACTCTGCTTTGAAATTGATACAAAGCAAAGGTCCCCCATCATCAAGTGCTTCTCAATTTAGATGCGAAACGTGTGAGCTCGTGAACGATGTAGTTCGTTTGAGCTGTAAAGTAACTGCCCTTACCTGAAACGAAGTCTTGCATGTAGGAAGACTCAGTGCCTGGGATTTAACTCCATTTTTGAAGTGAAACACAAAACAGAGTTATCATCAATTGATCACACTCTGCTTTAGAACAAGAAGCATGCTCTAGCTTTCCAGAATCTCTAAGACAGCATGAAACTTGAGTGTGCTGAGAACAAATGAATGGTGTTTCCTACACATAGAGACCATATCTAGTCCAACTCTGCTTCTGAAACTGATACAAAGCACTGGTCCTCTAACATCCAATGCTTGTCAGTTAAGATGAGAAACGTGTTAGCTTCGTGAACAATATAGTTCGTTTGAGCTCAAAAGTGACTGCCCTTATCTGAAACGAAGTAGTGTTTGTAGGAAAACACAGACTATGGGATTTAACTCCATTTCTGAAGGGAAACACACAGCATAATTCTCTTCCATGGATCGCACTCTGCTTTAGATCAGGAAGCACGTTCTTGCTTTCTAGAATCTCTAATACAGCAGGAAACGTGAGTGTGCTCAGAATAAAAGAATGGTGTTTCCTATACATACGGACCATATCTAGTTCAACTCTGCTTCTGAAACTGATACAAAGCACGGGTCCTCTAACATCCAGTGCTTGTCAGTTAAGATGAGAAATGTGTGAGCTTCGTGAATGATGTAGTTCGTTTGAGCTGTTAGTAACTGCCCTTACCTGAATCGAAGTCTTGCTTGTAGGAAGACTCAGAGCCTGGGATTTAACTCCATTTCTGAAGGGAAACACACAGCAGAGTTCTCATATATAGATCACACTCTGCTTTAGAGCAAGAAACACACTCTTGCTTTCTAGAGTCTCTAAGATAGCAGGAAACATGAGTGTGCTGAGAACAAATGAACGGAGTTTCCTACACATATGAGCCATATCTAGTTCAACTCTGATTCTAAAACTGAAACAAATAACAGGTCCTCTAAAATCCAATGATTGTCAGTTAAGATGAGAAACGTGTGAGCTTCGTGAATGATGTAGTTCGTTTGAGCTGTTATTCACTGCCCTTACCTGAAACGAAGTCTTGCTTGTAGGAAGACCCCGAGTCTGGGATTTAACTCCATTTCCGAAGTGAAACACACAGCAGAGTTCTAATATATAGAACACACTCTGCTTTATAGCAAAAATCACGCTCTTGCTTTCTAGAGTCTCTAAGACAGCAGGAAACATGAGTGTACTGAGAACAAATGAACGGAGTTTCCTACACATATGAGCCATATCTAGTTCAACTCTGATTCTAAAACTGAAACAAACAACAGGTCCTCTAAAATCCAATGCTTGTCAGTTAAGATGAGAAATGTGTGAGCTTAGTGAACGATGAAGTTCGTTTGAGCTGAAATGTGACTGCCCTTACCTGAAACGAAGTAGTGCTTGTAGGAAGACACAGAACCTGGGATTTAACTCCATTTCTGAAGGGAAACACACAGCATAGTTCTCATCCTTGGATTGCACTATGATTTAGAGCAAGAAACACACTCTTGTTTTCTAGAATCTCTAATACAGCAGGAAACACGAGTGTGCTCAGAAAAAAAGAACGGTGTTTCCTACACATACGGACCATATCTTTTTCAACTCTGGTTCTGAAACTGATACAACGCACGGGTCCTCTAATATCCAGTGCTTGCCAGTTAAGATGAGAAATGTGTGAGCTTCGTGAATGATGTAGTTCGTTTGAGCTGTTAGTAACTGCCCTTACCTGAATCGAAGTCTTGCTTGTAGGAAGACTCAGAGCCTGGGATTGAACTCCATTTCTGAAGGGAAACACACAGCAGAGTTCACATATATAGATCACACTCTGCTTTAGAGCAAGAAACACACTCTTGCTTTCTAGAGTCTCTAAGATAGCAGGAAACATGAGTGTGCTGAGAACAAATGAAGGGAGTTTCCTACACATATGAGCCATATCTAGTTCAACTCTGATTCTAAAACTGAAACAAATAACAGGTCCTCTAAAATCCAATGATTGTCTGTTAAGATGAGAAACGTGTGAGCTTCGTGAATGATGTAGTTCGTTTGATCTGTTATTCACTGCCCTTACCTGAAACGAAGTCTTGCTTGTAGGAAGACCCCGAGCCTGGGATTTAAGTCCATTTCCGAAGTGAAACACACAGCAGAGTTCTAATATATAGAACACACTCTGCTTTATAGCAAGAATCACGCTCTTGCTTTTTAGAGTCTCTAAGACTGCAGGAAACATGAGTGTACTGAGAACAAATGAACGGAGTTTCCTACACATATGAGCCATATCTAGTTCAACTCTGATTCTAAAACTGAAACAAACAACAGGTCCTCTAACATCCAATGCTTGTCAGTTAAGATGAGAAACATGTGAGCTTAGTGAACGATGAAGTTCGTTTGAGCTGAAAAGTGACTGCCCTTACCTGAAACGAAGTAGTGCATGTAGGAAGACACAGAACCGGGGATTTAACTCCATTTCTGAAGGGAAACACACAGCATAGTTCTCATCCTTGGATTGCACTATGATTTAGAGCAAGAAACACACTCTTGCTTTCCAGAATCTCTAATACAACAGGAAACACGAGTGTGCTCAGAACAAAAGAACGGTGTTTCCTACACATACGGACCATATCTTTTTCAACTCTGGTTCTGAAACTGATTCAACGCACGGGTACTCTAACATCCAGTGCTTGTCAGTTAAGATGAGAAACGTGTGAGATTCGTGAAAGATGTAGATCGTTTGAGCTGAAAAGTGACTGCCCTTACCTGAAACGAAATCTTGCTTGTAGGAAGACTCAGAGCCTGGGATTTAACTCCATTTCCGAAGTGAAACACACAGCAGAGTTCTCATATATAGATCACACTCTGCTTTATAGCAAGAAACACGCTCTTGCTTCCTAGAGTCTCTAAGACAGCAGGAAACATGAGTGTGCTGAGAACAAATGAACGGAGTTTCCTACACATACGGACCATATCTAGTTCAACTCTGCTTTGAAATTGATACAAAGCAAAGGTCCCCCATCATCAAGTGCTTCTCAATTTAGATGAGAAACGTGTGAGCTCGTGAACGATGTAGTTCGTTTGAGCTGTAAAGTAACTGCCCTTACCTGAAACGAAGTCTTGCATGTAGGAAGACTCAGTGCCTGGGATTTAACTCCATTTTTGAAGTGAAACACAAAACAGAGTTATCATCAATTGATCACACTCTGCTTTAGAACAAGAAGCATGCTCTAGCTTTCCAGAATCTCTAAGACAGCATGAAACTTGAGTGTGCTGAGAACAAATGAATGGTGTTTCCTACACATACAGACCATATCTAGTCCAACTCTGCTTCTGAAACTGATACAAAGCACTGGTCCTCTAACATCCAATGCTTGTCAGTTAAGATGAGAAACGTGTTAGCTTCGTGAACAATATAGTTCGTTTGAGCTCAAAAGTGACTGCCCTTATCTGAAACGAAGTAGTGTTTGTAGGAAAACACAGACTATGGGATTTAACTCCATTTCTGAAGGGAAACACACAGCATAATTCTCTTCCATGGATTGCACTCTGCTTTAGATCAGGAAGCACGTTCTTGCTTTCTAGAATCTCTAATACAGCAGGAAACGTGAGTGTGCTCAGAATAAAAGAATGGTGTTTCCTATACATACGGACCATATCTAGTTCAACTCTGCTTCTGAAACTGATACAAAGCACGGGTCCTCTAACATCCAGTGCTTGTCAGTTAAGATGAGAAATGTGTGAGCTTCGTGAATGATGTAGTTCGTTTGAGCTGTTAGTAACTGCCCTTACCTGAATCGAAGTCTTGCTTGTAGGAAGACTCAGAGCCTGGGATTTAACTCCATTTCTGAAGGGAAACACACAGCAGAGTTCTCATATATAGATCACACTCTGCTTTAGAGCAAGAAACACACTCTTGCTTTCTAGAGTCTCTAAGATAGCAGGAAACATGAGTGTGCTGAGAACAAATGAACGGAGTATCCTACACATATGAGCCATATCAAGTTCAACTCTGATTCTAAAACTGAAACAAATAACAGGTCCTCTAAAATCCAATGATTGTCAGTTAAGATGAGAAACGTGTGAGCTTCGTGAATGATGTAGTTCGTTTGAGCTGTTATTCACTGCCCTTACCTGAAACGAAGTCTTGCTTGTAGGAAGACCCCGAGTCTGGGATTTAACTCCATTTCCGAAGTGAAACACACAGCAGAGTTCTAATATATAGCACACACTCTGCTTTATAGCAAGAATCACGCTCTTGCTTTCTAGAGTCTCTAAGACAGCAGGAAACATGAGTGTACTGAGAACAAATGAACGGAGTTTCCTACACATATGAGCCATATCTAGTTCAACTCTGATTCTAAAACTGAAACAAACAACAGGTCCTCTAAAATCCAATGCTTGTCAGTTAAGATGAGAAATGTGTGAGCTTAGTGAACGATGAAGTTCGTTTGAGCTGAAATGTGACTGCCCTTACCTGAAACGAAGTAGTGCTTGTAGGAAGACACAGAACCTGGGATTTAACTCCATTTCTGAAGGGAAACACACAGCATAGTTCTCATCCTTGGATTGCACTATGATTTAGAGCAAGAAACACACTCTTGTTTTCTAGAATCTCTAATACAGCAGGAAACACGAGTGTGCTCAGAACAAAAGAACGGTGTTTCCTACACATACGGACCATATCTTTTTCAACTCTGGTTCTGAAACTGATACAACGCACGGGTCCTCTAATATCCAGTGCTTGCCAGTTAAGATGAAAAATGTGTGAGCTTCGTGAATGATGTAGTTCGTTTGAGCTGTTAGTAACTGCCCTTACCTGAATCGAAGTCTTGCTTGTAGGAAGACTCAGAGCCTGGGATTTAACTCCATTTCTGAAGGGAAACACACAGCAGAGTTCACATATATAGATCACACTCTGCTTTAGAGCAAGAAACACACTCTTGCTTTCTAGAGTCTCTAAGATAGCAGGAAACATGAGTGTGCTGAGAACAAATGAAGGGAGTTTCCTACACATATGAGCCATATCTAGTTCAACTCTGATTCTAAAACTGAAACAAATAACAGGTCCTCTAAAATCCAATGATTGTCAGTAAAGACGAGAAACGTGTGAGCTTCGTGAATGATGTAGTTCGTTTGAGCTGTTATTCACTGCCCTTACCTGAAACGAAGGCTTGCTTGTAGGAAGACCCCGAGCCTGGGATTTAAGTCCATTTCCGAAGTGAAACACACAGCAGAGTTCTAATATATAGAACACACTCTGCTTTATAGCAAGAATCACGCTCTTGCTTTTTAGAGTCTCTAAGACTGCAGGAAACATGAGTGTACTGAGAACAAATGAACGGAGTTTCCTATACATATTAGCCATATCTAGTTCAACTCTGATTCTAAAACTGAAACAAACAACAGGTCCTCTAAAATCCAATGCTTGTCAGTTAAGATGAGAAACGTGTGAGCTTAGTGAACGATGAAGTTCGTTTGAGCTGAAAAGTGACTGCCCTTACCTGAAACGAAGTAGTGCATGTAGGAAGAAACAGAACCGGGGATTTAACTCCATTTCTGAAGGGAAACACACAGCATAGTTCTCATCCTTGGATTGCACTATGATTTAGAGCAAGAAACACACTCTTGTTTTCTAGAATCTCTAATACAGCAGGAAACACGAGTGTGCTCAGAACAAAAGAACGGTGATTCCTACACATACGGACCATATCTTTTTCAACTCTGGTTCTGAAACTGATTCAACGCACGGGTACTCTAACATCCAGTGCTTGTCAGTTAAGATGAGAAACGTGTGAGCTTCGTGAAAGATGTAGATCGTTTGAGCTGAAAAGTGACTGCCCTTACCTGAAACGAAGTCTTGCTTGTAGGAAGACACAGAGCATGGAATTTAACTCCATTTCCGAAGTGAAACACACAGCAGAGTTCTCATATACAGATCACACTCTGCTTTAGAGCAAGAAGCACGTACTTGCTTCCTAGAGTCTCTATGACAAAAGGAAACGTGAGTGTGCTCATAACAAAGGAACTGTGTTTCCTACACACATGAGCCATATCTAGTTCAACTCTGATTCTAAAACTGAAACTAACCACAGGTCCTCTAAAATCCAATGCTTGTCAGTTAAGATGAGAAACGTGTGAGCTTCATGAACGATGTAGTTTGTTTGAGCTCAAAAGTGACTGCCCTTACCTGAAACGAAGTAGTGTTTGTAGGAAAACACAGACGGTGGGATTTAACTCCATTTCTGAAGGGAAACACACAGCATAGTTCTCATCCATGGATCGCACTCTGCTTTAGAGCAGGAAGCACGTTCTTGCTTTCTAGAATCTCTAATACAGCAGGAAACCTGAGTGTGCTCAGAATAAAAGTACGGTGTTTCCTATACATACGGAACATATCTAGTTCAACTCTGCTTCTGAAACTGATACAAAGCACGGGTCCTCTAACATCCAGTGCTTGTCAGTTAAGATGAGAAACGTGTGAGCTTCGTGAATGATGTAGTTAGTTTGAGCTGTTAGTAACTGCCCTTACCTGAAACGAAGACTTGCTTGTAGGAAGACTCAGAGCCTGGGATTTAACTCCATTTCTGAAATGAAACACACAGCAGAGTTCTAATATATAGAACACATTCTGCTTTATAGAAAGAAACACGCTCTTGCTTTCTAGAGTCTCTAAGACAGCAAGAAACATGAGTGTACTGAGAACAAATGAACGGAGTTTCCTACACATATGAGCCATATCTAGTTCAACTCTGATTCTAAAACTGAAACAAACAACAGGTCCTCTAACATCCAATGCTTGTCAGTTAAGATGAGAAATGTGTGAGCTTGGTGAACGATGAAGTTCGTTTGAGCTGAAAAGTGACTGCCCTTACCTGAAACGAAGTAGTGCTTGTAGGAAGACACAGAGCCTGGGATTTAACTCCATTTCTGAAGGGAAGCACACAGCATAGTTCTCATCCTTGGATTGCACTATGATTTAGAACAAGAAACACGCTCTTGCTTTCTAGAATCTCTAATACAGCAGGAAACACGAGTGTGCTCAGAACAAAAGAACGGTGTTTCCTACACATACGGACCATATCTTTTTCAACTCTGGTTCTGAAACTGATACAATGCACGGGTCCTCTAACATCCAGTGCTTGTCAGTTAAGATGAGAAACGTGTGAGCTTCGTGAAAGATGTAGTTCGTTTGAGCTGAAAAGTGACTGCCCTTACCTGAAACGAAGTCTTGCTTGTAGGAAGACACAGAGCATGGAATTTAACTCCATTTCTGAAGTGAAACACACAGCAGAGTTCTCATATATAGATCACACTCTGCTTTAGAGCAAGAAGCACGTACTTCCTTCCTAGAGTCTCTACGACAAAAGGAAACGTGAGTGTTCTCATAACAAAGTAACTGTGTTTCCTACAGACATGAGCCATATCTAGTTCAACTCTGATTCTAAAACTGAAACAAACCACAGGTCCGCTAAAATCCAATGCTTGTCAGTTAAGATGAGAAACGTGTGAGCTTTGTGAACGATGTAGTTTGTTTGAGCTCAAAAGTGACTGCCCTTACCTGAAACGAAGTAGTGTTTGTAGGAAAACGCAGACCTGGGATTTAACTCCATTTCTGAAGGGAAACACACAGCATAGTTGTCATCCATGGATCGCACTCTGCTTTAGAGCAGGAAGCACGTTCTTGCTATCTAGAATCTCTAATACAGCAGGAAACGTGAGTGTGCTCAGAATAAAAGAACAGTGTTTCCTATAAATACGGAACATATCTAGTTCAACTCTGCTTCTGAAACTGATACAAAGCAGGGGTCCTCTAACATCCAGTGCTTGTCAGTTAAGATGAGAAATGTGTGAGCTTCGTGAATGATGTAGTTAGTTTGAGGTGTTAGTAACTGCCCTTATCTGAAACGAAGTCTTGCTTGTAGGAAGACTCAGAGCCTGGGATTTAACTCCATTTCTGAAGGAAAACACACAGCAGAGTTCTCATATATAGATCACACTCTGCTTTAGAGCAAGAAACACACTCTTGCTTTCTAGAGTCTCTAAGATAGCAGGAAACATGAGTGTGCTGAGAACAAATGAACGGTGTTTCCTACACATATGAGCCATATCTAGTTCAAATCTGATTCTAAAACTGAAACAAATAACAGGTCCTCTAAAATCCAATGATTGTCAGTTAAGACGAGAAACGTGTGAGCTTCGTGAATGATGTAGTTCGTTTGAGCTGTTATTAACTGCCCTTACCTGAAATGAAGTCTTGCTTGTAGGAAGACTCAGAGCCTGGGATTTAACTCCATTTCTGAAGGGAAACACAGGACGCAGTTCTCATCCATGGATCACACTCTGCTTTAGATCAAGAAGCACGCTCTTGATTTCTAGAGTCTCTAATACAGCAGGAAAAGTGAGTGTGCTCAGAACAAAAGAACGGTGTTTCCTATACAAACGGACCATATCTAGTTCAACTCTGCTTGAAATTGATACAAAGCAAAGGTGTTCTATCATCAAATGCTTCCCTATTAAGATGAGAAACCTGTGAGCTTCGTGAACAATATAGTTCGATTGAGCTGTAAAGTAACTGCCCTTACATGAAACGAAGTCTTGCTTGTAGGAAGACTCAGACCATGGGACTTAACTCCATTTCTGAAGTGAAACACCCAACAGAGTTCTCATCCATTGATCACACTCTGCTTTAAAGCAAGAAGCACGCTCTCGCTTTCCAGAGTCTCTAAGACATCAGGAAACGTGAGTGTGCTGAGAACAAATGAACGGTGTTTCCTACACATATGAGCCATATCTAGGTCAACTCTGATTCTAAAACTGAAACAAACAACAGGTCTTCTAAAATGCAATGCTTGTCAGTTAAGATGAGAAACGTGTGAGCTTCGTGAATGATGTAGTTCGTTTGAGCTCAAAAGTGACTGCCGTTACCTGAAACGAAGTAGTGTTTGTAGGAAAACACAGACCGTGGGATTTAACTCCATTTCTGAATGGAAACACACAGCATAGTTCTCATCCATGGATCGCACTCTGCTTTAGAGCAGGAAGCACGTTCTTGCTTTCTAGAATCTCCAATACAGCAGGAAACGTGAGTGTGCTCAGAATAAAAGAACGGTGTTTCCTATACATACAGACCATATCTAGTTCAACCCTGCTTCTGAAACTGATACAAAGCACCGGTCCTCTAACATCCAGTGCTTGTCATTTAAGATGAGAAACGTGTGAGCTTCGTGAATGATGTAGTTTGTTTGAGCTGTTATTCACTGCCCTTACCTGAAACGAAGTCTTGCTTGTAGGAAGACCCCGAGCCTGGGATTTAACTCCATTTCCGAAGTGAAACACACAGCAGAGTTCTAATATATAGAACACACTATGCTTTATCGCAAGAATCACGCTCTTGCTTTCTAGAGTCTCTAAGACAGCAGGAAACATGAGTGTACTGAGAACAAATGAACGGAGTTTCCTACACATATGAGCCGTATCTAGTTCAACTCTGATTCTAAAACTGAAACAAACAACAGGTCCTCTAACATCCAATGCTTGTCAGTTAAGATGAGAAACGTGTGAGCTTAGTGAACGATGAAGTTCGTTTGAGCTGAAAAGTGACTGCCCTTACTTGAAACGAAGTAGTGCTTGTAGGAAGACACAGAACCTGGGATTTAACTCCATTTCTGAAGGGAAACACACAGCACAGTTCTCATCCTGGGATTGCACTATGATTTAGAGCAAGATACACACTCTTGCTTTCTAGAATCTCTAATACAGCAGGAAACACGAGTGTGCTCAGAACAAAAGAACGGTGTTTCCTACACACACGGACCATATCTTTTTCAACTGTGGTTCTGAAACTGATTCAACGCACGGGTACTCTAACATCCAGTGCTTGTCAGTTAAGATGAGAAACGTGTGAGCTTCGTGAAAGATGTAGATCGTTTGAGCTGAAAAGTGACTGCCCTTACCTGAAACGAAGTCTTTCTTGTAGGAAGACACAGAGCATGGAATTTAACTCCATTTCCGAAGTGAAACACACAGCAGAGTTCTCATATATAGATCACACTCTGCTTTAGAGCAAGAAGCACGTACTTGCTTCCTAGAGTCTCTAGGACAAAAGGAAACGTGAGTTTGCTCATAACAAAGGAACTGTGTTTCCTACACACATGAGCCATATCTTGTTCAACTCTGATTCTAAAACTGAAACAAACCACAGGTCCTCTAAAATCCAATGCTTGTCAGTTAAGATGAGAAACGTGTGAGCTTCGTGAACGATGTAGGTTGTTTGAGCTCAAAAGTGACTGCCCTTACCGGAAACGAAGTAGTGTTTGTAGGAAAACACAGACGGTGGGATTGAACTCCATTTCTGAAGGGAAACACACAGCATAGTTCTCATCCATGGATCGCACTCTGCTTTAGAGCAGGAAGCACGTTCTTGCTTTCTAGAATCTCTAATACAGCAGGAAACGTGAGTATGCTCAGAATAAAAGAACGGTGTTTCCTATACATACGGAACATATCTAGTTCAACTCTGCTTCTGAAACTGATACAAAGCACGGGTCCTCTAACATCCAGTGCTTGTCAGTTAAGATGAGAAACGTGTGAGCTTCGTGAATGATGTAGTTATTTTGAGCTGTTAGTAACTGCCCTTACCTGAAACGAAGTCTTGCTTGTAGGAAGACTCAGAGCCTGGGATTTAACTCCATTTCTGAAGGGAAACACACAGCAGAGTTCTCATATATAGATCACACTCTGCTTTAGAGCAAGAAACACACTCTTGCTTTCTAGAGTCTCTAAGATAGCAGGAAACATGAGTGTGCTGAGAACAAATGAACGGTGTTTCCTACACATATGAGCCATATCTAGTTCAACTCTGATTCTAAAACTGAAACAAATAACAGGTCCTCTAAAATCCAATGATTGTCAGTTAAGATGCGAAACGTGTGAGCTTCGTGAACGCTGAAGTTCGTTTGAGCTGAAAAGTGACTGCCCTTACCTGAAACTAAGTAGTGCTTGTAGGAAGACACAGAGCCTGGGATTTAACTCCATTTCTGAAGGGAAACACACAGCATAGTTCTCATCCTTGGATTGCACTATGATTTAGAGCAAGAAACACGCTCTTGCTTTCTAGAATCTCTAATACAGCAGGAAACACGAGTGTGCTCAGAACAAAAGAACGGTGTTTCCTACACATACGGACCATATCTTTTTCAACTCTGGTTCTGAAACTGATACAATGCACGGGTCCTCTAACATCCAGTGCTTGTCAGTTAAGATGAGAAACGTGTGAGCTTCGTGAAAGATGTAGTTCGTTTGAGCTGAAAAGTGACTGCCCTTACCTGAAACGAAGTCTTGCTTGTAGGAAGACACAGAGCATGGAATTTAACTCCATTTCTGAAGTGAAACACACAGCAGAGTTCTCATATATAGATCACACTCTGCTTTAGAGCAAGAAGCACGTACTTCCTTCCTAGAGTCTCTACGACAAAAGGAAACGTGAGTGTTCTCATAACAAAGTAACTGTGTTTCCTACAGACATGAGCCATATCTAGTTCAACTCTGATTCTAAAACTGAAACAAACCACAGGTCCTCTAAAATCCAATGCTTGTCAGTTAAGATGAGAAACGTGTGAGCTTCGTGAACGATGTAGTTCGTTTGAGCTGAAAAGTGACTGCCCTTACCTGAAACGAAGTAGTGTTTGTAGGAAAACACAGACGGTGGGATTTAACTCCATTTCTGAAGGGAAACACACAGCATAGATCTCATCCATGGATCGCACTCTGCTTTAGAGCAGGAAGCACGTTCTTGCTTTCTAGAATCTCTAATACAGCAGGAAACGTGAGTGTGCTCAGAATAAAAGAACGGTGTTTCCTATACATACGGAACATATCTAGTTCAAATCTGCTTCTGAAACTGATACAAAGCACGGGTCCTCTAACATCCAGTGCTTGTCAGTTAAGATGAGAAACGTGTGAGCTTCGTGAATGATGTAGTTAGTTTGAGCTCTTAGTAACTGCCCTTACCTGAAACGAAGTCTTGCTTGTAGGAAGACTCAGAGCCTGGGATTTAACTCCATTTCTGAAGGGAAACACACAGCATAGTTCTCATCCTTGGATCGCACTCTGCTTTAGAGCAGGAAGCACGTTCTTGCTATCTAGAATCTCTAATACAGCAGGAAACGTGAGTGTGCTCAGAATAAAAGAACAGTGTTTCCTATAAATACGGAACATATCTAGTTCAACTCTGCTTCTGAAACTGATACAAAGCAGGGGTCCTCTAACATCCAGTGCTTGTCAGTTAAGATGAGAAATGTGTGAGCTTCGTGAATGATGTAGTTAGTTTGAGGTGTTAGTAACTGCCCTTATCTGAAACGAAGTCTTGCTTGTAGGAAGACTCAGAGCCTGGGATTTAACTCCATTTCTGAAGGAAAACACACAGCAGAGTTCTCATATATAGATCACACTCTGCTTTAGAGCAAGAAACACACTCTTGCTTTCTAGAGTCTCTAAGATAGCAGGAAACATGAGTGTGCTGAGAACAAATGAACGGTGTTTCCTACACATATGAGCCATATCTAGTTCAAATCTGATTCTAAAACTGAAACAAATAACAGGTCCTCTAAAATCCAATGATTGTCAGTTAAGACGAGAAACGTGTGAGCTTCGTGAATGATGTAGTTCGTTTGAGCTGTTATTAACTGCCCTTACCTGAAATGAAGTCTTGCTTGTAGGAAGACTCAGAGCCTGGGATTTAACTCCATTTCTGAAGGGAAACACAGGACGCAGTTCTCATCCATGGATCACACTCTGCTTTAGATCAAGAAGCACGCTCTTGATTTCTAGAGTCTCTAATACAGCAGGAAAAGTGAGTGTGCTCAGAACAAAAGAACGGTGTTTCCTATACAAACGGACCATATCTAGTTCAACTCTGCTTGAAATTGATACAAAGCAAAGGTGTTCTATCATCAAATGCTTCCCTATTAAGATGAGAAACCTGTGAGCTTCGTGAACAATATAGTTCGATTGAGCTGTAAAGTAACTGCCCTTACATGAAACGAAGTCTTGCTTGTAGGAAGACTCAGACCATGGGACTTAACTCCATTTCTGAAGTGAAACACCCAACAGAGTTCTCATCCATTGATCACACTCTGCTTTAAAGCAAGAAGCACGCTCTCGCTTTCCAGAGTCTCTAAGACATCAGGAAACGTGAGTGTGCTGAGAACAAATGAAAGGTGTTTCCTACACATATGAGCCATATCTAGGTCAACTCTGATTCTAAAACTGAAACAAACAACAGGTCTTCTAAAATGCAATGCTTGTCAGTTAAGATGAGAAACGTGTGAGCTTCGTGAATGATGTAGTTCGTTTGAGCTCAAAAGTGACTGCCGTTACCTGAAACGAAGTAGTGTTTGTAGGAAAACACAGACCGTGGGATTTAACTCCATTTCTGAATGGAAACACACAGCATAGTTCTCATCCATGGATCGCACTCTGCTTTAGAGCAGGAAGCACGTTCTTGCTTTCTAGAATCTCCAATACAGCAGGAAACGTGAGTGTGCTCAGAATAAAAGAACGGTGTTTCCTATACATACAGACCATATCTAGTTCAACCCTGCTTCTGAAACTGATACAAAGCACCGGTCCTCTAACATCCAGTGCTTGTCATTTAAGATGAGAAACGTGTGAGCTTCGTGAATGATGTAGTTCGTTTGAGCTGTTATTCACTGCCCTTACCTGAAACGAAGTCTTGCTTGTAGGAAGACCCCGAGCCTGGGATTTAACTCCATTTCCGAAGTGAAACACACAGCAGAGTTCTAATATATAGAACACACTATGCTTTATCGCAAGAATCACGCTCTTGCTTTCTAGAGTCTCTAAGACAGCAGGAAACATGAGTGTACTGAGAACAAATGAACGGAGTTTCCTACACATATGAGCCGTATCTAGTTCAACTCTGATTCTAAAACTGAAACAAACAACAGGTCCTCTAACATCCAATGCTTGTCAGTTAAGATGAGAAACGTGTGAGCTTAGTGAACGATGAAGTTCGTTTGAGCTGAAAAGTGACTGCCCTTACTTGAAACGAAGTAGTGCTTGTAGGAAGACACAGAACCTGGGATTTAACTCCATTTCTGAAGGGAAACACACAGCACAGTTCTCATCCTGGGATTGCACTATGATTTAGAGCAAGATACACACTCTTGCTTTCTAGAATCTCTAATACAGCAGGAAACACGAGTGTGCTCAGAACAAAAGAACGGTGTTTCCTACACACACGGACCATATCTTTTTCAACTGTGGTTCTGAAACTGATTCAACGCACGGGTACTCTAACATCCAGTGCTTGTCAGTTAAGATGAGAAACGTGTGAGCTTCGTGAAAGATGTAGATCGTTTGAGCTGAAAAGTGACTGCCCTTACCTGAAACGAAGTCTTTCTTGTAGGAAGACACAGAGCATGGAATTTAACTCCATTTCCGAAGTGAAACACACAGCAGAGTTCTCATATATAGATCACACTCTGCTTTAGAGCAAGAAGCACGTACTTGCTTCCTAGAGTCTCTAGGACAAAAGGAAACGTGAGTTTGCTCATAACAAAGGAACTGTGTTTCCTACACACATGAGCCATATCTTGTTCAACTCTGATTCTAAAACTGAAACAAACCACAGGTCCTCTAAAATCCAATGCTTGTCAGTTAAGATGAGAAACGTGTGAGCTTCGTGAACGATGTAGGTTGTTTGAGCTCAAAAGTGACTGCCCTTACCGGAAACGAAGTAGTGTTTGTAGGAAAACACAGACGGTGGGATTGAACTCCATTTCTGAAGGGAAACACACAGCATAGTTCTCATCCATGGATCGCACTCTGCTTTAGAGCAGGAAGCACGTTCTTGCTTTCTAGAATCTCTAATACAGCAGGAAACGTGAGTATGCTCAGAATAAAAGAACGGTGTTTCCTATACATACGGAACATATCTAGTTCAACTCTGCTTCTGAAACTGATACAAAGCACGGGTCCTCTAACATCCAGTGCTTGTCAGTTAAGATGAGAAACGTGTGAGCTTCGTGAATGATGTAGTTATTTTGAGCTGTTAGTAACTGCCCTTACCTGAAACGAAGTCTTGCTTGTAGGAAGACTCAGAGCCTGGGATTTAACTCCATTTCTGAAGGGAAACACACAGCAGAGTTCTCATATATAGATCACACTCTGCTTTAGAGCAAGAAACACACTCTTGCTTTCTAGAGTCTCTAAGATAGCAGGAAACATGAGTGTGCTGAGAACAAATGAACGGTGTTTCCTACACATATGAGCCATATCTAGTTCAACTCTGATTCTAAAACTGAAACAAATAACAGGTCCTCTAAAATCCAATGATTGTCAGTTAAGATGCGAAACGTGTGAGCTTCGTGAACGCTGAAGTTCGTTTGAGCTGAAAAGTGACTGCCCTTACCTGAAACTAAGTAGTGCTTGTAGGAAGACACAGAGCCTGGGATTTAACTCCATTTCTGAAGGGAAACACACAGCATAGTTCTCATCCTTGGATTGCACTATGATTTAGAGCAAGAAACACGCTCTTGCTTTCTAGAATCTCTAATACAGCAGGAAACACGAGTGTGCTCAGAACAAAAGAACGGTGTTTCCTACACATACGGACCATATCTTTTTCAACTCTCGTTCTGAAACTGATACAACGCACGGGTCCTCTAACATCCAGTGCTTGCCAGTTAAGATGAGAAACGTGTGAGCTTCGTGAAAGATGTAGTTCGTTTGAGCTGAAAAGTGACTGCCCTTACCTGAAACGAAGTCTTGCTTGTAGGAAGACACAGAGCATGGAATTTAACTCCATTTCTGAAGTGAAACACACAGCAGAGTTCTCATATATAGATCACACTCTGCTTTAGAGCAAGAAGCACGTACTTGCTTCCTAGAGTCTCTAGGACAAAAGGAAACGTTTGTGTGCTCATAACAAAGGAACTGTGTTTCCTACACACATGAGCCATATCTAGTTCAACTCTGATTCTAAAACTGAAACAAACCACAGGTCCTCTAAAATCCAATGCTTGTCAGTTAAGATGAGAAACGTGTAAGCTTCGTGAACGATGTAGTTTGTTTGAGCTCAAAAGTGACTGCCCTTACCTGAAACGAAGTAGTGCATGTAGGAAGACACAGAGCCTGGGATTTAACTCCATTTCTGAAGGGAAACACACAGCATAGTTCTCATCCATGGATCGCACTCTGCTTTAGAGCAGGAAGCACGTTCTTGCTTTCTAGAATCTCTAATGCAGCAGGAAACGTGAGTGTGCTCAGAATAAAAGAAAAGTGTTTCCTATACATACGGCACAGATCTAGTTCAACTCTGCTTCTGAAACTGATACAAAGCACGGGTCCTCTAACATCCAGTGCTTGTCAGTTAAGATGAGAAACGTGTGAGCTTCGTGAATGATGTAGTTCGTTTGAGCTGTTAGTATCTGCCCTTACCTGAAACGAAGTCTTGCTTGTAGGAAGACTCAGAGCCTGGGATTTAACTCCATTTCTGAAATGAAACACACAGCAGAGTTCTAATATATAGAACACATTCTGCTTTATACAAAGAAATACGCTCTTGCTTTCTAGAGTCTCTAAGACAGCAGGAAACATGAGTGTACTGAGAACAAATGAACGGAGTTTCCTACACATATGAGCCATATCTAGTTCAACTCTGATTCTAAAACTGAAACAAACAACAGGTCCTCTAACATCCAATGCTTGTCAGTTAAGATGAGAAACGTGTGAGCTTCGTGAACGATGAAGTTCGTTTGAGCTGAAAAGTGACTGCCCTTACCTGAAACGAAGTAGTGCTTGTAGGAAGACACAGAGCCTGGGATTTAACTCCATTTCTGAAGGGAAACACACAGCATAGTTCTCATCCTTGGATTGCACTATGATTTAGAGCAAGAAACACGCTCTTGCTTTCTAGAATCTCTAATACAGCAGGAAACACGAGTGTGCTCAGAACAAAAGAACGTTGTTTCCTACACATACGGACCATATCTTTTTCAACTCTGGTTCTGAAACTGATACAACGCACGGGTCCTCTAACATCCAGTGCTTGTCATGTTAAGATGAGTAACGTGTGAGCTTCGTGAAAGATGTAGTTCGTTTGAGCTGAAAAGTGACTGCCCTTACCTGAAACGAAGTCTTGCATGTAGGAAGACACAGAGCATGGAATTTAACTCCCTTTCTGAAGAGAAACACACAGCAGAGTTCTCATATATAGATCACACTCTGCTTTAGAGCAAGAAGCACGTACTTGCTTCCTAGAGTCTCTACGACAAAAGGAAACGTGAGTGTGCTCATAACAAAGGAACTGTGTTTCCTACAGACATGAGCCATATCTAGTTCAACTCTGATTCTAAAAATGAAACAAACCATAGGTCCTCTAAAATCCAATGCTTGTCAGTTAAGATGAGAAACGTGTGAGCTTCGTGAAAGATGTAGATCGTTTGAGCTGAAAAGTGACTGCCCTTACCTGAAACGAAGTCTTTCTTGTAGGAAGACACAGAGCATGGAATTTAACTCCATTTCCGAAGTGAAACACACAGCAGAGTTCTCATATATAGATCACACTCTGCTTTAGAGCAAGAAGCACGTACTTGCTTCCTAGAGTCTCTAGGACAAAAGGAAACGTGAATTTGCTCATAACAAAGGAACTGTGTTTCCTACACACATGAGCCATATCTTGTTCAACTCTGATTCTAAAACTGAAACAAACCACAGGTCCTCTAAAATCCAATGCTTGTCAGTTAAGATGAGAAACGTGTGAGCTTCGTGAACGATGTAGGTTGTTTGAGCTCAAAAGTGACTGCCCTTACCTGAAACGAAGTAGTGTTTGTAGGAAAACACAGACGGTGGGATTTAACTCCATTTCTGAAGGGAAACACACAGCATAGTTCTCATCCCTGGATCGCACTCTGCTTTAGAGCAGGAAGCACGCTCTTGCTTTCTAGAATCTCTAATACAGCAGGAAACGTGAGTGTGCTCAGAATAAAAGAACGGTGTTTCCTATACATACGGAACATATCTAGTTCAACTCTGCTTCTGAAACTGATACAAAGCACGGGTCCTCTAACATCCAGTGCTTGTCAGTTAAGATGAGAAACGTGTGAGCTTCGTGAATGATGTAGTTATTTTGAGCTGTTAGTAACTGCCCTTACCTGAAACGAAGTCTTGCTTGTAGGAAGACTCAGAGCCTGGGATTTAACTCCATTTCTGAAGGGAAACACACAGCAGAGTTCTCATATATAGATCACACTCTGCTTTAGAGCAAGAAACACACTCTTGCTTTCTAGAGTCTCTAAGATAGCAGGAAACATGAGTGTGCTGAGAACAAATGAACGGTGTTTCCTACACATATGAGCCATATCTAGTTCAACTCTGAGTCTAAAACTGAAACAAATAACAGGTCCTCTAAAATCCAATGATTGTCAGTTAAGATGAGAAACGAGTGAGCTTCGTGAACGCTGAAGTTCGTTTGAGCTGAAAAGTGACTGCCCTTACCTGAAACGAAGTAGTGCTTGTAGGAAGACACAGAGCCTGGGATTTAACTCCATTCCTGATGGGAAACACACAGCATAGTTCTCATCCTTGGATTGCACTATGATTTAGAGCAAGAAACACGCTCTTGCTTTCTAGAATCTCTAATACAGCAGGAAACACGAGTGTGCTCAGAACAAAAGAACGGTGTTTCCTACACATACGGACCATATCTTTTTCAACTCTCGTTCTGAAACTGATACAACGCACGGGTCCTCTAACATCCAGTGCTTGCCAGTTAAGATGAGAAACGTGTGAGCTTCGTGAAAGATGTAGTTCGTTTGAGCTGAAAAGTGACTGCCCTTACCTGAAACGAAGTCTTGCTTGTAGGAAGACACAGAGCATGGAATTTAACTCCATTTCTGAAGTGAAACACACAGCAGAGTTCTCATATATAGATCACACTCTGCTTTAGAGCAAGAAGCACGTACTTGCTTCCTAGAGTCTCTAGGACAAAAGGAAACGTTTGTGTGCTCATAACAAAGGAACTGTGTTTCCTACACACATGAGCCATATCTAGTTCAACTCTGATTCTAAAACTGAAACAAACCACAGGTCCTCTAAAATCCAATGCTTGTCAGTTAAGATGAGAAACGTGTGAGCTTCGTGAACGATGTAGTTTGTTTGAGCTCAAAAGTGACTGCCCTTACCTGAAACGAAGTAGTGCATGTAGGAAGACACAGAGCCTGGGATTTAACTCCATTTCTGAAGGGAAACACACAGCATAGTTCTCATCCATGGATCGCACTCTGCTTTAGAGCAGGAAGCACGTTCTTGCTTTCTAGAATCTCTAATGCAGCAGGAAACGTGAGTGTGCTCAGAATAAAAGAAAAGTGTTTCCTATACATACGGCACATATCTAGTTCAACTCTGCTTCTGAAACTGATACAAAGCACGGGTCCTCTAACATCCAGTGCTTGTCAGTTAAGATGAGAAACGTGTGAGCTTCGTGAATGATGTAGTTCGTTTGAGCTGAAAAGTGACTGCCCTTACCTGAAACGAAGTCTTGCTTGTAGGAAGACTCAGAGCCTGGGATTTAACTCCATTTCTGAAATGAAACACACAGCAGAGTTCTAATATATAGAACACATTCTGCTTTATAGAAAGAAATACGCTCTTGCTTTCTAGAGTCTCTAAGACAGCAGGAAACATGAGTGTACTGAGAACAAATGAACGGAGTTTCCTACACATATGAGCCATATCTAGTTCAACTCTGATTCTAAAACTGAAACAAACAACAGGTCCTCTAACATCCAATGCTTGTCAGTTAAGATGAGAAACGTGTGAGCTTCGTGAACGATGAAGTTCGTTTGAGCTGAAAAGTGACTGCCCTTACCTGAAACGAAGTAGTGCTTGTAGGAAGACACAGAGCCTGGGATTTAACTCCATTTCTGAAGGGAAACACACAGCATAGTTCTCATCCTTGGATTGCACTATGATTTAGAGCAAGAAACACGCTCTTGCTTTCTAGAATCTCTAATACAGCAGGAAACACGAGTGTGCTCAGAACAAAGAACGGTGTTTCCTACACATACGGACCATATCTTTTTCAACTCTGGTTCTGAAACTGATACAACGCACGGGTCCTCTAACATCCAGTGCTTGTCAGTTAAGATGAGAAACGTGTGAGCTTCGTGAAAGATGTAGTTCGTTTGAGCTGAAAAGTGACTGCCCTTACCTGAAACGAAGTCTTGCATGTAGGAAGACACAGAGCCTGGGATTTAACTCCATTTCCGAAGTGAAACACACAGCAGAGTTCTCATATATAGAACACACTCTGCTTTAGAGCAAGAAACACGCTCTTGCTTTCTAGAGTCTCTAAGACAGCAGGAAACATGACTGGTTTGAGAACAAATGAACGGTGTTTCCTACACATATGAGCCATATCTAGTTCAACTCTGATTCTAAAACTGAAACAAACAACAGGTCCTCTAAAATCCAATGCTTGTCAGTTAAGATGAGAAACGTGTGAGCTTCGTGAACGATGTAGTTCGTTTGAGCTGAAAAGTGACTGCCCTTACCTGAAACGAAGTAGTGCTTGTAGGAAGACACAGAGCCTGGGATTCAACTCCATTTCTGAAGGGAAACACACAGCATAGTTCTCATCCATGGATCCCACTCTGCTTTAGAGCAAGAAGAATGCTCTTGCTTTCTAGAATCTCTAATACAGCAGGAAACTTGAGTGTGCTCAGAACAATAGAACGGTGTTTCATACACATAAGAACCATATCTAGTTGAACTCTGCTTCTGAAACTGAAACAAACAACAGGTCCTCTAACATCTAGGGCCTGTCAGTTAAGATGAGAAACGTGTGAGCTTCGTGAACGATGTAGTTCGTTTGAGCTCAAAAGTGACTGCCCTTACCTGAAACGAAGTAGTGTTTGTAGGAAAACACAGACGGTGGGATTTAACTCCATTTCTGAAGGGAAACACACAGCATAGTTCTCATCCCTGGATCGCACTCTGCTTTAGAGCAGGAAGCACGCTCTTGCTTTCTAGAATCTCTAATACAGCAGGAAACGTGAGTGTGCTCAGAATAAAAGAACGGTGTTTCCTATACATACGGAACATATCTAGTTCAACTCTGCTTCTGAAACTGATACAAAGCACGGGTCCTCTAACATCCAGTGCTTGTCAGTTAAGATGAGAAACGTGTGAGCTTCGTGAATGATGTAGTTATTTTGAGCTGTTAGTAACTGCCCTTACCTGAAACGAAGTCTTGCTTGTAGGAAGACTCAGAGCCTGGGATTTAACTCCATTTCTGAAGGGAAACACACAGCAGAGTTCTCATATATAGATCACACTCTGCTTTAGAGCAAGAAACACACTCTTGCTTTCTAGAGTCTCTAAGATAGCAGGAAACATGAGTGTGCTGAGAACAAATGAACGGTGTTTCCTACACATATGAGCCATATCTAGTTCAACTCTGAGTCTAAAACTGAAACAAATAACAGGTCCTCTAAAATCCAATGATTGTCAGTTAAGATGAGAAACGAGTGAGCTTCGTGAACGCTGAAGTTCGTTTGAGCTGAAAAGTGACTGCCCTTACCTGAAACGAAGTAGTGCTTGTAGGAAGACACAGAGCCTGGGATTTAACTCCATTCCTGATGGGAAACACACAGCATAGTTCTCATCCTTGGATTGCACTATGATTTAGAGCAAGAAACACGCTCTTGCTTTCTAGAATCTCTAATACAGCAGGAAACACGAGTGTGCTCAGAACAAAAGAACGGTGTTTCCTACACATACGGACCATATCTTTTTCAACTCTCGTTCTGAAACTGATACAACGCACGGGTCCTCTAACATCCAGTGCTTGCCAGTTAAGATGAGAAACGTGTGAGCTTCGTGAAAGATGTAGTTCGTTTGAGCTGAAAAGTGACTGCCCTTACCTGAAACGAAGTCTTGCTTGTAGGAAGACACAGAGCATGGAATTTAACTCCATTTCTGAAGTGAAACACACAGCAGAGTTCTCATATATAGATCACACTCTGCTTTAGAGCAAGAAGCACGTACTTGCTTCCTAGAGTCTCTAGGACAAAAGGAAACGTTTGTGTGCTCATAACAAAGGAACTGTGTTTCCTACACACATGAGCCATATCTAGTTCAACTCTGATTCTAAAACTGAAACAAACCACAGGTCCTCTAAAATCCAATGCTTGTCAGTTAAGATGAGAAACGTGTGAGCTTCGTGAACGATGTAGTTTGTTTGAGCTCAAAAGTGACTGCCCTTACCTGAAACGAAGTAGTGCATGTAGGAAGACACAGAGCCTGGGATTTAACTCCATTTCTGAAGGGAAACACACAGCATAGTTCTCATCCATGGATCGCACTCTGCTTTAGAGCAGGAAGCACGTTCTTGCTTTCTAGAATCTCTAATGCAGCAGGAAACGTGAGTGTGCTCAGAATAAAAGAAAAGTGTTTCCTATACATACGGCACATATCTAGTTCAACTCTGCTTCTGAAACTGATACAAAGCACGGGTCCTCTAACATCCAGTGCTTGTCAGTTAAGATGAGAAACGTGTGAGCTTCGTGAATGATGTAGTTCGTTTGAGCTGAAAAGTGACTGCCCTTACCTGAAACGAAGTCTTGCTTGTAGGAAGACTCAGAGCCTGGGATTTAACTCCATTTCTGAAATGAAACACACAGCAGAGTTCTAATATATAGAACACATTCTGCTTTATAGAAAGAAATACGCTCTTGCTTTCTAGAGTCTCTAAGACAGCAGGAAACATGAGTGTACTGAGAACAAATGAACGGAGTTTCCTACACATATGAGCCATATCTAGTTCAACTCTGATTCTAAAACTGAAACAAACAACAGGTCCTCTAACATCCAATGCTTGTCAGTTAAGATGAGAAACGTGTGAGCTTCGTGAACGATGAAGTTCGTTTGAGCTGAAAAGTGACTGCCCTTACCTGAAACGAAGTAGTGCTTGTAGGAAGACACAGAGCCTGGGATTTAACTCCATTTCTGAAGGGAAACACACAGCATAGTTCTCATCCTTGGATTGCACTATGATTTAGAGCAAGAAACACGCTCTTGCTTTCTAGAATCTCTAATACAGCAGGAAACACGAGTGTGCTCAGAACAAAGAACGGTGTTTCCTACACATACGGACCATATCTTTTTCAACTCTGGTTCTGAAACTGATACAACGCACGGGTCCTCTAACATCCAGTGCTTGTCAGTTAAGATGAGAAACGTGTGAGCTTCGTGAAAGATGTAGTTCGTTTGAGCTGAAAAGTGACTGCCCTTACCTGAAACGAAGTCTTGCATGTAGGAAGACACAGAGCCTGGGATTTAACTCCATTTCCGAAGTGAAACACACAGCAGAGTTCTCATATATAGAACACACTCTGCTTTAGAGCAAGAAACACGCTCTTGCTTTCTAGAGTCTCTAAGACAGCAGGAAACATGACTGGTTTGAGAACAAATGAACGGTGTTTCCTACACATATGAGCCATATCTAGTTCAACTCTGATTCTAAAACTGAAACAAACAACAGGTCCTCTAAAATCCAATGCTTGTCAGTTAAGATGAGAAACGTGTGAGCTTCGTGAACGATGTAGTTCGTTTGAGCTGAAAAGTGACTGCCCTTACCTGAAACGAAGTAGTGCTTGTAGGAAGACACAGAGCCTGGGATTCAACTCCATTTCTGAAGGGAAACACACAGCATAGTTCTCATCCATGGATCCCACTCTGCTTTAGAGCAAGAAGAATGCTCTTGCTTTCTAGAATCTCTAATACAGCAGGAAACTTGAGTGTGCTCAGAACAATAGAACGGTGTTTCATACACATAAGAACCATATCTAGTTGAACTCTGCTTCTGAAACTGAAACAAACAACAGGTCCTCTAACATCTAGGGCCTGTCAGTTAAGATGAGAAACGTGTGAGCTTCGTGAACGATGTAGTTCGTTTGAGCTCAAAAGTGACTGCCCTTACCTGAAACGAAGTAGTGTTTGTAGGAAAACCCAGACTGTGGGATTTAACTCCATTTCTGAAGGGAAACACACAGCATAGTTCTCATCCATGGATTGCACTCTGCTTTAGAGCAGGAAGCACGTTCTTGCTTTCTAGAATCTCTAATACAGCAGGAAACGTGAGTGTGCTCAGAATAAAAGAACGGTGTTTCCTATACATACGGAACATATCTAGTTCAACCCTGCTTCTGAAACTGATACAAAGCACGGGTCCTCTAACATCCAGTGCTTGTCAGTTAAGATGAGAAACGTGTGAGCTTCGTGAATGATGTAGTTATTTTGAGCTGTTAGTAACTGCCCTTACCTGAAACGAAGTCTTGCTTGTAGGAAGACTCAGAGCCTGGGATTTAACTCCATTTCTGAATGGAAACACACAGCAGAGTTCTCATATATAGATCACACTCTGCTTTAGAGCAAGAAACACACTCTTGCTTTCTAGAGTCTCTAAGATAGCAGGAAACATGAGTGTGCTGAGAACAAATGAACGGTGTTTCCTACACATATGAGCCATATCTAGTTCAACTCTGATTCTAAAACTGAAACAAATAACAGGTCCTCTAAAATCCAATGATAGTCAGTTAAGATGAGAAACGTGTGAGCTTCGTGAACGATGAAGTTCGTTTGAGCTGAAAAGTGACTGCCCTTACCTGAAACGAAGTAGTGCTTGTAGGAAGACACAGAGCCTGGGATTTAACTCCATTTCTGAAGGGAAACACACAGCATAGTTCTCATCCTTGGATTGCACTATGATTTAGAGCAAGAAACACGCTCTTGCTTTCTAGAATCTCTAATACAGCAGGAAACACGAGTGTGCTCAGAACAAAAGAACGGTGTTTCCTACACATACGGACCATATCTTTTTCAACTTTGGTTCTGAAACTGATACAACGCACGGGTCCTCTAACATCCAGTGCTTGCCAGTTAAGATGAGAAACGTGTGAGCTTCGTGAAAGATGTAGTTCGTTTGAGCTGAAAAGTGACTGCCCTTACCTGAAACGAAGTCTTGCTTGTAGGAAGACACAGAGCATGGAATTTTACTCCATTTCTGAAGTGAAACACACAGCAGAGTTCTCATATATAGATCACACTCTGCTTTAGAGCAAGAAGCACGTACTTGCTTCCTAGAGTCTCTAGGACAAAAGGAAACGTGAGTGTGCTCATAACAAAGGAACTGTGTTTCCTACACACATGAGCCATATCTAGTTCAACTCTGATTCTAAAACTGAAACAAACCATAGGTCCTCTAAAATCCAATGCTTGTCAGTTAAGATGAGAAACGTGTGAGCTTTGTGAACGATGTAGTTTGTTTGAGCTCAAAAGTGACTGCCCTTACCTGAAACGAAGTAGTGTTTGTAGGAAAACGCAGACCGTGGGATTTAACTCCATTTCTGAAGGGAAACACACAGCATAGTTGTCATCCATGGATCGCACTCTGCTTTAGAGCAGGAAGCACGTTCTTGCTATCTAGAATCTCTAATACAGCAGGAAACGTGAGTGTGCTCAGAATAAAAGAACAGTGTTTCCTATACATACGGAACATATCTAGTTGAACTCTGCTTCTGAAACTGATACAAAGCAGGGGTCCTCTAACATCCAGTGCTTGTCAGTTAAGATGAGAAATGTGTGAGCTTCGTGAATGATGTAGTTATTTTGAGCTGTTAGTAACTGCCCTTACCTGAAACGAAGTCTTGCTTTTAGGAAGACTCAGAGCCTGGGATTTAACTCCATTTCTGAAGGGAAACACACAGCAGAGTTCTCATATATAGATCACACTCTGCTTTAGAGCAAGAAACACACTCTTGATTTCTAGAGTCTCTAATACAGCAGGAAAAGTGAGTGTGCTCAGGACAAAAGAACGGTGTTTCCTATACATACGGACCATATCTAGTTCAACTCTGCTTGAAATTGATACAAAGCAAAGGTCTTCTATCATCAAATGCTTCTCTATTAAGATGAGAAACCTCTGAGCTTCGTGAACGATACAGTTCGATTGAGCTGTAAAGTAACTGCCCTTACATGAAACGAAGTCTTGCTTGTAGGAAGACTCAGACCATGGGACTTAACTCCATTTCTGAAGTGAAACACCCAACAGAGTTCTCATCCATTGATCACACTCTGCTTTAAAGCAAGAAGCACGCTCTCGCTTTCCAGGGTCTCTAAGACATCAGGAAACTTGAGTGTGCTGAGAACAAATGAACGGTGTTTCCTACACATATTAGCCATATCTAGGTCAACTCTGATTCTAAAACTGAAACAAACAACAGGTCCTCTAAAATGCAATGCTTGTCAGTTAAGATGAGAAACGTGTGAGCTTCGTGAATGATGTAGTTCGTTTGAGCTCAAAAGTGACTGCCCTTACCTGAAACGAAGTAGTGTTTGTAGGAAAACACAGACCGTGGGATTTAACTCCATTTCTGAATGGAAAAACACAGCATAGTTCTCATCCATTGATCGCACTCTGCTTTAGAGCAGGAAGCACGTTCTTGCTTTCTAGAATCTCCAATACAGCAGGAAACGTGAGTGTGCTCAGAATAAAAGAACGGTGTTTCCTATACATAAAGACCATATCTAGTTCAACTCTGCTTCTGAAACTGATACAAAGCACGGGTCCTCTAACATCCAGTGCTTGTCAGTTAAGATGAGAAACGTGTGAGCTTCGTGAATGATGTAATTCGTTTGAGCTGTTAGTAACTACCCTTACCTGAAACGAAGTAGTGCTTGTAGGAAGACACAGAGCCTGGGATTTAACTCCATTTCCGAAGTGAAACACACAGCAGAGTTCTCATATATAGAACACACTCTGCTTTAGAGCAAGAAACACGCTCTTGCTTTCTAGAGTCTCTAAGACAGCAGGAAACATGACTGGTTTGAGAACAAATGAACGGTGTTTCCTACACATATGAGCCATATCTAGTTCAACTCTGACTCTAAAACTGAAACAAACAACAGGTCCTCTAAAATCCAATGCTTGTCAGTTAAGATGAGAAACGTGTGAGCTTCGTGAACGATGTAGTTCTTTTGAGCTGAAAAGTGACTGCCCTTACCTGAAACGAAGTAGTGCTTGTAGGAAGACACAGAGCCTGGGATTCAACTCCATTTCTGAAGGGAAACACACACCATAGTTCTCATCCATGGATCCCACTCTGCTTTAGAGCAAGAAGAATGCTCTTGCTTTCTAGAATCTCTAATACAGCAGGAAACTTGAGTGTGCTCAGAACAATAGAACGGTGTTTCATACACATAAGAACCATATCTAGTTGAACTCTGCTTCTGAAACTGAAACAAACAACAGGTCCTCTAACATCCAGGGCCTGTCAGTTAAGATGAGAAACGTGTGAGCTTCCTGAACGATGTAGTTCGTTTGAGCTCAAAAGTGACTGCCCTTACCTGAAACGAAGTAGTGTTTGTAGGAAAACACAGACCGTGGGATTTAACTCCATTTCTGAAGGGAAACACACAGCATAATTCTCTTCCATGGATCGCACTCTGCTTTAGAGCAGGAAGCACGTTCTTACTTTCTAGAATCTCTAATACAGCAGGAAACGTGAGTGTGCTCAGAAAAAAAGAACAGAGTTTCCTATACATACGGAACATATCTAGTTCAACTCTGCTTCTGAAACTGATACAAAGCACGGGTCCTCTAACATCCAGCGCTTGTCAGTTAAGATGAGAAACGTGTGAGCTTCGTGAATGATGTAGTTCGTTTGAGCTGTTAGTAACTGCCCTTACCTGAAACGAAGTCTTGCTTGTAGGAAGACTCAGAGCCTGGGATTTAACTCCATTTCTGAAGGGAAACACACAACACAGTTCTCATCCATGGATCACACTCTGCTTTAGATCAAGAAGCACGCTCTTGAGTTCTAGAGTCTCTAAGACAGCAGGAAACATGAGTGTGATGAGAACAAATGAACGGAGTTTCCTACACATATGAGCCATATCTAGTTCAACTCTGATTATAAAACTGAAACAAACTACAGGTCCTCTAAAATCCAATGCTTGTCAGTTAAGATGAGAAACGTGTGAGCTTCGTGAATGATGTAGTTCGTTTGAGCTCAAAAGACACTGCCCTTACCTGAAACGAAGTAGTGTTTGTAGGAAAACACAGACCGTGGGATTTAACTCCATTTCTGAAGGGAAACACACAGCATAGTTCTCATCCATGGATTGCACTCTGCTTTAGAGCAGGAAGCACGTTCTTGCTTTCTAGAATCTCTAATACACCAGGAAACTTGAGTGTGCTCAGAATAACAGAACGGTGTTTCCTATACATACAGACCATATCTAGTTCAACTCTGCTTCTGAAACTGATACAAAGCACGGGTCCTCTAACATCCAGTGCTTGTCAGTTAAGATGAGAAACGTGTGAGCTTCGTGAACAGTGTAGTTCATTTGAGCTGTTATTAACTGCCCTTACCTGAAACGAAGTCTTGCTTGTAGGAAGACTCAGAGCCTGGGATTTAACTTCATTTCTGAAGGGAAACACACAGCATAGTTCTCATCCATGGATCCCACTCTGTTTTAGAGCAAGAAGCACGCTCTTCCTTTCTAGAATCTCTAATCCAGCAGGAAACTTGAGTGTGCTCTGAACAAAAGAACGGTGTTTCCCATACATACGGACCATATCTAGTTCAACTCTGCTTCTGAAACTGATACAACGCACGGGTCCTCTAACATCCAGTGCTTGTCAGTTAAGATGAGAAACGTGTGAGCTTCGTGAATGATGTAGTTCGTTTGAGCTGTTAGTAACTGCCCTTACCTGAATCGAAGTCTTGCTTGTAGGAAGACTCAGTGCCTGGGATTTAACTCCATTTCTGAAGTGAAACACAAAACAGAGTTGTCATCCATTGATCACACTCTGCTTTAGAGCAAGAAGCATGCTCTAGCTTTCCAGAGTCTCTAAGACAGCAGGAAACTTGAGTGTGCTGAGAACAAATGAATGGTGTTTCCTACACATACGGACCATATCTAGTTCAACTCTGCTTGAAAATGATACAAAGCAAAGGTCCCCTATCATCAAGTGCTTCTCAATTAAGATGAGAAACGTGTGAGCACGTGAACGATGTAGTTCGTTTGAGCTGTTATTAACTGCCCTTACCTGAAACGAAGTCTTGCTTGTAGGAAGACACAGAGCATGGAATTTAACTCCATTTCTGAAGTGAAACACAGAGCAGAGTTCTCACATATAGATCACACTCTGCTTTAGAGCAAGAAGCACGGTCTTGCTTCCTAGAGTCTCTAAGACAAAAGGAAACGTGAGTGTGCTCATAACAAATGAACGGTGTTTCCTACACACATGATCCATATCTAGTTCAACTCTGATTCTAAAACTGAAACAAACCACAGGTCCGCTAAAATCAAATGCTTATCAGTTAAGATGAGAAACGTGTGAGCTTCGTGAACGATGTAGTTCGTTTGAGCTGTAAAGTAACTGCCCTTACCTGAAACGAAGTCTTGCTTGTAGGAAGACACAGAGCCTCGGATTTAACTCCATTTCTGAAGGGAAACACACATCATAGTTCTCATCCATGGATCGCACTATGATTTAGAGCAAGATGAATGCTCTTGCTTTCTAGAATCTCTAATACAGAAGGAAACTTGAGTGTGATCAGAACAATAGAACGGTGTTTCATACACATAAGGACCATATCTAGTTCAACTCTGGTTCTGAAACTGATACAAAGCACGGGTCCTCTAACATCCAGTGCTTGTCAGTTAAGATGAGAAACGTGTGAGCTTCGTGAATGATGTAGTTTGTTTGAGCTGTTAGTAACTGCCCTTACCTGAAACGAAGTCTTGCTTGTAGGAAGACTCAGAGCTTGGGATTTAACTCCATTTCTGAAGGGAAACACACAGCAGAGTTTTCATATATAGATCACACTCTGCTTTAGAGCAAGAAACACACTCTTGCTTTCTAGAGTCTCTAAGACAGCAGGAAACATGAGTGTGATGAGAACAAATGAACGGAGTTTCCTACACATATGAGCCATATCTAGTTCAACTCTGATTATAAAACTGAAACAAACAACAGGTCCTCTAAAATCCAATGCTTGTCAGTTAAGATGAGAAACGTGTGAGCTTCGTGAATGATGTAGTTCGTTTGAGCTCAAAAGACACTGCCCTTACCTGAAACGAAGTAGTGTTTGTAGGAAAACACAGACCGTGGGATTTAACTCCATTTCTGAAGGGAAACACACAGCATAGTTCTCATCCATGGATTGCACTCTGCTTTAGAGCAGGAAGCACGTTCTTGCTTTCTAGAATCTCTAATACACCAGGAAACGTGAGTGTGCTCAGAATAACAGAACGGTGTTTCCTATACATACAGACCATATCTAGTTCAACTCTGCTTCTGAAACTGATACAAAGCACGGGTCCTCTAACATCCAGTGCTTGTCAGTTAAGATGAGAAACGTGTGAGCTTCGTGAACAGTGTAGTTCGTTTGAGCTGTTATTAACTGCCCTTACCTGAAACGAAGTCTTGCTTGTAGGAAGACTCAGAGCCTGGGATTTAACTTCATTTCTGAAGGGAAACACACAGCATAGTTCTCATCCATGGATCCCACTCTGTTTTAGAGCAAGAAGCACGCTCTTCCTTTCTAGAATCTCTAATCCAGCAGGAAACTTGAGTGTGCTCTGAACAAAAGAACGGTGTTTCCCATACATACGGACCATATCTAGTTCAACTCTGCTTCTGAAACTGATACAACGCACGGGTCCTCTAACATCCAGTGCTTGTCAGTTAAGATGAGAAACGTGTGAGCTTCGTGAACGATGTATTTCGTTTGAGCTGAAAAATGACTGTCCTTACCGGAAACGAAGTCTTGCTTGTAGGAAGACACAGAGCATGGAATTTAACTCCATTTCTGAAGTGAAATACAGAGCAGAGTTCTCATATATAGATCACACTCTGCTTTAGAGCAAGAAGCACGCTCTTGCTTCCTAGAGTCTCTAAGACAAAAGGAAACGTGAGTGTGCTCATAACAAAAGAACGGTGTTTCCTACACACATGAGCCATATCTAGTTCAACTCTGATTCTAAAACTGAAACAAGCCACAGGTCCGCTAAAATCAAATGCTTGTCAGTTAAGATGAGAAAAGTGTGAACTTCGTGAACGATGTAGTTCGTTTGAGCTGTTATTAACTGCCCTTACCTGAAACGAAGTCTTGCTTGTAGGAAGACTCAGAGCCTGGGATTTAACTCCATTTCTGAAGGGAAACACACAACACAATTCTCATCCATGGATCACACTCTGCTTTAGACCAAGAAGCACGCTCTTGCTTTCCAGAGTCTCTAATACAGCGGGAGACTTGCGTGTGCTCAGAACAAAAGAACGGTAGTTCCTACACATACGGGCCATATCTAGTTCAACTGTGCTTGAAATTGATACAAAGCAAAGGTCCTCTAACATCCAGTGCTTGTCAGTTAAGATGAGAAACATGTGAGCTTCGTGAACGATGTAGTTCGTTTGAGCTGTTATTAACTGCCCTTACCTGAAACGAAGTCTTGCTTGTAGGAAGACTCAGAGCCTGGGATTTAACTCCATTTCTGAAGGGAAACACACAACACAATTCTCATCCATGGATCACACTCTGCTTTCGAGCACTCAGCACGCTCTTGAATTCTAGAGTCTCTAATACAGCAGGAAAAGTGAGTGTGCTCAGAACAAAAGAACGGTGTTTCCTATACATACGGACCATATCTAGTTCAACTCTGCTTGAAATTGATACAAAGCAAAGGTCCCCTATCATCAAGTGCTTCTCAATTAAGATGAGAAACGTGTGAGCTCTTGAACGATGTAGTTCGTTTGAGCTGTAAAGTAACTGCCCTTACATGAAATGAAGTCTTGCTTGTAGGAAGACTCAGTGCCTGGGATTTAACTCCATTTCGGAAGTGAAACACAAAACAGAGTTGTCATCCATTGATCACACTCTGCTTTAGAGCAAGAAGCATGCTCTAGCTTTCCAGAGTCTCTAAGACAGCAGGAAACTTGAGTGTGCTGAGAACAAATGAATGGTGTTTCCTACACATACGGACCATATCTAGTCCAACTCTGCTTCTGAAACTGATACAAAGCACTGGTCCTCTAAAATCCAATGCTTGTCAGTTAAGATGAGAAACGTGTGAGCTCATGAACGATGTAGTTCGTATGTGCTGTAAAGTAACTGCCCTTACATGAAATGAAGTCTTGCTTGTAGGAAGACTCAGTGCCTGGGATTTAACTCCATTTCGGAAGTGAAACACAAAACAGAGTTGTCATCCACTGATCACACTCTGCTTTAGAGCAAGAAGCATGCTCTAGCTTTCCAGAGTCTCTAAGACAGCAGGAAATTTGAGTGTGCTGAGAACAAATGAATGGTGTTTCCTACACATACGGACCATATCTAGTCCAACTCTGCTTCTGACACTGATACAAGCCCTGGTCCTCTAAATCCAATGCTTGTCAATTAAGATGAGAAACGTGTGAGCTTCCTGAACGATGTAGTTCGTTTTAGCTCAAAAGTGACTGCCCTTACCTTAAAAGAAGTAGTGCTTTTAGGAAGACACAGAACCTCGGATTTAACTCCATTTCTGAAGGGAAACACACATCATAGTTCTCATCCATGGATCGCACTATGATTTAGAGCAAGATGAATGCTCTTGCTTTCTAGAATCTCTAATACAGAAGGAAACTTGAGTGTGCTCAGAACAACAGAACGGTGTTTCATACACATAAGGACCATATCTAGTTCAACTCTGCTTCTGAAACTGATACAAAGCACGGGTCCTCTAACATCCAGTGCTTGTCAGTTAAGATGAGAAACATGTGAGCTTCGTGAATGATGTAGTTCGTTTGAGCTGTTATTAACTGCCCTTACCTGAAACGAAGTCTTGCTTGTAGGAAGACTCAGAGCTTGGGATTTAACTCCATTTCTGAAGGGAAACACACAGCAGAGTTCTCATATATAGATCACACTCTGCTTTAGAGCAAGAAACACATTCTTGCTTTCTAGAGTCTCTAAGACAGCAGGAAACATGAGTGTGATGAGAACAATTGAACGGAGTTTCCTACACATATGAGCCATATCTAGTTCAACTCTGATTCTAAAACTGAAACAAACAACAGGTCCTCTAAAATCCAATGCTTGTCAGTTAAGATGAGAAACGTGTGAGCTTCGTGAACGGTGTAGTTCATTTGAGCTGTTATTAACTGCCCTTACCTGAAATGAAGTCTTGCTTGTAGGAAGACTCAGAGCCTGGGATTTAACTTCATTTCTGAAGGGAAACACACAACACAGTTCGCATCCATGGATCACACTCTGCTTTAGACCAAGAAGCACGCTCTTGCTTTCTAGAGTCTCTAATACAGCGGGAGACTTGCGTGTGCTCAGAACAAAAGAACGGTAGTTCCCTACACATACGGGCCATATCTAGTTCAACTGTGCTTGAAATTGATACAAAGCAAAGGTCCTCTAACATCCAGTGCTTGTCAGTTAAGATGAGAAACGTGTGAGCTTCGTGAATGATGTAGTTCGTTTGAGCTGTTAGTAACTGCCCTTACCTGAATCGAAGTCTTGCTTGTAGGAAGACTCAGAGCCTGGGATTTAACTCCATTTCGGAAGTGAAACACAAAACAGAGTTGTCATCCATTGATCACACTCTGCTTTAGAGCAAGAAGCATGCTCTAGCTTTCCAGAGTCTCTAAGAAGGCAGGAAACGTGAGTGTGCTGAGAACAAATGAATGGTGTTTCCTACACATACGGACCATATCTAGTCCAACTCTGCTTCTGAAACTGATACAAAGCACTGGTCCTCTAAAATCCAATGCTTGTCAGTTAAGATGAGAAACGTGTGAGCTTCGTGAACAATATAGTTCGTTTGTGCTCAAAAGTGACTGCCCTTACCTGAAATGAAGTAGTGTTTGTAGGAAAACACAGACCGTGGGATTTAACTCTATTTCTGAAGGGAAACACACAGCATAGTTCTCTTCCATGGATCGCACTCTGCTTTAGAGCAGGAAGCACGTTCTTGCTTTCTAGAATCTTGAATACAGCAGGAAACGTTAGTGTGCTCAGAATAAAAGAACGGTGTTTCCTATACATACGGACCATATCTAGTTCAACTCTGCTTCTGAAACTGATACAA
Source organism: Onychomys leucogaster (assembly GCA_949786385.1). NCBI lineage: Eukaryota > Metazoa > Chordata > Mammalia > Rodentia > Cricetidae > Onychomys > Onychomys leucogaster. Next base: position 1,179,505 of record CATKUP010000081.1, read on the forward strand.
AGCACGGGTCCTCTAACATCCAGTGCTTGTCAGTTAAGATGAGAAACGTGTGAGCTTCGTGAATGATGTAGTTCGTTTGAGCTGTTAGTAACTGCCCTTACCTGAATCGAAGTCTTACTTGTAGGAAGATTCAGAGCCTGGGATTTAACTCCATTTCTGAAGGGAAACACACAACACAGTTCTCATCCCTGGATCACACTCTGCTTTAGAGCAAGAAGCACGCTCTTGATTTCAAAAGTCTCTAATACAGCAGGAAAAGTGAGTGTGCTCAGAACAAAAGAACGTTGTTTCCTATACAAAGGGACCATATCTAGTTCAACTCGGCTTGAAATTGATACAAAGCAAAGGTCCTCTATCATCAAATGCTTCTCAATTAAGATGAGAAACGTGTGAGCTTCGTGAACAATGTAGTTCGTTTGAGCTGTAAAGTAACTGCCCTTACAGGAAACGAAGTCTTGCTTGTAGGAAGACTCAGACCATGGGACTTAACTCTATTTCTGAAGTGAAACACACAACAGAGTTCTCATCCGTGGATCGCACTCTGCTTTAAAGCAAGAAGAAAGCTCTTGCTTTCTAGAATCTCTAATACAGCATGAAACATGAGTGTGCTCAGAACAATAGAACGGTGTTTCAAACACATAAGGACCATATCTAGTTCAACTCTGCTTCTGAAACTGATACAAAGCACGGGTCCTCTAACATCCATTGCTTGTCAGTTAAGATGAGAATCGTGTGAGCTTCGTGAATGATGTAGTTCGTTTGAGCTGTTATTTACTGCCCTTACCTGAAACGAAATCTTGCTTGTAGGAAGACTCAGAGCCTGGGATTTAACTCCATTTCCGAAGTGAAACACACAGCAGAGTTCTCATATATAGATCACACTCTGCTTTATAGCAAGAAACACGCTCTTGCTTCCTAGAGTCTCTAAGACAGCAGGAAACATGAGTGTGCTGAGAACAAATGAACGGTGTTTCCTACACATACGGACCATATCTAGTCCAACTCTGCTTCTGAAACAGATACAAAGCAATGGTCCTCTAAAATCCAATGCTTGTAAGTTAAGATGAGAAACATGTGAGCTTCGTGAACAATATAGTTCGTTTGTGCTCAAAAGTGACTGCCCTTACCTGAAACGAAGTCTTGCTTGTAGGAAGACTCAGTGCCTGGGATTTAACTCCATTTCTGAAGGGAAACACACAACATAATTCTCATCCATGGATCGCACTCTGCTTTAGAGCAAGAAGCACGCTCTTCCTTTCTAGAATCTCTAATCCAGCAGGAAACTTGAGTGTGCTCCGAACAATAGAACGGTGTTTCCTAAACATACGGACCATATCTAGACCAGCTCTGATTCTGAAATTGATACAAAGCACAGGTCCTCTAACATCCAATGCTTGTCAGTTAAGATGAGAAACGTGTTAGCTTCGTGAACTATGAAGTTCATTTGAGCTGAAAAGTGACTGCCCTTACCTGAAACGAAGTATTGCTTGTACGAACACACAGAGCCTGGGTTTTAACTCCATTTCTGAAGGGAAACACACAGCATAGTTCTTATGCTTGGATTGCACTATGCTTTAGAGCAAGAAGAACACTCTCGCTATCTAGAATCTCTAATACAGCAGGAAACATGAGTGTGCCCAGAACAAAAGAGCGGTGTTTCCTACACATACGGACAATATGTAGTTCAAATCTGCTTCTGAAACTGATACAACGCACGGGTCCTCTAACATCAAATCCTTCTCAGTTAAGATGAGAAAAGTGTGAGCTTTGTGAACGATGTAGTTCATTTGATCTGTAAAGTAACTGCCATTACCTGAAATGAAGTCTTGCTTGTAGGAAGACACAGAGCATGGAATTTAACTCCATTTCTGAAGTGAAACACACAGCAGAGTTCTTATATATAGATCACACTCTGCTTTAGAGCAAGAAACACACTCTTGCTTTCTAGAGTTTCTAAGACAGCGGGAGACTTGCGTGTGCTCAGAACAAAAGAACGGTAGTTCCTACACATACGGGCCATATCTAGTTCAACTGTGCTTGAAATTGATACAAAGCAAAGGTCCTCTAACATCCAGTGCTTGTCAGTTAAGATGAGAAACATGTGAGCTTCGTGAACGATGTAGTTCGTTTGAGCTGTTATTAACTGCCCTTACCTGAAACGAAGTCTTGCTTGTAGGAAGACTCAGAGCCTGGGATTTAACTCCATTTCTGAAGGGAAACACACAACACAATTCTCATCCATGGATCACACTCTGCTTTCGAGCACTCAGCACGCTCTTGAATTCTAGAGTCTCTAATACAGCAGGAAATGTGAGTGTGCTCAGAACAAAAGAACGGTGTTTCCTATACATACGGACCATATCTAGTTCAACTCTGCTTGAAATTGATACAAAGCAAAGGTCCCCTATCATCAAGTGCTTCTCAATTAAGATGAGAAACGTGTGAGCTCTTGAACGATGTAGTTCGTTTGAGCTGTAAAGTAACTGCCCTTACATGAAATGAAGTCTTGCTTGTAGGAAGACTCAGTGCCTGGGATTTAACTCCATTTCGGAAGTGAAACACAAAACAGAGTTGTCATCCATTGATCACACTCTGCTTTAGAGCAAGAAGCATGCTCTAGCTTTCCAGAGTCTCTAAGACAGCAGGAAACTTGAGTGTGTTGAGAACAAATGAATGGTGTTTCCTACACATACGGACCATATCTAGTCCAACTCTGCTTCTGAAACTGATACAAAGCACTGGTCCTCTAAAATCCAATGCTTGTCAGTTAAGATGAGAAACGTGTGAGCTCATGAACGATGTAGTTCATATGTGCTGTAAAGTAACTGCCCTTACATGAAATGAAGTCTTGCTTGTAGGAAGACTCAGTGCCTGGGATTTAACTCCATTTCGGAAGTGAAACACAAAACAGAGTTGTCATCCACTGATCACACTCTGCTTTAGAGCAAGAAGCATGCTCTAGCTTTCCAGAGTCTCTAAGACAGCAGGAAATTTGAGTGTGCTGAGAACAAATGAATGGTGTTTCCTACACATACGGACCATATCTAGTCCAACTCTGCTTCTGAAACTGATACAAGCCCTGGTCCTCTAAATCCAATGCTTGTCAATTAAGATGAGAAACGTGTGAGCTTCCTGAACGATGTAGTTCGTTTTAGCTCAAAAGTGACTGCCCTTACCTTAAACGAAGTAGTGCTTTTAGGAAGACACAGAACCTCGGATTTAACTCCATTTCTGAAGGGAAACACACATCATAGTTCTCATCCATGGATCGCACTATGATTTAGAGCAAGATGAATGCTCTTGCTTTCTAGAATCTCTAATACAGAAGGAAACTTGAGTGTGCTCAGAACAACAGAACTGTGTTTCATACACATAAGGACCATATCTAGTTCAACTCTGCTTCTGAAACTGATACAAAGCACGGGTCCTCTAACATCCAGTGCTTGTCAGTTAAGATGAGAAACGTGTGAGCTTCGTGAATGATGTAGTTCGTTTGAGCTGTTATTAACTGCCCTTACCTGAAACGAAGTCTTGCTTGTAGGAAGACTCAGAGCTTGGGATTTAACTCCATTTCTGAAGGGAAACACACAGCAGAGTTCTCATATATAGATCACACTCTGCTTTAGAGCAAGAAACACACTCTTGCTTTCTAGAGTCTCTAAGACAGCAGGAAACATGAGTGTGATGAGAACAAATGAACGGAGTTTCCTACACATATGAGCCATATCTAGTTCAACTCTGATTCTAAAACTGAAACAAACAACAGGTCCTCTAAAATCCAATGCTTGTCAGTTAAGATGAGAAACGTGTGAGCTTCGTGAACGGTGTAGTTCGTTTGAGCTGTTATTAACTGCCCTTACCTGAAATGAAGTCTTGCTTGTAGGAAGACTCAGAGCCTGGGATTTAACTTCATTTCTGAAGGGAAACACACAACACAGTTCGCATCCATGGATCACACTCTGCTTTAGACCAAGAAGCACGCTCTTGCTTTCTAGAGTCTCTAATACAGCGGGAGACTTGCGTGTGCTCAGAACAAAAGAACGGTAGTTCCCTACACATACGGGCCATATCTAGTTCAACTGTGCTTGAAATTGATACAAAGCAAAGGTCCTCTAACATCCAGTGCTTGTCAGTTAAGATGAGAAACGTGTGAGCTTCGTGAATGATGTAGTTCGTTTGAGCTGTTAGTAACTGCCCTTACCTGAATCGAAGTCTTGCTTGTAGGAAGACTCAGAGCCTGGGATTTAACTCCATTTCGGAAGTGAAACACAAAACAGAGTTGTCATCCATTGATCACACTCTGCTTTAGAGCAAGAAGCATGCTCTAGCTTTCCAGAGTCTCTAAGAAGGCAGGAAACTTGAGTGTGCTGAGAACAAATGAATGGTGTTTCCTACACATACGGACCATATCTAGTCCAACTCTGCTTCTGAAACTGATACAAAGCACTGGTCCTCTAAAATCCAATGCTTGTCAGTTAAGATGAGAAACGTGTGAGCTTCGTGAACAATATAGTTCGTTTGTGCTCAAAAGTGACTGCCCTTACCTGAAATGAAGTAGTGTTTGTAGGAAAACACAGACCGTGGGATTTAACTCTATTTCTGAAGGGAAACACACAGCATAGTTCTCTTCCATGGATCGCACTCTGCTTTAGAGCAGGAAGCACGTTCTTGCTTTCTAGAATCTTGAATACAGCAGGAAACGTTAGTGTGCTCAAAATAAAAGAACGGTGTTTCCTATACATACGGACCATATCTAGTTCAACTCTGCTTCTGAAACTGATACAAAGCACGGGTCCTCTAACATCCAGTGCTTGTCAGTTAAGATGAGAAACGTGTGAGCTTCGTGAATGATGTAGTTCGTTTGAGCTGTTAGTAACTACCCTTACCTGAAACGAAGTCTTGCTTGTAGGAAGACTCAGTGCCTGGGATTTAACTCCATTTCTGAAGTGAAACACACAGCAGAGTTCTCATATATAGATCACACTGTGCTTTTGAGCAAGAAGCACGCTCTTGCTTCCTAGAGTCTCTAAGATAGAAGGAAAGTTGTGTGTGCTCAGAAGAAATGAACGGTGTTTCCTACACTATGAGCCATATCTAGTTCAACTCTGATTCTAAAACTGAAACAAACCACAGGTCCTCTAAAATCCAATGCTTGTCAGTTACGATAAGAAACGTGTAAGCTTCGGGAACGATGTAGTTCGTTTGAGCTGAAAAGTGACTGCCCTTACTTGAAACGAAGTCTTGCTTGTAGGAAGACACAGAGCCTTTAATTTAACTCCATTTCCGAAGGGAAACACACAGCATAGTTCTTATCCATGGATCACACTCTTTTTTAGAGCAAGAAGCACGCTCTTGCTTTGTAGCTTCTCTAATACAGCAGGAAACATGAGTGTGCTCAGAAAAAAAGAACGGTGTTTCCTACACATACAGGCCATATCTAGTTCAACTCTGCTTCTGAAACTGATACAAACCACAAGTCCGCTAACATCCAATGCTTTTCAGTTAAGATGAGAAATGTGTGAGCTTCTTAAATGATGTAGTTCGTTTGAGCTGTAATGTAACTGCCCTTACCTGAAACGAAGTCTTGCTTGTAGGAAGACTCAGAGCCTGGGATTTAACTCCATTTCCGAAGTGAAACACACAGCAGAGTTCTCATATATAGATCACACTCTGCTTTATAGCAAGAAACACGCTCTTGCTTCCTCGAGTCTCTAAGACAGCAGGAAATATGAGTGTGCTGAGAACAAATGAACGGTGTTTCCTACACATATGAGCCATATCTAGTTCAACTCTGATTCTAAAACTGAAACAAACAACAGGTCCTCTAAAATCCAATGCTTGTCAGTTAAGATGAGAAACGTTGAGATTTGTGAACGATGTAGTTCGTTTGAGCTGAAAAGTGACTGTCCTTACCTGAAACGAAGTAGTGTTTGTAGCAAAACACAGACCGTGGAATTCAACTCCATTTCTGAAGGGAAACACACAGCGTAGTTTTCATCCATGGATCGCACTCTGATTTAGAGCAAGAAGCACGCTCTTCCTTTCTAGAATCTCTAATCCAGCAGGAAACTTGAGTGTGCTCAGAACAAAAGAACGGTATTTCCCATACATACGGACCATATCTAGTCCAACTCTGCCTCTGAAATTGATAAAAAGCACAGGTCCTCTATAATCCAATTCTTGTCGGTTAAGATGAGAAACGTGCGAGCTTCGTGAACGATGTAGTTCGTTTGAGCTGTAAAGAAACTACCCTTACCTGAAACGAAGTCTTGCTTGTAGGAAGACTCAGTGCCTGGGATTTAACTCCATTTCTGAAGGGAAACACACAGCATAATTCTCATCCATGGATCGCATTCTGCTTTAGAGCAAGAAGCACGCTCTTCCTTTCTAGAATCTCTAATACAGCAGGAAACTTGAGTGTGCTCAGAACAATAGAACGGTGTTTCCTAAACATACGGACCATATCTAGACCAGCTCTGATTCTGAAATTGATACAAAGCACAGGTCCTCTAACATCCAATGCTTGTCAGTTAAGATGAGAAACGTGTTAGCTTCGTGAACGATGAAGTTCATTTGAGCTGAAAAGTGACTGCCCTTACCTGAAACGAAGTAGTGCTTGTACGAACACACAGAGCCTGGGTTTTAACTCCATTTCTGAAGGGAAACACACAGCATAGTTCTTATGCTTGGATTGCACTATGCTTTAGAGCAAGAAGAACACTCTCGCTATCTAGAATCTCTAATACAGCAGGAATCATGAGTGTGCCCAGAACAAAAGAGCGGTGTTTCCTACACATACGGACAATATGTAGTTCAAATCTGCTTCTGAAACTGATACAACGCACGGGTCCTCTAACATCAAATCCTTCTCAGTTAAGATGAGAAACGTGTGAGCTTCGTGAACGATGTAGTTCATTTGATCTGTAAAGTAACTGCCCTTACCTGAAATGAAGTCTTGCTTGTAGGAAAACACAGAGCATGGAATTTAACTCCATTTCTGAAGTGAAACACACAGCAGAGTTCTTATGTATAGATCACACTCTGCTTTAGAGCAAGAAACACACTCTTGCTTTCTAGAGTCTCTAAGACAGCAGGAAACATGAGTGTGATGAGAACATAAGAACGGTGTTTCCTACACATCTGAGCCATATCTAGTTCAACTCTGATTCGAAAACTGAAACAAACCACAGGTTCTTTAAAATCCAATTCTTGTCAGTTAAGATGAGAAACGTGTGAGCTTTGTGAACGATGTAGTTCGTTTGAGCTGAAAAGTGACTGCCCTTACCTGAAACAAACTGGCGCATGTAGGAAGACACAGAGCCTGGGATTTAACTCCATTTCTGAAGGGAAACACACAGCATAGATCTCATCCATGGATCACACTCTGCTTTAGAGCAAGAAGCACGCTCTTGCTTTCTAGACTCTCTAATACAGCAGGAAACTTGCGTGTGCTCAGAAGAAAAGAATGGTAGTTCCTACACATACGGGCCATATCTAATTCAACTCTGATTATAAAACTGAAACAAACCACAGGTCCTCTAAAATCCAATGCTTGTCAGTTACGATAAGAAACGTGTAAGCTTCGGGAACGATGTAGTTCGTTTGAGCTGAAAAGTGACTGCCCTTACTTGAAACGAAGTCTTGCTTGTAGGAAGACACAGAGCCTGGAATTTAACTCCATTTCTGAAGGGAAACACACAGCATAGTTCTTATCCATGGATCACACTCTTTTTTAGAGCAAGAAGCACGCTCTTGCTTTGTAGCTTCTCTAATACAGCAGGAAACATGAGTGTGCTCAGAAAAAAAGAACGGTGTTTCCTACACATACAGGCCATATCTAGTTCAACTCTGCTTCTGAAACTGATACAAACCACAAGTCCGCTAACATCCAATGCTTTTCAGTTAAGATGAGAAATGTGCGAGCTTCTTGAATGATGTAGTTCGTTTGAGCTGTAATGTAACTGCCCTTACCTGAAACGAAGTATTGTTTGTAGGAAGACCCCGAGTCTGGGATTTAACTCCATTTCCGAAGTGAAACACACAGCAGAGTTCTCATATATAGATCACACTCTGCTTTATAGCAAGAAACACGCTCTTGCTTCCTAGAGTCTCTAAGACAGCAGGAAACATGAGTGTGCTGAGAACAAATGAACGGTGTTTCCTACACATATGAGCCATATCTAGTTCAACTCTGATTCTAAAACTGAAACAAACAACAGGTCCTCTAAAATCCAATGCTTGTCAGTTAAGATGAGAAACGTTGAGATTTGTGAACGATGTAGTTCGTTTGAGCTGAAAAGTGACTGTCGTTACCAGAAACGAAGTAGTGTTTGTAGCAAAACACAGACCGTGGAATTTAACTCCATTTCTGAAGGGAAACACACAGTGTAGTTTTCATCCATGGATCGCACTCTGATTTAGAGCAAGAAGCACGCTCTTCTTTTTGAGAATCTCTAATCGAGTAGGAAACTTGAGTGTGCTCAGAACAAAAGAACGGTATTTCCCATACATACGGACCATATCTAGTCCAACTCTGCCTCTGAAATTGATAAAAAGCACAGGTACTCTATAATCCAATGCTTGTCGGTTAAGATGAGAAACGTGTGAGCTTCGTGAACGATGTAGTTCGTTTGAGCTCAAAAGTGACTGCCCTTTCCTGAAACGAAGTAGTGTTTGTAAGAAAACACAGACCGTGGGATTTAACTCCATTTCTGAAGGGAAACACACAGCATGATTCTCATCCATGGATCGCACTCTGCTTTAGAGCAGGAAGCACGTTCTTGCTTTCTAGAATCTCTAATACAGCAGGAAACATGAGTGTGCTCAGAATTAAAGAACGGTGTTTCCTATACATACGGACCATATCTAGTTCAACTCTGCTTCTGAAACTGATACAAAGCACGGGTTTCTAACATCCAGTGCTTGTAAGTTAAGAAGAGAAACGTGTGAGCTTCGTGAATGATTTAGTTCGTTTGAGCTGTTAGTAACTGCCCTTACCAGAAACGAAGTCTTGCTTGTAGGAAGACTCAGAGCCTGGGATTAAACTCCATTTCTGAAGGGAAACACACAGCAGAGTTCTCATATATAGATCACACTCTGCTTTAGAGCAAGAAACACACTCTTGCTTTCTAGAGTCTATAAGACAGCAGGAAACATGAGTGTGATGAGAAAAAATGAACGGAGTTTCCTACACATATGAGCCATATCTAGTTCAACTCTGATTATAAAACTGAAACAAACAACAGGTCCTCTAAAATCCAATGCTTGTCAGTTAAGATGAGAAACGTGTGAGCTTCTTGAACGATGTAATTCGTTTGAGCTGTTAGAAACTTCCCTTACCAGAAACGAAGTCTTGCTTGTAGGAAGACTCAGAGCCTGGGATTAAACTCCATTTCTGAAGGGAAACACACAGCATAGTTCTCATCCATGGATCACACTCTGCTTTAGAGCAAGAATCACGCTCTTGCTTTCTCGAGTCTCTAATACAGCAGGAGACTTGCGTGTGCTCAGAACAAAAGAACGGTAGTTGCTACACATATGGGCCATATCTAGTTCATCTCTGCTTCTGAAACTGAAACAAACCACAGGTCCTCTTTCATCCAATGCTTGTCAGTTAAGATGAGAAACGTGTGAGCTTCTTTAACGATGTAATTCGTTTGAGCTGTTAGAAACTGCCCTTACCTGAAACGAAGTCTTGCTTGTAGGAATACTCAGAGCCTGGGATTTAACTCCATTTCTGATGGGAAACACACAACACAGTTCTCTTCCATGGATCACACTCTGCTTTAGAGCAAGAAGCACGCTCTTGATTTCTAGATTCTCTAATACAGCTGGAAAAATGAGTGTGCTCAGAAGAAAAGAACGGTGTTTCCTATATATACGGACCATATCTAGTTCAACTCTGCTTGAAATTGATACAAAGCAAAGGTCCTCTAACATCAAATGCTTCTCAATTAAGATGAGAAACGTGTGAGCTTTGTGAACGATGTAGTTCGTTTGAGCTGTAAAGTAACTGCCCTTACCTGAAACGAAGTCTTGTGTGTACGAAGACTCAGAGCCTGGGATTTAACTCCATTTCTGAAGTGAAACACACAACAGAGTTCTTAGCCATTTATCACACTCTGCTTTAGAGCAAGAAGCACACTCTTGCTTCCTAGAGTCTCTAAGACAGCAGGAAACTTGCGTGTGTTCAGAACAAAAGAATGGTAGTTCCTACTATACGGGCCATATCTAGTTCAACTCTGATTCTAAAACTGAAACAAACCACAGGTCCTCTAAAATCCAATGCTTTTCAGTTAAGATGAGAAACGTGTGAGCTTCTTGAATGATGTAGTTCGTTTGAGCTGTAATGTAACTGCCCTTACCTGAAACGAAGTCTTGCTTGTAGGAAGACTCAGAGCCTGGGATTTAACTCCATTTCCGAAGTGAAACACACAGCAGAGTTCTCATATATAGATCATACTCTGCTTTATAGCAAGAAACACGCTCTTGCTTCCTAGAGTCTCTAAGACAGCAGGAAACATGAGTGTGCTCAGAACAAAAGAACGGTATTTCCCATACATACGGACCATATCTAGTCCAACTCTGCCTCTGAAATTGATAAAAAGCACAGGTCCTCTATAATGCAATGCTTGTCGCTAAAGATGAGAAACGTGTGAGCTTCGTGAACGATGTAGTTCGTTTGAGCTCAAAAGTGACTGCCCTTTCCGGAAACGAAGTAGTGTATGTAGGAAAACACAGACTGTGGGATTTAACTCCATTTCTGAAGGGAAACACACAGCATAATTCTCATCCATGGATCGCACTCTGCTTTAGAGCAGGAAGCACGTTCTTGCTTTCTAGAATCTCTAATACAGCAGGAAACATGAGTGTGCTCAGAATAAAAGAACGGTGTTTCCTATACATACGGATCATATCTAGTTCAACTCTGCTTCTGAAACTGATACAAAGCACGGGTTTCTACCATCCAGTGCTTGTAAGTTAAGAAGAGAAACGTGTGAGCTTCGTGAATGATGTAGTTGTTTGAGCTGTTAGTAACTGCCCTTACCAGAAACGAAGTCTTGCTTGTAGGAAACTCAGAGCCTGGGATTTAACTCCATTTCTGAAGTGAAACACACAACAGAGTTCTCATCCATTGATCACACTCCGTTTTAGAGCAAGAAGCACCCTCTAGCTTTCCAGAGTCTCTAAGACAGCAGGAAACTTGAGTGTGCTGAGAAAAAATGAATGGTGTTTCCTACACATACGGACCATATCTAGTCCAACTCTGCTTCTGAAACTGAAACAAAGCACTGGTCCTCTACCATCCAATGCTTGTCATTTAAGATGAGAAACGTGTGAGCTTCGTGAACAATGTAGTTCGTTTGAGCTGAAAAATGACTGCCCTTACCTGAAACGAAGTAGTGTTTGTAGGAAGACACAGAGCATGGGATTTAACTCCATTTCTGAAGGGAAACACGCAGCATAGTTCTCATCAATGGATCACACTCTGCTTTAGAGCAGGAAGCACGTTCTTTCTTTCTAGAGATTCTAATACAACAGGAAACGTGAGTGTGGTCAGAATAAATGAACGGTGTTTCCTATACATACGGACCATATCTAGTCCAACTCTGCCTCTGAAATTGATACAAAGCACAGGTCCTCTAACACCCAGAGCTTGTCATTTAAGATGAGAATCGTGTGAGCTTCGTGAACAATGTAGTTCGTTTGAGCTGAAAAGTGACTGCCCTTACCTGAAACGAAGTACTGCATGTAGGAAGACACAGAGCCTGAGATTTAACTCCATTTCTGAAGGGAAACACACAGCATAGTTCTCTTCCATGGATTGCACTATGCTTTAGTGCAAGGAGAACGCTCTTGCTTTGTAGAATGTCTAATACAGCAGGAAACATGAGTGTGCTCAGAACAAAAGAATGGTGTTTCATACACATACGGACCATATCTAGTTCTACTCTGCTTCTGAAACTGATACAAAGCACGGGTCCTCTAACATCCAGTGCTGGTCAGTTAAGATGAGAAACGTGTGAGCTTCGTGAATGATGTAGTTTGTTTGAGCTGTTAGTAACTGCCCTTACCTGAAACAAAGTCTTGCTTGTACGAAGACTCAGAGCCTGGGAATTAAGTCCATTTCTGAAGTGAAACACACAGCAGAATTCTCATATATAGATCACACTCTGCTTTAGAGCAAGAAGCACGCTCTTGATTTCAAGAGTCTCTAATACAGCAGGAAAAGAGAGTGTGCTGAGAAGAAAAGAACGTTGTTTCCTATACTTACGGACCATATCTAGTTCAACTCTGCTTGAACTTGATACAAAGCAAAGGTCCTCTAACATCAAATGCTTCTCAAATAAGATGAGAAACATGTGAGCTTCGTGAATGATGTAGTTCGTTTGAGCTGTAAAGTAACTGCACTTACCTGAAACGAAGTCTTGCTTGTAGGAAGACTCAGAGCCTGGGATTTAACTCCATTTCTGAAGCGAAACAAACAACAGAGTTCTCATCCATTGATCACACTCTGTTTTAGGGCAAGAAGCACGCTCTCGCTTACCAGATTCTCTAAGACAGCAGGAAACTTGAGTGTGCTGAGAAAAAATGAATGGTGTTTACTACACATACGGACCATATCTAGTCCAACTCTGCTTCTGAAACTGATACAAAGCACTGGTCCTCTAACATCCAATGCTTGTCATTTAAGATGAGAAACGTGTGAGCTTCGTGAACAATGTAGTTCGTTTGAGCTGAAAAATGACTGCCCTTACCTGAAACGAAGTAGAGTTTGTAGGAAGACACAGAGCATGCGATTTAACTCCATTTCTGAAGGGAAACACACAGCATAGTTCTCATCCATGGATTGCACTATGCTTTAGTGCAAGAAGAACGCTCTTGCTTTCTAGAATCTCTAATACAGCAAGAAACTTGAGTGTGCTCAGAAAAAAAGAACGGTGTTTCATACACATACGGACCATTTCTAGTTCAACTCTGCTTCTGAAACTGATACAAAGCACGGGTCCTATAACATCCAGTGCTTGTCACTTAAGATGAGAAACGTGTGAACTTCGTGAATGATGTAGTTCTTTTGAGCTGTTAGCAACTGCCCTAACCTGAAACGAAGTCTTGTTTGTAGGAAGACTCAGAGCCTGGGATTTAACTCCATTTCTGAAGCGAAACACACAACACAGTTCTCATCAATGGATCACACTCTGCTTTAGATCAAGAAGCACGCTCTTGATTTCTAGAGTCTCTAATACAGCAGGAAAAGTGAGTGTGCTCAGAAGAAAAGAACGTTGTTTCCTATACATACAGACCATATCTAGTTCAACTCTGCTTGAAATTGATACAAAGCACAGGTCCTCTAACATCAAATGCTTCTCAAATAAGATGAGAAACGTGTGAGCTTCGTGAATGATGTAGTTCGTTTGAGCTGTAAAGTAACTGCCCTTACCTGAAACGAAGTCTTGCTTGTAGGAAGACTCAGAGCCTGGGATTTAACTCCATTTCTGGAGGGAAACACACAGCATAGTTCTCATCCATGGATTGCACTATGCTTTAGTGGAAGAAGAACGCTCTTGCTTTCTAGAATCTCTAATACAGCAGGAAACTTGAGTGTGCTCAGTACAAAAGAATGGTGTTTCATACACATACAGACCATATCTAGTTCTACTCTGCTTCTGAAACTGATACAAAGCACGGGTCCTCTAACATCCAATGCTGTTCAGTTAAGATGAGAAACGTGTGAGCTTCGTGAATGATGTAGTTTGTTTGAGCTGTTAGTAACTGCCCTTACCTGAAACGAAGTCTTGCTTGTAGGAAGACTCAGAGCCTGGGAATTAAGTCCATTTCTGAAGTGAAAAACACAGCAGAGTTCTCATATATAGATCAGACTCTGCTTTAGAGCAAGAAACACGCTCTCGCTTTCTAGAGTCTCTAATACAGCAGGAAACTTGAGTGTGCTCAGAACAAAAGAACGGTGTTTCCTACACATAGGGGCCATATCTAGTTCAACTCTGCTTCTGAAACTGAAACAAACCACAGGTCCTCTATCATCCAATGCTTGTCAGTAAAGATGAGAAATGTGTGAGCTTCTTAAACGATGTAGTTCGTTTGAGCTCTTAGTAACTGCCATTACCTGAAACGAAGTCTTGCTTGTAGGAAGACTCAGAGCCTGGGATTTAACTCCATTTCTGAAGGGAAACACATACAGAGTTCTCATCCATTGATCACACTGTGCTTTAGAGCAAGAAGCACGCTCTCCCTTTCCAGAGACTCTAAGACAGCACGAAACATGAGTGTGCTGAGAGGAAATGAATGGTGTTTCCTACACATATGGACTATATCTAGGCCAACTCTGCTTCTGAAACTGATACAAAGCACTGGTCCTCTAAAATCCAATGCTTGTCATTTTAGATGAGAAACGTGTGAGCTTCGTGAACGATGTAGTTCGTTTGAGCTGTAAAGTAACTGCCCTTACCTGAAACGAAGTCTTGCTTGTAGGAAGACTCAATGCCTGTGATTTTACTCCATTTCTGAAGTGAAACACACAACAGAGTTCTTATCCATTGATCACACTCTGCTTTAGAGCAAGAAGCACCCTCTAGCTTTCCAGAGTCTCTAAGACAGCAGGAAACTTGAGTGTGCTGAGAACAAATGAATGGTGTTTCCTACACATACGGACCATATCTAGTCCAACTCTCCTTCTGAGACTGATACAAAGCACTGGTCCTCTAACATCCAATGCTTTTCATTTAAGATGAGAAACGTGTGAGCTTTGTGAACGATGTAGTTCGTTTGAGCTGAAAAGAGACTGCCCTTACCTGAAACGAAGTAGTGCTTGTAGGAAGACAGAGAGCCTGGGATTTAACTCCATTTCTGAAGGGAAACACACAGCATAGTTCTCATCCATGGATTGCACTATGCTTTAGTGCAAGAAGAACGCTCTTGCTTTCTAGAATCTCTAATACAGCAGGAAACTTGAGTGTGCTCAGAACAAAAGAACGGTGTTTCATACACATACGGACCATATCTAGTTCAACTCTGCTTCTGAAACTGATACAAAGCACAGGTCCTATAACATCCAGTGCTTGTCACTTAGGATGAGAAACGTGTGAGCTTCGTGAATGATGTAGTTCTTTTGAGCTGTTAGTAACTGCCCTTACCTGAAACGAAGTCTTGTTTGTAGGAAGACTCAGAGCCTGGGATTTAACTCCATTTCTGAAGGGAAACACACAACACAGTTCTCATCAATGGATCACACTCAGCTTTAGAGCAAGAAGCATGCACTTTATTTCTAGAGTCTCTAATACAGCAGGAAAAGTGAGTGTGCTCAGAAGAAAAGAACGTTGTTTTCTATACATACAGACCATATCTAGTTCAACTCGGCTTGAAATTGATACAAAGCAAAGGTCCTCTAACATCAAATGCTTCTCAAATAAGATGAGAAACGTGTGAGCTTCGTGAATGATGTAGTTCGTTTGAGCTGTAAAGTAACTGCCCTTACCTGAAACGAAGTAGTGTTTGTAGGAAGACACAGAGCCTGGGATTTAACTCCAATTCTGAAGGGAAACACACAGCATAGTTCTCATCTATGGATCGCACTCTGCTTTAGAGCAGGAAGCACGTTCTTTCTTTCTAGAGTCTCTAATACAGCAGGAAACGTGAGTGTGCTCAGAATTAAAGAACGGTGTTTCCTATACATACGGACCATATCTAGTCCAACTCTGCCTCTGAAATTGATACAAAGCACAGGTCCTCTAACATCCAATGCTTGTCATTTTAGATGAGAATCATGTGAGCTTCGTGAACGATGTAGTTCGTTTGAGCTGAAAAGTGACTGCCCTTACCTGAAATGAAGTAGTGTTTGTAGGAAGACTCAGAGCCTGGGATTTAACTCCATTTCTAAAGTGAAACAGACAACAGAGTTCTCATCCATTGATCACACTCTGCTTTAGAGCAAGAAGCATGCTCTCGCTTTCCAGATTCTCTAAGTCAGCAGGAAACTTGAGTGTGCTGAGAACAACTGAATGGTATTTCCTACACATATGGACCATATCTAGTCCAACTCTGCTTCTGAAACAGATACAAAGCACTAGTCCTCTAACATCGAATGCTTGTCATTTAAGATGAGAAACGTGTGAGCTTCGTGAACGATGTAGTTCGTTTGAGCCGAAAAGTGACTGCCCTTACCTGAAACAAAGTAGTGCTTGTAGGAAGACACAGAGCCTGGGATTTAACTCCATTTCTGAAGGGAAACACACAGCATAATTCTCATCCATGGATCGCACCCTGCTTTAGAGCAAGAAGAACCCTCTTCCTTTCTAGAATCTCTAATCCAGCAGGAAACTTGATTTTGCTCAGAACAAAAGAAGGGTTTTCCTACATATACGGACCATATCTAGTTCAACTCTGATTCTGAAACTGAAACAAACCACAGGTCCTCTAACAACCAGTGCTTGTCATTTAAGATGAGAAACGTGTGAGCTTCGTGAACGATGTAGTTCGTTTGAGCTGAAAAATGACTGCCCTTACCTGAAACGAAGTCTTGCTTGTAGGAAGACACAGAGCCTGGGATTTAACTCCATTTCTGAAGGGAAACATACAGCATAGTTCTCATCCATGGATCGCACTCTGCTTTATAGCAAGAAGAACGCTCTTCCTTTCTAGAATCTCTAATCCAGCAGGAAAAGTGAGTGTGCTCAGAAGAAAAGAACGGTGTTTCCTATACAGACGGACAATATCTAGTTCAACTCTGCTTGAAATTGATACAAAGCAAAGGTCCTCTAACATCAAATGCTTCTCAATTAAGATGACAAACGTGTGAGCTTCGTGAACGATGTAGTTCGTTTGAGCTGAAAAGTGACTGCCCTTACCTGAAACGAAGTCTTCCTTGTAGGAAGACACAGAGCATGGAATTTAACTCCGTTTCTGAAGTGAAACACACAGCAGAGTTCTCATATATACATCACACTCTGCTTTAGAGCAAGAAGCACGCTCTTGCTTCCTAGAGTCTCGAAGACAGAAGGAAACGTGAGTGTGCTCAGAACAAAGGAACAGTGTTTCCTACACATATGGGCCATATCTAGTTCAACTCTGAATCTAAAACTGAAGCAAACCACAGGTCCTCTAAAATCCAATGCTTGTCAGTTAAGATGAGAAACGTGTGAGATTCTTGAACGATGTAGTTCGTTTGAGCTGTAAAGTTTCTGCCCTTACCTGAAACGAAGTCTTGCTTGTAGGAAGACTCAGAACCTGGGATTTAACTCCATTTCTGAAGTGAAACACACAACAGAGTTCTCATCCATTGATCACACTCTGCTTTAGAGCAAGAAGCACGCTCTTGCTTTCCTGAGTCTCTAAGACAGCAGGAAACTTGAGTTTGCTGAGAACAAATGAATGGTGTTTCATACACATACAGACCATATCTCCTCTAACTCTGCTTCTGAAACTGATACAAAGCACGGGTCCTCTAACATCCAGTGCTGGTCAGTTAAGATGAGAAACGTGTGAGCTTCGTGAATGATGTAGTTTGTTTGAGCTGTTAGTAACTGCCCTTACCTGAAACAAAGTCTTGCTTGTAGGAAGACTCAGAGCCTAGGAATTAAGTCCATTTCTGAAGTGAAAAACACAGCAGAGTTCTCATATATAGATCAGACTCTGCTTTAGAGCAAGAAACACGCTCTTGCTTTCTAGAGTCTCTAATACAGCAGGAAACTTGAGTGTGCTCAGAACAAAAGAACGGTGTTTCCTACACATAGGGGCCATATCTAGTTCAACTCTGCTTCTGAAACTGAAACAAACCACAGGTCCTCTATCATCCAATGCTTGTCAGTAAAGATGAGAAACGTGTGAGCGTCTTAAATGATGTAGTTTGTTTGAGCTCTTAGTAACTGCCATTACCTGAAACGAAGTCTTGCTTGTAGGAAGACTCAGAGCCTGGGATTTAACTCCATTTCTGAAGTGAAACACACAACAGAGTTCTCATCCATTGATCACACTGTGCTTTAGAGCAAGGAGCACGCTCTCGCTTTCCACAGTCTCTAAGACAGCACGAAACTTGAGTGTGCTGAGAGCAAATGAATGGTGTTTCCTACACATATGGACCATATCTAGTCCAACTCTGCTTCTGAAACTGATACAAAGCACGGGTCCTCTAAATTCCAATGCTTGTCATTTAAGATGAGAAACGTGTGAGCTTCGTGAACGATGTAGTTCGATTGAGCTGTAATGTAACTGCCCTTACCTGAAACGAAGTCTTGCTTGTAGGAAGACACAGTGCCTGGGATTTTACTCCATTTCTGAAGAGAAACACACAACAGAGTTCTCATCCATTGATCACTCTCTGCTTTAGAGCAAGAAGCACCCCCAACTTTCCAGAGTCTCTAAGACAGCAGGAAAATTGAGTGTGCTGAGAACAAATGAATGGTGTTTCCTACATATACGGACCATATCTAGTCCAACCCTGCTTCTGAAACTGATACAAAGCACTGGTCCTCTAACATCCAATGCTTGTCATTTAAGATGAGAAACGTGTGAGCTTCGTGAACGATGTAGTTCGTTTGAGCTGAAAAGTGACTGCCTTTACCTGAAGCAAAGTAGTGCATGTAGGAAGACACAGAGCCTGGGATTTAACTCCATTTCTGAAGGGAAACACACAGCATAGTTTTCATCCATGGACCACACTCTGTTTTAGAGCAAGAAGCACGCACTTGCTTTCTAGAGACTCTAATAGAGCAGGAAACATGACTGTGCTCAGAAAAAAAGAACCGTGTTTCCTACACATACGAGCCATATCTAGTTCAACTCTGCTTCTGAAACTGATACAAACCACAAGTCCTCTAACATCCAATGCTTGTCAGTTAAGATGAGAATCGTGTGAGCTTTCTGAACGATGTAGTTCATTTGAGCTCTTAGTAACTGCCCTTACCTGAAACGAAGTCTTGCTTGTAGGAAGACTCAGAGCCTGGGATTAACTCCATTTCTGAAGGGAAACACACAACACAGTTCTCATCCATGGATCACACTCTGCTTTAGATCAAGAAGCACGCTCTTGATTTCTAGAGTCTCTAATAAAGCAGGAAAAGTGAGTGTGCTCAGAAAAAGAACGGTGTTTCCTATACATATGGACCATATCTAGTTCAACTCTGCTTGAAATTGATACAAAGCAAAGGTCCTCTAACATCCAATGCTTGTCAGTTAAGATGAGAAACGTTTGAGCTTCGAGAACGATGTAGTT
Organism: Onychomys leucogaster; assembly: GCA_949786385.1. Lineage (NCBI taxonomy): Eukaryota > Metazoa > Chordata > Mammalia > Rodentia > Cricetidae > Onychomys > Onychomys leucogaster. Next base: position 1,198,730 of record CATKUP010000081.1, read on the forward strand.
CGTTTGAGCTGAAAAGTGACTGCCCTTACCTGAAACGAAGTCTTGCTTGTAGGAAGACACAGAGCATGGAATTTAACTCCATTTCTGAAGTGAAACACACAGCAGAGTTCTCATATATAGATCACACTCTGCTTTAGAGCAAGAAGCACGACCTTGCTTTCTAGAATCTATAATACAGCAGGAAACTTGAGTGTGCTCAGAACAAAAGAATGGTGTTTCATACACATACGGACCACATCTAGTTCAACTCTGCTTCTGAAACTGATACAAAGCACTGGTCCTCTAACATCCAGTGCTTGTCAGTTAAGATGAGAAACGTGTGAGCTTCGTGAACGATGTAGTTCGTTTGAGCTGAAAAGTGACTGCCCTTACCTGAAATAAAGTAGTGCTTGTAGGAAGACACAGAGCCTGGGATTTAACTCCATTTCTGAAGGGAAACACACAGCATAGTTCTCATCCATGGATCTCACTCTGCTTTAGAGCAAGAAGAACGCTCTTCCTTTCTAGAGTCTCGAATACAGCAGGAAACGTGAGTGTGCTCAGAATAAAATAACGGTGTTTCCTATACATACGGACCTTATCTAGTCCAACTCTGCTCTGAAATTGATACAAAGCACTGGTCCTCTAACATCCAATGCTTGTCATTTAAGATGAGAAACGTGTGAGCTTCGTGAACGATGTAGTTCGTTTGAGCTGAAAAGTGACTGCCTTTACCTGAAGCAAAGTAGTGCATGTAGGAAGACACAGAGCCTGGGATTTAACTCCATTTCTGAAGGGAAACACACAACACAGTTCTCATCCATGGATCACACTCTGCTTTAGATCAAGAAGCACGCACTTGCTTTCTAGAGTCTCTAATAGAGCAGGAAACATGACTGTGCTCAGAAAAAAAGAACGGTGTTTCCTACACATACGAGCCATATCTAGTTCAACTCTGCTTCTGAAACTGATACAAACCACAAGTCCTCTAACATCCAATGCTTGTCAGTTAAGATGAGAAACGTGTGAGGTTCCTGAACGATGTAATTCATTTGAGCTCTTAGTAACTGCCCTTACTTGAAACGAAGTCTTGCTTGTAGGAAGAATCAGAGCCTGGGATTTAACTCCATTTCTGAAGGGAAACACACAACACAGTTCTCATCCATGGATCACACTCTGCTTTAGATCAAGATGCACGCTCTTGATTTCTAGAGTCTCTAATACAGCAGGAAAAGTGAGTGTGCTCAGAAAAAGAACGGTGTTTCCTATACATATGGACCATATCTAGTTCA